>CM077157.1:83042760-83642760 GCA_039583875.1 Platanthera guangdongensis
AAATGGGGACTGCGGCAGAAGAGGCTGTGGCAGGAGGAGATCCTGTGGGATGTGGCCGAAGTGAGGCCGTGGAAAAGAGGTGGAGGTAGAGGTCCCCGTTCCGGAGGAGGGGGATGCTGAAGGATGGGGGGAGCAGTCCAGGCTGGAGCCGCTGAAGAAGTAGTGGAGCTGGAGGTGCTCACACGGGGGGGCAGGATTGAGAGGATCCGCGTCAGCGGGGGGCTGACCCCGGAGGACCAAGGCAGGATGCTGGAGTGCATCCAGAAGAACGTGGACATCTCGCCCTGGAACGCCGCGGAGATGCCGGGGTTGACGCGGAATGATTGCCACCGCCACCGCCTCAACCTGGACCCGGGAGCATGCCCCGTTCAGCAGAAGAAGAGGTCCACTGCGGACAAGCTGGCGGAGCCCATCAGGGAGGAGGTGGCGAAACTCCTCAAGGCCGGCTTCGTGTCTGAGATTCAGTACCCCGGCTAGGTGTCCAACGTGGTTATGGTTAAAACGGGAGACGGCCGATGGAGGATGTGTAACGATTTTTCATTACTTAATAAAGCTTGTCCTAAGGACTGTTACCCTTTGCCTCGAATCGACGCGCTGGTTGACTCAGTCGTCGGTTATTCTGTAATGAGTTTTTTAGATGCTTTTTCAGTTATCATCAGATCAGGATGCACCCCCCCAGACATCAAGGATGTCTCGTTCATCACAGGGGATGGATGGTACTGCTACAAGATGATGCCCTTCAGGCTGAAGAATGCTGGGGCAACCTACCAGAAAATGATGGATATGGTCTTCAGGAGCAGAGGGGGAGGAATTTGTAGGTGTATGTAGATGACCTCATGATGAAAAGTCGAGATGTGGACTCTCACCTTCGGGACCTGGAAGAGACTTTCACCACCCTGCGCAAATATAAGATGCGGTTGAATCCCCTGAAATGTGTCTTCGGGGCCAGCAGGGGAAAGTTTTTTGGGCACCTCCTCACCACCGCGGGGGTCGAGCCCAACCCAGATAAGGTCAGGGCTATCTTGGAGCTGGGGTCTCCGCGGAATGCAAAGGAGGTCCAACGGCTGACAGGGAAGCTAGCAGGGCTGAGTCGCTTCCTTTCTCGGGCAGGGGAGAAGTGCTCCCCCTTATTCAAAATGCTAAGGGTGGTCAGATGTTTGAATGGACCAAGGTGTGCGAGGAGGCATTCCAGGCCCTCAAAGTGCAGTTGACACAGACTCTGCTGCTCCAAGGGCCGAAGGAGGGGAAGACCTGTTCTTATATCTGGGGGTCGGGCGGAGGCCTTGAGCTCGGTCTTAGTTTGCGAAGAGGGAAGAGGCAGCTCCCAATTTATTACGTGAGCCGGGTCCTGAGGAAGGCCGAGCTCCGGTATCCGATTTTGGAGAAACTAGCCTTCGCACTGATCATCTCGGCTCGGAGGCTGCGACCTTACTTCCAAGCACACTCAATCCGAGTGGTGACCGACCATCCCCGATAAGTCCGCAACATCTTCGAGGGGGTGGAGCATTCAGGCAGGTTGGCTAAGTGGTCGGTGGAGCTGAGCGAGTTTGAAGACGTCTCCTTCGTTCCGCGATAGCTCTCGATCAAAGCCCAGGTGATGGCCGACTTCTTGGCCGACTACGTGGTTGAAGTGGGGGAGGAAGAACTCACCCGCCAGACCCCTTGGAAGGTGAGAGTGGATGGTGCCTCGGGAAGGCATTCCCTGAAAGGAGTAGGGGTGATCCTGAGAGCCCTCAGGACTCGAATTGAGCAGGCGGTGGTGGTGCACTTTCCCATTACCAACAACCAGGCCGAGTACGAGGCCGTGATAGCGGGGCTATGCCTGGCCAGGGAGCAGGGCGTGTCGGATGTGGAGGTCCTTACTGACTCCATGGTAGTAGCTTCTCAGATCAACGGGGAGTTCGAGGCAAGGGAGCCCACCCTGCGATCGTACTTGGCCAAGGTGAAGGGGTCATTGGCACTTTTCAAACTTTCACCATCCGACACGTGCCCAGGAAGAGAATGAACAAGCCGATCAGCTAGCGAAGCATGGTCCCCAGGTGGGGGGCACCATCACCGACCTGTTCCGCCCCTCCATCGAAGAGGGAGAGCTCATGGAAATCGATCAACAAGCTTCGTGGATGGATCCAGTTGTGGTTTTCCTCTCCACGGGAGAGTATGCAGAGGTGGTAGATAAGAAGAAGCTAAGTCACAAGTCAGCGTATTACCTCCTCCAGGGCGGGCAGCTGTACAGGAAGACACTCTCAGGGATGTTGGCTCGTTACGTGGCTGAGGGAGAGGTACAAAGGATCTTGGAGGAAGTCCACTCCGGAGAGTGTGGAAGCCACTCCGGGAGTCGGACCCTGGAAGGAAGAATAGTCAGACAAGGGTATTTCTGGCCCACCCTGGGCCGAGACGCCGTAGAGTTCGCAAGAAGATGTCATAAGTGCCAGCTTTTTCCCCTCTCCAGCTACAGCCGGCCCAGCGACTCAGAAGTATCACGGCCCCATGGCCCTTCGCAATTTGGGGAATGGATTTGGTCGGACCATTCCCCCAAGCCAGCGATCAGAGAAGGTTCCTCCTAGTAATGATTGACTACTTCTCAAAGTGGATGGAGGTGAAGCGCTGGCCAAGGTGACCTCCCAAGTGATCAGGAACTTTGTTTGGGGGGAAAACATCTGTCGTCATGGGCTTCCCCAGGCCATCGTCACAGACAACGTGCCCCAGTTCGCTAGTGCCGAATTCACCAGCTTCTGCAAACAGCTTGGAATCGACCTCAGGTTCGCCTCGGTCCATCACCCTAGGAGCAATGGGCAGGTAGAGGCCGCAAATAAGATCATCGTCAACCTCCTCAAAAAGAAGGTGGAGAATTTGAGGGGGAGCTGGGTGGAGCAGCTTCTCGTGGTTCTCTGGGCCCTAAGAACCACCCCCAACACGGCTACGGGGAGACCCCCTTCAAACTCTCCCACGGGTGCGAGACAGTGCTCCCCGTGGAATTCGAAGTCCAAAAACCTCGAGTCATTGCGGCCAAGGAAGGCCGGAGGAGTGGCAGGCGGAGAACGAGGAGGAGCTGAGGCTCTCCCTTGACATGGTGGAGGAGCTAAGGGACCTTTCCGCTATCCGACAGGAGGAGGTGAAAAGAAGAATGGCCAAGTACTTTGACAAGCATATCAGGGTCAAGCAGTTTGTGGAAGGAGACTTGGTGCTGAATAAGGTAGATGCAGCAGGGAGGTCGGTATCCGTAGGAAAGCTCAATCCCAACTGGGAGGGACCCTTCATTGTAAAGGAAGCTCTGAAGTCAGGGGGCTATCGACTCCAAAATGTAGAAGGTGAGACCCTGAGTCTCACCTGGAGTGGTGACGACCTAAAATGATTTTTTCCCTGAAGCATGTAGGCGATACTTTGATTATAATGAATTCATTCAACCCTCCAAATTTGCCCTTGCTAGTCTACATAGAGAAATGTAATGTGTTCGGACCCCGAGCAGATCCCGCTGTCAGGCTCTTACCTAGCTGGCAGGGCTGGAAGTCACTCGGAGTCATCCTTGGCCTCGAGCAGATCCCGCTGCCACGCTCTCACCTAGCTGGCAGGGCTGGAAGTCACTCGGTGTCATCTTTGGCCTCGAGCAGATCCCTGTAACACCCCAGTTTTGCAAGAGGGTCAGTCTGCAGTTCTGGAAACATTTTTTGGGTTTCTGGCAGGAGGCACATGGCCTGCGACACGGGCGTGTCGTAGTTTGTGTCGAGGCCGTGTCGACACTCGGCCCAAGTGTCGACACTTTCGCTCGACATTGTGTCGAGAGTAGTGCACACGGCCTGCGACACGGGCGTGTCGCAGGGCATGTCGAGTCCGTGTCGACACTCGGCCCCGGGGTGTCGACACTTTCGCTCAACGAGTGTCGAGACTGGGGCACACGGCCTGTGACACGGGCGTGTCACAGGGCGTGTCCCACTTGGTCGATGATCTTCGCTCGACGTTTTTTCCGCGGTGTCGACACAAAGCCTGTCGACGGGTGTCGAGACTTGGCACACGGCTTGGGACACGGCCGTGTCCCAGGCCGTGTCACCTCTCGGTTTGGTTTCGGGGCTGTGTCGATGGAGGCACACGGCCGACCACACGGCCGTGTCACTGGGGACACGGGCGTGTCGGATTGAACACGGGCGTGTCCGATGCCCGTGTGCTGTTCCAGGCACGTCGATTTGAGACGGCGAATGAGGCACACGGCCCTGGACACGGGCGTGTGCCAGGACGTGTTCGGCCCAGTTCTTTTATTTTCCAGGTGGATCGTGGCCATTCTTTCCCAGATTTTAGGATCTGACGGTTCAGGACTGTTCTTGGGGAGTTAAGTCCGAGAATAGGGTTGAAAACCCTCATTCTTCTCCAAGCTTTCTCTTGCTAAAGATCTAGAGAGAAGTGAGAATAAGGATGAAGGAGGAGAGTTTGGGCTGTAAGAGGGGATTTCGGTGCTCCAAATCGCGAGCCGAGTCCAGATCCGTGGAGCTTAGATCGTTGCGAAGGTTTTCATCCGGCTATTTCGCCATGGCAAGGAAGAGGAGTCGGAAGGTAACGACACTTCTCCTCTCGGTCTTAGGATGCATGTCTTAGCATCATTTATTTTTCTTTCTAGTTTTTGGCACCAAACTCTCAAATGAGAGGGGTTTTTGGTTTGCCAAGGTTCAAGAGGAACCTCCGGGTTAATTGAGTCTATCTCCGACATATTTTGCATTAGAAATCTGCTCCGTTAATGGATTAGGAATGGTGGGTGAAGCCGTTGTCGCGACCGTTAGTCCGACTCGGTGATGTTGCATAAAAACGTTAAGGATTCGTAGAGATTCCGTTGCGGCAAGATGTCGTTTGTGATGTGGTGATGTTTCCCCATTTTTCTCGAGTGAGTACGTGTAGTCGGAACTGGACAAGGTTAGGTCCTCGTGGCTGTAGATGTTTTCCTTGGTGGACAAGGTTAGCTCCGCATGAGTTGGAGATGGTTTCCTTGGTGCGCGGACACGCTGCAGTACAAATGAGGGACTAGGGTGGATTTGTCTTGGTTTGTGTTGTGCCAAGGCGTGGCTATGTCTCCGTGGTCGTTTGGTTATCTCGTGACGTTCACGTCATGTGTGGAGAGTGTCCCGGCGAGACTAGTCCCCTTTTGTGTGACTGACAAGAATGCCAAGCATGGGGACAAACCCGGGCAATGAGGCCATGAGCGGGTGGGGTCCGGCAAGGCTTCTTAGAATCGGTCAGTTTTGTGTTTGTAGGAATCCTGACATGAGACGTCAGAGCTTGTAGGCAAGCCCGGGTTTAAGACCTTGAGCGGGTGGGGCCTTGACAAGAGTTCCATGGGGCGGCCTGTGAGCCGTTGGGGGGAATGATGACCCCTTTGTTTGCGGCTTTATGCCAATGGGGAATCGATGAGAACCCATATGATGTGATGATTTGCTAGATGCATACGAGTTAGGGTGCCTTGGTGAAATCCAGGTTATTGCATACATGATTGCATAAGTATGCCCTTTTATATTATGCTCAACCAGTAGAGAACATGTATGATGTATGTGACATCCAAGCGTATTTCCATAGTTGCTTTTCTTGCTTATGATTATTGCATATGAAGTGTTAACTTGCAGGTTGGAGGGGTACCCCGGGGCCCGTTAGGGGCGGCCGGGAGGAGATGTATTGTTGCACAGTTTGAGGTCAGCTTTTGCTGACCCACGTTACTAATAAATTTTCAGTGAAAGGATCGCATGCAGGAGCTAGCTCGCCGGCCAGAAAGGCCTAAGCCTCCTGAAGTGTTTTCTTTTGTAGCTCTACTTATGAGATGTTATATGTTTGAGACTCTTGTTGTCCGGCTTGCATGCCGAGGTAGACTAGGAGTGCTAGGCACATTCATGATTGATGTAACATTTTCTTTTGGACACTTGATGTAAGGCCTTAAGGCCATTTGTTTTGCCCTTTAGTGGTGGATAACTTCTAGTCCAGTTTTGGTTTCGCTGTGTTGTGCAAAGTGTTTTGAGTGTGGGTAGCTATATCAACTTTTAATACTAAAGCTGTGGCGTCCGTATGTTGTGGGGCCCCGGCCGGACCCATATTATACGTTCACTACAGGGGAGGTGTTACAATTTGGTATCAAAGCGAGGTTAGGTTCAAGGTCAAAGCGTAGAGAAGTTATCCATATAAGAGTAACGCGGGACCATGAGTGTCCTTATGTTTAAGTCTTGAGATTTGAGACTGAATCCTTGTTTCTTGTTTCTTGAAGAGTGCAAGCAACGATGCGGGAACGTCGAGAGCAAGAGAAGAGCTTTCGGCGAGCAGTGCTACTGCTCCAGGTCTTTTGGGCACGGGTGTAAACCCGGCCGACTTCTGCCGCATGCTTGCAGAAGCGATGGTGGCATCTTAAGCTACAGCAGCAGCTCAGGTGGCAACCCCTGCCACACCAGATACGACGACGGCCGTGCCAGGAGGAGAAGCCAGGCGAGTGGAGCCTTTGGCGGAGAGGGTAGTTGTCGGGCATGGAGACCGGCACCTGAAGTATTTCCTGAGCTTCCATCCCCCATCATTCAAGGGAGTTGGTACGCCAACGGATGCGAAGGACTGGTGGGTTCGCATTCAAGAGCTGCTAAGGGTGGCAGAGACGCTAGAGGAAAAGAAAGCTGAGTATGCGGCTTTCATGTTAGAAGGAGATGCCAAGTTATGGTGGGTGAGCCATAGCGGCCGCCAGTTCCCGGGACGCGCCCCGTCGGTGGAAGAGTTTGGGGATGCTTTTCTTAAGAGGTATATTCCAGTTTCTACACGTTTGGCCCTTCAGAGGCAGTTTCTGCATTTAATGCAGCGAGACAAGACAGTGGATGAGTATGTGCAGGAGTTCACCCGTTTGGGTCGTTATACGGGGACGACGATGGCAGATGATGTAGAGAGGGATAACCTCTTCTACCAGGGGCTGAGGGAGAACCTAAGACAACCCCTCATCTCCATGAAGAGGGCGGGATTTAATGAACTAGTTGAGGCTGCCAGGATCCTGGAAAGTGATTTTGAGCGAACCCAACGCCGAAAGGGTTTTACTCCCAAGCAAGGGGAAGGGAAGTCTTCCCAATCTCATGGAAAGTCTGATGGGAGTAGGTGGAGGAAGAAGCCTCACACTTCCAGATCTGGTGAGAAGAGCAATTGGACGCCTGGGGGTTCTCACTCTAGGGGACCGCCGACGTGTTACAACTGCGGTAAGGTGGGGCACATAACTCGTGTTTGTCCACAAGGAGGAGCGGGGCAAGAGGCAAAGCAGGAGCAGACTGTGCGCTCCAGCCCCAGTGCTGGAGAGAAAGGAAAGATGGCGGAGTCGAGCGCTTCTCGGTTCCAACCAGTGCAACCAAGGGCTTACAACCTTGGACAGCAAGAAGCGATCCGTCAAACCGATGTGGTGACAGGTATGAAGAAAGTTTAAGTTGAAATTTTGTGCTTCATACTTTTAGACCCCTTTATGTGTGTGTTGTCTATGTTGTAGGCTTCGGTTTAGTTTCCGGGTACCCCGCTAGGGTATTGTTTGATACGGGAGCATCGCACTCTTTTCTTGCGGAGAGCTTCATCCGAAGAATAGGAGTTGAGTCTTTCTCGGCGGACACGGAGTTGAAAGTGCGCATGCCTAATGGGTCATCCATGACTACTGGGGTAAAAGGGCGCATCTGTTGGGAGCTAGACGGAGTTGGCTTCGTTTTGGTAGCAGCGATTTTACCATTGGTTGAGTTTGATGTCATTTTGGGCATGGACTGGCTTGCAGAGCAGCGCGCCAGTATTGATTGCCTATCTAAGGTAGTGACTCTAAAGAGCAAAGGGCAGGCGGAGGTCAAATTTGAGGGCCTTTGTGGAGTGGCCTGTTCCTTGATTTTGTCCATGCAGTTGGTGCGGGCTGTTAACCAGGGTGGTGTAGCGCTTGTAGCGTTATTGGAGGTTCGTCTCTCCCAGTTGACGATTGAGGAAGTGCCCGTTGTGGTAGAGTTCAAGGATGTATTTCCGGAAGAACTCCCTGGAGCGCCTCCTCGGAGGGAGATCGATTTCTCGATCGAGTTAGTGCCGGAGGCTAGGCCGGTGTCACGTCCTCCATTTAGGATGACACCAAAGGAGTTGGCTGAACTTAAAGTACAGTTACAGGAATTGTTGGAGCAAGGATATATTAGACCCAGTTCTTCGCCGTGGAGTGCGCCGGTGTTGTTTGTAAAGAAGAAAGATGGTAGCATGCGGCTATGCATAGACTACCGAGAGCTGAATAAATTGACCGTCAAGAACAAGTATCTGATTCCTCGGATAGATGACTTGTTCGACCAATTGGTAGGGTCAATGGTGTATTCAAAATTGGACTTGAAGTCAGGCTATTATCAGTTGCGAATTTGGGATGAGGACATACCCAAGACTGCCTTTGGTACAAGGTATGGGCACTTTGAGTTTACGGTGATGCCGTTCGGGCTGACGAACGCACCATCTGTGTTCATGGATCTTATGAATCGGGTATTTCGAGAATACTTGGATTCTTTTGTGGTTGTCTTCATTGATGACATCTTGGTGTTTTCCAAATCGCAAGTGGAGCATGAGACCCACTTGAGAGTGGTTCTGCAAGTGTTGAGATAGAATGAGTTGTATGCAAAATTCTCCAAATGCGAGTTCTGGTTAGATAAGGTGGCATTTTTGGGACACGTGATTAGTGGGGATGGGGTGGCAGTGGACCCAACAAAAGTTGAAGCCATTAGAGATTGGCCGGTTTTGAGGACCGTGGCGGAGGTCCGAAGTTTTCTTGGACTAGCCGGGTATTACAGGAGGTTCGTGGAGAATTTTTCGCGGATAGTATTGGAACACCCTATTACTAATTTGGGTCAGGATCACTATGTCTCTAGGAATCTGTGTTTGACCTTCTGTATAGCTTAATAGGTCAATTAGAATTGAGTCTAAGGGATCAGGAGTCTAGGTTTGGAAGCTGCCTTGAAGACCAAAGTTTTTCTGGAGACTAAGTCTAATCGTCGAGCTCAGCACGACGATTCGTCGAACTCCGGTCGACGATCGTCTAGCTCAACTTCTGCAGATCGTCGAGCTCCATTCGATGATCGCTGAGCTCAAACCTCATAATTTCGTCGAGCTCCACTCGACGATCGCTGAGCTCAACTTCTCAATATCGTCGAACTCCATTCGACGATCGCTGAGCTCAGGTCGACGATTTTGACTCTGCACTGGATCCTTATCTCTGAGCTCAGTTCGACGATCTTTGAGCTCAGATCGACGATTTCTTTGCTGCTTGCATTTTCCAGGTCGCTGAGCTCAGCTCGACGATAGCAGAGCTCAGTTCGACGATTTCAGTTATCTTTCAGAATTCAAATTCAAATCAGATAGAAGTTATTCTGCATTTAATTCAGAAGATCTGCCAGCCGTTTTCATTTACTTCTGGAGCAAGTTTCAAGGGATTTTTCAAGGAACAAATCAGTGGACTTTCCTTTAGAAGAAATTATGCAATTAAGGCTGTAATCAATGCAGACCAACGGCTATCTTTGACAGAGTAATATCCTATTCAGACACAGAGAATAAAAGAGAGAATGTTTTCTGAATCTACAGAGATTGACAAGAACAGGACACAACTCAGAATATAGAGACTCTCTCAATCTTCTGTCAACAAGAATTCTGAAGAACACTCATCAAAGAGATCAAGCTTTCAAACAAATCTTCAGATCTCTTCAGCTCTCAAAGTGTTCAAGGCCAACATCATCTCAAGACTCCAGACACTCAACATTTCAGCTTGCTGAAATCATCTATTGCTGGAGTTCTACATTTGAAGGCCTATCACCCTCAGCAAAGCTCATCTTCCTGAAGATCAAGGACTCAGGGGGAGCTTTGACATCAATCCACATAGTCTTCTCAGTTGTTTGAGAAAGAGAAGACTGCCATCACTCTCTCACCCCCACTCTGTAAAGGGTTTTTCAAACTCCCTTCAAAAGTTTGAATCTGGTTTTTGAGCACCTTGTCAAAAGCTCATTGGTGGCAAGACACCTGATCAAAAAATCTGTTTTGGTTTTTGAGCACCTTATCAAAAGCTCATTGGTGCCCAGGACACCTGATCAACTCATCCTGCAGTGGATTCCTACCTAGGGTGGTAGAAGAGTGGATGTACCCAAGTTTGGGGAACCACTATATTTCCTTGTGTCATCTGGTTTTGCATGTTTTCTTTTTGTTTCTGGCCTAGATTTTCTTGTGCTTAGTGTCTGCATAGCTTAGTTTGTGATTAGTTTTATTTCTGCTTCCCTGCTCACACTTATTACAACAATTGTTGTAAAACATTGCAAAAGTTTTTCTTTGTGTTTTAAAAAGCACCATATACTCTATTCACCCCCTCTAGAGTATATCAGATCTAGTTTCCCCTTTCAATTGGTATCAGAGCCAGGTTGGTTAAACACACCATACCTGACTGGTTGTACAGGCTAACACCTGAACCCCAAGATCCCAATCTAGATCCCTCTTTTATATTTTCATTATTAGATTTAGCTTGCACAAGTCTTGGCCCAAAACAAAGATTATGCTAGCACCAGACCTCCAGTGTGCAATCTGTCAAAGTTTGCACTTTGGAAAGCAAGGATTAGACTCTACATGAATTCTATTGACGAAGACATTTTTAATTCTGTTTTGACAGTGTGTCCAAGACCTCCAGAGGGCACAAGCACAAATGCTGTTCCACCTCCATCAGGAACAGATGCTGACATCAAAAAGTGGAAAATAGCTGATGCCAAGGCAATGAACATCTTAGCTCAGACAATGTCAGATGACATTTTTCAAAAAGTAGCTGAATGCAATTCAGCCAAGGAAATTTGGGACAAGCTCTCAGAAATTGTCTCTGGCTCAGCTGATGAGAGAAAGGACAGAAGATCCCATCTCATCTCCCAATATGAGAACTTCAAGAAGGGAGAAACAGAGTCAGTGGGAGACATGTACAACAGACTGAGTCTAATTGTCAGTGAACTGAGGACATTAGACAAAGAGATCTCACTGACAGAACTTAATGACAAGATCCTAATGTGCTTCCCCAGCACTTGGGATTCAAGAATCTGGCCAATTAAAGATGCCAGAAGTCTGAATGAGATCACCACTGAAGCCTTGTTGGGTAAGCTCAAATCTTATGAGCTACTCATCAAGAACAGAGAAGAAGAACAGAAGGCTACTCCACCAGCCACAAGAAAGGAGAAGACTATAGCATTCAAGGCAACTGAGGATCTGCCTGAAGAAAAAGGAACAGCCAATGATGAACTTCTCAGCTTGTTGGCCAAAAGATTCTATAAGATGGCCAGAAAGGAATTCAGAAGAAGATCATACAAGGAGCAGGATAAGCCAAGGTATGACAAGTCCATTGGCAATAGCAAAGACATCATTTGCTTTGGTTGCAGGAAACCAGGGCATATGGTTCCTGACTGTCCAGAGAACAAGAACAAGGACAGAAGGGACAGAAAAGAAAGAAGAAAGGAGAAGGACTCCAAAAGGAATGGAAGTAGCAAACCTTCCTCCAGCAGAAATAAGCACACAAGGAAAGGATTTGTTGCTGAATCCTGGAGTGAGACTGAAGAGGAGTCAGAAGCCTCTTCCAGCTCAAGTGATGATGAGGATGATGCAGAGGAAAAGGAGTTCTGCATGATGGCAATCAATGCCTCACAACAGAACTCAGAAGAAGAGGAGTCAGAGTCAGACTCAGAGACTCAACCTGAAGAAGATCAGGTAATCAGCTCTTTTGATTTTACTTCAGAAGATTTTAAACTTGAATTTAACGCACTATGTTTAGACCTGCTAAAGTCTGAGAAAGAGATCATCTCTCTCAGAAATCAATTATCTGAACAAAATGCTTTAAAATCAGAAAACCTCAAACTCTCTCAGGAGTTGGAGAACTATAGGGAACAGATAGCTTCACTAAAGAGTGAGCTCTCTGAGGCCAAGAAGCTTGAAGAATCTCTCAATGGGAGAAGCATCAAGCTGATGGACATCACAAGCACAGTGAACTCAAGATTCAACAGTACACTGGGCTTGGGTGCCTCATCCAGCCAACCTATTGTTCTAACAACCCCTATCAAGTTCATTTCTGACAAGGGAAAGGGAGTTGTAGAGGTTGCCAGGAAAAACTCTGATCTGCCTCAGAAAACTAAAATCCAGCACAAATCGTCGAACGGAGATCGACGATCGCCGAATGAAGATCGACGATCGCCGAACGCAGCTCGACGATCTCAGGACAAATCGTCGAACGCTGATCGACGATCTAAGCCAAGATCGTCGAACGCTGGTCGACGATCCCATATACCTGACCTCAGCTATAGTCGACCGTCGAACGGAGCTCGACGATCTGGCCCAAGATCGTCGAACTCAGCTCCAAGATCGTCGAACAGAGGTCAGAGCTCTGGAAATTTTTTCAATGGCAAGTCAAAATTGAACCCTGAGGGTTCTTCATCCCAAACCTTCAACCCTTATACTGAATGGATTTTACCTCCAAGGAGATATCATCCTGAAGGATATAAGAGTCAGCCAGGGATGTCTTTCATTTCTGAATTTAAAGGTTATCAACCTAGGCCCAAGGTAAACTGGGTCAAAAACAAGTAAATTGTTTCATGTGCAGGTGAAGACCTATCCAACATCTAACCAGCAATGATATTTGGATAGTGGGTGCTCTAAGCACATGACAGGGAACAAGGACAACCTCAATTCCTTTAGAGCCAAGCTTGGACCCAAAGTTATCTTTGGTGACTCCAACTTTGGACAAACTAAAGGTTATGGAGCAGTCCAGATTGGTTCTGTAACCTTCAAGAAGGTAGCATATGTGGAAGGACTGAAGCACAACCTAATCAGCATCAGTCAGCTATGTGATGAAGGCTACCAGGTGACCTTCAGCAAAACTTTATGCAAAATCAAGTCAGAGGACAACACAACTGTGTTGACAGGTAAAATGAAAGGTAACATCTACCTAGTAGATTTTCCTTCAACTACTATAGATATCTGTTTATTCAATTCAGTTTGTAGACCAAATGTTTTATGACATAAGAGATTAGGACACCTAAACCTTAGAACTATTGCTAGGCTCTCCAAGGACAACCTTGTTAGAGGACTACCTTCTGGCCCCTACAAGAAGGAAGGACTCTGCAAGGCTTGTCAATTAGGCAAGCAAACTAAAAACAGTTTCAAGTCACTTAATAAGAGTGATTCACCTAGGATATTGTATCTGTTACACATGGATCTATTTGGACCCATCACAGTACAAAGCCTAGGAGGGAAATCCTACACTTTAGTGATTGTAGATGACTTCTCTAGATTCACTTGGGTGTTCTTTCTAAGGAAGAAGTCTGATAACTTTAAGTGTCTGACAGAGTTTCTCAAATGTATAAAGATTGAGTTCAATACTCACATTGCCCTGATCAGAAGTGATCATGGGACAGAGTTTGATTCTCTTCTTATGCAAGAGTTCTGTCAGAGTGAAGGGATCAGACATACTTTCTCAGCTCCTAGAACTCCTCAACAAAATGGGGTAGCTGAAAGGAAAAATAGAACCCTTATTGAATCTGCCACTACATTGTTGTCAGATGCTCATCTACCTCTATCCTTCTGGGCAGAGGCAGTGAACACCTCCAACTATGTGCTGAACAGAAGTCTAATACATAAACTGAAGGGAAAGACTCCCTATGAATTACTCAAAGGGAAGAAACCTAAAGTTGACTATTTCAGAATTTTTGGCTGCACTTGCTATATTCACAATAATGATAAGAAATATTTAGCAAAATTTCAAGCCAAAGCTGATGAAGGAGTGTTTCTGGGATACTCCATGATCAGCAAGGCCTATAGGGTATATAATAAATCTTCATTGAAAATTGAGGAATCTGTTCATGTTTCTTTTGATGAAACTAACATGTCTTTCAAGGAGAAGATCTCTTCTACCATAGAACCTTTGCAGGAACATTCTCTAGTTGAAGATATGAACAAGCTGCAGGTTGCTCAAGAAGAAGAAAGCAGTGAAGATGAAAGCAATGCTCAACACATTGAAGCTCAACATGAAGAGCCAGTTGTTGTACCACAAGAGGAAACAACAACACAGGTTGGTGAACAATCAACACCCCCTGTTGATTTAGTAACATCAAGAGACCATCCAATTACCCAAATAATTGGAGAACTCTCAGCTGGTGTGCAAACCAGAAATCAGGTCAACCAAAACCTGTTGCACACCTGCTTCCTTTCTCAAATTGAACCTCAGTCCATTCAAGATGCAGAGCAAGATCCACACTGGATCATTGCCATGCAAGAGGAGTTGCATCAATTTGAGAGGAACAAAGTATGGGAACTAGTGCCAAAGCCAAAGGATCATTCCATTGTTGGAACAAAATGGGTATTCAGAAATAAACTGGATGATCAAGGAGTAATAATAAGGAACAAGGCAAGGCTAGTTGCACAGGGATATTCTCAAGAAGAAGGAATTGACTACGACCAGACCTTTGCACCTGTTGCAAGATTAGAAGCCATCAGAATATTTCTAGCTTATGCAGCTCACAAAGGCTTCAAGGTTTATCAGATGGATGTCAAGAGTGCCTTCTTGAATGGAGACATCAAAGAGGAAGTCTATGTCAGACAACCTCCAGGTTTTATCTCTCCAACTTACCCTGATTATGTTTTTAAACTACACAAAGCATTATATGGTCTCAAGCAAGCTCCTAGAGCATGGTATGAGACCCTAGCATGCTTTCTCTTGGAAAATGGTTTTATAAGGGGTAGAGTAGACCAAACGCTTTTTATTAGAACCCATAAGTCCCATACCCTACTAGTACAAATTTATGTAGACGATATCATTTTTGGTTCTACTGACTCAAAATTGTGCAGAAGGTTTTCTAACCTAATGCATTCTAAATTTGAGATGAGTAGCATGGGTGAGCTATCCTTCTTCCTAGGATTGCAAGTCAAACAACATGCTGAAGGCATCTTTATTTCTCAAACCAAATATGCTAATGAGCTGGTTAAGAAATTTGGCATGTCTGAGGCATCTTGTATGAAAACACCCATGCCTACCAATGCTGTATTAGATGCTGATGAACATGGGAAACCTGTTGATCAGACAACATATAGAGCAATGATTGGCTCTTTACTGTATCTTACAGCTAGTAGACCAGATATAATGTTTGCTACATGTATATATGCTAGATTCCAAGTAAGCCCTAGAGAGTCACACCTAACATTAGTAAAGAGGATTCTTAGGTATGTTAAAAGTTGTCCAAATCTAGGTCTCTGGTATCCAAAAGATTCAGCATTTGAGTTAACTGGATTCTCTAATGCTGATTATGCTGGATGCAGAATTGACAGGAAAAGCACCAGTGGAACTTGTCAGTTCCTTGGTGACAGACTTGTCTCCTGGTTTTGCAAGAAACAAACATCTGTGTCAACTTTAACTGCTGAAGCTGAATATATGGCTGCAGGTAGTTGCTGTTCACAAATATTGTGGATTCAAAATCAACTCCTAGACTATGGTTACAACTTAGACAAGTCAAAAATCTTTTGTGACAATACAAGTGCTATTTCCATAGCTCAAAATCCAGTCCTCCATAGTAGGACAAAACACATAGAGATCAGGCATCATTTCTTAAGGGACAATGTTGAAAAGAATAAAATTGAACTGCAATATATCCCAACTGATTTACAAAGGGGAGATATTTTCACCAAGCCTTTGGATGAAAAGAAACACACCTTCTTCCTAAATCAGTTAGGAATGTTAGATGGAGGAAGTCTTAAATAATCCCCAAGATTTTGAAAGCTAAAAATGGACCAAGACTAGGCAAAATTCTGATTTTTCTTAGTATTTAGGATTTTCTGATCTCTGAACTGCGCTCGACGATTTCCCCAAAGATCGTCGAACGGAGATCGACGATTTCCAGAATCGTCGAACTGAGTTCAGCGCCCCTCAGACAGCATGAACTATCTCCTTCGGTCAACGATCGTCGAACGGCGCTCGACGATTTTGTTCCCTGAACGATCGTCGAACGGAGCTCGACGCTTCCCAAGATCGTCGAACGGAGATCGACGATGTTGGAGTCTCTTCAGATTCCTTTAGAAGCCTCGATCGTCGAACTGAGTTCAACGATCTTTCCAATTCTGCGTCGAACCCTAATATAAAACTCATTTTTCGCCGTCGTTCTCTCTTGCGCTTTCAATTTCTCTGCAGAAATTTTCTTCCCTCCAAACAGTTCTACCTTGGTCGTTTTGTTTGTTAAGTTTTAGCAGGTACAATGGCCGTCTCAGTTGCTGTCCTTGCCGCCATGAAGTTTGATGCAGGGTTTGACATCGATTTGGACTCCTTCAACACCACTGATCAAATCTTCCAGGACATCCTGAGTCTATTCAAGGATCAACATTTGTCTGCCCTCATAACCACAATAATCAAACTTGCCTCAGATGAAATAAAGGAATGGGTATATACTGCACACAACCTTGACAACAACACCATAGTTGGATCTATTGGTGGCACCCAGGTACCTCTGACCCCAACAGTCTTAACAGAGATTTTTGGTTTTAGAAATGGAGATGACTCTGCTGAACTCTCTGGAGAAGAGTTTACTGATATACTTGCCAGGATGGGTCATCCTGAGGGAAACCCTAGCAAATTGTTTAAGAGGAACCTGTCAGTTGAATACAGGTTTCTGGCAGATGTTGTAGGCAAGGTCCTGTTGGCCAAACATTCTGTACATGACACCATCTCCAGACATCAGCTCTGCCTCATGGGAGCTCTGGTAGATAGGAAAAGTCTGAATTGGGGAGAGGTCTTCTTTGACCTGATAAAGAAGAAAATAAATAAAAGCTTTGTAAATTTTGGAAGAATCCTTGGAGTTTTCCTTCAGGCAAAGTGCCCTGCTCTGCTAGTCTCCTCTGGAGTGCACATCAATGCCTCCAAGAGACTCACTTGTGCCCTTTTTGGCAAATGGGACAGGCAGATTAGCAAGCCCAGCAGGCCCTCTTCAGCTGCCCCTTCAGGCACCAGGACTCACAGAGTCACTCCCCCCCAGGTCTCTGCCCCTGCAAAGAACCTGCCTGCTGCTAGTGCTGCTTCTCCTCCTCCTCCAAGTTCAACCCTCCCTCCAGCTCCATCCACCATTCCAGCCTCATCTCCCATTACAATCTCCAGCCCTTCTCCAACCTCTCTTCCATCCCCAGCAACCACTTCATCACCTCCAGTTGACCACTTCCACCCATTATTCTCATATCCACCTCCAGATGTCACCTCATCCCCATCCATACCATCCTTCACCCTTCTGGATGAATCCTACATGGATGATTCCCCCTCTTCTCCTCCAGACTTCCCCTCCACCTCAACATCTTTCCAAGATCTCCTCCACCACATCCTTGACCAACCATCATTCACTCCATCCATCTCTATACCCTTGTCCTCCATCTCCACAATTCCCACACCTCAGCCCTCTATCCCTTCACCATCCAGCACTCCCCTTCCAGCATCCTCAGCCATCCCAATTCCCTCTACCTCTGCTCCTGCCATTGAGCATGTAGATCTGCCAGCCCTAGCTGACAAGTTGTATGAGCTACTGGCTACCAGGCTCTCTCTTCTCATGGAGGCCTCCTTAGCTCCTCTACAACAGTCAGTGGCAGCCCTGTCTGCTAGGCTTTCCTCCCTCATTCCTCAAGCAGCCCCACCAGCAGTGTGCCTTGATACAGAGGTATCTGCATACAGGCAGGGGGAGATGCCTTATGAAGCCAGCCTTCATGCTGCTGTTGTTGCTTCTTCTGCTTCTGCTCCTGCTGCTGCTGCTGCTTCTGATTCTGCTCCTGCTGCTGCTGCTGTTGTGCTTGTATCTTCTGCTCCAGTTGCTGTGCCTACTGCAGTCTTAGCAATTGACCTAGGGTCTTTGCTCTCTGCATTTGATACTACATACTTCAGCTACCTCCCAGAGCCCAATGCTGTCCAGCCCCCTGAAGATCTGTCCAAGGCTCTGGTGCCCTTCTCATGCTGTGACCCCAGTATCATTTCTGCTTTTATTCATTCAGTGACTGTTGCTTCTGATGATGTTACTGCTGCTGCTGCTGAAGACAAGGCTATATCTACTTCTGAAATTGTTGTTGCTGCTGAAGAAGACAATGTTCCAACTGCTGCTGATGAGTTCATTTCCCAGGATTCTCTGATGATAGAGGCTGTTGTTTTTGAGCCTGCTGTAGATGTTGTTGTTGGTTCTGAACCTGCTGCTGCCATAATTCCTGAAATAACCACTGTTGCTTCTACTGCTGCTCCAGTACCTGTTGTTATATCTGCTGATGTATCTGTCTCTATTGCTCCTTCTGCTTCTGCTTCTGCCCCATCTGCTGCTGTTCAACTGAAAGAAAATTTGATGAAAAGGATTGATGCCTTATATGATGCACAGAGTTCTGAATCTGAGGATTACAACACTGCTTCTGATGATTCCTCTGCCACCATTGCAAGGAAAAGGAAGGCAAGAAGTAAAGCATTGAAGAGGGTTCCACCTGCCAAAGTTAGAGATGATAATGATGTTCCTTACTATATTCTGCACAACTGTCCAATTACTGAGCATTGGATGCAGTTCTCTAAGAATCAGCTAAAGGCTATGAAGAAGAAAAGAAAGTTTGATAAGGACTCCTCTCAGTTCAAGCACCCTCATCCTCCTCCACCACCTCCACCTGATGCAGGTGCAGGTGGCAGCTCTGCAAGATCAGGCCCAGCTAGAAGCCAGGCTCCCTACCAACCTCATGCTAGAACATATCAAAGGGAAAGCCAGTCTAGGGGCTCTTACTCTAGAAGGGGAGGATACAGGGGAAATCAAAGAGAGACTCAGGTTTACTCCAAAGGGCATTCCAGGCAGCACCCTTATTCCAGGGGAGGACATGTTCCTTCTGATACAACTTCAGGTCCATTCCCCTATAAGCTCAGAGAAACTGTGACTGCCAGGACTCCTCAAGATACTTCTTCCAACAGGTATGAGCCACCTGTTCCATTTGAGGACCCTGAGAAGAATCCTGTTGCTTGGACTGCTAGAATGAAAGAGTTGGCTGCTTTAGACCAGATCAAGAAAGCCAAAGAGCAAGGTCTGGACACCTCCAATATATCTACAATGTCAGAACAAAGACAGAAAGAACTAGAAAGATATGCCTCCAGTAAGTTCTTTGATGCAGACAGGTACATGGAGTTGCATCTAGCTGCAGTGGTTCCCAGGACATCAAAGCAAATTTATTTGGGTGCAGCTGATGATACCAGATCCAAACAACAAGCTTTAGATCCTAACAGAGAAATCAAGATGGTAAAAGGCAAAGAGAAAAAGTAACTCTGTAAGGTGACATTTCTTGGTTTTTCTGACTGATTTCTGGATATCATATATATATATATCTGTGTGATGGTTCTGTAATGTCTGGCTACTGTTGTTTTTGTGTTTTTCTGATTGTATGATGTTGTTTGATTTTCAAAAGTCTGTAAATAGTTTTCCTAACCCAAATAGGGTGAGATTGTTGGAACACCCTATTACTAATTTGGGTCAGGATCACTATGTCTCTAGGAATCTGTGTTTGACCTTCTGTATAGCTTAATAGGTCAATTAGAATTGAGTATAAGGGATCAGGAGTCTAGGTTTGGAAGCTGCCTTGAAGACCAAAGTTTTTCTGGAGACTAAGTCTAATCGTCGAGCTCAGCACGACGATTCGTCGAACTCCGGTCGACGATCGTCTAGCTCAACTTCTGCAGATCGTCGAGCTCCATTCGACGATCGCTGAGCTCAAACCTCATAATTTCGTCGAGCTCCACTCGATGATCGCTGAGCTCAACTTCTCAATATTGTCGAACTCCATTCGATGATCGCTGAGCTCAGGTCGACGATTTTGACTCTGCACTGGATCCTTATCTCTGAGCTCAGTTCGACGATCTTTGAGCTCAGATCGACGATTTCTTTGCTGCTTGCATTTTCCAGGTTGCTGAGCTCAGCTCGACGATAGCAGAGCTCAGTTCGACGATTTCAGTTATCTTTCAGAATTTAAATTCAAATCAGATAGAAGTTATTCTGCATTTAATTCAGAAGATCTGCCAGCCGTTTTCATTTACTTCTGGAGCAAGTTTCAAGGGATTTTTCAAGGAACAAATCAGTGGACTTTCCTTTAGAAGAAATTATGCAATTAAGGCTGTAATCAATGCAGACCAACGGCTATCTTTGACAGAGTAATATCCTATTCAGACACAGAGAATAAAAGAGAGAATGTTTTCTGAATCTACAGAGATTGACAAGAATAAGACACAACTCAGAATATAGAGACTCTCTCAATCTTCTGTCAACAAGAATTCTGAAGAACACTCATCAAAGAGATCAAGCTTTCAAACAAATCTTCAGATCTCTTCAGCTCTCAAAGTGTTCAAGGCCAACATCATCTCAAGACTCCAGACACTCAACATTTCAGCTTGCTGAAATCATCTATTGCTGGAGTTCTACATTTGAAGGCCTATCACCCTTAGCAAAGCTCATCTTCCTGAAGATCAAGGACTCAGGGGGAGCTTTGACATCAATCCACATAGTCTTCTCAATTGTTTGAGAAAGAGAAGACTGCCATCACTCTCTCACCCCCACTCTGTAAAGGGTTTTTCAAACACCCTTCAAAAGTTTGAATCTGGTTTTTGAGCACCTTGTCAAAAGCTCATTGGTGGCAAGACACCTGATCAAAAAATCTGTTTTGGTTTTTGAGCACCTTATCAAAAGCTCATTGGTGCCCAGGACACCTGATCAACTCATCCTGCAGTGGATTCCTACCTAGGGTGGTAGAAGAGTGGATGTACCCAAGTTTGGGGAACCACTATATTTCCTTGTGTCATCTGGTTTTGCATGTTTTCTTTTTGTTTCTGGCCTAGATTTTCTTGTGCTTAGTGTCTGCATAGCTTAGTTTGTGATTAGTTTTATTTCTGCTTCCCTGCTCACACTTATTACAACAATTGTTGTAAAACTTTGCAAAAGTTTTTCTTTGTGTTTTAAAAAGCACCATATTCTCTATTCACCCCCCTCTAGAGTATATCAGATCTAGTTTCCCCTTTCAGATAGCTCTACCCCTCACCTCACTCACACGTAAAGATCATAAGTTTGTGTGGACTCAAGAGTGTAGTCAAGCATTTGAGGCACTGAAGGAGAGACTAATGACGACTCCAATCCTAAGTCTACCGCAAGGGACTGAGGGATTTCAGATCTTCAGTGACGCATCGGGACGCGGTTTGGGTTGCGTTTTGGTGCAGCAAGGGAAGGTGATAGCTTTTGGTTCTAGACAGCTGAAGCCTCATGAGAGGAATTACCCCGTCCATGACTTGGAGTTGGCGGCAGTAATTTTTGCGTTGAAAATATGGCGGCATTATGTTTATGGTGCAAAGGTGGAGATCTTCACGGATCACAAAAGCCTGAAGTATCTCTTCGACCAAAAGGACTTGAACATGCGACAACGCAGGTGGGTTGAGTTTCTTGGAGACTACGAGGTGGCGATTCAGTATACGCCAGGTAAAGCCAACATGGTGGCGGATGCCTTGAGTAGGAAGTATTCGGGGCAAGGTGAAAGATATAGTACCTAAACACCTAGAGGGGGGGGGGGTGAATAGGTGACCTAATCCTTTTTTAAAACTTTAAAGGCAGCAATCAGTTATATCACAGAATTCTAACTACTTTTGCACAACAATCACAAATCATACACAGAAACTCACAATCACAGCACAACAGACACAAAGATTTATAGTGGTTCCCCAAGCTTTGGGTACATCCACTTTCCCCCTTCGCCAATCTCGCAGTGTACTAGATTCGGCCAAACTTCTCCACTGTCTCAGAACCCAAACTGGTTCCTACACCTCAGGCCCAAAGCCTTACAACTAAGCTTTTCCACAAAGCCTACACTCAGCCACAAAGGCCTACACTCAGCCAACAAGGCCTACACTCAGCCAACAAGGCCTACACTCAGAGATTTCAATATCCTACACTCAGGCTCTCAAGCCCTACCCTCAGCTTTTATAATTACAGGCTTACAATTCACTCAGATCCAAAGGATCCTACAAGATAAAAATGATTATAGAAATAATAACTCAACAACTCAGAAACAAGAGAGGGGAGTTGAGAGTTTCTTGATGAGTTCTTGGAAGAACTCAGCTGGATTCAATCTGACTTAGCTTTCTTCAAAGCTTCTTAAAAGTAGAACTGAATAAGAATGAATCCTCCTGCAGTTGATCCTTGATCTCTGCTTCTTAAGATCCAGCATAAATCTGAACCCTTCTTCTCAGCCTAGTTCCAACGGCTGATTTCTTGGATGGAGCCCTCTCTCTCTCCAACTTCTTAGATCTGCACTTGGACAGCTAGATCTTCTTGATTTGATGCTTGATCAATAACTCTATGTATCACTTTAATAACTTGTTCAACAACAATCTGAACAACAGTTTCTGTAAACTGTATGAGCCTATTTATAGGCCTTATTCATGGTAACCGGCTGATCCGGTCCATAACTGAATTCTGACATCTCTGACAGGTGCAGTAGACCGGCTGGAACGGCAGCTATCAAGTCATCCAGTCAGTTCTTGAAAATATCTAACTGTCTGATTGTGTCGAGACTTTCTGTCTTTAAGTGTCGACACTTTTAGACCAAGTGTCGACACAAGTTGTGTAAGTGTCGACACAAGTCTACAAGGTGTCGACACAATTCCTTGTGTTGTAGATACTATGTCTCGACACAGATTCTTCTTCAAGTGTCGACACTGAAATTGAGTGTCGACACAAGTACTTGATCTTCTATCTTTTGCTGAATTCTTCTAAGTGTCGACACATCTCCTTTGTGTCGACACATCTTCATGTGTTGAATCTGTTAAGTGTCGACACTGCTTCTTGGTGTCGACACATAGTCTTCTATATTGATACTTGCTGAGTGTCGACACAGCTCCTTGTGTCGACACTTGATTCTTCTGTTGAGACTTCAGCTGAGTGTCGACACATTCCCTTAGTGTCGACACTTGTACTTAGAATAATTTGATGATCTTGCTGTTCTTTGCTAAGTGTCGACACAGCTCCATGTGTCGACACTTTCTTCAAGTGTAGAGTCTTCAGCTGAGTGTCGACACATTGTTCTAGGTGTCGACACTTACTTCATGTGTTGACTCTTCTGTTGAGTGTTGACACTTTGTTCTTGGTGTCGACACTTTCTTCAAGTGCTGACTCTTCTTGTTGTGTGTTGACACATTGTTCTTGGTGTCGACACTTTAACTTAGTCTCTGCTGACTTTTGCTGAGTGTCGACACAGCTCCAAGTGTTGACACTTTCTGGTGTAGACACAGCTTCACTGGGTGTCGACACAGCTCCCTGTGTCGACACAGCTTTACTGCACTTTTCTTCACTGAGTGTCGACACAGCTCCTTGTGTCGACACTTTGTGTCTGGTGTCGACTCTGCATCCCAGGTGTCAACGCAATGACTCCAAGTGTCGACACTGCTTGCCTGGGTGTCGACACAAGTCTTCTTAAGTGTCGACACTTTCCCTCTGGGTGTCGACACATGGACTTAGAAACTTTTCTTCTTTCCTGCAAATACTTAACCTGCACATGTAACTCAAAATACATCAAATACATTTTTATGTATATCATTGAGTTGGGTGAGGCTTCTTCAAATCAGGTACATTTAACCAATGTACCCAACAATCTCCCCCTATTTGGAGAAGTCATAACCCTTAGTCAATGATATACACCATTCATAATTAAAATTACAAAATGATGTAAAGCAGGACAATGTACAGCAGGGTAAACATAAACATGTATCAATTTCACATGTATACAAATTCATCATTACAGAACAAATAAGAAATAGACATATTCACAGAACAAACATGAAATAGATTAATCATATATTGTTCAAATATCTGTCTTATACAGTTTCAGAAGTTCACAAAATGTTTTTCATCAAGAAAATTACAAAGTAAACTTCAAGAAAATGCTAAATCTATTTTTGTTCTGGCTCCTTAATCACTATGCCTTTGCCAGCTTGAACTTTAGCTTGGACAGCAGCATCAGTAGTTTCAGCATCAGCAGGCTTCTTGCCTTTCAGATCTTTCTTCTTAAGCTCTTCAGCTTTGATCTTCTGTCTTTCAAAATAATGGTATGGCTTTGGAAAGTACTTGCTAGGCTCCAGAGCAGTAGGAGGTAGCTTTCCCATCTTTGCCTTCCTTCTGTGTTGAACTATGGCCTCCTGTCTGGTTTCATGTTTTCTCCATTCAGCTTCAGAGAACCATTTGTTCCTGTCTTGAATGTTATCCTTGGCAGCTTTCCAGGCAGTTAATATAATATTCCTAGAGGTAGGGCTCCACTGTTCAAAGTCTGGCCTTTGTTCTGCTTGTTCCCTAAACCTCTTCTTAGACAACCTTGTCTCTTCTTCTTTTTGTAGAGCTTCTTCTTCTTTCTGAAGAGCTGCTTGCATAGCTTCAGACATAGGCTAAACCACTTTCTCCAGAATAACATTAGACTTCCCTTCAGTTGGGCTATACATGTGATGAATATCAGCTTGCACCATTTCAAAATCTGGTGGAGGATAGATCACTTGAGCTACCTCTGGTTGCTCACCTCCAAGATATGCAGGTTGAATTCCAGATTCAGTAACATTGTCATCATCACAAAGTGGAGGATAGCCCAGTGTAGCTCTGATGGAATTAGATATCCATTTGGCATGATCAGAGCTAGCTTTGACTAAAACTCTCTCCCCCTTTATGACTTCTCTAGCCATATGATCTCTGACATCATCCTTCTGGAATCTGATTTGATTATCCAAGAATCTGACTCCATCTTTAAAGAAAGGTTTAAGCTTTTTAAGTTGTTCAGATATGGCCTTCTGGGAGTCTTGAATAGCAGTCTTAACATCATTGATTTCTTCTTGAAATACCTTGTCAAAGTCAGCTTTAACAGCAGCAGTAGAGGTAGAAGGTTCAGCAGCCTTGTTCTTTAACTCAGTGACAATAGCATTATGGGAAGCAGTCAAATTATCATTCATTCTTAGCTGATTTTCAAGCACATACCCTTGCTTCAATGCTATGTCATCCACTTGGGCCTTTATCTTTTTCTGGTGTGTTGCCAAGTACACCACTGCATTACCACCTTTGTGGAAGCATTCAGTCATCTCCTTCTTGTTAAGGTTCATTTCAAACCTTATAGACTTGATATCTTGGGCAAGATCAAACTGTAAAGATTTCTGCCCTTCATCTACATAAGCCTCTATGCCTTTTCTATGTTCATCCAGTTTTATCTGCAGGGCAATCATTAAAGCACTATAATCAACAGTTGGAGTTTGCTGAACTATAGGCAGTGGGGCAATAGATTTAAAAGCCTTCTTATAACTTTGACTTCTTCTCTTGAATACATAAAGTTTCTTCTTCTTAGCCCTGGCAATCTCCTCATCTTCAGAGGCAGATGTGCTGGCAATATCCACCCTCTCCTTAGGGCTTGAAGGCTTCTCTGGTTGCACATCTTGTGCCTTCTCAGTTTCTTGCCTTATAGGCTCTTCCAGAATTTCCATCTGCACTTGCTCTCCCTCAGCAGCAGCATTCTCTCTTTCAGCAACAGTAGGTTCTTTGTCAAAATCCACTTGATCCAGATTTAAAAATAAATCTTCCATGGTGAATTCTTGTGGTGAAGGAGCTGGAGTAATACTAGGTTCTTCAACCACTGAATCAATAATATCTTGAGGAACAGCAGATGTGTCTTCTATGATAGCATCTGGTACTTGACTATCCAGCTGAGTTTGCTGATGAACATCAGACAAATCAGCATCTTCTATAAGAAATTCTAAAGTATTTAGGTCAGTGAGTACCTCTAGTATGGTGTTGGTGGCTTGTTCACTTTCCAGTGTAGTGGGTTCATCTACAACTGGAAGCTCCCCCTGGCTTTGATCCTTGTGGATAGGGCTAGCTTGAGGTAGCTACCCCTGGATCTCAGCAGCATCTTGAGGAGCAGGAGACTTTACAGCAGGCTCTTCCTCATGCTCATCTGGAGTGAAGACAACCTGTTCTTCACTGTCAGAACTGCTAGTGGACTCTTGTGCCACTGGAGCAGTCTTCCTTTTCTTCTTGGGAGGAATCTCTTTCTCAGAAACTGTCTTCTCAGGGGTTGGCAGTTCCTTTGACAACACCCTGTCCCATCTAGAAAAGATCCTCAGATCCATCCTTCTCTTATGATTTATCTTGCTTCCTGCAGCTTGTTGCATTATCTCTGGTATGGCACCAGCTAGGTATAGACTTATAATTCTGCCCAGGTTGGGCTTCTTCAAGCTTTCCTTAATCTTCTCATAAACTACCATAGACCAGTCAGTTTTTAGAGAGAAGATAATCCTTGTCATTATACTAAACATAGAGGCAGACACTCTGTCATGCCCTCCTGGCTTGCTTAGGATGACCTTTCCAACAATTTCAGACATGAATTTGTCTTGGCTGTTCATGCCTTTCCTGTTAAACACAGATCCCAGCTTCATCTTAGGATCAAGTCCACACCAGGTTAGAGCTTCCCTGGTCCTTGATGCAGTAACTTCATCTTCCTCTTGAGTTCTTGGAAGCTGTAGAATCTTCCTCAGACTTTTTGGGGATACCTTAACCCTTGCTCCATGAACTCTGGATTTGATTTTGTATCCAGATTCATCCACCTTGTCTCCATTGAGGAATTCGAGTACCTCTTTCTTCCATATCTTTGTAGATTCAGAAACTAAATAGTCTAACCCAGAATCGGCTACTAGGGTTACGACAGACTTGATTTCTTGTTCAGCATCTTCGAAAGCGCCGCGCACCAGCTCATATCCTTCGTTGACATTCTCCTCAAGCTTAGGCGCCATTAGGGTTTGTAGAATTTGTCTTGAGAGAAGAGAGGTGTCGACACAGTAGTTTTGGTCTCGAAACTTTGAAAGCGTGTCGACAAACAAAGACAAAACCCTATTTATACCTTTCTAATTTTGAAGATGAACAGGCGGGACAGCTAACTTAAAATGTGTCGACACTGGCAATAAGTGTCGACACTGACTTATAATGTCTCGACATATATGTGTCGACACAAGTTTAGTCAACAAATTTTATGTGTCGACACTGGGTTATGTGTCGACACAACATAACTCGACACATTGTCGAGACTTTACTTAGAAAAAGCTGAGTAAATACTAAGTGTCGACACCACTTTGGATGTGTCGACACCTACTTGGCATGTGTCAACACTTATATTCTGAAGTGTCGACACCAACTTCCTAGATGTGTCGACACTAATATCCTGAAGTGTCGACACCACTATTCTGTGTCGACATAGACTTGTCTATGTGTCGACACCTTTTTACTTAGCCAATTTCAATTCTGTAAACTTACTCTAAGTTTATCATTCCTAGTTCAATTTTAAATCTATTGAACTTAGCTTCTTCTAGGGGCTTAGTATACATATCAGCTATTTGATTATCAGTTTTAACATATTCTAATAAAATATCTTCTCTTTCTACATGCTCCCTAAGAAAATGATATTTAATTTCAATATGTTTTGTTCTACTATGGGATACAGGATTATTAGCTATTGAAATAGCACTTGTAGAATCACAGAAGAGTGGAGTTCTACTTACCTGAAATCCATAGTCCTCTAGCTGATGTTGTATCCACAGAAGTTGAGCACAGCAACTTCCTGCAGCCACATACTCTGACTCTGCAGTGGAGATAGCCACACTGGTTTGCTTTTTGCTACTCCATGAAATTAGTCTCCCACCTAGGAATTGACAGGTTCCAGTAGTGCTTTTCATATCTTCTTTGCATCCTGCAAAGTCTGCATCTGAATAACCTGTTAGATCAAAATCTCCATTCCTAGGGTACCAGAGGCCTAGATAGGGAGTGCCCTTTAGATATCTCAATATTTTTTTGACTGCTGTCAAATGAGACTCTTTAGGGCAGGCTTGATACCTTGCACAGACACATGTAGCATACATGATATCTGGTCTACTAGTAGTCAAGTATAATAGGGAGCCAACTATCCCTCTATACAAGGTTTCATCCACAGGTTTCCCTACATCATCCTTGCTAAGAGACATACTTGACTCCATTGGAGTCTTCATGGTACTGGATGAATCCATACCATACTTCCTTATGAGTTCTAGGGTGAACTTGGACTGACATATGGATAAACCACTTTCAATCTGTTTAACTTGGAGACCCAAGAAAAACTTCAGCTCTCTCATACTACTCATCTCAAATTGACCTTGCATCAGTTTTGCAAACTTTTTGCAAAGCCTGCTTTCAGTAGACCCAAATATAATGTCATCTACATATATTTGGACAAGTATAACTTTGCCTCTAGATTCCCTAAGGAATAGAGTCTTATCTATTTTCCCCCTTGAGAACTTGTTCTCAATGAGGAAACTAGATAGGGTTTCATACCAAGCCCTAGGGGCTTGCTTTAACCCATATAAAGCTTTCCTAAGTCTATAGACATGATGAGGTAAAGTTGGATCAACAAAACCTGAAGGCTGTTCCACATAGACTTCTTCTTTAAGATTACCATTCAGGAATGCTGACTTGACATCCATTTGGTAAACCTTGAATCCTTGATAGGTTGCATAGGCTAAGAACATCCTTATGGCTTCCAGTCTGGCTACTGGAGCAAAGGTTTGATCAAAGTCAATACCTTCTTCTTGCCTATATCCTTTAGCAACCAGTCTTGCTTTATTCTTAATGATGACCCCTTGTTCATCCATCTTATTCCTGTAGATCCACTTGACTCCTATTATATTGTGGTCTTTAGGCTTAGGAACTAGTTCCCAGACCTTGCACCTCTTGAACTGATTAAGCTCTTCTTGCATTGCTTCAGTCCATTGTGGATCTTGTATTGCTTCTTCAAACTTCTTAGGTTCAACTTGAGATAGAAAACTGGAGTAGACTGCTGCATTCATGTATCTGCTCCTGGTTTGTACTCCTTGTCTTGGATCTCCAATAATCTGCTCTACTGGATGATCTCTAAGATGCATGTTGGCTGGAGGCATCCTAACTTCTGGTTGAACCTCTTCAGCATCTCCATCATGCTGTACTCCTTGTACTTCTTCTGCAATTGGCACATGTAGTTCTCCCCCTGGACAACAGCTACTGTCCTCTACTTGATGTCTTGCAGCAGGTACTTCTTCTATAATAAGTTTGTCCATCTTCTTTGTTAAACATGTGGGGCTGCATACAGTACTAGACAACTCATTGTTAATAAGTTTAGTCTCATCAAAAACTACATGCACAGATTCTTCTACAACTTGTATAGTCAAGTTGTAGACTCTATAAGCCTTACTGTTATTGCTGTACCCAACAAAAATTCCCTCTTGGGACTTGGCAGCAAACTTAGTCAAGTAAGACTTCCCATTGTTAAGTATGAACCATTTGCAACCAAAGATCCTGAAATAGGATAGGTTTGGTTTCCTGCCTTTCACAACTTCATAGGGGGTCTTGTTGAGCCCTTTAGTGATGGTAGCCCTATTTATAACATGACATGCAGTATTAACTGCTTCAGCCCAGAAATACTTTGGTAGTGATGTATCACTTAATAGGGTCCTACCATCCTCTATCATGGTCCTATTTTTCCTCTCAGCAATGCTATTTTGCTGAGGTGTTCTAGGTGAAGAGAATTCTTGAAATATCCCAAAGTCTTCACAAAGTTTTGTCATGCTATCAGACTGAAACTCAGTACCATGGTCACTTCTAATCTTGACCACTGTACTGTCTAGTTCATTCTGAATTTGCTTGACAAAGCTATGGAAGACACTAGGTGTTTCAGATTTATGTCTTAAGAAGAACACCCAGGAAAACCTTGAGTAGTCATCTACAACTACAAGGGTATAGACCTTCCTACCTAAGCTGTGAACTGACATTGGACCAAAGAGATCCAAATGCAAGAGGTATAAACACCTCACAGCATCTTTGTTTTCTATGCTTCTAACGATGGATTTAGTCTGCTTGCCCTTTTGACAAACTAAGCAAACACCATCTTTAACACACTTAACTTGAGGACCATTCCTCACTAACTCTTTGCTAAAGAGTTTGCCAATAGTCTTGTAGTTAAGATGGGCAAGCCTCTTATGCCATTTGACATAATGAGAGACTGTCTCATCAGCTACAAGACACACTGGAGAACCACTGTTCTCAACCATAATGTCTAAGCAATAGACATTCCTTTTCCTATAACCAGTCAAAATGATCTCTTGATCACTTGACCTCTTGATATGACAACCATTTTTAACAAATGAGATGTCATACCCTACATCACTTAATTAACTTATACTTATTAGGTTGTGTTTCAACCCTTTAACATAAGCCACTTGAGTAATGGTAACTAAGTTGCTAGAAATGTTACCAAACCCTTTGATGATTCCTTTTTCAGAACCACCAAAGGTTACTTTTGGACCATCTTTGATTGGAATGTAGTCCCTTAGTAATCCTCTAGTTCCAGTCATATGTCTGGAACATCCACTGTCCAAGTACCATGTTGGGGTATGGCCACTTGGACTCACCTTACTGGGTCCTGGCTGCTCCAGGATTTTGTCATGCTCTGTCAAAGCCATTAGCCCTTGGCATTGACTGTCTTCTTGTTCATAAATAGACTCCATTATCTACATAAATTCTTCTTCTTCTTCAGCAAACAGCCCTATGTATGCCTCAGCATCAGACTCAGTTTCTGAAGAAGAGATATCTGATAGAGTCTTCTCTTTCTTGGCAACAAAAGACTTCTCTTTCTTGCCTTTGAAATGAGTCTTCTTCCTGTCACTAGACTCTTTTCTCTTTTCAGGACAATCTGCAATAACATGGCCTTGTCTATTGCAGCAATAGCATACTATCTTTGAACCAGTTGCCTTGCTAGATTTTGTCCTCTTTCTGTCTTTCTTTGAGGACTTTTTGTTCTGATAGAAGTCTTCTTTTCCATGTGAAGTAGAGGGCCTTGTCCTCCACTGTTTCTTCTTCAAGAATTTCTGAAAGTGTCTAGTGAAGGCAGCAAAGTTTTCATCACTTTCACTGCTTTCAGATTTTGTGCTGACTGACTCATCTGACTCTGATTCAACTACCTTTGGAGGTGGAGTTGATGACTTATTCCTGCACTTTCTGGAGGCTTCTGTCTTGAAAGCTACTGTTCCTTCCTTGTGTTCAGTTCTTGTTGATTTCTCCTCCTCTTTTCTCACTGTCAACTGCATTTCATAAGACAATAACTTGCCAAACAGTGTAGGTGGAGGAATTTCTCCCAACTTAGCCATTTCTCTAATGACACAAATCTTTGTGTCCCAATCTTTAGTTAGGGACCTTAGGAACTTGTCATTTAGTTCATTATTGCTGAACTCTCTTCCATAAGACATGAGTTCATTCACTATTCTGTAGAACTTCTTATAGCACTCAGTTATGCTATCACCCTTTCCTTGTCTAAAACTTTCATATTCCTGATTTAGCAAGGATTTTCTATCTTGTCTAACCTCTTCAGAACCCTCCATATACACAATAAGAGTGTCCCACATCTCTTTGGCTGTCTTACAGTGTATAAGATTCTGAAAAGTTGCATCATCTATGACACTCACTATAATGTTTTGTGCCCTCTTGTCCATGGTGGCTAGGACAATCTCATCCTTAGTCATTTCAGAGAAATCCTTTGGAGTTCTCTGATTTGCATCCAGAACTGATATCTTCATGGGCACATATGGGCCCTCTTTTACTGTGATGTATATCCTAGGGTCTGAGGCTTCCATAAACAGCCTTACCCTTTCCTTCCAGATCCCAAAGATTTCCTTTCTGCATATAGGTAATTTCATGGAACCCAATTCCTTGTGATTTTCAGAGGAACCCATGGTTCTTGATTTTCTTGAATCTGTAATTTCACTTAGACTGAATCTTCCAATCAGGATCGCCTCAGACTGTTAGTCCTTTTTGAGCAACCTCGCTTTGATACCACTTGAAAGATATAGTACCTAAACACCTAGATGGGGGGGGGGTGAATAGGTGACCTAATCCTTTTTTAAAACTTTAAAGGCAGCAATCAGTTATATCACAGAATTCTAACTACTTTTGCACAGCAATCACAAAGCATACACAACAACTCACAATCACAGCACAGCAGACACAGAGTTTTATAGTGGTTCCCCAAGCTTTGGGTACATCCACTTTCCCCCTTTGCCTATCTAGCAGTGTACTAGATTCGGCCAAACTTCTCCACTATCTCAGAACCCAAACTGGTTCCTACACCTCAGGCCCAAAGCCTTACAACTCAGCTTTTCCACAAAGCCTACACTCAGCCACAAAGGCCTACACTCAGCCAACAAGGCCTACACTCAGCCAATAAGGCCTACACTCAGAGATTTCAATCTCCTACACTCAGGCTCTCAAGCCCTACCCTCAGCCTTTATAATTACAGGCTTACAATTCACTCAGATCCAAAGGATCCTACAAGATAAAAATGATTATAGAAATAATAACTCAACAACTCAGAAACAAGAGAGGGGAGTTGAGAGTTTCTTGATGAGTTCTTGGAAGAACTCAGCTGGATTCAATCTGACTTAGCTTTCTTCAAAGCTTCTTGAAAGTAGAACTGAATAAGAATGAATCCTCCTGCAGTTGATCCTTGATCTCTGCTTCTTAAGATCCAGCATAAATCTGAACCCTTCTTCTCAGTCTAGTTCCAATGGCTGATTTCTTGGATGGAGCCCTCTCTCTCTGCAACTTCTTAGATCTGCACTTGGACAACTAGATCTTTTTGATTTGATGCTTGATCAATAACTCTGTATATCACTTTAATAACTTGTTCAACAACAATCTGAACAACAGTTTCTGTAAACTGTATGAGCCTATTTATAGGCCTTCTTCATGATAACCGGCTGGTCTGGTCCATAATTGAATTCTGACATCTCTGACAGGTACTGTAGACCGGCTGGAACGACAGCTGTCAAGTCATCCAGTCAGTTCTTGAAAATCTCTAACTGTTTGATTGTGTCGAGACTTTCTGTCTTTAAGTGTCGACACTTATAGACCAAGTGTCGACACAAGTTTTGTAAGTGTCGACACAAGTCTACAAGATGTCGACACAATTCCTTGTGTTGTAGATACTATGTCTCGACACAGATTCTTCTTCATGTGTCGACACTGAAATTGAGTGTCGACACAAGTACTTGATCTTCTATCTTTTGCTGAATTCTTCTAAGTGTCGACACATCTCCTTTGTGTCGACACATCTTCATGTGTTGAATCTGTTAAGTGTCGACACTGCTTCTTGGTGTCGACACATAGTCTTCTATGTTGATAATTGCTGAGTGTCGACACAGCTCCTTGTGTCGACACTTGATTCTTCTGTTGAGACTTCAGCTGAGTGTCGACACATTCCCTTAGTGTCGACACTTGTACTTAGAATAATTTGATGATCTTGCTGTTCTTTGATAAGTGTCGACACAGCTCCATGTGTCGACACTTTCTTCAAGCGTAGAGTCTTCAGCTGAGTGTCGACACATTGTTCTAGGTGTCGACACTTACTTCATGTATTGACTCTTTTGTTGAGTGTTGACACTTTGTTCTTGGTGTCGACACTTTCTTCAAGTGCTGACTCTTCTTGTTGTGTGTTGACACATTGTTCTTGGTGTCGACACTTTAACTTAGTCTCTGCTGACTTTTGCTGAGTGTCAACACAGCTCCAAGTGTCGACACTTTCTGGTGTAGACACAGCTTCACTGGGTGTCGACACAGCTCCCTGTGTCGACACAGCTTTAATGCACTTTTCTTCACTGAGTGTCGACACAGCTCCTTGTGTCGACACTTTGTGTTTGGTGTCGACTCTGCATCCCAGGTGTCGACACAATGACTCCAAGTGTCGACACTGCTTGCCTGGGTGTCGACACAAGTCTTCTTAAGTGTCGACACTTTCCCTCTGGGTGTCGACACATGGATTTAGAAACTTTTCTTCTTTCCTGCAAATACTTAACCTGCACATGTAACTCAAAATACATCAAATACATTTTGATGTATATCATTGAGTTGGGTGAGGCTTCTTCAAATCAGGTACATTTAACCAATGTACCCAACACAAGGGAATTGGATCGAAGCTCATGATGAGCGATTTGTTCAGGAATGGGAGTCTCTTGGTATGGAATGTGTTGCGAGAGGCTAGTCCAGCGTGGCTCGGTTGAATTGGATTGAAGTGGAGAACGACTTGTCCGATCGCATTCGGGAAGCGACTTGGTTGGATGTGGAGTTTCAACCTTTTGTGTTGGAGGCTCAAACGGGCGAGAGCAGCGCATGGGAGATGATTGATGGGATTCTGAGGAAGGACGGAAGGGTTTGTATACCGCAGTTTGACAAACTCCGTGAGGAGTTGATGTTTGAGGCTCACTTCACAAAGTACTCCATTCACCCGGGAGTACAAAGATGTACTTGGATATGAAGAAATCCTTTTGGTGGCCGGGGCTGAAGCGGGACGTAGCTTTGTACGTGAATCGTTGCCAAACTTGTGCCTTGGTGAAGGCCGAATGTCAGAAGCCGGGCGGGTTCTTGAAGCCCCTTCCAATCCCTGAGTGGAAATTTGATGACATCTCCATGGACTTCGTGCATGGTTTGCCTAGATCGCAGCATGGTAATGATGCTATTTGGGTGATCGTGGATCGCCTAACCAAGGTGGCTCACTTCATCCCAAATCGGAAAGAGGACAGCGTAGAGAAGCTGGTGGAGTTGTATGTTCGCAACATTGTGCGACTGCACGGAATTCCTAAGAGCATAGTCAGTGATCGCGATGGAAGGTTTACGTCCAAGGACTGGAGATTGGTTCAGAAGAGCTTGGGCACGAAGCTAAAGTTCAGTACGACGTTCCATCCTCAAACTGATGGGCAAACTGAAAGAACGAACAATACTATGGAGGATATGTTGAGAATGTGCGTTCTTGACTTCGGCAAGAAGTGGGAGGATCACCTCTTCATGGTGGAATTCGCGTACAATAACAGTTTTCAAGCAAGTATAAAAATGGCGCCATACGAAGCTTTGTATGGGAGGCGGCGTTGAACGCCAATGTCTTGGGCAGAGGCGAGAGACACCAAAATTTTGGGAAAGGAGGTGGTAACTGACGCTTGAGAGATGGTACGGACCATACAAGAGCATATGAAGGTGGCGCAAGACCATCAAGCTAAATACTTAATGCTCGTCACCGGAAGGTGGAGTTTGCGGTAGGCGATTGGGTCTATTTGAAGATCAAACCGTTCAAAGGCGTCTCACGGATTCGCCGACTCAAGAAGTTGCGTCAAAGGTTTTTGGGGCCTTTTGAAGTTATCGAACGGGTGGGAGAAGCAGCCTATCGGTTGGCGTTGTCCGCGGATTTGAGTAGATTGCATGACGTCTTCCACGTCTTCGTTTTGAGGAAAGCCTTGTTGGAGGCCTTCGTAGTGATTGAGCCGGCATCGGTGCCGATTGAGGAAGACTTGAGGAGGCGAGTCCTTCCAATTGCTATAGAGGATTCAGAGACTCGGCAGTTGCGGAAGAAAGAAGTTAAACTCGTGAAAGTTCGATGGGACAACTGCGGTCGTGAGAAGTTCTCGTGCGAGCGAGAACAGGCCATGCTAGAAGATTATCCAGAACTCTTCATGTCAGGTACAAGTTAAGTTTTGTACCCTTTTGTTTTGTAATATCAGGACGAAATTCTGTTAAGTGGGGGAGAGTTGTAACACCCCAGTTTTGTAAGAGGGTCAGTCTGCAGTTCTGGAAATTTTTTTTAGGTTTCTGGCAGGAGGCACACGGCCTGCGACACGGGCGTGTCGCAGGGCATGTCGAGGCCGTGTCGACACTCGGCCCAAGTGTCGACACTTTCGCTTTACATTGTGTCGAGAGTAGGGCACACGGCCTGCGACACAGGCGTGTCGCAGGGCGTATCGAGTCCGTGTCGACACTCAGCCCGGGGTGTCGACACTTTCGCTCGACGAGTGTCGAGACTGGGGCACACGGCCTGTGACACGGGCGTGTCACAGGGCGTGTCCCACTTGGTCGACGATCTTCGCTCGACGTTTTTCCGCGGTGTCGACACAAAGCCTGTCGACGGGTGTCAAGACTTGGCACACGGCTTGGGACACGGGCGTGTCCCAGGCCGTGTCACCTCTCGGTTTGGTTTTGGGGCCGTGTCGATGGAGGCACACGGCCGGCCACACGGCTGTGTCACTGGGGACACGAGCGTGTCAGATTGAACACGGGCGTGTCCGATGCCCGTGTGCTGTTCCAGGCGCGTCGATTTGAGACGGCAAATGAGGCACACGGCCCTGGACACGGGCGTGTGCTAGGCCGTGTTCGGCCCAGGTCTTTTATTTTCCAGGCGGATCGTGGCCATTCTTTCCCAGATTTTAGGATCTGACGGTTCAGGACTGTTCTTGGGGAATTAAGTCCGAGAATAGGGTTGAAAACCCTCATTCTTCTCCAAGCTTTCTCTTGCTAAAGATCTAGAGAGAAGTTAGAACAAGGAAGAAGGAGGAGAGTTTGGGCTGTAGGAAGGGTTTCGGTGCTCCAAATCGCGAGCCGAGTCCAGATCCGTGGAGCTTAGATCATTGCGAAGGTTTTCATCCGGCTATTTCGCCATGGCAAGGAAGAGGAGTCGGAAGGTAACGACACTTCTCCTCTTGGTCTTAGGATGCATGTCTTAGCATCATTTATTTTTCTTTCTAGTTTTTGGGCACCAAACTCTCAAATGATAGGGGTTTTGGTTTGCCAAGGTTCAAGAGGAACCTCCGGGTTGATTGAGTCCGTCCCCGGCATATTTTGCATTAGAGATCCGCTCCGTTAGTGGATTAGGCATGGTGGGTGAAGCCGTTGTCGCGACCGTTAGTCCGACTCGATGATGTTGCATAAAAACGTTAAGGATTCGTAGAGATTCCGTTACGGCAAGATGTTGTTTGTGACGTGGTGATGTTTCCCCCGTTTTCTCGAGTGAGTACGTGTAGTCGGAACCGGACAAGGTTAGCTCCTCGTGGCGGTAGATGTTTTCCTTGGTGGACAAGGTTAGCTCCGCATGAGTTGGAGATGGTTTCCTTGGTGCGCGGACACGCTGCAGTACAAATGAGGGACTAGGGTGGATTTGTCTTGGTTTGTGTTGTGCCAAGGCGTGGCTATGTCCCCGCGATCAGCTGGCTATCCCGTGATGTTCACGTCATGTGTGGAGAGTGTCCCGGCCAGACTAGTCCCCTTCTGTGTGACTGACAAGAATGCCAATCATGGGGACAAACCCGGGCAATGAGGCCATGAGCGGGTGGCGTCCGGCAAGGCTTCTTAGAATCGGTCAGTTTTGTGTTTGTAGGAATCCTGACATGAGATGTCAGAGCTTGTAGGCAAGCCCGGGTTTAAGACCTTGAGCGGGTGGGGCCTTGACAAGAGTTCCATGGGGCGACCTGTGAGCCATTGGGGGGAATGATGACCCCTTTGTTTGCGGTTTTATGCCAATGGGGAATCGATGAGAACCCATATGATGTGATGATGTGCTAGATGCATACGAGTTAGTGTGCCTTGGGTGAAATCCAGGTTATTGCATACATGATTGCATAAGTAGGCCATTTTATATTATGCTCAACCAGTAGAGAACATGTATGATGTATGTGACATCCAAGCCTGTTTCCATAGTTGCTTTTCTTGCTTATGATTATTGCATATGAAGTGCTAACTTGCAGGTTGGAGGGGTACCCTGGGGCCCGTTAGGGGCGGCCGGGAGGAGATGTGTTGTTGCACAGTTTGAGGTCAGCCTTTGCTGACCCACGTTACTAATAAATTTTCAGGGCAAGGATCGCATGCAGGAGCTAGCTCGCCGGCCAGAAAGGCCTAAGCCTCATGAAGTGTTTTCTTTTGTAGCTCTACTTATGAGATGTTATATGTTTGAGACTCTTATTGTTCGGCTTGCATGCCGAGGTAGACTAGGAGTGCTAGGCACATTCATGATTGATGTAACATTTTCTTTTGGACACTTGATGTAAGGCCTTAAGGCCATTTGTTTTGCTCTTTAGTGGTGGATAACTTCTAGTACTGTTTTGGTTCCGCTGTATTGTGCAAAGTGTTTTGAGTGTGGGTAGCTATATCAACTTTTAATACTAAAGCTGTGGCGTCCGTATGTTGTGGGGCCCCGGCCGGACCCATATTATACGTTCACTACAGGGGAGGTGTTACAATCCCACTGTCAGGCTCTCACCTAGCTGGCAGGGCTGGAAGTCACTCGATGGTGTTAGTAGCGGACCCCGAGCAGATCCCGCTGTCAGGCTCTCACCTAGCTGGCAGGGCTGGAAGTCACTCGGTGTCATCCTTGGCCTCGTGCAGATCCCGATGTCAGGCTCTCACCTAGCTGGCAGGGCTGGAAGTCACTCGATGGTGTTAGTAGCAGACCCCGAGCAGATCCCGCTATCAGGCTCTCACCTAGCTGGCAGGGCTGGAAGTCACTCTGTGTCATCCTTGGCCTCGAGCAGATCCCGCTGTCAGGCTCTCACCTAGCTGACAGTGCTGGAAGTCACTCGATGGTGTTAGTAGCGGACCCCGAGCAGATCCTGCTGTCAGGCTCTCACCTAGCTGGCAGGGCTGGAAGTCACTCGGTGTCGTCCTTGGCCTCGAGCAGATCCCGCTGTCAGGCTCTCACCTAGCTGGCAGGGCTGGAAGTCACTCGATGGTGTTAATAGCGGACCCCGAGCACATCCCTCTGCCAGGCTCCCACCTAGCTGGCAGGGCCGGAACTCACTCGATGGCAGTAGATTACGACCCCGAGCGGATAGCGCTGCCAGGCTCCCACCTACCTGGCAGGGGCAGAAAGCTACTCAAATGGTATTAATAACGGATCAGAATAACGAAGATTAACCGAAGGGGGGGGGGGGTATAACGTAACCACCCAACCCCTAAATTGATGACCGAAAGAAGGCGAGAACCCGGGCCGCGTCACAAAGGGGTCAACCCGCAAGAAATCTGGTGTCTTGGGCGGGCAACGAGCCGCCTCGCCTCATCTGGTCAGCGAGTAGCCTTCGCAGCGAAGGTCGTGCCGCAGATGCAGGTCGCCCCTAGCGGGACGACCTGCCTGGCGGGCATACAACCTCGTTGACGCAACGCGAGGTGAACGACAGCGAGCGCAAGGGCGGGAAAATTACATCGCACAATGACAGCAGACATGCGTAAGTAACGGGTGGGGAAGCATTTATAAGAGCATTAATAGGTGAAAATCACAAAATCTGGGCGCGGTTCGCGCTTACATCTCAGACAACTACAAGTACACGGTGTATACACCTAGCAAGCAAATGTCCAAGAAGTGGGGGCGACGCGAGATCCGGGGCGGGAAGTCCTAGATGGGCTGGAAGGACTTATCCCCGGGGTCCGGCACGAGAAGGAACAGCGCCGGCACCACGTCGCCCGCCGAGAGTTCCGCTGCCTCGCTCTTGAGGAGATCCGCGCATCGCAACATCTGCATCGTGTACTTCGTGGCACTGGCGGCATTCTTCTGAATCAGCACCTCCAACTCGTAGTCAGAGTGGTGTTCGAGCGGGTAGCCCCTGTTATCTGGCGGATGGGCAGCGGCGGCGCCCTCCAGCTCGCGTACCCGCGCCTCCAGTGTCAACTTGTCCTGACCAAGGGCGGCGATCTCGGCGCCCATCCGACCTGCCGTCGCCGCGTCCTGAGAAAAGGAAAGGGAGTCGTAAGGCGGATTCACGAGGAAAAGCGCTTATTAAGAGTAAACACATACCACCCCTCCCAAGTACTGTGCGAGGGTCTCCTCGGCCGAGTCGGCCCGTCTCCTCTGGAGATCTGCGTCCTCCTGAGCAAGCTTTCGGGCCTCCTCCCTCTCGTCCGCCAGCTTCTGGAGAGAGGTGGTGTTCCGCTCCAGCTGGGTGCAGCGCCTCCCCACCATATGGGCTAGCTCCAGGCCGCGCAGCTGGGCCCGCGCGCTCTCGTGAACCAGTACACGCGTCGCCTCCTTGTCGTAGATGGCGGCGTCCTCACGCGAATAGAGGCCGAACGAGAAGTTGTAGGCCTCCCCGCCGATGGTGTCCTGCTCCAGCCAACTTGGCAACAGGGTCGAGACCACTGCACGATTTGACTCCTTGTCCCACGACAGAAGCGGGACGCCGAGCTCGTCCAAATATTTCTCGTTGTAGCCAAAGTTGCGGTGCCCTCTCGGCACCGGCTTCGCAGCAGCTTGCGACCCGTCCAGCGGAGCGGAAGTGCGCACCGCCCCGTCAGGGGTGTCGCTGGTCGAAGCGACCAACGGGGGGGGGGGGGGGGGGGGGGGGGACCCTCGGCCGGAAGAACCGCCGGGGCCTTGCCTTTTCTTTGGCCCCCAGCGGGTTGTTGCCCCGTAGTCTTCGCCATCTTAGGCGGGGGTGCGGGTTGTCCGCCACCCGGCAGCTTCTTGGTCGGGATAGACGGGGCATCGCGCTGAGCGGCGTCCGCGGCCTGAGCTCGGGCGAGTGGCAAACTTCCCCCTGGTGGGACGGCGGCAAGGTCATCTAGGTTGCGGCGCAAGTACGCGACCTCGAAGTTCTTCCCGGCGAAGAACCCGCACAAGTCGGCCTCGTGGCCCCCTAGGCTGGGCGGGCGGTAACTCGCCTCGCTGAGCTGCACTGGCGAGAAGGGGGCGTTGTCGAAATCCCACTTGACGAACAAGAACTTCTTGAGCCAGTTGTGACTCTTATTGACAGTCTCCCGCACCTTGAGGTGGGCGCTGGAGAAATAGGCGGTCCTGTCCCGGTTCGCATGGAAAGAGAAAAGCTTGCGGAAAACTGCGAGACTGAACTCGACTCGCTCCTCCCGCAGAAAGCATGAGAACCCCACCATAACAGCTATGGAGTTCAGGGTCATCTGACCTAGGACGACCCCGAAGTACTTCAGCACTTGGCGTACCTCAAGCCACAGGGGAAGCCGCAGACCCACCTCAAAGTGAGCCAGGGGTATGGCGAGCTCGTCCCTGGATAGGTCGTTGATCTTCTCTCCCTCCCCAGGCTGTCTCGCGGAATATCCCGGCGGGACGTGGTCGCCTAGGGCATCTAGGTACTCGCGCTCCGAGATGACGGCGTGGAGAAAGTCGTGCTTTGAGAAGGTCCAGGCGCATTTGCTTCGTCCGTCCGCATCGCTGCCACCGCCGCCCATTCCGCCGAACAATCGCGGTTCGAGCGAGAGAGACCCACAAGGCGAGCGCGAGCCGTGCTTCGCGTGGAGCAGGAAAAGGGGGAGTGTTTTGCAGCGGTGGGAGGATAAGAACCGGCAAGGCCTATTTATAGGGAGAGAGAAAGGGCGGGAAATTTCCCGCCGAATGGAGAGGTGCGTGTAGCAAAAATCAGGCCCGACGGTTCGCCTTCCCGGCACGCGACTGCACCGTCAAGGCCGATCACGCGCGGGTCTCGCCCGATCGCGTCCGCGCAAGGATTGAGTGGGCGAGTCCCGGCCCGCACCTGTGCTGGATTCCGAGCGAGTCGGGGAGACTCCTGGCTGGCAAGCCCCCCGGCTCGCCCCCACCACGATCGGGATGTCGGGATGAGAGAATCAATCCCCTGACCTGCCCTCACCCGCAGGGGTAAGGCGAGCGGAGGACGCGGATACCCTCGAGCACCCCCCCCCCCCCCCCCCCCCCCCCCGAGGAGAATAAAAGCAACAACATGGTAATTTCAACACGCATCAGAAATCAAACATCAGGCCCATGGGCAGGCAAAGATAGTCACAAATCGTTACAAGATACAAAACGAGTTCGAAATAGTAACAACTGTTGGGTCCGGCGTTCCTTCACTTGACCCGTGGCGCTTTGCTACTTATTTAAGAAATTAAGTAGCTCCCTCTCCAACAGTCCGGGCTTTTGGTGCAGTTGGGTATGCGCTTGATCCTTCAATTGGTATCAGAGCAGGTCACGGGTTTAAGACCGGGGGAGCGCTATTAAATCCTGATTTTTCCCTTCTACCTGTGTGGGTCTGGCGGGTCAGGCAACCGTGGACATGTGGTAACCCCACCTCTGGGTCGTGAACCGTGGACATGTGGTAACCCCACCTCTGAGCCGTGTGGGCCATGTGGTAACCCCACCTCTGAGCCATGTGGGCCATGTGGTAACTCCACCTCTGAGCCGACGGGTTGTGCTGGACGCCGGGGGGGGGGGGGGGGGATTGTTGGGTCCGGCGTTCCTTCACTTGACCCGTGGCGCTTTGCTACTTATTTAAGAAATTATGTAGCTCCCTCTCCAACAGTCCGAGCTTTTGGTGCAGTTGGGTATGCTCTTGATCCTTCAACAACCCAGCGATATCCCGCGGGTGGAGAAAACAAAGGGTGGATCAGTACTGGATCCATTTCCACCTGCCCCGCCATTGCGTTCCAGAATGCGGCGACACGCGAGGATAGTGATAATCGCGCACCGCCTCCAGCTCCTACTGGGCCAGGCCAACTTGTTCTGAGGCACTCCTTAGGCGCTCCTCGGCCCGCTTAATGTGCATGCCAGGCGAAGTGACATCGCCACCTTCTACAGCGCGCGAAGCCCCCTCCAGGGCCGCTAGCCGAGCCTCGGTGTCGGCCTTGTCTTGGTCGACCCTCTTCACGACCTCCTGAAGCAGCAAAGTATGTTTCTGGAACAGCCACGTCACCTGCCTCTCCATCCCCACCGCATCAGTCGGGTCGCCCAGGTAATTTGAAACACCCTCCACGTTAGGCGGATGCGAGTATCCTTCGCTCATCTACATTTCGGAGGAGATCATGTTGAAGCTTGCAAAAAGGGGCAGTTCAGAAGGAACGAGCGAGAACAAGGCAAGCGCTGAGCACATGCTTATCAGTGGTTGGCACGTCGTCCATGCCGATGGAAGGACGAGAGGAGCCCGGCCGACCCTGAAAGGGTTCTCCCTCGAGGGCCGCGAGAGATTTCCCTAGTACAGGGGGAACTGGCGGGAGACCGGTATTCGGGGGTGGGCGGTCCAGACCTGAGGGACTACCAGCCCTCTCAGACGACAAGGGAGGGGGGCGATCCTCCCCCCCCGTCCTCCTCGTCTCCACGATACTGTGCCTGCAAGACAAAGGGTCAGAGAGTAGCAACAAGCCGATAAGGAAGGTTGGGTACCTCAGAAGCTACCTCAACACCAGCCGCCGAGCTGGAGCCCGGGAAGTTATTCGTCGGGGACCGCCTCACGATCTTCCCCTTCACCGGCCTGAAGAGAGGGCCGGGAGACCCGCGCGCCAACCAAGGAGCGGCCTAGAGGGCCTCCTCTCGAGTTCTCTAGCCCGCGGCCGCGAGGCGGGCTCGCACCTCTTCTCTAACCTGCATCGGGAGGCTGTAGTCCGGTAGTACAACGAGATGGTCTGGGAGACCCCCCCGGCTCAGGGGCATATTTATAGCCGAATAGTGGGGCCCCACCAGAAGATTCCCTGCCAGCTCAGCACAGTACTCGCCGAACACGCGGGTTGGATGATTCTTTCCGAGCTTGTATCAAGCTCAAAAAGAGCGGGGATTGTGTACAACCCCGTGTTCGTCGAACGGGCCCCTCCAGGAAGATCGGGCGAGCCCAGTCCCGCGACCTGCACCCAAGCTACAATCAGACATGCGACAAGGGGTTGGTCCGCTCTCGCTCACTTCAGGCAAGCGAGCCATGCGAGATGACTCCCCCTATCCCTCCCGCTCACTCAGAGAATCGTCGACCAGAGCGAGGGGTGCCATTCGTCGAACCGGTACTTGCGGAATGGCTCGACGACCCGCGATCTGCGAGCCGTTCAGAGGGTCACAATAGCCGCCAGTCCGCCCTCTATACGCGACCTGGTCACCTATCCGCCTCGGCAGAAGGCTAGCGGGTAGCAGCGGTCCGGCTCGCGTTCGCCCGAGAAGAATAGGCGGGCCGCTAGAACCAGGTCGCGCCCGCCTCCCGCGGAAAGGGATTGGTGGCAAGCCGGCTCCGCATGGGTGCAAATAGCTTCTCGGAACAGCGGAGCCACACTATTGGCAGACCAGGTTGGACTGCGCATAGCTGGTCAAAACAGCAGAGATTGGCTGTTGGCAGACCTGTTCAAGGGCTTTTTGGTATTTTCAGGTCAGTTCTTTTGGTTATTGGCAGTTCAGGTTCCAAAAACTATAAATAAGACCCAAGGGGTACCCCAGTAGGCACGCTTTCAGTGCCTCCTTGCTCCAGTTTACAAGAGCTTTCTGAGGGTACCTTAACTCGGCATCTGGCTAAGGAGGGGAAGCGCTTTGAGATCTTCCGGGTGTGTGGTGGGACCTCCCCGCCGGGCCCTTGGGTCTGTTTCTCCTTGCCTTCTTTGTTGTTTTTCTTGCAGGAGCAAAGTAGGTGCAAGACCGCCCCTTCCCCAAGGGTCGAACTCCACGGGAGATCGGATTCCGGTTTCAACACCGGTGATCGGCAAGGCTACATCCACCCACACAGGTCCTCCACTTCTCCTTCATCCATGGGTAGATCGTAGGATTCATTTAGGAAGGGATTAGGGATCAGTCTAGCACGATCCAAGTTGAAAACTTTCTGGTTTTTCCACGATTTTCACCTTGTCGGGATCGCCGTAAAAAGGCCCTCCGGCGGCTTTGCCGCTGCCTCGCGATAGCCACCACCTCAACGGAGGTGGTGGTGGCGGTGGCCGGCTGGGGAGGTGGCCGGATGGCGGGCGACAGCGGTTGGAAATGGCTCTAGGCGGGTTGAATCGGGACCATCGGCTGGAGGTTGAAGACAACCAGATGCCATCCAAAGTTGCGGCAAGATTTGTGTTGTATTGATATTAAACTATAGGATTTGTATTCTGTTATTTAAATTCTGTCACACAATTTTGATTTAATATTTTTAATTATTAAAAATATCTAGAGGCTAATTCAGAGAAAATGGTCAACACATGATTTGTAGCCCTATGAGTCCACTTTAATCTAAAATTGGTGTGGACCAATTTGGGTGCCTGGTTTGACCAGCGCACTCATTTTGGTGGGGTCTATACATAGGGCTAGGCAGAAATTAAAATGGATGCCCACCCTTCATCTCTTGTCCAAATGACTTGAAATTTGGACAGGGAGTCATCCTAGTCTATATGTAGGTGCTGCCCAAAAATAAGAATTTTTGGGGACAATGTTTCTATAGTTTTGGAAATCATTTAATTTCTCTAGGGTAAATTAATTTAGTGACCAAATTACCTCCAAACTCACCCAAATTTTGGTGAGTGGTGCTTGGGGTCATTAGAAAGCTCTGGTTACAATTTCATCTCATTTGGAGGTGGTTTGAATTGAAATCATGCAAACCCTAGCCTTGCCTTAAAAAGGGTATTTTGGTCAAAAAGTGGACATGGATTTTGAGTGTCTATATCACCTCAACAGAGGTTAAAATTAGGGCTATTGGCTTGACATGGATTTTAGCACCTCCCAATTAAATATGGGGTAGATTGGAATAGATTTGCCCTAAGACCTAAGACCAAACCCTAAGGAAGGGCTTTTGGGCCTTGTGAAGGGCATGAGGCCAAAAGACCTTGAATGAACTTGAAATTTGGTGGGGAGGGTACTCGGGTAGCTAAAGCCCTCTGGTAAAAATATTAGTGGATTTAGAAAAGGGTAGGCCCCTCAAAATCCTAACCCTATTTTAGGGCATAAATATTATAATGCTAGAATAGGTTAGTAAAACTATTTAAACAATAATGAAATTTGGGTTGTGTGGTCATAGGGGTAGTATGAACCTCTGGTAATTTAATTGGGAATTTTGGATCAATAAGCTTAGCACTTCCTTTGTAACTCATGGGATTGCCCTATTTAATCATTTGATTATTATGTTCCCTCTGCTTATTGGAAAGTCATGAAAATTAGGCAGAGGGAGTTTTAGACTTATTGCTCGTGTATGAATTTTATTAGAATTTTTGAATACATATTTGCAGTACCTACTTCATAAGCTCAATAACTTAGGAAATTATTCAATAATTATTTTAGAGCTTATTACTTAATAATAAATTATGCAACTTTACTGAGAGCATTTATATATCCTCACAATCATCCTCGAAGTTTTTCAGAATTTTTGGAAATAGTTTTGCCTCACTTGCCTCTTAAATTGATAAAAATAGGTTATATTGAAAAATTAGATTCAGAGGCTTAACCTTGTTGAAAAATTGGGATACTTTGGATTCTGTGTTAAATAATCATCTTGAATTTATCATAAATTTGGTAGACCATTTACTTGTCTCAAATGGGCACTTCATGTTCAAACTTGGGTTTTTGATTTACTAGATTAATTAAATAAATTATGAAATAATTAGGAAAATTGTGAATTCCTGGATTTAGGCCACAAATGTCATAATAGCCCCCCAGTGATTATTATAGGAGTACTGGGTGATTATTTGGTGTACCTCCCACTTGACATATATAACTTAACTTGGTCTGCATCTAGTAAAATTGCAGAATTTAGGTTGGAATATGAATTTGGGCACATGAGTTTGAGATAACTATTTGTTAGCATGGATAAATAAAAATGAGTTCATCATTACAGTTTAGGATGAATAGAGTGTTGGTTTGGCTAGTGTTAGGAGGTGTTCGGGATCGACGAAAGATCGCCTTTCCCGTGGGAAGGAAGTGTCAAATACTTTAGGGATTAAATCCGGTAAAACAAGTAAATGATTGGGAATTTTGATAGCAACCAATAATAGTAAGTGCCTTATGAAATGGAGCTTTGGGCGTAATCCCATCGTAGTTCCTAGTGCCTTCGAGAGCACTTCACAAGGGATACCTTGGGCAGTCATGGGCTAAACCTAAACTCTAGGCAAAATTGTAATGCAAGAGTAACTAGTAAAACTAGGGTTTCACCTTCACTGACCTCAATGTCTCGGGGTGGTAGGATGGGTCACTCAGGCTGTAGGCTCAGTGGATTTGGTGGTGGGTAGATTGGCCCGACGAGCTTTGGCTCGGTTATTGTTTGTGATGGGCAGGTTGGCCCAACGAGCTTTGGCTCGGTTGTTGTTTATGACAGACGGGTTGGTCCGGGGAGCTTTGGCTCGGTAGCTGATACATAAGGTTACATGTGCATAAGGTATAAGGTGGTGGGTCTTCGGTATTGGTGAGTCGATGCACCGACGCCAATACGTTGACTCAGCAAGTGTGGTTTAGCACTTGGGCAAATAAAGTTCGGTGCGCCAGCCGGCAAGAGTACGCAGGAGCTCCGCTTTGTGCACCAGTGTTGAGGCATATATAGGTCTGACTGGTAGTGTAATTACCAATTTAGAGGTGGGCGAGGCCCAACCCACCGCTTCCGTTTGCCACTACGGAGGTATCCTGGGAGGTTCGGCTCCAGAAAGGGGGAACTAAAGGTCTGTGTACACAGAGTCGAGTGGGTGAGTTGCACTTGCATGTTCACATCATGGAATTATTGTATTTCATAGCATAATTATTGCATATGACCCGACACCTATTGTATAAGTGGTATGAGACGCTTTATAAAATAGGCCCTGCAAAACGACCCCTTGGTTTATAAATTCGTCCGAGCGTGCTTATAAGTTAAGGTTTTTATTCAGTATTATATATATATGCTCGCTATAAAACCGACACCCTATCGTATAAATTGGCATGAGACTTTTTATATGATAGGAGCCCTGTAAAAGATCCCTTGGCTTATGTGTTTTCATATAAGTTAAGGTTACTTTTCTTATTCAGTCTTTTTTATCTTCATTTTGTCTTATATACCATAGAACTGCTGGATTAGTTCCGCTGCCACTAGCTTAAATTTGTTATTCTCCTCTTTCATGTCCTCTCCTTCCCTTCTCCCCGCTCGGTGCCTAGGATCCATGGGGGAAGGGGTGGGGGATGATAGGACTTAGTCTTTTAGACTAACATTTTTCGAACAACATCATTTTAGGGGACCATGGAGCCCAGCATGGGTAGCAGCCCCGGAGGTCGGCATGCTTGGAGATCGGGCAGTCTAGTACCGGAGTTCAGACGGCAGGGACTGTGAGTCCTAATCGCTAGTAGTTATATTAGTTTTGCTTCCGCGATGAGAGATATGTAGTGAGGAATTGATGTATTGGGCATGAGCCCAAGTTTTTAGTACTTTTATTACATCTGTGGACACTCCCTTCGTGGAGATTACTTACTATATATATGTGATTTCTGTGTACTTGCCTCTTACTATTTTGCTACAGTTGTGACCGATTTGGCCGGTAGGATCGGCGTTTTGTAGCGATGACTTTCCCGGGTGCGAAGGTGTCACCGTAAAACGGCAGTTCTGGGCCGAAGACCCCGGTGCTATTAAAGAAAAAAAGGGGGTCTTACAAAAGCTGAGTGAAGGAATAATATATGCTTATATATATATTTATATGATGGAATTTCAAAATATGTGAAGTTTATAAAATACTTTATTTTTAGAAGCTAACCTCCCTATGATACCAACTATCACAACCCATCTCAATGAAAGTCAGAGTGCACTTCGGGCGGGTCGTCATTCCACAAGCATGGGCAAAAAGAAAACGATACCTGCTAAGGCGGATTCAGAGAAAACCAAAAAATAGTTTTAAAATAATTACTCTGAAGGAAAATAATTTGATTTTTTATGCGGAATCTTTAAAACATGCTTGTGTGAAACATGTGCACATACATTTTAATAAAACCCAAGATATAAGTTTTGATATAGATTCTCACGCAATGTCAATTTCAAATAAATGAACATTCAAATGATGCTAAATTCTAGCACATATAATATAGCCTAGCAGTTGCCCATGATTTACTGATTATTATTTGTTTATAAAAGAAATATGTGACAGTAAAGAAAATGAAATGTAAACATAGATCCTGGAACTTATTGTAGATCAGACTTGAGGACCTAGCAGCATTATCACGAACGCTAAGACAATTCCAAAACAAGAGAAAAAAGCCTCAAAACATTGAAATAAACAGAGTGAGCAAAATAAAGTACAAAATAGTAAATGAAGGAGAAATGTATGAGTATTAATTTTTATGAAGCAAAACTAACAAAACAAACAAGTGTGAGAGTCAAACAGAAAATAACCTGAATTAAGCTTACTCCAGAGCATAACATATAATTAATCATGTAATATCATAAGTTGTAATCAATAAAGTGTGTAGGTGTTTTTATTTGATGCACATGATTCTAATATAAGTTTAAATGCAAGCTTATCAAAGTAATTGTGCTTGCTATGACCATTTGTTAGTTTCCATTGCCAGTCGAGCGGAAACTTGAGTCAATGCATCACATCAATTTAACATTACATTTCGATGATTTCTTAAGATATTATTGAGTTAAAAGATTCATATTTTAGTGATTTTAGTAGAAATAAATTCACAGAAAGTGAAAGATCGGATGAAGAACAAACTTTACTCAGGGCTTATAACTACACATGCATAAGGAATAAGATTCAATGAAACTAAGAAACTAGATAGTGAACTTTATGTTTTGCGGTTCCAAGCATTCACGAGTGATACTATAACAATACGTCATTTTCCTGGACACCAAATATTCATTTAAATTGATCCATTCCAAGACACGATTATCTTCTAAGTAAACATGTGTGCGATCAAGACATTTTATATAAAATCACGAACCATTCATTCGTTTACTAACCAAAAATATTATCAATCGTCATTCTGACACAAATATCTTCTAAGTAAAGTATGTATGATACAAGCATGATATAAACATAAATCATAAATTCACCAACCAGAATTCGTACATTTATTATAATGACAACGTGACTCATACTCAACAATCTATCATTCTTCAAATTTTTCATCAAATGAGAAATCCATTATCTAGGTGACTATTCAAATAAAAAATCATTCACGATCATAACCCATGACATTTCAAACATGTTAAACCCTAAGATATTTGCTGATCAAATTAGTCTTTCAAGATTTCAATTGTTTTGACAAACAAACAATCATGGGTGAATTCACGTAAACCATAAAAACAAACAAAGTAAATTAAGTTCAATGATTGGAAGAGAGAGAGAGAGAGAGATCTCTACTTGCCTTAAGGCTGAAGCAAAATTTGATGGAGGAGGCCAAGTGATGAAAGCAAAAACCCGAAATCCTATTTCGAACCTAATCAAGTACAAACATAATCGATATTGACATGATAGAAATTCTACGGTAGCACAGGGTATTATTTAAAAAATATAATGCATGAGAGAGGAGAAATTACCTCCCTCAAAAGTAAGGGAGAAGGCACACCACACGGAGACAGAGACTTGCGGGTGCTTAGGCTTGGGGAAACCCTAACTCAGAGAGGATTTTGCATGATCCCACCAACTAAAATGAGGAGCAACACTGAAAATTACAAACAAACCATGGTTAGATGATCGCAAGTGGGGGGGGGGGGGCAAAAATCTGAAACACAAGTTAAACATAATTTGGAGATAAATAATTTCAAAAAAATTTAGGGAAACTGAATTGAGGAGGAAAGAGAAGAGATCTTACCCAATGAGATCAAATTCGAGCCCAAGGAGGAGATGGGAGGAAAACCCTAGGAGTCCCTCTCAAAATTCCCGGCCAAGAAGATGAATATGAGGTGAAACTAGGGCTGCAGGAGGAAGAGAAGCAGTTGTCGACCTCATTAGGAGGAGAAGAAGCTACTGCCAACCTGAAGGAGGGAGATTGGTTGCCGGGAGGAGGTTGTCGGCTCTAGAGAGCTGAGGATAATGCCGACCTAAGATGGAGGAGAGGAGATGAGAAGGGAGGCATCAAATTGGCAGGAAGAAATAAGAGGAGGTGCCGAAATTAGGAGGCGAAAAGGGAGCGAGAGTCGCAGCTGGAGCAGGAGATTGTTTCAACGCATGCGGAAGATGGGGCTTGCGAGATCGGGAGGTTTGCAGAAAATAACCTAGGCCTGCGGGTTCTCTTACAGGAGAAACAAAGAGGAGGGGGCTCAGTTAGGTATAAGAGGTAATTTCTTTGGAAATTACAACATTTCCTTTCCATATCATAGATTGATTAAATTTAATTTCTTTTTTTTCTAAATCCCCAGTTGTAACACATTCCAAGTTCGCCAGGACATCCAAGATCGAGCGCTCCTTGTCGAGTGCAGAAGCAAGACCACACTTTTGCGAGCTATCTTTAGACGCCCTCAGAGTGGCTTCCCTCTATCACATCACAAGTTCTAATGAACAGTCGTCTGTTGCCCTTGATTCTCTTCAATTCCATGTAAAACAACGCTACTTAGTGGAAGTTTGGTCGATGCCGAATCGACCATTTAGTTTTTCACCCAGTTACACATTTTCCACGTCAAAAGGTTTGGTATTTGTTCTGTGTTTTTCTGACCGTTTGTGCACTCAATGGGATAAGATGGTTCAGTTTGTCCGGTCTACCAAGATCCCTGAGCATGCCACAATATTTTGGCTCCATGTATGGGAGAAGGATTCCCAAAATTTTGTTGGAAATCTTGAGCGCTATACACACACTTAAAAGGAGGAGTGAAATGGAGAGATGAAACACTTGCACAACCCAAGGATTAGCCCACAGAGGTCACATTGATCTAGGGCCATCACATTCACTAATCAATGCCCCATAAGCAGAAGAAGTGGAGAATGCGCCCTTAACTTTTCTGATAGGGCGTGCCTCCCGAATGGAAGAGTAGTAGGTCGAGATGTTAGCCTTAGTATAAAACCAAGGAATGCCTCAGGACCCTATAACACCTCCATCTCCAGCCCGTTTTACCCCACCAGGCACGAGAGTCAACCAGGAAGAGGAATCCGAGTCCTCACAAGAATCTAGTACAACTCAACACACCCAACAGGCTCGGGCTGCCAAAACCAACCCGCACAATCACTGCCACAAAGCAGGTGACTTTGAGAACCCAGACAGAGAAATGACTAGAGAAGAGATTATGGAACTGTTTGAGGAAGAGTACGTCCAGGTCTCCTGCCACGCCTCGTAGATCCGCCTCCCCTCAGAAATGGTTCACCGCTAGTTCTAGAGGTCATGGCGCACACATTCCCAGCAGGATTCAAGTATCCGAGCATAGAGTCCTACGATGGGACCGAAGACCCCATTGAGAACGTAAACCACTTTACCACAATCCTCTAAATCTACAATATGCCCGATCAGCTCCTCTGCAAGGTATTCCGAGCCATGTTGAAGGGCCAGTTGAGAACGTGGTTTCACTCACTTTAAGAAGGAATGGTCCGAAATTTTTCTCAATTGACCCAATAATTCTTGGATCAGTTTATCACCTATCGCAGAATTGTCAAGGATCCGTTGCATGTATCCAGGATCAATTAGAGTGACAGGGAGACCCTTAAAGAGTTCTTCTATTAGTTCACAATGTAAGCAATGTAGATCCATGGGGTTGAACCCATACTCTTATGAGGAGTCTTCCTCGGGGGACTCTACGTCGACAAGTTTTATTCTGCCCTAATGAGGGAAACCATCCCTGAATATCTGGATCTAGTGCACAGAGTGGAAGCCCAAATCGCGGCCGATGAAGCAATTGAAGCCCACCGACGAATGTTTGAGTAAGATACAAAGAGGAAGAGAGAGGAAGTAGTACCGAGGATTTAGGAGCGTAGAGTAAACTCCCATCAACAAGAGCAGTACATGGATCCATCTTCCTGATGCACTCATGGCAAGTGTACCAATCGTTCAAGTAATATAAAATAGGGAGAATTTTCTCGAGTATCGATCTCACAAGAAAAACAGAGTGGGTTGTGATTATACCATTTAGAAAATGAATTATAAAGATTTAAAACTAAAAGAAGTGCTTTGGATTGTTTTGCAAATTAAAACAAAAATATAAAATATGCAAATGCGTGTTGCAAGCACTGCTTCGCTTGGTGGATGGAGACTATGCAGGCCATAAGAACTGCTTCAGTAGGTGGATGAGTGAGAAAGCAATCAGATGGATCGTTCACACAGGCAGAAATGAGGGTCGAAGGCACCTATTCACAATGAACGACACTAGCAATTGCTAATATGACAACTAACTCATTAGAAGAATAAAACTATGGGATGGAGGCGCTACTCACTTCACATAAACCACAAAGAATTTCACATAGACATGAAAATAACATTAAAACAAATTATGGTTATGCAAAAGATCATTCCATACAACCAACCATTCAAGTAAATAATTACTACAATGACGAGGAGGTAAGATTACAACAAAAGCATGAATACTCGTTGAAGGTTCGTAGCCGAAATCAAAGGGTTGTCAATCCTCATTCCTTCTCAAACTTCAACTACCATCCAGATTAGTGAAGGAATGTTACCACCTTCCAATGAGCCTGTCTTCTTCGTCAATCACCTTTGACCACAATATCGTCGGAGAACTCCAAGGGTGAAACGAAAATCACCTCAAAATTGAGCTTGTAAGCACACAAATGATGGAGGAGGCTAAGGGGATGTCCTATCATTAGATTTGCAAGAATATTAAGGCTAGAGCACATTCCAATGGTGGGCTGCGGTGGAGTGGCGGAAAGGGCCGAACCTGAGCTCTGGGTGTGAAAAAGAGAGAAGATAACAAAATAGGGCAAAATCCTATGGTTAAATAATGAACGATCAGAAAAATAGGGTTGCATGGTCGAGCGCATGGTCGTGCGTGCATCGTGCGAATTATATCGCACAAAAATCACCTAACCTGGTACAATAGAAGAACATGCAATTTTTATCACGCACGGGAAAAATAGCTAGTGTGAGAATAAAACACACGATTAGAGATAGATTACTGAAAATCAATGCAAAACTAAATAGATCGTGCGTTTCCTTCACACACGGTTGAATCCAACCGGGCGTGAAGAAAACACACGGATAATAATTAGATAAAATTTTTAGATAAAAAGACAAGCTCTTGTTATTTTTATCACACACAGTTCAAAACAACCATGCGAGAACAAAATACACAGGCATGGGCAGATCACTAAATAAGATCTCTATAGGAATCGCACGACTACATCAATCTTCAAGGAAATGCGCGACTGTGCGATTTATACTGGAAAGAAATCTGGCAGAATTGGGAATTTGCCCACCTACACACAACAACATAACTTAAAGCTCACCTCCAGCACACAAAAATAGAGAGAAAAACAATATAAAATAATATAGGGAGCACCATGTGCATACCCCCAACAACCAGTGCGCAATTGTACACCATAATGGGCTAAAATGGTGCACTTTATGAGGAAATGTGAACAAGTGAATTAACAATCATAACAGAGAAAAAGTGAAGTGTAAGTGAGTGAAATTGAGCTCAGATGAGTTCAAAAAATCTTATAAATATCAAACTCATTACACCCCCAGAATTAAGCATTTGCTCATCCCGAGCAAACCATCCCTCAAGTGGATAAGAAAAATGAATAGTTGGCTTAGTAACTACAAGGGAAAAGTACTATGCGAAGTTGCATGCTACGCGCATAGAAATACAATTGAAGAAATGCCTAATTATGCAAAATAGTTTATACATTTCTCAAAGCATATCCATATATTATGTCTACTCAAAAATAGAATCACGGTGAATCATTCAGGCAAGCATAATAAGAAAGTAGGCTGATCACTAAGGTGAGCATTGTCAAAGATCGGAGCTCGGGAGAACCTCCAAAGAAATTCATCATTGTTGGTGATAATAAGCTCACCCTTCCATACTATCTCCACAACACTGGTTTGGTTCAACGTGCGAATCCATAGGACTTTAAGTTTGAGATGGGGCCTGGGTTACGGTGGGCTATACAAGATAAACATGAAGGTTATACACATAACCCAAATGATCTAGCATAAATAAACTATCCATGTACCAACAATACATACGGGTGCACCACACCCCCAGACTTAGGCTTAACAATATGGGTGTGTACACCGCCTGTCCCAATTCACATTTCCAAAAAAATTTTCATTATAACTTTCTTTTCAAATTTTATTAGTTTCATTTTTCCATTTTTCTAACTTTTCAGCACATTTTTCAATGAAGCACATCCGTATATCCACAATAACAACGCCACATCAACAACCAAAATATAATAGTATGAATGTAACAACAACTCACCTTTGGGTGTGCGATTAGTATGGACTTTTTGACTTTGGTGAGATAATTGTGTAGCTGAATCTGAAGATGAGGTAGACATCACAAATGGGCTAGCGATGATAAGATGTTAGGAATAGGTACACAATCTCAACCGAGCCAAAATGATGGACTACAACACACTCCTGTGCTTGAACTAACCTATACCCATGCTTTGAGAATAGCTTAGTGAATGTTTTAGCTACCAAGAAAGATTATCCTTCCTCCTCGAGCAATACAAGACTAATAATTGTCTACACACATCCCTATGCTACTGACAGATTCACCCCGGATTCACAAATGTTTGAGTAGAATAAACAATGTTTACACAATTAGAAAAAGTACAAACTAAAAGCATAAAGAAAAATTTTTCCTACTCGTATTTCTACACGATACGCGAGCACTCGATAAGGAGCACTACATGAGTCAACATTTTATTCCGACTCACAGTCCTGAGCCAACACAACTATTTTTCCAACCACACAAAAGGAATGAGTTACACTTAAGACGCGCTAATGATTAAGAACGAACTAAAGTGTGTGCTGTAGTGTACAATGAATATGAAACTACACTAAATAAAACTGAAATAAAAGTACTATATGCAATTGTGCATGTGTAATGAGTAATGACTCACTAACTCTCCCTCCCCAAAACTTAATCTATGCAACACATGCCCAAGATATAACAATAAAAAATAAATAAAGAGGTAGGGAGGAGAAGTTACCCATGCTCAGAATAGAGCATACCAGGATTGGCATTAAGCTTGAAAAGATTATCCATGCCCGCTGCTAAAGAATCACCATGCCTATGTAAAGGAAACTCCAACATAGCAGATAATAAAAGTAGGAATATACGTAAGTTGGATAAACAAAATAATATAAACTGAGTTGTCTCCCATTAGCCCTTTTGTTTACCATCCCTAAGGTGGAATAAATACATGTGTTAAGTAGTTTATATAATAAAAGAGTTCTCATAATTATCTATTAATAAACTAAATATAAAAAGTCCACAAATATCCACACACAAAAGCGAAAATCCAACAACAGAAATAAAACTAGCCCTGCGAACCTTCACAAATCAGCAATAGACTGACTTGTGGTGGTTTTACCCTGCCATGCGAGATGGGCAGGAGGTGAAGGATTTAGAGCCCAGGGGAGGTTTAATTCCCATGCCTCTAACAACCTCCTTCTTGCACCAGAGGGCTGTGAAATGAGATGTGTGCAACAATTTTTCCTGTTTACATTTTTCCACAGTAGGAGAGCATCAACGATCACATAACACATCCTTAGAAATAGTCTTAGTATCCTAAATGGTAGTGCGGGGCTTCAATTCTCCACCATCCGCTGGAAGTAGATCCACCCACTTAATCTATTTAAATTGTTTGGGCATAGCCCTAGCAGTATCAGAATTAACTAAAATATTTATAGCATTAACTGCTGCCTCAACACCACACTTCGTGGCCTTGTCGCTTCCTTCCTCCTTAACTTCAGCTTGCATCACCTCCTCATCATTCCAAACAACATCAACACTTTCATGCACAACATCTCCCTCAAGCATTATCTCTTCATCTTTAACCTCTTCTTGCACATCAACCTCGACCTGATCCTCAATCTCAACACTATTCTCATCATTACTAAAAATCACATCAGAAATAACAAAAAATACTTCATCATTTTCCTCAGGAACACTAAGGCTCTTAGCAACACTAGATGAAGAAGATTGGTGTGTATCCTTAGCAAGCACGAGTACACAACCATCAACAATGCACAAAGTGGCACAACTCTCTTTCAAGAACGGGACCCCCAAAATAGGTATGGAGTCATTCTCCATTGGTCCTCGCACTTGAATGTCAACAATAATCACCGCTCCTTCTAATAGAATCCAATCTCCTTCACAACGCCTTCAGTCTCCACCACCTCATCATTCATAAGGAAAAGCAACGTCCATTTGTAAACATTAATATTCAAATTAAACTTATCAATGTCTTTGATGATCTCTGTTTGAACTCTCGCTAGAGTGAGAATCAATAAGGAAAGTGTACCTAGCATTTTAGAGTATTGGATCAAGTGTCGTATTTAGACTCGGGGCCTGTCGTGTACATGTACTCACAAGAAAAAATTATTATTTTATCTAACAAAAAAGGTTAGTTGATTTGCAAAACTAAGAAGGATTGCGGTTAAAACTTTTAAGAGAAGTGCAATGAATTAAAAACTTGCACTCGATCTAGAATCCCTTTGGATAAAATAAACATTTTATAAAAGAAAAACCCGCAAGCTTCTAAATTAAAAATCTTTGACCGTAGAGGTTCCAAAAATATGTAAGCGCCTCTCTTAAGGACAACTAACCTTAGCTTGATCAATTAAGAGTCCTCGGCCAGTCAAAACACTTGCTTTAGGTGGTGAACCCCACTATTGGGTTTGACAGAAATCCTAAATATTTATGTCATCCTCTCCCCAAAATTCCAAGGCTTGAACTCATGCTGAGGGCACTTCCTCAAGAGGTCCTGGTACCTCTCCCATGCCTCATCTAGGGTCTCTTCATCATTTTGGCAGAAGGTTGCAATTTTATGCCTCATGCTCACGATCTTTATAATGCAGTGGAACTTGGCAAAAAACTTTGATGACATCATCTCCCATGCAGTAGCAGCTCCACGTGGAATGGTATGTGATAAAGATTTTTTGTTTTAAAAATAATCCAGACTATAATCTCGATGTAGGCAAGTATACCTATCAAAATATAGTACTAGAAAAATATCGTATATTCCCGGGGCCTGTCGAGTAATTGTATTAACACAAAAATCCTATTAATTTATCGATTGAAAATTGGATTTGTGTTTTTTGGAAATTTAAAGGTTGCAAAATGAAAATTAGTAAAGAGAAAAATTCACGAGTTAAAAAACCTTAGCACTTAATTAGGAGTTCTTGAGAATCCGATTACAAAAGCAACGTTTTAATTCTTAAAATTTCATTTTGATTGGAGGATTGAAAAATACGATAGAAGCTCGCTAGAGGCAACTACCGTCTAATTTTAAAATACTTCAAATAAAATCTCTTAAACTTGAAATAAATTAAATCATATAAAAATTAATCCAAAATTTAAAAAGAAGTTATAATTTCAATTCTCAAAGAAAATATAACTAGCTTTTTATTTCCAAGAGATCTTAGGTATCCACGAGTCTTTCGGCTACAAGGACACCAATCAAAACATGAAATTTATATATTAGCAATATAAACTCGCAATCAAATATTAATTGGAAATAAATCGAAATGAAACTTCAAAAGTTAGAGACGACACATTGTGAATTAATCTTCATCCCAATACTACCTAATCAAGCACTAAGAAATGAATTAGTTGCACATAGTAGTAATAGAGATAATAATAAAAAGTGAAATGAACATTTTCATTAAACAAAAGAAAGTAACAGAAAGATAAAATGAAAAAAAAGTAATGCTCTTAAGAACTTAGAATACCATAACTCTATTACAAAATGCGGAAATTTCTATAAGAGAATCTCTCTCCAAAAATAATATGTTCATCTCCTTAAATCAATGCCCTTTTATAGATGTTGAAGCAGAATCTAGAATCATCCAAATGTGTAAATGCTGGAGGATGAATCTAAAAGAGAGAGAGAGAGAGAAAATTGGTGGCTTCAAGAGAGGAGGAATGTGACTTCTTATTAGAAGAGGGCATGTGTGGCCAATATAATAAATATGCATGCATGTATTTAATGGAGAGAGGGCTAAGGTGCATGTACATGGGAGGTGACCCAAGATATGGGGGATTGAATATTTAAGTGTAGGTGATCAGGTGGCAAATAGAATGGAGAGGTTCAGCCATCATGTTGGCTTGCATGAAATTTAAATGGATGATAATAATATTATTTAAATTAAGTGGTTGACATTATTTGAAATGGAAGTGGTAGCAATATAAAGAGGCGTGAGTCAAAAATGGGTGACATGGCATTTTATAAGATTAATTTGCATGCCTGGATTGGCCGTAGCGTTAAATGATGGCGTGCATGGGATGATATGTGCTTAGACGTGGGACATACATGAGGAGAGATGAATAGGGTTGCGGGTTGCATGGAAATGGCGGGCATGCTAAGGTGGTGAGTTTGTACGAGCATGTTGGCGGGCTTGGTGGGCATTCTAAGGTTGCTGTGGATGCTGGAATTATGTGGTGACTTCAACAAAATCTCTATCCACAGGAGCGCAACACCAATAAAATTCTGCAGCGAGTTTTTTTTTTAAAACGTTCCGAAATTCCCCCAAGCCTGTAGAAATAAAATAGTATAACATTAGTGCGGTTTATAAGAAACTAAGGCAAATTAATATTTAATTAGGATAAAATATATATTTTTCTATATTAAAATTTAATGTTTTGTTATAATAATTCAAGTCAAAATATGCATCGTCAAATTCCCACCTGACTAAGTATTTTGCTTGTCCCCAAGCAAACATATATGAGCTAGAAAAATAAAAAGGACTAATCAATCAATTTGGCTCTGTCGAGCTTGAGCACGATGCAAATTAGAAGTAGGTAAACTATGAAAAATAAACCAAAATTTTTTACTTCACCATGATATAAAATTTTATAGATTTCACTAACATAAAAAACAAATCATCCCATGTTTTAGCAAAATTAAAAACCACGTAATGAGACGAATGAAAATGACATTGAGCTGCTATTAAAATCTAAGAGACATTTTATAACCACCCAATCTAAATCACGAGTCCAAACTCCTACCAAAATGCTTACCCAATCTACAATTTTTTGCTTTCTTAACTAAAAATAAATCTAGGAGCGTGAATCAAAAGGACTTCATTAGGTATAACATTTAAGACTTGGGTTTAATGTGTGAATATTAAAAGATAAACTTGAAAGTTTAAGGAACACTTAGAACAAAAAGAAGAGATTTGCAAAAACATGTATATTAGCAAAAATATATTTTGACACCCGAAATAATTTCGAAATTTAAAATTTGGGGTCAAAAATACATTCTTCAATGTTTTCTCAATAATTTTTTTCATTTATTTCATACTTATTTCATTATTTTTCTTTTTTTTTCTCTTCTTTTGTAGCAAAAGGATAATCACATAAGAACCACCATTTCCATAAATACTAAGCACAAACAAGATATAAATAAAGCCCTAAAGTTTAAGAGTGCAACATAGGTAGGCTATTTGACTTCGATCAAAATAAGTGGGGCTACAAAATAAATGAGGACAAACACAAAGTGGCTAGCAATAGTTAAGATTTTATGGCTTGGAATGCAAAAGTTCAAACGAATCAAGAGGTGGCCTAAACCATTTTCATGCTCCTAAGTCTATCTAAAGCAAAACTTTGAAAAATTCAAGAGGTGCAAGACTAGGTAGAAAATAAAGAAATTTGACTTATCATGAAAGTGAAAATAATAAGCATCAAGATCGGTTCGCATATACCATGCTAAACATAAGTCAACATTATAAAGATTTTTAAAAGAAAAATCAAGGGATGATAGATTTTATATAAGTGGAAAACATAAAAAAATCATGGGAAATTGTCAAAATTCAATAGATTTTTCAACAAAACATGCTATACCTAATTAGGAATATTACACAAGTCAACATATTAATCGCGAAACATAACAAAAATTTTAATTATTTAGCTAAACAGTTGCCCAAATGATTAAAAATAAGAAAATACTAAGTCGTGGGACCCTAAAGACTAAGCAAAATTTAACTCAAATTACTAAAGGTTTTTTTGGGGATTTTTCCTTTTGTTTGGATTTTGGATATTATCTATTTTTGTTTTTTTGAATATAATAGCATAACATAAAAATAAAAACTTAAACCTATAAATTTTTTCTTTCTGACTTATTTGACTTCCCGAGGACTACCCTGTGAGGGGTTCGCAACGGTGGTAGGCGGTGTGATGAGGTGAAATCCCAAACGACCCTTTTTAAGGAATTAGATTTTGCTATTTTATTTTTTTTTTTGAATTTTTGTTTCTCTATATTTTTAGTCTTTTCATACTTTTGATTAACTAGAGAAAGGAAAAAGAAAATTTTTGCATTTATCTTTGAGATTTTATAATTTTTTAAATTATGCTAATTTTTTGGAATTTTTATAAAAGCAAATATACCAACATGTCCCCAAGACTTGAAGGAAACATCTCCCTCGATGTTTGAGAAGGAAAAAAAGAGAAGAAAAAGGAAAAGAGACTAAAACTGCTTAAAATGATCATAAATAAATTTTATGTTAACAAAAATAAATAACCAAATTAAACATTAGGAAGATGAAAAGTAACTTTGTCATGCTCCAACTCCTCACCAGGAAAGGACAACTTCTGGCGGTGGCCATTAACCTTAAACTCACCTTTTTTGGGTGCGATGAAAGCACAGTCACGTATGACCAAACATCCTTAACAAAGAATGGACCAGACCAACAAGATTTTAGTTTACCTAAAAAAGACAAAATCATGAATTATATAGAAGAACCAGATCACCCCGCTTGAATTTCATAGGGTGTGTAAGTCGTTGATCGTGATATAATTTTTCTTTTTATTTATATAGAAAATTACTTTTGTAAGCATTTGTTATCCACTCATCTAACTGGTTCAATTGGAATTTTCATAATTCATCAGATAAAGTCAGATCAAGGTTTAACAATTTTAATGCCCAATATGCACAATGTTCTAATTCTTCAAGTAGATGGCATGTTTTGCCGTAAACTAAATGATAAGCTATAAAACCAATCTCTGTCTTATAAGCAGTACGGTTGTCCAAAAGTGCCTCCTCTAACTTGACCGACCAACCCTTCTTATTTGCAGAAATAAGTTTTTCCAATTTTTTTAATTCCCTATTTACGACTTCCACTTGACCTTTAGCTTGGGGGTGATAAGCATTGGATAGTTTGTGTGTAATGCCATAACATGTGAGTAATTTGTTATGCTGGGCATTACAAAAGTGCGACCCCCTATCGCTAATCAAGGATCGTGGAGCTCCAAACCTAGAAAATAACTTTTTCAAAAATCCTAAGACAACTCTAGCATTATTTTTAGGAAAAGCTTGGGCTTTCGCCCACCTAGAGACATAGTATACCGTAACTAGAATATAATGATTACAAAATGAAGAAAGAAAAGCTCCTACGAAATGTATGCCCCAAAGATAAAATAGTTCACATTCTAAGAAATAAGTTTAAGGCATTTCAAAGGTGGTAGAGATATTACCTATTCTTCTGTACGCCCCCTATTTTTTGATATTTGTTTTAACTCATTATCTGGCGTGTTTATGATGTCTGGGCATTACGTTGACGCATTTAATCGTCATATGCCGTTGTTAGAGCATGGTTTTAGCTCTTAGATTTTTATTTGTGCACCTGGGTTTAGCCTGTTTGCAAGATTCCCTAACGAGCTGGGTCTGTTTTGTTGACTCGATGGAGCCTCTTTGGGAATGCTTGTGTTTTGGCTTCAGGAGATGTTTGCCCGAGTTTGGTTCGTCGAATCTTAATTTCGACTGTGCCTTGGGTTCATAGCTTTGATATTTAGCTATGGTGTGATTTTTGTAGAAATCCGTGTTGGCGCGAATTTTGGGTCGGTTGGACAATTATTTAATAATAAACTATTATAATAATACTTATATTTTTAAGTATAAATAGCCTTGTAAATAGACAAACCCTATTCATCGTCTTTTCTTGAAAACAATCGGCTGTTACAGGAAGGGCGAGAGCAGCGGTCTCTTGTAAACCTTCGACCACCGATTTCTGTAGTGTTGGTGCTCGAAATCATCTTTGGAGAGTAGATCCGGGTAGCTCTCACCTAGATCTACCTTCCTACGGTAAGTATTTACCATTTAGTGAAATTTTGGGCATTTGGGATTTCATTTTGACCCTCTTTTGTCCTAAAAAGTTTCAGGTTTTTCTTCTTAGGAGTTCTTATTTCCAGATCCGAGAGGAGGGGTGTTGCTTGGCCGGTTTTCTAGAGGTTGAGGTAAGTGGTGCTTTCTCTCCCTTGCTAAGTTCGTTTTCTTTATTTTTTATGGGTTCCCTTCACCGTTCCATAGAATTTAGGAGTGGTGTAGGGTTTGGTCAAGAATGGCCTGGTGCATGTTTAGAAAAATCAGATTAGGTCGTGGTAAGTTTTGTCAATTGGACAGTTAGCTTGAGGGAAAAAATTCACCTTTTATGACTGTTAGAATTAGCTGTCAAATATTCTAAGTGTGCAAGAAAAAAATTGTCTTATGGGGCCGATTAGACTAAGTCAGGAAAAGCAGTCCTTGATGACAGTAGGTTTTTTTTAATCTTTTGCCATTGAGTCTTAGACTTAAGTTTTTTTTTGTCAAGAAGGTTTAGGCGTTGAGTGAAACCTTAGCACTAAAAGACAGTTTTTAGCCCAAGTCCAAAAGCATTGAGTGAGCTGAATTCACTCAACGCGGCGTTGAGTGTGTTGAAGGCACTCAACGCCATGCTAGTGTCTGAGCGGCTAAGTGTAAAGCATTGAGTAAGCTGACTTCACTCAACACGGTGTTGAGTGTGTTGAATGCACTCAACTCCATGCTAGTATCTGAGCTGATAAGTGTAAAGCGTTGAGTGAGCTGACTTCACTCAATGCTGCAATGAGTGTGTTGAATGCACTCAATGCCATGCTAGTGTCTGAGCGGCTAAGTGTAAAGCGTTGAGTGAGTTGACTTCACTCAATGCGGCGTTGAGTGTGTTGAATGCACTCAATGCCATGCTAAGTGTCTGCGTTGATAAGTGTAAAAGCGTTGAGTGAGCTGACTTCACTCTACATGATGTTGAGTGTGTTGAAGACACTCAGCGCCATTGTTTAATTTGCTATCCAAGTAAGAAAGCATTGAGTGAGTGGTATTCACTCAATGCGGCGTTGAGTGAAGCCTCTCCATGTAGGAATTATCCGTCTAAGTGAAAAAGCGTCGCCAACATTGAGTGGACTAAATGCGACATTGAGTGGACTCAAAGCAGCATTGAGTGGTTTGGTTTTTCACTGAGTATAGCCAGATTGCATCGAGTGCGTTGACTGCACTCGATGCGGCGTCGAGTGTACTCAATGCAGCAATGAGTGGTTTGGTTTTTCGCTGTTTATTTTGACAAAAAACATTCAAGTGTGAATTCACGTAAATAATAAAAACAGACAAAGTAAATTAAGTTGAACGATTGAGAGAGAGAGAGAGAGAGAGAGAGAGAAAGAGATCTCTACTTGCCTTAATGCTGAAATAGAATTTGATAGAGGCGGCCAAGTGACACAAGCAAAAACTAGAAATCCTATTTTGAACCTGATCAAGTACAAACATAATTGATATTGACATGATGGAAATTCTATGATAGCACAAGGTATTAATTACAAAATCTAAAACGAGAGAGTAGAGAAATAAACTCCCTCAAAAGGGATGGGAGAAGGGACACCATGCGAAGATGGAGAGTTGGTAGTGCTTAGGCTTGGGGAAACCCCCTAATTCGGAGAGGGTTTTGCATGATCCCACCAACTGAAATGGGGATCCACGTTGAAAATCACAAATTAACCACCATTACACGATCACAAAGGGTGGGGGGGAGGCGTGCAAAAATCTAAAACACAAGTTAAACATAATTTGGAGACAAATAATTTCCAAAAAAATTAGGGAAAACTAAATAGAGGAGGAAATAGAAGAGAGGAAAACCCTAGGTATCCATCTCGAAATTTACGGCTAAGATGATAAAGATGAGGCAAAACTAGGGCTACTAGAGGAAGAGAAGTAGTTGTCGGCCTCATTAGGAGGAGAAGAAGCTACTGCCATCCTGGAGGAGGGAGATGGCTGCCTGGAGGAGGTTGTCTGCTCTGGAGAGCTGAGGCATCCGCCGACATGAGATGGAGGAGGAGACGAGCAGGGAGGCACCAACATGGCAGGAAGAAACTAAAGGAGGTGCAAGAATCAGGCAACGATAAAGGGAACAAGACTCACGGCTGGAGCAGGAGATGGGATTGACACATGCGTGAGATGGGGATTGCGGGATCAGGAGGTTTGCGGAAAACAACCAAGGCCAACGAGTTCTCTTATAGGAAAAATAAAGAGTAGGGGCTCAGTTAGGTATGAGAGGGAATTTCTTTGGTAATTACAACATCGTCATTCCAACATAAATGGATTAAATTTAATTTCATATATTTTTTGTAAATCCCGGGTTGTTACATTCTCCCCTACTTAGGAAGTTTCGTGTTGAAACTTTCTGAGAATTCTCTGAATGGAATCTATTATGGAAAAGATTAAGATGTCATACATCCCCCAAAAAACTTTCAAATCAAGGCAAGTAAGCTAACTATGAGGATACTAAAATAAAAAAGAGAGCAAGTTTGGAGGCTTTCCAAGATCATGAGAAAAAAACTGCGAATACTTGCTATGCATGTCAGATTCAAGTTCGCAAGTGAACTCTTCAGACTTGGTGGGTTCGGCCAGATATAAAAGATTTAAAAGAAACACATGAATTTCTTCAATTAACTCAAAATTGAGAGGTAAAACTCGAGAGTTCAAGAATAAAAAGATCTTTGCACGAAACAAAGATAGAACATCAAAGAGAAAAAGAAACTGAATGATGATTGAGAATCAACAGAAGCAAGTCACCCTTGGGATGGAAGAGTACAAAACAACGCAGAAGTAATTCAGCAGAACCATTTACAAGAAGACTCTCATTTCTCACTAACACTTAAGAGTTAACTACAGGGGGATACAATAGGACCAGATAAGATCAATAGACAAGTGGAACGAAAAGGACTGTTTACGAATATCGAGAACTTGAAACCAGAGATTTTAACACATTGTCTACTATCAGGTACATAAATTATGTAATAATTACAACATTTTCAATGGACAACTCTAGGTAATGATCATGCAAGTTCAACCATGAGATCATGTACGATTTCAAGCATATAGTAAATTCATGTATGTACAATCATTATTGTTATTCTTAGCTTAACACTTGTGCAATTATTTATGGTATGAATGCAAATGAATGGATACACTTGCCATATTAAGCACCCATTTCACTTAACATGTCATGCAAATTATGATTCTAATGTCAATGCACTTGAAAATATTAAACCATCCATATAATTTAGTATTCGTAAGCGGTGCATATCCTAGTGAAAACTCATATGCACAAAAATGTTAAGTTTGCCAATAACCACTTAACATTCGTGTGTATACTACTCATGCTTATGAGTGAGTGCTTTTTTCAGCTGCGAACAACAAATACTAACAAGCTATAACATCCCTAAAATAACTAGACCCCTAGGAGTAGTTTTGTCGTGACTAGGTCATGATAAAACCCTAGGAAGCCCAAGAAGGCCAAGTGAACCTAGGAATGTAGGTGAGATCACTATGGTCTGCAAATAGTAGATTCCTAAACCCTAGTTTAGGATGACCATGAGGCTTACCATGACTCTAGGACCCCACCCATGCCCTCCTAACCCTAGAGTGAGGTCAATGGGTCACTAAGGACCCATGGAGGGCAGTCAAAGTGGTTAAGTTGACACAAGTCAACTCTAACCCTAAATTTGTCAAACTAACCTGCACAGGGCCAATTGAATTTCCCTTAGCCAAGTGGACCCCACACATGCCCTCCTAACCCTAGAGTGAGGTCAATGGGTCACTGAGGAACCATGGAGGGTAGTTAAAGTGGTTAAGTTGACTCAAGTCAACTCTAACCCTAAATGGGTCAAACTAGCCTACTTAGGGTTAATTGACCACCCTTAGACAAGTGGACCCTGCCCATGCCCTCCTAACCCTAGAGTGAGGTCAATGGGTCACTAAGGACCCATGGAGGGCAGTCAAAGTGGTTAAGTTGACCCAAGTCAACAATAACCCTAAATGGGTCAAACTGACCTACACAGGGCCAATTGAATTTCCCTTAGCCAAGTGGACCCCACACATACCTTTCTAACCCTAGAGAGAGGCCAATGGGTCACCAAGGACCCATTGGGGTCAACCAAAAAGGCTAAGTTGACCCAAGTCAACTCTAGCCATAAAGTGGTCAAAGTGCCCTGATTAAGGGTCAAGTGACCTCCAAAGGGCCAAATCAACCCTACCTAGACCTTAGGGGAGGCCAATGGGTCACCACGGACCACTAGGGGCAACCTTAAAGACCAAGTTCACAAAGGTCAACCCTAGTCAAGGTTTAGGTCAAGCTAGCCCAAATGGGCTAACTCAAGCTCAAGCCCAATTCACTTGGGCTAACCTTGTTTTGGTGGATGAAATGGACATGTGGGCTGCCATTAGGCTAGGTAGAAGTCAAATTTCAGGCTTGGTGAGTAGGAGAGAGAAAAAGCTCTGAATGAAAGAGAGAGAAAGTGAAGGGAGTAATGAGGGAAGAGTTTGGGGCTCACCCTTCCCCTTCCCCAACCCCCCATTCAATTCACTAGGACAAGGTGAGTGTAGTCCCATTTTAACCAGCTGGTCTTTGACTGGTTTGAGCCATTCCTCATCCCCCACCCACCATGGCTGAAATTTGACTAAGGGGCCATTAATGGAAATTGCAGCCTACACACACCCAATGCCCCAACTCTCTTCCTTAAAAGCTTCACTGGACTCCAAGGATTCAGTTCCACACATTACCTGAAGGAGCCAAGGAAGTTCACTATGCAGTTGTAGAAATCCGACCACCACCACGACCACCATGACAATCCGGCGATCGGCAAGGCTACAACCACCCACACAGGTCCTCCCCTTCTCCTTCATCCATGGGTAGATCATAGGATTCATTTAGGAAGGGATTGGGGCTCAGTTGAGCCCGATCCAAGTTGAAAAATTTCTGGTTTTTCCATGATTTTCAGCTTGTCGGTATCGCCGGAAATAGGCCCTCCGGCGGCTGTGCCGCCGCCTGGCGATAGCCACCACCTCAACGGAGGTGGTGGTGGCGGTGGCCGACCAAGGAGGTGGTCGGATGGCCGGTTATAGCGGTTGGAAATGGCTCCAGGAGAGATGAATCAGGACCGTCAGCTGGTGGTTGAAGACAACCGGATTCCGTCCAAAGCTGCGCCAAGATTCGTGTTGTATTGATATTAAACTATATGATTTGTATTCTGTTATTTAAATTCTGTCACACAATTTTGATTTAATGTTTTTAATTATTAAAAATATCTAGAGGCTAATTCAGAGAAAATGGTCAACACATGATTAGGTTATGGGTCTACTGTAATCTAAAATTGGTGTGAACCAATTTGGGTGCCTGGTTTGACCAGCGCACTCATTTTGGCACTGTCTATACCTAGGGCTCGGCAGAAATTAAATGGATGCCCACCCTTCATCTCTGGTCCAAATGACTTAAAATTTGGATAAGGAGTCATCCTAGTCCATATGTAGGTCCTTCCCAAAAATAAGAATTTTTGGGGACTATGTTTCTATAGTTTTGGAAATCATTATATTTCTCTAGGCTAAATTAATTTAGTGACCAAATTACCTCTAAACTAACCCAAATTTTGGTGAGTGGTGCTTGGGGTCATTAGAAAGCTCTGGTTTAAATTTCAACTCATTTGTAGGTGCTTTGAATTGAAATCATGCAAACCCTAGCCTTGCCTTAAAAAGGGTATTTTGGTCAAAAAGTGCACTTTGGGTTTTGAGTGGCTAAATCACCTCAACAGAGGTTGAAATTGGAGCCACTAGCTTGGCATGGAGTTTAGCACCTCTCCATTAAAGATGGGGTAGATTGGAATAGATTTTACCTAAGACCTAAGACCAAACCCTAAGGAAGGGCTTTTGTGCCTTGTGAAGGGCATAAGGCCAAAAGATCTTGAATGAACTTGAAAGTTGGTGGGGAGGGTACTAGGGTAACTAAAGCCCTTTGGTAAAAATATTATGGGATTTGGAAAAGGGTAGGGCCCTCAAAATCCTAACCCTAGTTTAGGGCACAAATTTTATGATGCTAGAATTGGTTAGTAAAACTCATTGAACAATAATGCAATTTGGGTAGTGTGGTCATAAGGGTAGTATGAACCTCTGGTAATTTAATTGGGAATTTTGGATCAATAATCTTAGCACTTCCTTTATAACTCATGGGATTTCCCTATTTAATCATTTGGTTATTATGATCCCACTGCCCATTGGAAAGTCATGAAAATTAGGCAGAGGGAGTTTTAGACCTTATTGCTCATGTATGAATTTTATTAGAATTTTCGAGTATATATTTGCAGTACCTACTTCACAAGCTCAATAACTTGGAAAATTGTTCAATAATTTTTTTAAAGCTCATTACTTGATAATAAATTATGAAACTTGACTGAGAGCATTTATATATCCTTACAATCATCTTTGAATTTTCTCAGAATTTGTCGAAATAGTTTTGCTACACTTGCCTCTTAAATTTATAAAAATAAGTTATATTCAAAAATTAGATTCAGAGGCATAACCTTGTTGAAAAATTGGGATACTTGGGATTCAGTGTTAAATAATCATCTTGAATTTATCATAAATTTGGTAGAGTATTTACTTGTCTCAAATGGGCACTTCATGTTCAAACTTGGGTTTTGATTTACTAGCTTAAATAAATAAATTATCAGATAATTAGGAAAATTGTGAATTCCTAGATTTAGGCCACACATGTCAAAATAGCCCACCAGTGATTATTATAGGAGTAATGGGTGATTATTTGGTGTACCTCCCACTTTACATGTCATATAACTTAACTTGGTCTGCATCTAGTAAAATTACAGAATTAAGGTTGGAATATGAATTTGGGTACATGAGTTTGGGATAACTATTTGTTGGCTTGGATAAATAAAAATGATTTCATCATTGGAAGTTAGGATGAGTAGAGTGTTGGTTTGGCTAGTGTTAGGAGGTGCTCGGGATCGACGAAAGATCGCCTTTCCCGTGGGAAGGAAGTGTCAAATACTTTAGGGATTAGATCCGGTAAAATAAGTAAGTGTTAGGGAATTTTGATAGAAACTAATAATAGTATGTGCCTTGCGAAAGGGAGCTTTGGGCGTAATCTCATCATAGTTCCTAGTGCCTTCGAGAGCCCTTCACGGGGGATACCTTGGGCAATCCTGGGCTAAACCTAAACTGTAGGCAAAATTAGAATGCAAGAGTAACTAGTGAAACTAGGGTTTCACCTTCACTCACCTCGATGTCTTGGGGTGGTAGGTTGGGTCACTCGGGCTGTAGGCTCAGTGGATTTGGTGGTGGGCAGATTGACCCGGCGAGCTTTGGCTCGGTTGTTGTTTGTGATGGGCAGGTTGGCCCCGGCGAGATTTGGCTCGGTTGTTATTTATGACGGAGGGTTGGTCCGGGGAGCTTTGGCTCGGTAGCTGATACATAAGGTTGCATGTGCATAAGGTATAAGGTGGTGGGTCTTCGGTATTGGTGAGTCGATGCACCGACGCCAATACGTTGACTCGGCAAGTGTGGTTTAGCACTTGGCCAAATAAAGTCCAGTGCACCAGCCGACAAGAGTATGCAGGAGCTCCGCTTTGTGCACCAGCATTGAGGCATACGATAGGTCTGACTGGTAGTGCAATTACAGGTTTAGAGGTGGGTGAGGCCCAACCCACCACTTCTGTTTGCCACTACCGAGGTATCCTGGGAGGTTCAGCTCCAGAAAGGGGGAACTATAGGTCTGTGTACACAGAGTCGAGTGGGTGAGTTGCACTTGCATGTTCACATCATGGTATAATTATATTTCATATCATAATTATTGCATATGACCCGACACCTATTGTATAAGTGGTATGGGAAGCTTTATACAATAGACCCCACAAAACGACCCCTTGGTTTATAAGTTAGTGCGAGCGTGCTTATAAGTTAAGGTTTTTATTCAGTATTATATATATATGCTATCTAGAAAACCGACACCCTATCGTATAAATTGGTAAGAGACCTTTTATACGACAGGAGCCCTGCAAAAGATCCCTTGTCTTATGTGTTTTCATATAAGTTAAGGTTACTTTTCTTATTCAGTCTTTCTTATCTTCATCTTTATTATATAAGCAAACCCAAAAGAAGAGATGGTGTAACATTTTAATCCCATTTTGCCCCTCAATTTCCTCTAACTCTCCTCATTAATACTAGGGTATTTGGGTCATTTGATATTGTATTTACTATCTTTATATATGTTTAGGTTTCTCAGGCACGCTACCGTCGTTTTCTATAAGCCAAAAGCTAAAAGCTATTCCCGCAGGCCTCACTTATCCCCAACTCCGCCTCAGACCTCACTTCTCCCCATAAGCCAAAACCTAATCCTGCAGGCACGCTACCGTCGCAGAAATCACGCCGAAAGCTGGCGTGAAGGAATCACGCCGAAAGCTGGCTTTCTCCTCACCTACACGCTACCCTTACCTCCCGCAGTCCTTTAATCCCTCGACTGCCACCCGCCGTAAATGCGGGTATAACCCTACCTCTTCTACACAGAGCCCTGCCTAAACTCTTCTCCATATCGCGATCAACAGAGCTCCTCCTCCATCAACAGATCTCCTCCTCCTCCATCAACAGAGCTCCTCCTCTTGCTCCCGGTAAGTCGCATATTCCCTCGATTGTTTGCTGTATTCTTACCTCTTGGCTGATTTTTTCTCTAAACCGCAGAAATCGCCATCATTTTTCATCTTTTTCTTCGTTTTCTGTTCATTTTCTGTTCTGTCTGCTGCATTCTTCGCTCTTGGCTGATTTTTCTCCTAAACCGCAGAAATCGCGATCATTTCTGTTTGTTTTCGTCGTTTTCTATTTTGTTTGCTTCTCCGCGCTTCAGGATTGCTTGCTGCATTCTTCCCTCTTCGCTAATTTTTGTTCTAAACCACAGGAACCGCTCCTACGGCTTTGTCCTTGCTTTGTGCTTTCTCCGCCCGGTAAGCTTTCTCCTGACTGATTTTCTCCTGACTGATTTTTTTCGTTGAAGTTGCAAATTGAATCCCGCTGTGTTTGCAGGTTTGGGATAATCATTAGTTTTGTTTGGTTTGGAAACTCATCTTTCTCTGTATTTTTTTTCATGTTCAGGAATTTAGTCCAAAGTCCTCACCATAATAGCATATGCACATTTATTTGAAGTTAGGAAATAGCATACTTCAAACTTCAAAAAAATTTGAATCCAAACTCCCGCCGTGTTTATGTTGTTATAGCACATCCAGGTGCTGTTTTAGCATTGGCTTAATAGGACTGAAGATTACAGCTCAGTATGACGGTGTAATCCCTCAAAAATGTGCAGCGATTACACTTGCCTTCTTTTTTTAGTGGTTTCTTCGTGATAATTTTAGGAAATGTGCAGCGATTACAAGCAGTATGACAGTGTGACAGCGGGATTACACTTGCCTTCAGTTTTAGCATTGGCTTGAAGGAAAATGTGCAGCGATTACACTTTAACAGTATGACAGTGCACATCCAGGTTACTGTTTGTGGGATTACACCGTCATAATAATTTGGTACTGTTAAATTTTCAATGCTGGGTCTGTTAAAGTTCTCATCCCAAAATTACGGTGTAAATTTACGGTAGGTAATCTTCAGTTGTTCAGCGATTTCTTCATGCTCTTAAGGTGTGGTTATTTCCTTAATTTTAGTGGTTTCTTCGTGATTTCTCCTTATGTGTTTGGCTAAATAATACCCAATGCAAAAACATGCTCATGTGTTGATCCTCCGTGTATAGTGTGAACATACAACTATAGGAATTTAGTCCATGCCATAATTTCATATTTTCGGTGATTTGAGAGTTGTGTGCTTTTAAATTTTTTTGGTTTCAGTTTTATCAACCATGATTTTTGGCCTTTGATTAACACTCAACACTAATATTTGCATGCATTTACTACCCTGTTAAGAGCACATCCAGGTGCTGTTTTAGCATTGGCTTGATAGGATGATAGGATGGCTAAATAATACCCAATGCAAAAAACATGCTCATGTGTTGATCCATACAACTATAGGAATTTAGTCCATGCCATAATTTCATATTTTCGGTGATTTGAGAGTTGTGTGCTTTTAAATGTTTTTGGTTTCAGTTTTATCAACCATGATTTTTGTGCTTTGATTAACACTCAACACTAATATTTGTATGCATTTACTACCCTATTAAGAGCACATCCAGGTGCTGTTTTAGCATTGGCTTGATAGGATGATAGGATGGATGATAGGATGGCTAAATAATACCCAATGCAAAAATCATGCTCATGTGTTGATCCTCCGTGTATAGTGTGAACATACAACTATAGGAATTTAGTCCATGCCATAATTTCATATTTTGGGTGAATTGAGAGTTGTGTGCTTTTAAATTTTTTTGGTTTCAGTTTTATCAACCATGATTTTTGTGCTTTGATTAACACTCAACACTAATATTTGCATGCATTTACTACCCTGTTAAGAGCACATCCAGGTGCTGTTTTAGCATTGGCTTGATAGGATGATAGGGTGGATGATAGGATCAACCATGATTTTGGCTTAAATTTTACCACTGTTCTGCCATGCTAAATCCGACCGTGCACTGCTTTCAACAGTAAATAAGCACTCATGCTTATTTAATTTTTTTGCTCTTAAAGTGTGGTTACAACTTCAGTTCAGTAACCAACTTAAATTTGGGCTTTTTAAACTTCATGCTTATCAATACTAAATTTGGGCTTTTTAAACTCTAACTTAATTTATCTACATAAACTTTGAATCGACAAATTGAAAGGATTAATTCATGTTTGAGCTCACATTAATTTATCTACATTAATTTATCTACATAAACTTTTAAACCCTAATTATTGTACAAATCGAGATTGATTGATTATTTATAGTTTGAGCTCACCTTACAGTGCAAACACATATAGATTGCAGACCAACATCAAGCAGGGGAGTCATCATCATTGACAACTCAGGTTGGGCCAGTTCAGCGTAAAAGAGGGAGGCCTTCGACTTTGACGACAACGCCTGAGCAGGCTCGAGAGTCAACCCGAGTGCGTGTTAGTAATTGGCACCAAACATTGAGTTCGGAACAACGGAGTGCAATGAATGCGAGGCGAAGACAATCACGTGCATAGTTTGCTTTACAATCAACCTTGGAAGTCCAACCAACCGAGCCAGATGAAATTAATGATAATCAACCAGCACTCACCACGAGGACAGGCCGTCGAAATATAGCAAGAAATTACCATTCATCCGACAACGTTAGCATCTTTCGGCTCCCACAACCGACCACTTGCCCAGACTGTGCAGCTCGATTATTTCACAAAGAATCAAAAAATTTATGCTGTAAACATGGCAAAGTAGTTTTACCTCCCATTCTTGTACCCCCCCCCCCCCCAATTGATGGCTCTTTACACTGACCAGACCACAAAAGGGCGTCATTTCAGGCAAAATATTCGTGCATACAACCACGTATTCTCTTTCACATCCATGGGTGTGACGCTTGACGAAACACTCCCGGCGTTCAACCAAGGTTTGTACACATTCAGAGCGCATGGAGCTATATATCATAAGATTGGTTCTCTGTTTCCTACTCCGGGAAACAAACCACGATTTCTGCAGATGTTCATCTATGACACCGAAAATGAAACCTCACATCATTTGGAGGAAAGTAATGGACTCGATATAGAAATATTGAATGAGATCAAATATATCCTTGATACTAACAACCCGTATGTCATGACTTTTAGACAAATTGCTCAACATCAGCAATTACAATCGTGTCAACTACTTATTCGTGAACGACGGCCTACCGACCGACAATACATCCTTCCAACCGCATCTCAGGTGGCTGCAATATTGGTGGGTGTAGAAGATTTTGCAGAGTCTACCGATAGGGACATAAAAATTCATTCTACAGCAGGACATCTAACTACAATCAAAGAGTACGCGGGTCATTACGATCCACTTCAATACCCACTTCTACTACCGCATGGTACTTTTGGATGGGATTTAGCTTTTCAAACAGATCAGGGGCTACATGTTAGTTGTTGTGACTTCTATGCATGCTTGCTACAGGTTTCAAAATTTCTACTTATTACTTCATAACTTCATGGATTGGATTTTCAATGTACTAAGCTCGATCAATTTGTGGCTTGATATAGATACGTTTGAATAATCCATCGATACTCCTTCATAGTGGACGATTGCTTCAACAGTATGTCGTAGATAATTACATCAAGATTGAGACTCAGAAATTGAGATGGATTAGCCTGAATCAAAATAAGATTCGTGCAGAGCTATATCAGGGTTTGCAAGATTGCTTAAATGCTGGTGAAAATGATGCAGGTACACTCACTTGCTTATTGATGCTCCTCCTATACTTTAATACATATAGATGTTCATTACCTTCTTTCGTGAAATTCCTTCTGCTTAGGAAACATTGGGCGACAAACCGTCCTTCCGTCCTCCTTCATTGGAAGCCCCCGAGATATGTATCAGAGATATCAAGATACAATGTCAATCGTCCAACACTACGGCAAACCAGATATATTCTTAACCATGACATGCAATCCCAACTGGAATTAAATAAAAAATGAACTGTATCCAGGACAATTGCCACATGATCGTCCAGATCTCCTTACGAGAATTTTTCGAGCAAAGTATGAAAATTTGAAAGATGAAATCTTCAATAAAGGTATCCTTGGAAAGGTGGTTGCGCACGTTCACATCATTGAGTTTCAAAAGAGAGGTCTACCCCACGTGCATATGTTAGTTATTTTTGATGCAGAAGATAAGTTAAATACTCCGGATGAGTACGATTCGTTGGTCAGTGCTGAGATACCCAATCAAGAGGAGAATCGCCTTTTATATGATGCAGTTCTAAAACATATGATACATGGCCCATGTGGTCACTACAAACCAAATGCTCAGTGCATGAAAAATTTTGGGTGCAATAAAAGATATCCTAAGCCTTTTGCAGAATATACTGTCCAAGGGAATGACTCATATCCTATATATCGGCGTCGACATGACAATAGAACTATTACAGTTGGTCGTGGAGTTGTTGTGGATAATAAATCGGTGGTACCATATTACCCGTGGTTACTCTTAAAGTATGATTGTCATATTAATGTGGAAATATGTAGTAGTATTAAAAGTATCAAGTATTTGTATAAGTATGTTTACAAGGGACATGACTGCGTGTCATTTGAAGTTCGGTCTGCCCCTAATTATGATGAGGTGAGCAAATACGTCGACGGTCGTTGGGTTTGTGCGCCAGAGGCTTTGTGGAAGATATTTAAGTTTGAGATGACGAGGATGTATCCCTCTGTTTCGAGACTACAAATTCATCTACCAAATCAACATCAGGTCCACTTCGATAGTGACCAAACAATTTCAAATGTGCTGGCAAATGAGAGGAACTCCATATCGATGCTGACTGTATTTTTTAGTTTGTACAATGACAACCAAGAGCTCGAGAAGTACCTATATAAAGATTTTTCCAAAGTACTACAGATATTTAACTACTGAGCGCAAATGGATACCGAGGGTATCAACCCAAAGGGTTATTGGTAGGATATATGCAGTCAACCCAATGGAAGGTGAAAGATTTTACTTGCGGCTGCTACTCAATCATGTTAAGGGTCCAAAATCATTTGAGGATTTAAAGTGTGTGACTGGTATTCAATGTACAACATTTAAACAGGCTGCAGAGCGACACGGACTTCTTGAAGAGGATAATAGCATTCGAGATTGCCTGGCTGAAGCAAGATGTTTTAAATTACCAATTTCGTTGAGAAGACTTTTCGCAACAATTTTGTTATACTGTGAACCGACCTGTGTACAAGACCTGTGGGATGAGAACTTTAACAGTATGACTGAAGATTACAGCTCAGCAAGCACTTCATGTAACACTTTTATAAAAGATAAGTTACTTCATGATTTAGATGACATTCTGCAGCTGCATAAAAAAACAGTAACAGATTTTGGTCTGCCGTCCATAAGTGAAGGTTTTGAGGGTTTGCACAATTTATCCAGCCTAATAGAACATGAACGGTCATTCTCAATATCTGATGATGACATTAATTCAGTTCACTCATTTAATCCAGAACAATTGTCAGCATTCAACATAATCGGTACAGCTATACGAAAAAGACAAAATGCAATGTTTTTCTTAGATGGTCCAGGTGGCACGGGAAAAACATACCTTTATCGGGCACTACTAGAAACTTTCAGAAAGGAAGGGTTCATTATATTAGCAACAGCTTCGTCTGGGATCGCAGCAAACCTGTTCCCAGGTGGGAGGACTGCACATTCAAAATTCAAAATACCCATCAGATTTGAAATAATGTCAACATGCAAGTTTAATAAGCAGTCTGATTTGCGTGATTTGATACAACAAGCCGGAGCAATTATTTGGGATGAGGCCCCAATGATTCATAAGAAGGCATTTGAGACTGTGGATTGATCTTTTAGGGATGTGCTTGATGTCAATCTGCCCTTTGGTGGCAAAGTTATGATCTTTGGGGGTGATTTCCGTCAGCTAACACCGGTGGTTGTAAACGGAACCAAATCTCAAATTATTAGCGCGAGCATCGTTGAATCATATCTTTGGACAAATGTTCACATTCTTAGCTTAACTGTGAACATGCGAGCTGTTGACGATCCTCATTTCTAGAGTTCCTACTGCGTGTGGGTAACGGTGATGAGCCAACTGTGCTAGATGATATGATTCAAATTCCAAACTCCATGGTCATACCTTGGGAAGATGAACGTTCTGTAAATATATTGATTGATGCAATATTTCCTGAGCTAGGTTCCCCAATTGATGTCAGATATATGGAAAGCAGAGCAATAATAACACCTTTAAATGAGGATTTCAACAGAATAAATGAAAAATGTCTTGAAATATATCCGGGAGAATGCAAAACATACTACTCTTTTGATTCTGTTGTGGATAACACCCATAATTTATATTTGCCAGAATTCTTGAATTCAATAAATCCGGGAAATCTACCACCTCACGAGCTCAATCTCAAGAAAGGTTCACCAATAATGCTGATCAGAAACATTGATCCAAAAATTGGATTGTGCAACGGAACTAGGCTTACATGTGTAACATTTTCAAGAAATGTTATTGAAGCTGAAATTTTGAGCGGAGAATTTAAAGGGCACAGAGTATTTCTACCACGAATTCCCTTGAAGAGTGCAGAAGATGTTAAGCTGCCATTCGAGCTCACCCGTAAGCAATTCCCAGTATGTTTAAGCTATGCTCTGACCATCAACAAATCACAGGGCCAAACAATTTCAAATGTTTGAGTATATTTACCGAATGATGTTTTTAGCCATGGTCAACTGTATGTGGCATTGTCAAGAGGAGTTTCTACAAGCAGCACCAAAGTGATGGTTAAAAATGGTACTTTGGATGGGCGTGAAGGAGTATACACTAGAAATGTTGTGTTCAAGGAAATATTCACAAAATTACATGCATCAGGCCAAATTACATAGATTGTAAGAATTACTGAAACTTTTGTAATATTTATGTGTTTTATTGTTTTATTACCTATCTCAGGTAAAATTACAAGCATCAAGCCAAATTACATGTATGATTTGCTCCGTGAAATGTATTAATCAATATGCTCTTTTATTTTGATTGTTGTGTGCCAAATATTTTATCCGCAGAATTTCTATCCTCATGACCAATGTCGTCGCCTACAATCAAATTATGTTTCTAAATTTGTTTTGCTCAAATTGTGTTAATGCTAAAAAACTTTATATAATGATGTGCGTGATTAGTTTGTACTTTATTAATTCTTCTAAATATACTTTAAAGATTTCATAACCATTATCTCTAACTTATGTTTTAAATTAGGCAAATTTTATCAGGCATTACTTGATGTCACACCATAAAGATAAAATGTGTAAGCAGCTTACTTATTTTCTATTTCTAGATTTCTGGCCTGCACTACGGTTACATAGCATAACACATTGAATTATATTTTTTGTAGATGGCATGCCTGATAGCATTGACGAATATTACAAAGACAAAGACGGTAATTTACCATTACCGTATCACTTAAGGCCTAAATCAGAGTACAAGGGGCTCCGAAAGATCATAAAAAGGGTGCCAAGGGATCTAAGCGATGAGGATCAATGGGCTTTTGCTTTTCATGAGTTATTCACGCCGTCAAAATATCTGGTTCCAAAGAACTACGACGAAAATGCCGCCGCGAAGGAGTTGCTGGGAAAAAGAGATACTAAATGATTTTGCTTAGATGTAGTGTTATGCACTTTATCTGTTTATCTTTTAAATTGTTCTATAGTTCTGTTATGATTATGTTTGTGGTCATGGAACGAGCCAGTTATTATTGTGGTCATGGAACGAGCGGGTTTTTATTATGGTAATGGAAACAACAATGTTCAATAGGTTATGGTTTTGTCCATTTGTTATCATTTGCTTCAAGAATTGATCAACATAAGAATTTTATTATATATGCTGGTTTGTAAATGAGTTCATTATTATATATGCTGGTTTTTATTTTTTTTAAGTATTACTTTCAAATTAGAATTCCAACACTACATAAAATATATCCCCATGCAAAAGCCATCATAGAGAATCTATATACAAAAGCCATCGCCGATATTTTCTGAAGGATTTCTGTACATGTTAACAATAATATTAGCCTCCACCAAATGTCGGTGACCAGGACCGATGTCGCCAACGATTGATATCGCCGCCCCCGACCGATGTCACCGCCCATGACCGATGTCGCCACCCACGACCCATGTCACCCCGATGACTTATGTCATGCACACGACCAATGTCGCCGTCCATGACTAATGTCTCTCCCTCAGGACCAATGTCGCCCCCTACGACCACCACCGCAGTGTTACATCCCATGTTACTTTCCACTGCCCACACACAATGTAGCCGCCGACGACCAGAGTCGCCCCCCACGACCCCAATGTCGCTTCCCCCGGCCAATGTCGCTTCCCCCGACCAATGTCGTCGCCCACGACCAATGTTGCCCCCACGACAAATGTTGCCCCCCACGCCAAATGTCGCCCCAATGACAAACGTCATCCCCTCGACATTTGTTGTCCCCACGACAATTGTCGCCCCCATGATAAATCTCACCACCACGACAAATATAGTCCCCACGATAAATTGCGTCCCCACGATAAATGTCGTCCCCACGACAAATGTCATCCCCAAGACAAATGTCGCCCCCATGACAAATGTCGCTCTCACGACAACTGTCGCTCCCATGACAACTGTCCCCCTACGACAAAGCCGTTGGCGACAACTGTTGCCCCCCCCGACAACTGTCGCCCCCACGACAATTGTCGCCCCCACGACAATTGTCGCCCCCACGACAAATGTCGCACCCACGACAAATGTCGCAGCCACGACAAATGCTTCACCCACGACAAATGCCGCACCCACGACAAATGCCGCACCCACGACAAATGCCGCACCCATGACAAATGTCGCACCCACAACAAATGTTACCCGCACGGGGTCCCCCGTGCACGACTGCTTGTTTTGTCTTATATACCATAGAATTGCTGGATTAGTTCCGCCGCCACCTGCTTAAATTTGTTATTCTCCTCTTTCATGTCCTCTCCTTTCTTTCTCCCCGCTCGGTGCCTAGGAGGCATGGGGGAAGGGGCGGGGGATGATAGGACTTAGTCTTTTATACTAACGGGTTTCGAACCACATCATTTTAGGGGACCATGGAGCCCAGCATGGAAAAGCAGCCCCGGAGGTCGGCATGCTTGGAGATCGGGCAGTCTAGTATCGGAGTTCAGACGGCAGGGACTGTGAGTCCTGATCACTAGTAGTTATATTAGTTTTGCTTCCACGATGAGAGATATGTAGTGAGTAATTGATGTACTGGGCATGAGCCGAAGTTTTTAGTACTTTTATTATATCTATGGACACTCCCTTCGCGGAGATTACTTACTATATATACGTGATTTCTGTGGACTTGCCTCTTACTATTTTGCTACAGTTGTGATTGATTTGGCCGGCAGGATTGGCGTTTTGTAGCGATGACCTTCCCGGGTGCGAAGGTGTCACCGCAAAGCGGCGGTTCTGGTCCGAAGATGCCGGTGTTATTAAAGAAAAAAAGGGGGTATTACAAGTGGTATCAAAGCAAACCTCGACCGAAAAGTAGCAGACCACAACCCCTGGGTCACCCCCGCGCGAGTTTAGTTTTGGGACAAACTAAGCAGCAGAAGCAGTGGTGTGCCCATAAGGGGGATCACATGTAAATTGTCCATTGTTAATTAGGATTGAATCAATTATTTACTATTGGCTTTTGTTACGCAGTCCCCAGCACAGCCTACACCACAGGGCGTAGTCCAGCAGACTCTGGATGTTGCACCACCTCCCCCGGTTCCCACTCTGTTCCTACAGTGAGAGATGGGGCAGACTCTAACAACTATCCTGGAGGCTTTTAACGCACAACAGATTCTGGCTCCGTAGCCAAACCCGCGGGCCAACTGGCTGAGTATTTTCCGAGGACTTTCTCACCCATCCTACTTGGTGACAGAGTCAGCCGTTTGGATGGAGGAGTGGCTGAACATTATGTATGAGATGCTGACAGGGATCCGGTGCCCGTGGGAGGAGAGGGTGCCCTTGGTAGTCTCTTGCTTGGAGTCCCATGCCAAGAGATGGTGAAAGATATCGCTGGACATGACGTTTGCTGACAGAGAGATTGCTGAGATAGCTTGGGGGGGGGAATTCAGGGCCACTCTATTGGATCATTTTGTTCCGCAGTTGGACAGAGACGAGCAGGAGGATAGATTTCTACAGTTGAGACAAGGCAGCAAGACAGTGGTGGAGTATCATCGGGAGTTCAACCACCTAGCCCGGTTTGCAGATTCTTATCAATTGGATGAGGCAGGTTACACTAAGAGGTTCTATAAGGGCCTATGAGAGGTTTTGAGGGAGGCTCTACTGTTCGTGTCCAGCGGTCCTTTTCCTCGGATATTGGAGATGGAAAAATGGATCGAGCTAGATTGGCATACTACCCAAGGCCGGAAGCGGCCAAATGAGGATCAGGGCCGGGGAGCCAGAAATGATCAACGACGGGGTCACATCACAGATGGGAGAAGAGGAGAAGACCAGCCTCGTAAGGAGGTAAGATAGGAGCAGAGGGAACCAGTAGTGGTGGCCCCTCAGCCACCCCAGATGAGGGAGGTGCAGAGACCCGGAGGTATGACATATCCCCCGCCAAAGTGCTTCAACTATTATCAGGTGGGGCATATCTGGAGGAACTGCCCCATGAGCGGGGCACCACCACCAGCACCACCGGCTGCCCCGCCAGCTCAGTATTTTGGAGGCCGAGGATGTGGCCGAGGTTGTGGTTACCAGGGCAGAGACCACAGGCAAGAGAGGGAGCAAGTGTATGCACTGGATCTTACTCAACAATGGAATCCGGAGCAAGTGATCACAGGTACTCCAGTTAATTTTAAGTTTTCTCTTTCCTAGATAATTAGAGTTATGAATGTATAACTGATAAACTAGGGAAGAAAACCATAATTAGGTTTCTAAGACTTTAAACTACCCCAGGCATAGTCTTCATCAGCGGCAAGCCCTCCTATACACTGTTCGATACGGGTGATTCACACTCGTTCGTATTGGAAGCCTTCGTGGAAGGGCTGGAAGGCATGGAGCGGTTCAATGTCTTGATGATGAGGATACGACTACCAGACGGATCAGAGCTATTTACCACCGCCAGCTGCAACATGGAGGCGGAGATCGGCGGAAAGATATTTGAAGCACCAGCGACGATCATGAAGATTCCAGTCTTTGATTTGATACTGGGAATGACATGGTTGCACTGGAACCATGCCCAGATTGACTGCATGCCAAAGAGGATTACTGTGAGGCATGGGGATTCCTACATCATCATCGAATGTCTTAAACCTATTCCCCCTCTCTTGCTGTCATCCGTGCAGGCCGTCAAGGCCAACTTGCTGGGTGAGGAAGTCTATGAAGTGTTGTTTGAAATGGCTGAGGCCAAGGGTTCCATCTCGGATATCCCGGTGGTGCAAGATTTTGCCGATGTATTCCCAAAGAAGCTGCCAGGGATACCCCCTCATCGAGAGCAGGACTTTCGGATACAGCTGGTGCCGGGGGCTAAGCCGGCATCTAGAGCCCCTTACCGAATGGCCCCGAAGGAGTTGACAGAGTTTCGAAGCCAGCTCCAGGAACTAGTGGAAGCCGGATTTGTTCGGCCAAGCTCTTCACCATGGGGAGCCCAGTATTGTTCGTCAAGAAGAAGGACGGGACACTTAGGTTGTGCATTGACTACCGAGCACTGAAACGACTGACAGTCTGGAATATCTATCCATTGCCAAGGATGGATGAGCTGTTTGATCAGCTGGAGGGGGCGCATTTCTTTTCAAAATTGTATTTAAGGTCGGGCTACTATCAGCTGCGGATCTAGGAGGTGGACATTCCGAAGACTGCCTTCGATAGCAGATATGGGTTTGTTCGAGTTTACCATGATGCCCTTCGGGCTCACGAATGCACCGTCGGCATTCATGAGCCTCATGAATCGGGTGTTCGAGCCATATCCAGTTGTGTTCGTCATCGTGTTTATTGATGACATCCTCATCTACTCGAGGACAGAGGAGGAGAACACACGACATCTGACTACGGGAGCACCAGCTTTATGCGAAGTTCAGCAAATGCCAGTTCTGGCTGAGTGAGGTGGCTTTTATAGGACATATCATTAGTGTTGTTAGGTTGGCAGTGGACCCGGCTAAGATTCAGGAAGTTCGGGATTGGCCGCAGCTGAAGTCGGCCATAGATGTGCGGAGTTTACTAGGACATGCCGGTTACTACCGGAAGTTTGTGGAGGAATTTTCTCGTATTGACCTTCCACTCACATCCCTGACGAAGAAGGATGTGCTCATGCTTCTTCTGCATCAGCACCGCACCCATGCCCAGGTAGGAAGCGTCAGTGTAGACCTGGAATCCTTCTTTCCCCGAAGTAAGGGCAAGTATAGGAGACGAGCTGACCCTTCAGTTCCTGAAAAGCCACCTCACACTGCGTGGTCCAGACAGCTGAAGAAGCATGAGCAGAGCTACCCAATTCATGACTTAGATATGGGAGCGGTCATATTTGCTCTGAACGTTTGGCGACACAATCTGTACGGTGTCCACTGCGACATTTACTTCGATCCCAAGAACTTGAGGTATGTGGACACGCAGAAAGAGCTGAACATAATGCAGAGATGATTGGTGGAGTTTCTAGCAGATTACCAGTATGAGATGCACTACCACCCAGGGAAGGAAAATGTGGTGGCAGATGCGTTGAGCTGGAAGGCCGCAAACCCTGGAGCAGGAAAGTGGTTGATGGCCTTAGAGTTGGTCCAGATGTTAGAAAAGATGCAGATATCCTTTGTAAGACCCCCCCTCCCGGATCCCAAAACACGGCATGAAGGGGGAGTCTTAAGCCTGGAACAGGCGCCTTGCGGTAGCATTAGCACACGGGCTAACCTGTACCACAAGACGCCTATTCCGCCGGCTACAACAATATCAATAGAACATGCCAACCCAACCAAAAATTATAAGCTAGAGAAGTCAAAATCCACACTAAGTAATAATGTCCAAATACATCAATAAAGGAGAAGCTAAAACATGCTTTTACAATATATCAGAGTACAGCTAAACATTGTCCAAACAGGCTACATCAGAATATCAAAATACTAACATTCGTAACCGACGGTATCGAAGGCACCGTCACTTCAGGCCCTATCATCCTGGTCTGGCTGTCCTGCTGCGTAGTCTGTTACTGCTCTACCTGCGGCGTGACCTCCTAAAAAGGAAGACGTAGCAACCGTTAGTCGAAACGACTAAGTGGTTTCACATCCGCTCCCCTGGCGACTCCTCGGCACCGGGCGGGGAAGAGGAACAAGTGTACAATATATAATAAGTATGCAAGTAAAAGAAGTACAAGCAGGTGGCAGTAGTGTAAGAGTATCAACAACATGATCTATCAAATATTTAAGAGCTACAGCAAACTAATATTTATAAGTAACAGCAGGAAAGTAACTTAACTTATAAGAATGCCCATACAAACTTATAAGTTAAGTATCAGGTTACATAAAAGTAACTCATCGTATAAGAGTGCCCATACAAACTTATACGATGAGGATCTTGTTGTGCAATATTATGAAATGCTATTTATGCTATGCAATGACCCACCCATGATCACACACATGCAATTGCTTTGTCTACACAGACTATAGTTCCCACTTTTCGAGCAGGTAGCTAACCTCTCAGGCATCAGCCGCCGTGGCCAGGCGGTAACAGTAGAACGAGCACTTCTACTACTAGGCGGGTATCCACACTACTCCACCTAGGCCTCCGTATGCCTCAACGCTAAGAACACAACAGCGGAGCCCATGCGTACTATGGCCCAGCGGGGTCTTGGGTAGATGACCACCAAGAACACATCCCGAATTGGCCTTGTGTGACCCGGAAGGGGCCTCGGAAATAAGCACGAGGACACAGCCCAACCGTTCACTTGGCACGGAAGGAGCCCCGGGACGTGAACACCGAGGACACAGCCCGACCGCCCAAATTATAACTGTCAACTCCCGTCGGTGTGACGATCGGCGAGTCCGTAGACCTACCACAGTATCCTTAGCCCAGGATTACGACACCTCGTGTGGACTCACACCACATGCAATTTCAGACCAACGTGGCATGGAAGGGGTCTCGGAAGAAGGTACGAGGACACAGCCCAACCATCCATCCATACCCTATCTCAACACAAACCAAACAAGTGTCGGTCAACACCGCACCTAATCCCTTCACAATACTACCCATAGGGAGACGACGCTCTAGGTATTGGACTACTAAACTCAATTCATTAATCAAACATACTCATGATCATGATTTATTCTTCTATATGACTCCCAAATGATGACAACATAATATAATATGTTACGCATATAAAGATTTACAAATCTTTCCAAAAGTACTAACCTATTATGAGCATGATGCGCGAGTAAAGATCCATCACACTTTCTATATGTTAACGACATATTATATATGATGCGCACAAATAACAATCTTTCAATTCTTATCAAGTCAATTCGTTTAGGTAAGATTGCTTCACAATTTGATTATATGAAATCTAATTAATAAGCTTCGTCAATCATGCAACAAATGATTAATCATAAGAGTTCATCCAAGCCAAGTAACTTGCAATAAAACTTCCACTGAATCCAAACCCATCTTATAAAAGACCAGAATTTAGGTACAGATTGAATATGGACAGCAGCTTCGACCGGAGATTCCTGAAGCTACAGGAATCCGGTGAAGACGTGTAACCCCACGATGGAAAGGTATTTCCGTGGTTCACAACTTTCGTATTCAGACCTCAACCCAGTTTTGAAATTATCCTATTTGAATTCGGACTTAAATCCGCTGCGTACAGAACACAATTTCTGCATGCAGGATTTGTTGAATACCATTTTTGTTTAGACTTTCCCATGGCTACAGACTTTGCCTGAAGTCGTGCAACCATTCGTTGGAAAGGTACGTTCAAGGGCTTCCACTTTCGTGTTTAGCCAAAAGCCCAGATCTGGAAATATCATGCTTAAAAATGGCCACGAAGTTTGCTGCGCGCAAAATACAGATTCTGCACGCATCTTAAGGTGGAATGAACGGCATCGGTTCATCTTCCTCCTCAAGGCGATCTTCCCAAATCATTCCAGAAAATCTCCTCCCTTATTCAACCTCAAGAGTCCTTTGCTCTTCATGAAACCATCCCCCATCTCCACATAAAAGATCAGAGAGGTTGAAGACACCACTAACCAAGAGCACAAGCCCCGGATTGGCCTCACCCTAGAGAAAGCATCTTCTCACATATCAAGACTCTTTTGAGTCGACGTCTCGCCTAAATATCTACAGATATAACACCAAGGGAGATGGTAGGAAACTCACATCGATTCCAGCGGTTCCTCCATTTCCGGCCATGGATCTCGTAATTCTCCTTGGCGGCATCTTCTCCTTCACGGTGATGGCGGATTTTCTCCTGTAGAACTTGCTCCAGCAGTTTTCTCTCTCACCAGGAGTTCTCACAGGAAATAAGGAATGAAATGAGCATGAAAACGGCTAGGGTTTTCTCTTCCCTTATATATGAAAAGTGATACGGGTAGGGACACGGCCGTGTCCTTACCCGTGTCCTGCCTGGCGAAGCGTCAACGACAGTTTCCATGTCGGTTCAATACTTGACACGGGTAGGGACACGCCCGTGTCCCGACCCGTGTCCCGACCCGTGTCCACATGACACGGCCGTGTTCCCTGGCCGTGTCCTTCTCGGGATACATTTCAGCGATCTCAACAGTTCGTCGATCTCGATCAAAATCGTCGACTGGAGCACACGGGTAGGGTCACGCCCGTGTCTCTACCCGTGTCATGTTAATTCGTCGAATTCGACGCGTAGTTCGTCGATATCGACACCTCCCGTCGAGTGTAACTCGACACATATGGGTAGGGACACGCCCGTGTCGCTACCCGTATCACATGGTGTCGACACAGCTCGTTAGTCTCGACATGCCTCGTCGAGTTCAACTCGACGCACAGGCACACGGGTAGGGACACGCCCGTGTCTCTACCCGTGTCTCATGCTTGTCTAATTTCTCCTCCTTTTCACATGTGCTGCCCTGTTGTCAGTACTCTCCATGAACCCTAGTCAGCTCTACTGACTCAAAACACGCACGAGGGGCCTAGTGCGATTTACGACGTTACAAATCCTATAAACAAAATAAAAGATTTTGTCCCCGAAATCAGGCTTAGGCTATGGGGAGAAAAGCATAACAGGAAATTTAACATATGCTTTTAAATAAAAATACCTTGAGCAAACAACTCCGGGTAGCGTTGCTGCATCAAATCCAATGGCTCCCATGTGTACTCCTCCTTCCCATGGTTGGACCATAGTACCTTCACCAACGGAACACTTTTGCGGCGCAATGTTCTTGTCTCGCTGTCAACAATCCGCACCAGCTCTAGTCGCACATACCTATCTGATTCCACCGCACCTTCAGTAGTGGGAATATATTGGTCGGGCCGTAATAGTGCTTTTCAAAGCGAGGACACATGGAACACATCGTGGACATTCTCTAGTTCTGGTGGTAACTCCAACCGATAAGCCAACGGGCCAATCCTTTCCAGTATAGTATAAGGCCCAACATACCTTGGGCTGAGCTTTTTCACCCCACGCACCAGCGACACTCCATGCATCGGTCGAATCCTGAGGAACACTTTATCACCCACTTGGAACTCCACCATTCGGTGCTTTGCATTATAATACTTCGCCTGCCGACTTTGAGCCTCCAACATGCGATCCCGTATCAATCTGACCGCCGCATCAGTATCATCTATATATTCATTTCCCAATGCCTTCGGATCTTCATCCTGCACCCAAGACAAGGGGGTCCTGCACCTTCTTCCGTAAAGGGCTTCATGGGGCGCTATACCGATGCTCTCTTGATGGCTATTATTGTAGAAGAATTCCACCAGGAGAAAGAGTCTTTCCCACGGCTCTCCTCTGTCCAGCACACATAACCTCAATAAATCCTCCAGTGTTCTGATGGTCCGATCAGACTTCCCGTCCGTCTGAGGGTGAAATGCAGTAATAAAGGTTAGGTGCGAGCCCAAATATTCCTGTACTGCCTTACATTCCTTAGATGTAAACCGACCATCCCGATCCAAAACATTTGTCTTGGGCACGCCATGATACCGTACAAATTGCTCCACAAAAAGGCGTACCAAAACATCCACGTGTGCTTCCTTCTTCATTGGAATGAACCGGGCCACCTTTTTCAGTCGATCAACAATAACCCACATTGAATCATTCTCGGAGCGGGAACGAGGTAGCCCATGTACAAAGTCCATGGAAATATCCTCAAACTTCTATTCGGGAATGGGCAACGACTGCAACAAACCACCGGGACTCCTGCATTCAGCCTTCACTCTTTGACAAGCTTCGCAATGTGTAACATAGTAACAAACATCCTTCTTCATTCCCGGCCAGCACATGCTCTTCCGTAAGCCGGCGTACATCTTGGCAATACCCAGGTGTACAGAATTTTGAGAGGAATGTACCTCTCTCAAGATATCCTCCCGGATTTTGCCGTCCCATCTTCAATTGCCTTGATTGCCGGGGCCAAGGCCGCATCCATGCCTTGCTCCACCCGAATGCGGTCTCGAATGTCACAAACTATGCTCATGCTTACCAAAAACTCCGCATACTTGATGAATTATAAATATACGTATTTTTGTGCACATTAATTTAGTCATTTTCATTTATTTTCGTCGTTTTTACTTATTTTTGTTCAATAAAATGCTCATATTCTTGTAAATTTATTACTAACTTGTTTTATTTTATTTTTCAGAAAAATTCACAAAATCTGCGAAAATTAGGCAATACACGCCCGTGTCATTTTGGTCACGCCCGTGACCAGGGCGTGACAGCTCAAATTCCGTGAAGTTGCAAATTTCTGAATTAAAAAGCTTGACACGCCTGGTGTCACGCCCGTGTCACCCGACACGGGGCGTGACCCAAGCCCATGTCGACTCCACTCGACGAATTTAGTTCAACGATCGTCGAACCCGCGTCACGCCTAGAGTCACGCCCGTGACCTAGGGCGTGACTCAATCTCAGCTCGACGATTTCATCTCGACACTTTCTGCTCGATGATTGTCGAGTGTCGACACCAACCAACACGCCCATCATCACGCCCGTAACCTGGGGCATGACTTCACCAACTGGCCCGATAAGATGCTGCCGAAGACTTTTGACGCAACCAGCACTGGTTCTACCTCCCTGACACGCCCAACGTCACGCCCGTGACCGGGGGCGTGACATCCACGAACTCAGCCCGAAGTCAACTTTCATGTCCAATTGTCGGCCGCCATCATGAATAGTAGTGACACGCCCCCCCCCCCCCCCCCCACATGCCCGTGATGGAGGGCGTGTACTTAGAAGTTTTTTGCCTATAAATTGCCCATTTCTGTAAGGTCCAAGGGTTCAGATTTTTGTGCCATTTTAGTGTGTTTTTGTGGGCTGCATCCGTGGATTCTAGTGCTATGTAAGTAGATTTCTCCCTCCTTTCTTTCATGTTTGTTTTTGCTTTAGCTTTAGCTCTTGTAATAGTTTGTAATAGTTTCCTTTAATCAATAAAAATGTTAGATTTTCTCTTCTTATTTGGCTTTGGAATGAACTCTTGTGTCCACTTTTCTTCTCATTTTATTCTTAGTTTCACCTTTGTTTTTCTCTTTATGAAAAGTGTGCGTGTGTGTGAGTGTAACATATTTTATAGTAATGTTTTTAATTTATCTTCATGATAGGTTTTGTATTAGATTTCATTTCCAAGTTAGGTATGATAAGTTTTCCTCTTCTTCATCATGTCCTTTTCTACCAAAAATTTTTATGCTTTCATTCTTATGTATTTATAAAAGAGTTGAAAGTGATTTTGATGTTTTTTGTTTACTTAGTTTTTGTAGGATTGTAAAACCTTTTTTGTTATTTTCATTTTCTTTTCACTTTTTAATAGCTTTTATGAAAACATAAGAATGAAAATGTTGAAATTTTAATTTTTGAAAGGCTTTAGTTTTTGATTTGTTTTGAAAATCTTTTGTTCTCTAAAAATTTTAATTTCTTCTTTTTATTTGTTTTTGGCAAAACCTAAGCATGAAAAAGTAAAAGTTTTAATTTTTAGGTAACTTTCATTTTGCTTTTAATTTGTGTGTGTGAGTGTATGAGAATAATGTTTTGATACTTTGTTCAAATTGCGTAGAGTGTGTGAGTGTAGGTGTTAAATTTTAATGCTTTCTTTTAATGCTTTGTTCAAATTATGTAGAGTGTGTGAGTGTAGGTGTTAGTTTTATTGCTTTCTTTCAATTCTTATAGAGTGTGTGCGTTTGTGTGCATTTATTTCCGCCTACTCGTTATGAGTTAAATGGCGCATCATTTTTATTTCCCTCCTACTCGTTTGAGTAGGACTTGTAATTTTCATTCTTTATTTTTTCTGCCTACTCACTTGAGTTAAATGGACAGACTTTATTTACCGCCTACTCATTTGAGTAGGACTTGTACTCGCATTTATTTTCTCCTACTCGTTTGAGTTAAATGGCGTATCTTTATCTTGCTGTAAATATTTGAGAAAGCCCTGTAATCGTATTTATTTTCTCCTACTAATTTGAGTAGGACTCGTTTTCATTTTAGTCCTACTCGTTTGAGTAGGACTTGCAATTTTCAGCTTTTATTTCCCGCCCCCACTCGTTTGAGTGGGACTCGCAATTTCAATTATGCAAATTTCTTTTATGTGTAACTTAGTTTCTGTTTAATTTATAATTTGAAGTGTGCGTGAGTTCTTGTTTTAGCTAACTTTTCAACTTTCTAAATGTTTGTTATTTGTTTTTTATGTCCTCTTCTTATAATCATTTAGCGTGTAATTTCGAACTCGCGGCTCACTAAATTATAAAGCCGTCCCCATACCGATGTGTGGCTAATCGCTATTAGCCTCGGCATCGAAGAGCATTGGGACATTTAAAATGATTTGTAATAATTGAAGCTCTTTATTTTCATTTTAATTTAAGGACTTAAGGTTTACCCCGTGTTTACGATGCGTAGGACCACATATCAATGTGTGGGCCTGTTGGGTATTGTATCCACGATTACCTAGATTTGAGGAAGCCACCTGTCAAGCTAAGATGAATTCACAATGTATTTGATGAAACATCTCAAGTTGTGTTTGCAGTTCCTCCACGCTAAGTGCACACCAATGTCAGGGTGCAGTAGGTCAATATACACGGGTCTGCACGACGTAATCCCTCGTTGAGCAGATCAGTGTGTTGGCCTATGTGCACTCTCTCTATTGGAGTGCACTTACTTTCAAGTACAGGGCCGTTCATATGCAAGAGAAGACAAGGAGCATGGAGGATCAAGGAGCAGCTCCTGGGTGGAAGACGAAAATTCGTCCAAGGCAAATTCGACGAGAATCACCAAGTGATTCTCGCCGATTCGGCGAGAATCACTAGTGATTCTCGCCGAATCGACGAGAATCATTAGTGATTCTCGCCGACTCCTTCTGGCCACCTCTAAATGGTGCCAAGTAAGATTCGGCGAGAATCACTAGTGATTCTCGCCGAACTAGTGGCCAAGCAGCTCATGCATACAAAGTAAAATTCGTTGAGAATCAATAAGTGATTCGGCGAGAATCACTAACGATTCTCGACGAATCGTCGAGAATCACTTAGTGATTCTCGCCGATTCGTCGAGAATCGCCTGCGATTCTCGCGATTTTCACTTGGCATTTTCTCAGGATTCTGCTGGACCGGATTCTGCCTTTGGACTAGTTTGAACCGGACTTAGGGATTTCTTTTGTGGGTCCCACAAACGGTCATATTTGAGAATTCAACAGTATATATATTCCAGTATTTTTGAACAGAAAAAGGACGGAAAACGGAGAAAGAAACCGAGCCGCCTTGTAACCCTAATTCCGCGACTCCTCTCCGCCGCCACCGCCGCGCTCGGGATTGTTGGTCGCCGTCAACATTTGAGATTCCTTCGTAATCTCCGACGACAGAAGCCTAGCAAGGCTTGAGTCTCACGCGTCTATCCAGAGATCTCTTGTCTCTCGATTTGTTGACCGGGAAAAATTCCTCCGTCCGAATCGATCGAGATGACTGATCCTAGAGTGACCGTTGGTAGACCTAGTTTGCTTCGCTACGAAGTTTGGATCTCCAAGTTCAGCAGCCGCTCATCATCGTAGCCGCCGATCCCGAAGCTAGCCGCCGCTCGTGTGCCGCCGCCGGTTCCGGGGAGATCCTCTCCAAGAGAGACCAAGGTTGTAGACTCTTCATCGACTTCAAGAACACGTCGTCGAACAAGAGGAACACCGTAGTCTCCAAAAAAAGTTTTTATCACGTGTACATTCTATATTTAATTTTGTTGTAAAGGAACTTTTGTTCCGTGTTGTAAGGGTTGGGTGCAACCCGGTTTGTGGGAGTGTTGACTCTCACGTGTGGAAGGGCTCCTTCCGTTAGTGCAGGTATTGGATTTCAATCCCGTTGGAGAAGTGACCGAGTCGTCCCTTGTTGGGGAGATAGGTCGAAGGGGGAAAGTGGATGTACCCAAGTCGGGGAACCACTATAAATTTGCTGTGTTTTCTGTGTGCTGTGCTCTTTATTTTTATTGTGCAGGTACTCTCGTAAATTCCGCAAAAGCACTACTCGTCACCTATTCCCCCCCCCCCCCATAGGTGCACATAGCTGACACTAGGTGGACTTTCAAGTGGTATCAGAGGGAGGTTGCTCTTCAAAAAGGTTAACACCTTGAGTAGACTCCTGCCACCAGTGTCAGAAGCATGGATCTGGATTATGAGATTCCGCCACTCAAACTCCCCGCATGCACAAAGGATTATTATCCCATCTAGAGAATGAGAGTATCATTTCACCTTGATGCTATCGATCCTCGAGCATCCTTCATTCTGGAAGAGGGTCCGTTTATTCCCATGAAGACCTCTGACTCTGGGATCCAAGTGCCCATGGGCATTGCTGAGATGTCAGAGATGGAACTATCACTATTTCACCTGGACGAGAGGATTCGACAAATCATCATGGATGTCTGGTCTGGAGCCTCTCGCTCTAGATTGGAAAAATGTAGAACGGCTAAATCTCTGTGGATGATGATCTCAGAGATGATGGGGGGGTCAGAGAAAGCTGGATTATGCTGTCAATCAGAGGATGAAGCGTATGTAGGAGTCCTCACTTCTGAAGATGAATGCAAGGATCCTTCGGACTGCATCAGAGCTCCAGTGTCCGTGTCAGAGACTGAAGAGGACAGTGAGGAAAGCAGCTCTGATGTGGATGAAACTATAGTCACTGGATCTAACGACAATAACACAGAAGTGCAGGTAACTTCCTCATCCTGCCCCGTATCTCTTGAAATTTCTGAAGACAGGAACTGCCCTCCTTAAGAAAATGCTGATTCCCTGAAGAGAGCCCTTCAGTCAAGCAATCTACTTGCTGAGGAGCAAGCTCAAGAGATTGCTCGACTGAAGGTCTTGTTGGTTCTCCAATTGGCATCCAACAAGGACAAGGACTCTAAGATCTCAGCTCTAGAGAGTAGTCTGGAGAATGAGAAAAGAATAGTATTAAACTTCTCCAAGGTTGATGCCATTAAGAGAAAGCAAGAAAACGGGTGGATCTCCCGGATTGTCAATTCATGGAGAAATGGGGAAACAGTATTCCGACCCCCCACTCCAAGCAGGAAGGCAACTCATCATGCCTTCAGGTATGACCACAGAAATAATCGTGGTCACTGCAAGGGTGATCTGTCCCCATGTGGAGACACCCGGAGTGCAAGGGCCGGCATGGCCACCCACGAGAGAATACCTAAGGCTCATTCTGAGCCCTTTGTATTCACTGCCACTGCCTCAACACAGTGTGGATCAGCATGTCCCAGCTCACAGAAGACTTCTCACCACTCGAGGACACGGGATAGAGAGGATAGAAGTCATGATGTCAGGTTCCATGGGACCTCTGTAAGGGAGATGCCTGGAAGAATAACACCACCTTCCCGGCCTCATAACGCTCACAACATGCATTCTTTCCACCCTTCCACGTGTCGCGATGGAAGAAAAATTTTTGTGACAAGATCATGCCCTATCTCGTTTGGACCTAGGACGGTGACTTCATCAGTCACTAGATCAGGTCGAAAACGGCGATACAACATTCACCCTTGTTGGTGCTGCGGCAAAGTGGGGCAATTTGCCATTGACTGTTGGCACAACCCCTCTGTGCCCACAACAAGGGCTTATCCACATTCTAGGGACAGAGGTAGTCTTCCAGACAGGTTTTCTGAAGGAAGGCAGTTGCGTGCTTATGCTAATAGAAACCTAGGACCCAATATGATTTGGGTTCCTAAGGTAAAGTAATTATGTCTTGCAGGGTAGTCTAGGTCCCCGTGAATATGATGGGAACTGGACATTAGGTGGCTCAAGGCTAACGTGGAACAAACGTCTGCAATAACAGATGTGCTACCTGTTTGAGCATATTCACTTTGAGCCTCTAATGTGTTCTACCTATGGGACTAAAACGATGACTCTCAAAATCCCAGGTAATTTTGATCAGTTCAAGGACTTGTGTCATGATGCATCCTCATTCAAAATAAACATATATATATATATTTCTATCCTTGTGTATATGTATACTTATGCTTATCATGTGTGTGTGCACATTACGGAGAGATTAACTCGATGCATGCAAACCATTACACATCAATAAAGGGGTAACGAAGTTATGTCATCGTGAATCTCGACAACTCACAATTGACATCAAGAAGTCTTTGAAAAAGCCTCGTTAAATCCAACTCGTTTGACTGTAAAATATACATGTATTTTATCATGTGTATATAGACGTGACATCAGAAAATCTCATAAAAGGTTGCAAGCTTCTCAACGTGAAAATTTCTAGTCAAGGGACCTCTCAATTTCGAGTCAGACAAAAGGTATCAGGAGCCGGCAAATCTCCTGACTGACTAATCCCGCCGACCCTTGACATTCACCCCGAATCCCGACGAATTAGAAAATCCCGCCGAAAGAGCCCTTCCGCCTATTCGTATTTATCACGAATCCCGCCGACCCCTCGTCTTCTTCACGAGTCCCGCAAAAGTTCTCCCGACAACCCGCAGGAGCTCTCCCTCCGACTCGCCGCAACCCGCAGGAGCTCTCCCTCCGACTCGTCGAAACCCGCAGCTCGTGAAGTCTCCTCCTAAGCTCCCGCAAGGGTCTCGCAAAGTTCTCGTCGAAAGGCTCCCGACGACTCCCGCCGAAGCCCGCACCGTCGATCTCCCCAAGTCTCGATTTTGCTCCGCTCAAACCACCTCACCGACTTTACCTCTAGGTATCCCCTCACCCGAAGCATCCACTAATGAAGTTTTCTTTTTGAAAGTTCATTAACGTTTTGAGTAGGGCTTCTCTCTAGATCTACAATGGCTCCAAGGACGACTGCAGGGTTGGTCTCTGGCTGCGAGCTGGTTCCCACTGGATTTTCTCATGCCTCGGACGAATTCCGGAATATCATTCTAATGCTGGAAGAGGCTGGGCTAACCTTCGTCTTGGAGCACCCTTGCAAAGTCCTGGACAAAGAAGTGCTGGAGTTCTTCTCTACCGCAAGACTCCGAGATAGATACTCCATAATCAAGAGCAAGGTGGCTGGGACAAAAGTAAAGATGTCTGCCAGTAAGCTAACTCGCTACCTGCAGCTTTCTAGTTCGGAGCAGGAGGACTATCTGGAGGACGAGGACAAAGCCAGAACTCTCTTGTTCTGCGGTCTTCCAAGAGGAACTCGATCAATAAAGAGAAAAGAGATGAATGAAGAAGGGAAGCTCCTATCTGACGTTATTGGAAAAGTGCTCATCTGCAAGCCGGGCTCCCATGATCATATCTCAGGAGATATGTTCAAAATTCTCATAGCTGTTGTCTGCCGCAAGAGGTTCAACTGGGGGGAATTGCTGTTCCAAAAGATCAAGGACACTCTGGGCACTCCTAGTTTCGGCCGCATCATAAGTCTATATCTCAACCAGCTCAACGGAGACAAGTTCGACATGAGCAAAGGCGTCCCTCTCCACTACTTGAAAAAGATGGATGCAAGTGTGTTTGATCGATAGGAGCGGCGCATCGGGCAGCCTGCTGTGGAAGAGCACGAGGAAGTATCTCCAGCAGTCTCCCTCGGTGAAATTCCTGATACCGTGACTGCAGGAATCGAGGGGGAGACTCTACCCCCTCATATGGATGTAATATCTGAAATCGCCCAGGTGGCCAGGGATGCGGTGGCCGAAATTCATGAATTAAGTGAACCTGAGCTGGAGGATGAGGAGGTCCTGAACAGAAACACTCAAGGAACCGAAGCTGAAGCACTGGAAACTGCTGATCGAGAATTGGAAGAAGCTGCTGATATACTTGACTTCTTGGATGAGGACGGAGAGGAAGATGAGAATGAGGGCCATGAAGTACTTGAGACTCCGGATCCTGTTGAACCTCCACCTGACAAATCTGCACCAGTGGAGGGGGAGTTAAATAACTCTACAGAGGCCGCCAACATTCCTCCTGTAGAGACTGTGATGGTATCCAGCTCCACAGATGCGTCTGCAGAAATGCAAGGCCCTCAAGTGCCTCCGACCATACCGTTACGAGATGAGCTGGCCACTCACACTATCAATGTCATTCAAGGAATAGTGAACGAGCTTAAAGCCTCTTTTGATACAGCTCAGAAAACACTGCTGAAAAAGATTAAGACTTCTGAAGATCTCATGCTTAAAAATATGGTAGAGATCAACCATAAACTGGATGTGATGGAGAAGAAATTCGAAGAAAAGTATACCGCGGCCGGCGAAGCTGTCACACTTTTAATGGCCGGTTTGAAAAAGAATACTGATACTCTGGCTGTTGTAAATCAGAGCGCACACGTTGTAGCCAACAATATTCAGAAATTTGATGGTAATATGGTCACTTTAAATGCAAATCAGCAGGCCCTGATCACTGAATTCACCAAGACAACTAAGCATATTGATGACTCCCTGCACTCATATGCCAACTGCATAGCTGTCGAAGCCAAAAAGGGGGAGAAAGAGTATATCGCTAAGTTGGCCGAGCTCCAAGAAAGCATGGATACAAACTTCGCACAATCAAGCAAATATGTCTATGAGAGCTGCTGGTGGATGCTCCAACAGGCGCTAGGTACGTTAGGCGTCGTTCTGCCTGACAATCCTGCCGGTATTCATGTCCCTGAGACATCTAAGGCCGCTGAGGAAGTAAGTGTTGCTGAGGGTGTAAGTGCAAGTGCTGCAGATATTCCCACAAATGACGCTGATGCTAGGGCTCTCTCAAAAGCTAAACTGAGGATCATGTTTGATCAAGAGGCCTTAGCAAAAGCCAGGGGAAAGAGAAAAGTTCAAGAAGGGACCTCCAAGGAGACACAGGCTGCAAAGAGAACTCGAATGAATGAGGAGGATGTACGAAACGAAAGGTGGAGTCCAGTTTCAAGAAACATAATCTTAGACACCTTCTGGCTGCAAGAAAGAGGAGAGATCAATCGAAACGAAGTATATAGCCAGTATGAGTGGGAAACGCACAAAACGTTTGAAGCGAAATGCAACATCTTTTTCAGAAACAACAAGGATCCAGATAAAGTTGCTCCTCGTAGGTACTACCCGAAGCCCAAAGAATACATGGAGAGGCAAAGCAAGAAGTACTTGGCTCAAAATCTTAAGGGTGACGTAGCTAAGGACAAATAGTCAACACTTTATAGCTTGTCACTGTGTCTTAAGAACATTTAATGATTATTATTGTCATATAAATAATTCTGGATTATATGTGAATATATTTATCTTGGTATATATATTTGAATTTGTGAATGACTCAAGTCCTGATCTGATTGCATATATTCTCTTGTGCTGCATGTTTAATTTCTGAATGCTATGTTTATTATTTGATAAGTGTTATTCATCTTAGTTAGTAGGGTTTTGGCTTCGTCAAATAGGGGGAGATTGTTGGGTATTGTATCCACGATTACCTAGATTTGAGGAAGCCACCTGTCAAGCTAAGATGAATTCACAATGTATTTGATGAAACATCTCAAGTTGTGCTTGCAGTTCCTCCACGCTAAGTACACACCAATGTCAGGGTGCAGTAGGTCAATATACACGGGTCTGCACGACGTAATCCCTCATTGAGCAGATCAGTGTGTCGGCCTATGTGCACTCTCTCTATTGGAGTGCACTTACTTTCAAGTACAGGGCCGTTCATATGCAAGAGAAGACAAGGAGCATGGAGGATCAAGGAGCAGCTCCTGGGTGGAAGACGAAAATTCGTCCAAGGCAAATTCGACGAGAATCACCAAGTGATTCTCGCCGATTCGGCGAGAATCACTAGTGATTCTCGCCGAATCGACGAGAATCATTAGTGATTCTCGCCGACTCCTTCTGGCCACCTCTAAATGGTGCCAAGTAAGATTCGGCGAGAATCACTAGTGATTCTCGCCGAACCAGTGGCCAAGCAGCTCATGCATACAAAGTAAAATTCATTGAGAATCAATAAGTGATTCGGCGAGAATCACTAACGATTCTCGACGAATCGTCGAGAATCACTTAGTGATTCTCGCCGATTCGTCGAGAATCGCCTGCGATTCTCGCCGATTTTCACTTGGCGTTTTCTCAGGATGCTGCTGGACCGGATTCTGCCTTTGGACTAGTTTGAACCGGACTTAGGTATTTCTTTTGTGGGTCCCGCAAACGGTCATATTTGAGAATTCAACAGTATATATATTCCAGTATTTTTGAACAGAAAAAGGACGGAAAACGGAGAAAGAAACCGAGCCGCCTCGTAACCCTAATTCCGCGACTCCTCTCCGCCGCCGCCGTCGCGCTCGGGATTGTTGGTCGCCGTCAACATTTGAGATTCCTTCGTAATCTCCGACGACAGAAGCCTAGCAAGGCTTGAGTCTCACGCGTCTATCCAGAGATCTCTTGTCTCTCGATTTGTTGACCGGGAAAAATTCCTCCGTCTGAATCGATCGAGACGACCGATCCTAGAGTGACCGTTGGTAGACCTAGTTTGCTTCGCTACGAAGTTTGGATCTCCAAGTTCAGCAGCCGCTCATCATCGTAGCCGCCGATCCCGAAGCTAGCCGTCGCTCGTGTGCCGCCGCCGGTTCCGGGGAGATCCTCTCCAAGAGAGACCAAGGTTGTAGACTCTTCATCGACTTCAAGAACACGTCGTCGAACAAGAGGAACACCGTAGTCTCCAAAAGAAGTTTGTATCACGTGTACATTCTATATTTAATTTTGTTGTAAAGGAACTTTTGTCCCGTGTTGTAAGGGTTGGGTGCAACCCGGTTTGTGGGAGTGTTGACTCTCACGTGTGGAAGGGCTCCTTCCGTTAGTGCAGGGATTGGATTTCAATCCCGTTGGAGAAGTGACCGAGTCGTCCCTTGTTGGGGAGATAGGTCGAAGGGGGAAAGTGGATGTACCCAAGTCGGGGAACCACTATAAATTTGCTGTGTTTTCTGTGTGCTGTGCTCTTTATTTTTATTGTGCAGGTACTCTCGTAAATTCCGCAAAAGCACTACTCGTCACATATTCCCCCCCCCATAGGTGCACATAGCTGACACTAGGTGGACTTTCAGGGCCCTATTTCCGTAGTCCATATGCTAGCTAGCCGAGAGGTCGTGCATATGGACCGATCACCCCTGGGTAAATAGAGTTGCGTGCATACCCTCGAAAGAGGACAAGCGTAATTCTATTGGATTGGGTTCCCCACCCAATAGCGGGGTTCTTAGCGTAAAGCGGGCGTTAAGAGGAATCCTTCGTCGTACTAACGTTCGGTCGAATAGTCTTAACGTTTAGGTGAGCGATATCCCTATAGCTAGGTGAGCTCACATTTGTGGAACCTCCACGGTCAAGTTGCCTTTTATTAATTTGAAAACTAAGTCCTATAATTATTAAAAATTATTTTAGTCTTAATCCGATTCGATGCTGAGCATTAACCCTTCATCGAATAGTTTCTAAAACGTTTTTTGGCTCCTTTACTTTTTCCGTCTTTACTTAATTAAAAAAATCCACCTTACTTTCAGTAAAATAATAGTCCTCCCGGAGGAGTAAGAATAGTCAACACGACCCCGAGAACAATACGACCTCGGTATTCCCCCGAATATTGAGTACTACTTGCGATAGGTGCACTTGCCTCCTATAGCACGCCCACGGCGATCGACTCACCGAACCAACCACAGTAAGAGTTTGTTCGCGGGCGCATCAAGTTTTTGGCGCCGTTGCCGGGGAATCTCTTTTCGAGTTGCTATTTCGAATTCCGGAGTCTATTACTTTTACTTATTTTCTATAAACTAAAAAAAACTAAAAACTTTATTTTAAAACAAAAAAAGAGTTTATTTTGTTTTATTTTTGTTTGGGTGTATGACCCGTGGACAACCCTCCGAGTTTGAAGATTTTGACTTCGACCCTGAGATCGGACGCTCTCTTGCGCGTATTCGATCTCACCGCCGAAATCCTTTTTTAGATCCCGAGGAATCTATCGGAGAACCCACTATTGTACTTATGGCCGCGCCTAACCCTGGCCCGGCAGCCGAGCGTACTATGTCTTATTACGCCCGGCCTAACCTGGATGATTCTGGGTCGAGTATTGTTCGCCCTGCGGTGGCGAATAATAATTTTGAAATAAAGTCGTGTGTCATTCAAATGGTCCAAAACGCCGTGCAGTTCGATGGAATGCCGGATGAGGACCCGAATGTCCACTTGTCCAATTTCTTGGAGATATGCGACACCTTCAAGATTAATGGCGTCACTGATGACGCCATTCGTTTGCGCTTATTTCCTTTTTCCCTTAAGTCCAAAGCCAAGGCGTGGTTGAATGCCCTCCCGCGAGGATGTATCACCACGTGGGCTGAGTTGACGGAACGGTTCCTAACGAAGTACTTTCCGCCCGCAAAAACTGCAAAGTTGCGGGCAGACATTTCTTCGTTTGTGCAAAATGATCCTGAGTCTCTATACGAGACTTGGGAACGGTTTAAGGAATTCCTCCGCCGGTGCCCGCACCACGCGCTGCCAACGTGGTTGCAAGTTCAAATTTTTTATAATGGGCTGAATTTTCAGACGCGTCAAATGATTGACGCGGCTGCCGGGGGTACTCTAAACAAAAAAACCCCCGAGTACGCCTTAGCTGATTTAGGGGCTAGCATTAATCTAATGCCGTTCTCGCTCTTTTCACGTTTAGGTTTGGGTACTCCTAGTCCTACGAATATGCGCATCCAATTAGCGGATCGCTCGGTTAAGTTCCCTATCGGGGTTGTGGAGGACGTCCTTGTCCGAGTCGACAAGTTTACCTTCCCGGTAGACTTCGTCATCTTAGATATCGAGGAGGACGCCGAGGTACCAATAATACTCGATCGCCCTTTTCTCGCCACCTCCCGCGCACTAATAGATGTTAGTAATGGTAGTCTTCTCCTCCGAGTAGGCGATGACCAAGTTACTTTCTCTATTAATCCCTCGATGGACAATTTGTCATCGAGCAACGATTTCTGCTACTCTTTAGATACTTTTTTTGGAGATCGTTCTTCTCCCGTTTTCGAGTCCGTATTTTTAATTGACGATATTTATGCGCTCGAAAATTTTAAATGCGATGAGCATATTTCTTTAGACTTGCCTTTCGAACCAATTGGTAAGAAAGACATATGCATTAAAACCTCCCTAGAAGAACCGCCCATCCTAGACCTCAAACCCTTACCCGCATCGCTCAAATATGCTTTTTTTGGGAAAAGGCGATAGGCTTCCCGTTATCATTTCTTCGGACTTGAGTGATTCAGAGACTTCCGATTTATTGGAAGTGTTATTTAAACATCGCCACGCAATTGCGTGGCAAATCTCTGACTTAAAGTGGATTAGCCCCTCCTTTTGCACCCATAAGATTTTTCTTAATGATAATTGCCGCAAAACGATTCAGCCGCAGCGTCGTCTTAACCCAAACATGAAAGACGTTGTTAAAGCCGAAATTATTAAGTTATTAGATGCGGGGATTATCTACCCTATTTCGGACAGTGCATGGGTTAGTCCCGTGCATGTCGTGCCCAAGAAGGGCGGTCTTACCGTAGTGGCGAATGAGCATAACGAGCTCGTCCCAACTCGTACTGTTACGGGTTGGCAAGTGTGCATCGATTATAGAAAACTTAATGAAGCCACCCGCAAGGACCATTTCCCTCTGCCTTTTCTGGACCAGATTTTAGAGCGTTTATCCGGTCATCCGTATTATTGTTTTCTTGATGGTTTATCGGGGTTTTTCCAAATCCCCATTTCCCCCGATGATCAAGAGAAAACAACTTTTACTTGCCCGTTTGGCACCTTCGCATATCGAAGAATGCCATTTGGACTCTGCAATGCGCCAGCTACATTCCAAAGATGTATGCTAGCGATCTTTGGCGAGCTAGTAGAAGACATTATGGAAGTCTTTATGGATGACTTTTCTGTTTTCGGACGCTCTTTTCCCGATTGCCTTCACAATTTAGATCGTGTCCTTCAACGGTGCGAGGACACAAGTCTTGTTTTAAATTGGAAAAAATGCAACTTTATGGTTCGAGGAGGTTTGGTCCTCTTCCATATGATTTCGTCTAAGGGGATAGAGGTGGATAAGGCCAAGATTGAAATTATAGAAAAACTTCCGCATCCAACAAATGTAAAATCTATTAGGAGTTTCTTAGGCCATGCGGGCTTTTATCGACGCTTCATTCAAGATTTTTCAAAAATAACAAAGCCGCTTACTCACCTCTTGGAAAAGGAATCACGTTTCATCTTTAGTAGCGAATGCAAGTCCGCATTTAATTTAATCAAACAAAAACTTATCACTTCACCAATTTTAGTGGCCCCTAATTGGTCCCTTCCATTCGAAATTATGTGCGACGCTAGTGATATTTCCTTAGGTGCCGTTCTTGGCCAACCCGTAGAAAAACATTTTAATCTTATTTATTACGCTAGCAAGACGCTCACTTCCGCACAAGTAAATTACACGACAACGGAAAAGGAACTCTTAGCCGTCATTTTCGCTTTTGATAGTTTCGCTCGTATATAACGCTATCTAAAGTTATCGTTTTTACCGATCACTCCGCGCTTAAATATTTATTAGCTAAAAATGATGTGAAGCCCCGCCTTCTTCGATGGATTCTCCTCCTACAAGAGTTTGATTTGGAGATCCGAGATAAGCGGGGAGCGGAAAATCTAGCGGCAGACCACCTCTCCCGTTTAGAAAATCCGGGTGCGGAAGCGCTCGTCGAATCTGAAATAAATGACAGATTCCCTGAGGAACGCCTTCTTGCCATTAATAAATCTTCGTCATCTTCGCCTTGGTTCGCAGACTTTGCCAATTTCTTAGTAGCGCGGGTGCTTCCAAAAGATTTTTCAAGTCATCAAAAGAAGAAATTCTTTTCTGACTTGAAAAATTTCTTTTGGGAGGACCCATTTCTTTTTCGTATCTGCGCGGACAAAGCGGTCCGAAGATGCGTTGCGGGTGTGGAGTGCTTGCAAATTCTTAAGCACTGCCACGAAGGTCCAGCTGATGGTCATTATCAAGCCAACCGGACCGCTCGGAAGGCGGTAGAGGCGGGCTACTTTTGGCCCACTCTCTTCAAAGACGCGCATAATTTTGTGCGTGCATGCGATAGCTGTCAGCAGTCGGGTAACATCTCTCTTCGCGACGAGATGCCCCAAAACATGTTTTTAGAGTGCGAAGTCTTCGATTTGTGGGGCATAGATTTTGTTGGCCACCTACCTCCATCTTTCAAAAATATGTATATTTTAGTGGCGATCGACTACGTATCGAGGTGGGCGGAAGCGCAAGCTCTCCCCACCAACGATGCGTGAGTCGTCGTTACATTTCTTAAAAAATTATTTTCTCGCTTCGGCACGCCTCGCGCAATTGTTAGTGATAGGGGAACGCATTTCTATAACGCTCTTATGGCTAAGACGTTAGCTAAATACGGAGTCACGCACAAGCTTGCCACCCCCAACCACCCGCAAACAAGTGGCCAAGTTGAGGTAGTAAATCGAGAGATTAAGCGAATTTTAGAAAAAACCGTTTCACTAAATAGGAAAGATTGGTCCGTTAAACTCGACTACGCGTTGTGGGCGTATCAGACGGCATACAAAACCGCAATTGGTTGTACGCCGTTCCGGTTAGTCTACGGCAAAGCGTGTCATTTACCCGTAGAATTAGAACATCGCGCACTTTGGGCTTTAAAACTCTTAAATCTCGACTCCAACTTAGCCACTCAGAATAGAAAACTGCAACTAAACGAGCTCGATGAATGACGTGCGAACGCTTACGAGAGCAATAAATTCTATAAGGAGCGCTCTAAGTTATATCACGATCGAAAAATCAAGTCCCAAAAATTATTTTCTCTGGGAGATCTTGTCCTTCTTTACAATTCACGTCTTAGGCTTTTTCCGGGTAAACTAAAATCTAGATGCTCCGGTCCCTTCCTAGTTGAAGAAGTTTTTCCATATGGAACCGTACTCGTCTCCCACCCGGACAAAGGTTCGTTTAAAGTAAACGGTCATCGGTTAAAGTCTTATATAGCAGGCGACCCAGTGATCGGTTTTAGCGAAACCATAACTTTCCTCCACATTATAAACCCTCCAAAATAGTCAAGCTACACGACTATAAACAAAGCGCTCCTGGGAGACACCCCTCGCTTATCTTTTTCGCTCTTTCCTTATTATCTTTGCTGCTTTTTCTAATAAACGCAGGGTTTCTGATCGGCCTCCCCCTACGCGTTTCAGGGAAGCTTCTACCCCCTTCTCTTTATTTTCTTTGTATATATATTGTCTTCCCTCTTCTTCCGCATACTTACGTTACAACATTGGGGACAATGTTTGACTTAAGTATGGGGGTATTTTCGTGCTTTACTTTCTGCACTTCAATTTTTCTGCATTTCAAAAATACAAAAAAAAATATACATATAACAACAAAACAAAAACAAAAAAATAAAAAAAAACATCTTAAAATGAAAAAAAAATTTAAAATGGAAAATGAAAAAAAAAATTTAAAATGAAAGATCCAAAAAAAAAAATTTCTCTTTCTTTCTTTTTTCCAAAAACTCAAAAAAAAATAAAAAAAAACAAAAAAAAAATATTTAGTTTCACTTTGTAAATATTTTTTATACATACTCTTTTCTCTCTCCCCCTACCTCATTCTTGTAAAAACCTCTCTTTTTCTCCCATATTTTTGTACATAGAATGAAAATTCTCTTAAAAAATACAAAACAAAAAAAAAAGATAATAGTTCAAAAAAAAACAAATTTTCAAAAAAAATTAAGTAAAACAAAACAAAATTACAAAAAAATAATAAATGAAAAACAAAAAAAAAATGATGATAAAAACTATAAAAATCAAAAATCAAAAAAAAAAAGTTTTGAAACAAATACATCAAATATTACATCCTAAACTTTTCTGCTATCCAAAAATTCCGTTTTGAGTTTATTTATATGTGAATTTGATTAATTCTTTGCTCACTACCCGTTTGTTAATTATTGATTGAAAATTTTAAATACCCGGGGTTAAGTTTTAAAGAATTCATTATACTTTGTTAAAAATAGCGAACTCGTTTTAGGCACTACTTCTAATTTTTCATTTATAGGAGCACGTATATTATGTTAGGAAATAACGACTATAGAATTCAATTATACTTACCTTTAGCTTTCTAAAACATTGGATCGTACAAATTATTAAGGTTGCTCTCAAAATTGTTTTAGGATTAAAAATCTAGTTTTCCTTTCTCCCCTTACCTTTCATGACCTACTTGGCATGAAAGATTTTATCCTTAAAAGATCCTATGTCAATGGAAATAAGATTTCGTTCCGTAAACATAGGCACCCAATAATTTAAAAAGATTATATATGGAGTAAGAGGATAAAATTCATTACTCCTACAAATATACATTGGGTTAATTTTATTCTTATGAAGTTGAAAAACAAAAATCATATTAGGAAAATAAGATTTCGTTTTCCTAATAATCCAAAAGAAAAAAAAATGGAGGTTCGAGAAAAAATTACCTCACCTCAAAAATCAAAACCCTCTTCATAAACCCACTACCCCCTTAGCCAATTACACGATTCTAGAATTAATTCAAAAATCTTTTTGAGAGTATAATTAGTAAATTGTATTATTTCCAGTAGCACTCGTATAAGCTAGAGTTCTTATAATTCCAAACTATTTTCGTTAATCTAACCATTACAAATGTTGTCTTCTATTTGATTACATCAAGAAGTCTTTTGGCCAAAACTTTTGCGTTATTTAAATCATCTACAAAATTTTAGGACTTAACTCTTACACCCCGTATATTTATTTCGATCTCTCTTATAATTGATTAAGCGGTAGCTAAACTTAGAGTTTTTTTTCTATTCCTTATAGATTCACCTCAAACTTTTACTCTGGAATAGCAAAAGCCTAAGTATGGGGGTATTTGATGAATTGTAAATATACGTATTTTGTGCACATTAATTTAGTCATTTTCATTTATTTTTGTCGTTTTTACTTATTTTTGTTCAATAAAATGCTCCTATTCTTGTAAATTTATTACTAACTTGTTTTATTTTATTTTTCAGAAAAATTCACAAAATCTGCCAAAATTGGGCAGTACACGCCCGTGTCATTTTGGTCACGCCCGTGACCAGGGCGTGACAGCTCAAATTCCGTGAAGTTGCAAATTTCTGAAGTAAAAAAGCTTGACACGCCTGGTGTCACGCCCGTGTCACCCGACACGGGGCGTGACCCAAGCCCGTGTCCACTCCACTCGACGAATTTAGTTCAACGATCGTCGAACCCGCGTCACGCCTAGAGTCACGCCCGTGACCTAGGGCATGACTCAATCTCAGCTTGACGATTTCATCTCGACACTTTCCACTCGACGATTGTCGAGTGTCGACACCAACCAACACGCCCAGCGTCAAGCCTGTGACCTGGGGCGTGACTTCACCAACTGGCCCGACAAGATGCTGCCGAAGACTTTTGACGCAACCCGTACTGGTTCTACCTCCCCGATACGCCCAACGTCACGCCTATGACCGGGGGCGTGACATCCGCGAACTCAGCCCGAAGTCAACTTTCCTGTCCAATCGTCGGCCGCCATCATGAATAGTAGTGACACGCCCCCCCTACATGCCCGTGACGGAGGGCGTGTACTTAGAATTTTTTGCCTATAAATTGCCCATTTCTGTAAGGTCCAAGGGTTCAGATTTTTGGGCCATTTTATTGTGTTTTTATGGGCTGTATCCGTGGATTCTAGTGTTATGTAAGGAAATTTCTCCCTCCTTTCTTTCATGTTTGTTTTTGCTTTAGCTTTAGCTCTTGTAATAGTTTGCAATAGTTTCCTTTAATCAATAAAAATGTTAGATTTTCTCTTCTTATTTGGCTTTGGAATGAACTCTTGTGCCCACTTTTCTTCTCATTTTATTCTTAGTTTCACCTTTGTTTTTCTCTTTATGAAAAGTGTGTGTGTGTGTGTATGAGTGTAACATATTTTATAGTAATATTTTTAATTTATCTTCATGATAGGTTTTGTATTAGATTTCATTTCCAAGTTATGTATGATAAGTTTTCCTCTTCTTCATCATGTCCTTTTCTACCAAAAATTTTTATGCTTTCATTCTTATGTATTTATAAAAGAGTTGAAAGTGATTTTGATGTTTTTTGTTTACTTAGTTTTTGTAGGATTGTAAAACCTTTTTTGTTATTTTCATTTTCTTTTCACTTTTTAATAGCTTTTATGAAAACATAAGAATGAAAATGTGGAAATTTTAATTTTTGAAAGGCTTTAGTTTTTGATTTGTTTTGAAAATCTTTTGTTCTCTAAAAATTTTAACTTCTTCTTTTTATTTGTTTTTGGCAAAACCTAAGCATGAAAAAGTAAAAGTTTTAATTTTTAGGTAACTTTCATTTTGCTTTTAATTTGTGTGTGTGAGTGTATGAGAATAATGTTTTGATGCTTTGTTCAAATTGCGTAGAGTGTGTGAGTGTAGGTGTTAAATTTTAATGCTTTCTTTTAATGCTTTGTTCAAATTATGTAGAGTGTGTGAGTGTAGGTGTTAGTTTTATTGCTTTCTTTCAATTCTTATAGAGTGTGTGTGTTTGTGTGCATTTATTTCCGCCTACTCATTAAGATTTAAATGGCACATCGTTTTTATTTCCCTCCTACTCGTTTGAGTAGGACTTGTAATTTTCTTTCTTTATTTTTTCCGCCTACTCACTTGAGTTAAATGGACGGACTTTATTTACCGCCTACTCGTTTGAGTAGGAGTTCTACTCGCATTTATTTTCGCCTACTCGTTTGAGTTAAATGGCGTATCTTTATCTTCCTGTAAATATTTGAGAAAGCCCTGTAATCGCATTTATTTTCTCCTACTCATTTGAGTAGGACTCGCTTTCATTTTAGTCCTACTTGGTTGAGTAGGACTTACAATTTTCAGCTTTTATTTCCCGCCCCCACTCGTTTGAGTGGGACTCGCAATTTCAATTATGCAAATTTCTTTTATGTGTAACTTAGTTTCTATTTAATTTATAATTTGGAGTGTGCGTGAGTTCCTGTTTTAGCTAACTTTTCAACTTTCTAAATGTTTGTTATTTGTTTTTTATGTCCTCTTCTTATAATCATTTAGCGTGTAATTTCAAACTCGCGCCTCACTAAATTATAAAGCCGTCCCCATACCGATGTGTGGCTAATCGCTATTAGCCTCGGCATCGAAGAGCATTGGGACATTTAAAATGATTTGTAATAATTGAAGCTCTTTATTTTCATTTTAATTTAAGGACTTAAGGTTTAACCCGGGTTTACGACGCGTAGGACCACATATCGATGTGTGGGCCCTATTTCCGTAGTCCATATGCTAGCTAGCCGAGAGGCCGTGCATATGGACCGATCACCCCTGGGTAAATAGAGTTGTGTGCATACTCTCGAAAGAGGACAAGCGTAATTATACCGAATTGGGTTCCCCACCCAATATCGGGGTTCTTAGCGTAAAGCGGGCATTAAGAGGAATCCTTCGTCGGACTAACGTTCGGTCGAATAGTCTTAACGTTTAGGTGAGTGATATCCCTATAGCTAGGTGAGCTCACATTTGTGGAACCTCCACGGCCAAGTTGCCTTTTATTAATTTGAAAACTAAGTCCTATAATTATTTAAAATTATTTTAGTCTTAATCCGATTTGATGCCGAGCGTTAACCCTTCATCGAATAGTTTCTAAAACGTTTTTTGGCTCCTTTACTTTTTCCGTCTTTACTTAATTAAAAAAATTCAACTTACTTTCAGTAAAATAATAGTCCTCCCGGAGGAGTAAGAATAGTCAACACGACCCCGAGAACAATACGACCTCGGTATTCCCCCGAATATCGAGTACTACTTGCGATAGATGCACATGCCTCCTGTAGCATGCCAGCGACGATCGAATCACCGTACTAACCACAGTAAGAGTCTGTTCGTGGGCGCATCAATACTCTGCCGAAGAAGCCTTGAATACCAGAGTAATATCCATCTCCTCAATCATCCGAGCCAACTCCATACTCATCAACCGAGACTCTGGGCTAGAGCCTGGCACTTTTCTACTCAATGCATCGGCTACCGAGTTCGCTTTCCCGGGGTGGTAGTTCATGGTGAACTCATAGTCGCATAGAAATTCCAACCACCGCCGTTGTCTCAGGTTCAACTCCTTCTGAGTGTGGACATACTTCAAGTTTTTGTGATCGGAAAAGATCTCGCAGTGGACGCCATATAGATAATGCCTCCAGACCTTCAAAGCGAACACCACTGCTCCCAACTCCAAATCATGGACCGGGTAATTAATTTCATGTTTCTTTTAATGTCTCGAAGCATATGCGATCACGTGCCCGTGCTGCATCAGTACAGCTCCCATCCCTTGAAACGACGCGTCGGTGTAAACCTGAAATCCTTCCTTCCTAGATTGAAGTGCAAGGATGGGGGCGGAGGTAAGCCTATCCTTCAGCTCTTGGAACGCCGCTTCAAATTGGGGAGTCCACTCAAATAGCACACCTTTTTTCGTCAGTGAGGTAAGAGGAAGGGCAACCTTTGAAAATCTTTTCACAAACTTGCGGTAGTACCCGACAAGTCCAAGAAAACTCCTCACATCGGCCGCCGACTTCAAGGGAGACTACTTCTTCACGGCTCACACCTTTGCTGGATCCACTACTAATCCTGCTCCACTGATCACATGCCCCAAGAAGGGAACTTCATTACGCCAGAATTCACACTTGCTAAACTTGGCGTACAAGGCGTGCTCCTTCAATTTCTTCAACACCAAGGTTAGATGCTCGACATGCTCCTCCTCCGTCTTTGAGTAGACCAAGATGTCGTCGATAAAAATAATGACGAAGATGTCCAAATACGGTTCGAACACCTTGTTCATTAGGCTCATGAAGGCCGAAGGGGCATTTGTGAGCCCAAACGGCATTACCGTGAACTCATACAAACCATATCTTGAACTGAAAGCCGTTTTCTGGATGTCCCCTTCTTGTATCCTCAACTGATAGTATCCAGAGCGCAAATCCAGTTTAGAAAACCAATGTGCTCCCACTAGTTGATCGAATAACTCGTCGATCCGAGGTAGCGAATAAGTGTTCTACACCGTCAACCGATTGAGTTCCCAATAATTTATGCACAAACGCAGGGTTCCATCATTCTTCTTCACGAACAGCACAGGGGCTCACCAGGGTAATGAACTGGGGCGAATGAACCCTGACTCCACCAGTTCTTGCAACTGAACTCTAAACTCCGCGAGTTCTTTTGGGGCCATTCTGTACGGAGCCTTGGATACATGCTTGGCACCTGATACTAGATTAATCTGGAAATCAACCTCTCTATTCGGAGGTAATCCTGGTAGCTTCTCAGGAAATACCTCGGGAAAATCCCGCACTACCCGTACATCCTTTAATTCCAACGCTTCTTCCTTCAACTCGAACCAGATCATGAAGACCTCGTCCCCCTTCATATGGGCTTTTACAGCCTGAATAGAAGATAATATCATATGCGGTGCGAAGCCAATACCTTGGAAGATGACGTCAGAGTATCCATGTCTCAAATAGATCCGCTTCTCCGCGCAGTCGATCCTCGCGAAGTGCCAGTTCAGCCATGCCATGTCCAAAATGATGTCAAACTCCGGCATTCTCAAACCCGTGGCCGGCGTATCAAAGGCCTTCCCATCAATAAATAACTCCAACTCGCACTTGGTGGTTGCGATCATCTCTGAGCCGTCCGTAAGGCGTACACGTCGGGCTATGCTAGTGAAGTACTGTACACCCTCCACATCTTTTATGAAATCCTCGGACACAAAAGAGTGTGAGGCCCCGGTATTGAACAACGCATAGGCCGTCTTACCGCCAATAATCACGGTGCCTAAGTACCAACAACCAAACCTTTTTGTTAGGTGTCTAGTAAGTCTTAATCAATTCAAGTTAGACCATGTAAATATGTTAATTAATTAAATCATACCTACAATCACATCTTGTGGGTTCCGTTCCTGCGCCATGTCAAGCGCATACACCTGATCCCTAGCAGGGCCGGGGTTGCCTCCTCGCGGTCCTCGTCCTTGACCACGCATATATCCCCGTCCTGATGGAGCTACTGGAAAGAGAGCAGGAGTGAGAGCAGGAGGGAGAGCAGGAGGGGTGTTCCCATATAGCTGCGGGTAGAAACGTCGGATGTGGCCCGGCTGGTTGCATTCGAAGCACACCAGCCCACGACGCCCTTCAGGTTGTTCAAATTGCTGAGGCTGTGGGGGTGGAGGCAACGCAGGCGGCTGCGGAACTGGATGCTCCACCCTATAGTTTCGGTGGACACACCCTCCACCTCTTTGATATCCTCTTCCTCCTTTGAAGTCTCGCCTCCTTCTATTCCATGGGCCGGCTTCCATCACGTCCTCCGCAGGCCTCTTACTGTATCCCAACTGGTCCGCCTCCAATCTTTTCTCCATATTAATGATCTCCGCCAAGCTTCCATCCGCTATAAACAAAAGGGACTGCCTTAGGGGATCTCGCAGCCCTTTGTAGAAGCGCTTGGCATATCCTCTGTCATCCAACTCGTAAGAATCCACAAACCATGCAAGATGATGGAATTCCCGCTGGCATTCTGTAACCGACTTTGATCCCTGTTTTAGTAGAAGAATCCTCTGGTCAAGCTCATCTCGGGCCGATGTAGGGATAAAGTGCTCCAAGAAAACACCCAAGAATTCACTCCAACTTATCTCTGTGTAGACCCTGCCTTAGAAGGTAGAGCCCATGAGGGACTTCCACCACCTCTTAGCATATGAGTCCAAGACGGACACCGCCAATGTCACTGCCATGTTGGCCGGGCAACGGATGCCAGCCAAAAACTCCTGAACCATGTCTAGCCATTCCTCTGTACATACGGATGACTCCGTCCCAAGGTAGGCGGGAGGGGAGAGAGCCCAGAAGGTACTCAGCCAGTTCGAGCTCGGGTCCTGTTGTTGCACCGGGGGCTGCTGCGCCCTAAAAGCGTCGAGGATGGCAGTGAGCGTCAGCCCCAACTCAGATTATTGGAACTGAGTGGGAGTGGGTATGGAGGGCGTAGGAGTGCCTCTCACCTGCTCAACGAGCGCTGGAATCTGCAAATAAAACGCAAACGTATGGTCAGGTTTTCTAATCTTAAGGTCAAAGTTGGACATACTTAGCGTGAATTATATATGGGCACACCACTGCTTCCGCTAAGTCAGATTGTCCCCAAACTGACTAATAAACGGGGGTGGCACCATTGTTGAATGACTTCTTTAGTTGAGGATCGTGGCAAACTGATACCATTTGTAAGACCCCCCCTCCCGGATCCCAAAACACGGCACGAAGGGGGAGTCTTATGCTCGGAACAGGCGCCTTGTGGTAGCATTAGCACACGGGCTAACCTGTACCACAAGACGCCTATTCCGCCGGCTACAACAATATCAATAGAACATGCCAACCCAACCAAAAATAATAAGCAAGAGAAGTCAAAATCCACAGTAAGTAATAATGTCCAAATACATCAATAAAGGAGAAGCTAAAACATGCTTCCACAATATATCAGAGTACAGCTAAACATTGCCCAAACGGGCTACATCAGAGTATCAAAATACTAACATCCGTAACCGACGGTATCGATGGAACCGTCACTTCAGGCCCTGTCGTCCTGGCCTGGCTGTCCTGCTGCGTAGTCTGCGGCTGCTCTAACTGTGGCGTGACCTCCTAAAAAGGAAGACGTAGCAACCGTTAGTCAAAACGACTAAGTGGTTTCACATCCGCTCCCCCGGCGACTCTGCGGCACCGGGCGGTGAAGAGGAATAAGAGTACAATATATAATAAGTATGCAAGTAAAAGAAGTACAAGCAGGTGGCAGTAGTGTAAGAGTATCAACAACATGATCTATCAAATATTTAAGAGCTACAACAAAATAACATGTATAAGTAACAGCAGGAAAGTAACTTAACTTATAAGAATGCCCATACAAACTTATAAGTTAAGGATCGGGTTGCATAAAAGTAACTCGTCGTATAAGAGTGCCCATACAAACTTATACGATGAGGATCTTGTTATGCAATGTTATGAAATGCTATGTATGATATGCAATGACCCACCCATGATCACACACATGCAATTGTTATGTCGACACAGACTATAGTTCCCACTTTTCGAGCAGGTAGCTAACCTCTCAGGTATCAGCCTCCGTGGCCAGGCAGTGACAGTAGAACGGGCACTTCTACTACTAGGCGGGTATCCACACTACTTCACCTAGGCCTCTATATGCCTCAACGCTAAGAACACAACAGCGGAGCCCATGCGTACTATGACCCAGCGGGGTATTGGGAAGATGTGCACCAAGAACATAACTCGAACTAGCCTTGTGTGACCCGGAAGGGGCCTCGGAAATAAGCACGAGCACACAGCCCAACCGTTCACTTAGCGCGGAAGGGGCCCCGGGATGTGAACACCGAGGACATAGCCCAACTGCCCAAAGTCTAACTGTCAACTCCCGTCGGTGTGACGATCGGCGAGTCCGTAGACCTGCCACACTATCCTTAACACAGAATTATAACACCGCATGTCGACTCACACCACATGCAATTTCACAACACCGTGGAATGGAAGGGGCCTCGGAAGAAGGCACGAGGACACAGCCCAACCATCCATCCATACGCTATCTCAACACAAACCAAACATGTGACGGTCAACACCGCACCTACATCCCTTCACAATACTACCCGTAGGGAGATGACGCTCTAGGTATTGGACTACTAAACTCAATTCATTAATCAAATATACTCATGGCCATGATTTATTCTTCTATATGACTCCCAAATGATGACAACATAATATAACATGTTACGCGTATAAAGATTTACAAATCTATCCAAAAGTAATAACCTATTATGAGCATGATGCGCGAGTAAAGATCCATCACACTTTCCATATGTTAACGACATATTATATATGATGCGCACAAATAATAATCTTTCAATTCTTATCAAGTCAATTCGTTTAGGTAACATTGCTTCACAATTTGATTATATGAAATCTAATTAATAAGCTTCGTCAATCATGCAACAAATAATTAATCATAAGAGTTCATCCAAGCCAAGTAACTTGCAATAGAACTTCCACCGAATCCAAACCCATCTTATAAAAAGCCCAGAATTTAGGTACAGATTGAATCTGGACAGCAGTTTCGACTGGAGATTTCCGAAGCTACAGGAATCTGGTGAAGACGTGTAACCCCACGATGGAAAGGAATTTCCGTGGTCCACAACTTTTGTATTCCGACCTCAAACCAGTTTTGAAATTATCCTATTTGCAATCGGACTTAAAGTCCGCTGCGTACAGAACACAATTTTTGCATGCAGGATTTGTTGAACACCATTTTCATTTAGACTTTCCCGTGGCTACAAAATTCGCCTGAAGTCGTACAACCATTTGTTGGAAAGGTATTTTCAAGGGATTCCACTTTCGTGTTTAGCCGAAAGCCCAGATCTGGACATATCATGATTAAAAATGGCAACGAAGTTCGCTGCGTGCAGAATACAGATTCTGCACGCATCTTAAGGCGGAATGAATGGCATCGGTTCATCTTCCACCTCAAGGCGATCTTCCCAAATCATTCCAGAAAATCTCCTCCCTTATTCAAACTCAAGAGGCCTTTGCTCTTCACGAAACCATTCCCCATCTCCACATAAAAGATCGGAGAGGTTGAAGACACCACTAACCAAGAGCACAAGCCCCGGATTGGCCTCACCCTAAAGAAAGCATCTTCTCACATGTCAAGACTCTTTTGAGTCGACGTCTCGCCTAAATATCTATATATATAGCACCAAGGGAGAGGGTAGGAAACTCACATCGATTCCAGCGGTTCCTCCATTTCCGGCCATGGATCTCGTAATTCTCCTTGGCGGCATCTTCTCCTTCACGGTGATGGCGGATTTTCTCCTGTAGAACTTGCTCCAGCAGTTTTCTCTCTCACCAGGAGTTCTCACAGGAAATAGGGAATGAAATGAGCATGAAAACGGCTAGGGTTTTCTCTTCCCTTATATATGAAAAGTGACACGGGTAGGGACACGGCCGTGTCCTTACCCGTGTCCTGCCTGGCGAAGCGGCAACGACAGTTTACATGTCGGTTCAATACTTGACATGGGTAGGGACACTCCAGTGTCCCGACCCGTGTCCCGACCCGTGTCCACATGACACGGCCGTGTTCCTTGGTCGTGTCCTTCTCGGGATACATTTCGACGATCTCAACAGTTCGTCGATCTCGATCAAAATCGTCGACTGGAGCACACGGGTAGGGACACGCCCGTGTCATGTTAATTCGTCGAAGTCGACGCGCAGTTCGTCGATCTCAACACCTCTCATAGAGTGTAACTCGACACATACGGGTAGGGACACGCCCGTGTCGCTACCCGTGTCACATGGTGTCGACACAACTCATCAGTCTCGACATGCCTCGTGGAGTTCAACTCGACGCACATGCACACGGGTAGGGACACGCCCGTGTCTCTACCCGTGTCTCATGCTTGTCTAATTTCTCCTCCTTTTCACATGTGCTTCCCTATTGTCAGCACTCTCCATGAACCCTAGTCAGCTCTCCTGACTCAAAACACGCACGAGGGGCCTAGTGCAATTCGGGACGTTACATCCTTTGTGTCCGAGGATCACCCTAGGCTGTACCGGGAGTACCTAGAGTCGTTGATTGCCCCAGATGCATTCGAGACCGAGTCAGAGATGGGCAGAGGTAGGATGCCCAGCTAGAGCCGATATTTCTGGCCTTTGAAGAAGGCACTGCTGGGGATTACTCGCTGAGGGATGGTCTAGTGTGCTTCAGAGGACGAATTTACATACTAGAGGGAGGCCAGGTCTGGGAAGATATCATGACGGAGGCTCATTGCAGTCGGTATTCAGTACACCCGGGAGTTATGAAGATGACTGCAGACCTGAAGAAGACCATGTACTGGCCGGGCATGAGGAAGGATATCACCTACTTCGTGACCCACTGCGAGGCATGCCAGCTGGTGAAGGTAGAATGAAGAAACCCCGTAGGTTTATTGCAGCCACTCCCAGTGCCGAAGTGGAAGTTCGATGATATCGTGATGGACTTTATACATGGGCTTCCCCAATCGCGGACGGGGAACAATTCGATCTGGGTAATCGTCGACCGACTGACGAAGGTAGCTAAATTTATTCCGATCAGGAAGGATGACTTGGTTGGTGTGTTGGTTCGGAAGTTCGTGGAGCAGTTCATCCGTTATCATGGCATGCCCCGGTCGATTGTATCTGACCGGGATGGACGGTTTATGTCCAGGGAGTGGAGATCAGTGCAGACATACTTGGGCACTCGACTAACATTCAGTACAGTGTTTCATCCCCAGACTAATGGGCAGACAGAACGCACTAATCGGACCTTGGAAGATCTGCTGCGACTTTGCATATTGGATCGCGGTGAGCCCTGGGAGAAGCTATTGCCACTGATGGAGTTCTCATATAATAACAGCTACCAATCCAGCATAAGGATGGCTCCTTATGAGGCCCTGTTTGGATGAAGGTGTAGGACTCCGCTGTCATGGATACAGGACGAGGATCCGAAGGCTTTGGGTCCGGAGTTTGTCGAGGACACAGAGGCTCAGGTGAGATTGATACGAGACATGATGATAGAGGTACAGAGCCGACAGGCTAAGTATTACGACGCTCGACGTCGTCAAGTGGAGTTCCGGGTGGGGGACCAGGTGTACTTGAAGATCCGACCAATGCATGGGGATTCACGGGTATGCGATCGGAAGAAGAAGCTCAGCCCAAGATATATGGGGCATTATAGGATCCGGGAGCGTATCGGTCCCTTGGCATATAGGCTGGAGCTGCCACTAGAGCTGGCGAGTCTGCATGACGTGTTCCATGTATCCTCTCTTAGGAGGACTCTACTACGCCCGGAGCAGCAGATTATGGCCACAGATGGGCCGGTAACATCTGATCGGTCAGTTCACCTGGAATCGGTCTGAGTTGACGACAAAGGAATACGAATCTTGCACCGCAAGAATGCTCCATTGGTCAAGGTCCTATGGAGGAATCATGGGCGAGAGGAGCACACATGGGAGCCTCAGGACTTGATGCGATAGAGGAACCCAGAGCTTTTCGGTCAGGTATTACTCACAACCTCTCGGGATGTTACAATTTACTTTCCATATTTGAAACCCCATATGCCTAACTAGAATTTCGAGGACGAAATTTTTTGTTTATATATTGGGATTTGTAACATCCCTCAAACAACTAGACCCCTAGGAGTAGTTTTGCCATGACTAGGTCATGACAAACCCCTAGGAAGCCCAAGAAGGCCAAGTGAACCTAGGAATGTAGGTGAGATCACTATGCTCTGCAAATAGTAGATTCCTAAACCCTAGTTTAGGATGACAATGAGGCTTACCATGACTCTAGGACCCTACCTATGCCCTCCTAACCCTAGAGTGAGGTCAATGGGTCACTAAGGACCCATGGAGGGCAATCAAAGTGGTTAAGTTGACCCATGTCAATTCTAACCCTAAATGGGTCAAACTGACCCGCACAGGGCCAATTGAATTTCCCTTAGCCAAGTGGACCCCACACATGCCCTCCTAACCCTAGAGTGAGCTCAATGGGTCACTAAGGACCCATGGAGGGCAGTCAAAGTGGTTAAGTTGAACCAAGTCAACTCTAACCCTAAATGGGTCAAACAAGAAACTTAGGGTCAATTGACCACCCCCTAGCCAAGTGGACCCCACCCATGCCCTCCTAACCCTAGAGTGAGGTCAATGGATCACTAAGGACCCATGGAGGGCAGTAAAAGTGGTTAAGTTGACCCAAGTCAACTCTAACCCTAAATGGGTCAAACTGACTACACAGGGCCAATTGAATTTCCCTTAGCCAAGTGGACCCCACACATACCTTCCTAACCCTAGAGAGAGGCCAATAGGTCACCAAGGACCCATTGGGGTCAACCAAAAAGGATAAGTTGACTCATATCAACTCTAGCCCTAAAGTGGTCAAAGTGCCCTGATTAATGGTCAAGTGACCTCCAAAGGGCCAAGTCAACCCTACCTAGACCTTAGGGCAGGCCAATGGGTCACAAAGGACCCACTAGGGGCAACCTCAAAGACCAAATTGACCAAGGTCAACCCTAGTCAAGGTTTAGCTCAAGCTAGCCCAAATGGGCTAACTCAAGCTCAAGCCCAATTCACTTGGGCTAACCTTGTTTTGGTGGATGAAATGGACATGTGGGATGCCATTAGGCTAGGTAGAAGTCAAATTTCTGGCTTGGTCAGTAGGAGAGAGAAAATGAAGGGAGTAATTAGGGAAGACTTTGGGGCTAATCCTTCCCCTTCCCCAACCCCCCATTCAATTCACTAGGATAAGGGGAGTGCAGTCCCATTTAAACCAGTTGTTCTTTGACTGGTTTGAGCCATGCTTCATCCCCCACCCACCATCGCCGAAATTTGACAAAGGGGCCATTAATGGCAATGACAGCCTACACCCACCCAAAGCCCCAACTCTCTTCCTTAAAAGCTTTACTGTACTCTAGGGATTCAATTCCACACATTACCAGAAGGAGCCAAGGAAGTTCACTGTGTAGTTGCAGAAATCCGACAACAACCACCACCAAGATGACAATCTGGCGATCGGCAAGGCTACATCCACCCACACAGGTCCTCCCCTTCTCCTTCATCCATGGGTAGATCATATAATTCATTTAGGAAGGGATTCGTGCTCAGTTTAGCCTGATCCAGGTATTCTGTTATTTAAATTCTGTCACACAATTTCGATTTAATATTTTTAGTTATTAAAAATATCTAGAGGTTAATTCCGAGAAAATGGTCAACACATGATTTGTAGCCCTATGGGTCTACTTTAATCTAAAATTGGTGTGCACCAATTTGGGTGCTTGGTTTGACCAGCGCACTCATTTTGGTGGGATCTATACATAGGGCTAGGCAGAAATTAAAATGGATGCCCACCCTTCATCTCTGGTCCAAATGACTTGAAATTTGGACAGGGAGTCATCCTAGTCTACATGTAGGTGCTGACAAAAAATAAGAATTTTTGGGGACTATGTTTCTATAGTTTTGGAAATCATTTAATTTCTCTAGGGTAAATTAATTTAGTGACCAAATAACCTCCAAACTAACCCAAATTTTGGTGAGTGGTGCTTGGGGTCATTATAAAGATCTGGTTACAATTTCATCTCATTTGGAGGTGGTTTGAATTGAAATCATGCAAACCCTAGCCTTGCCTTAAAAAGGGTATTTTTGTCAAAAAGTGGACTTTGGATTTTGAGTGGCTATATCACCTCAATAGAGGTTGAAATTAGGGCCACTGGCTTGGCATGGCTTTTAGCACCTCCCCATTAAATATGGGGTAGATTGGAATAGATTTGCCATAAGACCTAAGACCAAACGCTAAGGAAGGGCTTTTGGGCCTTGTGAAGGGCATGAGGCCAAAAGACCTTGAATGAACTTGAAATTTGGTGGGCAGGGTACTCGGGTATCTAAAGCCCTCCGGTAAAAATATTAGCGGATTTAGAAAAAGGTAGGCCCCTCAAAATCCTAACCGTATTTTAGGCCACAAATCTTATAATGCTAGAATAGGTTAGTAAAACTCACTGAACAATAATCAAATTTGGGTTGTGTGGTCATAGGGGTAGTATGAACGTCTGGTAATTTAATTGGGAATTTTGGATCAATAAGCTTAGCACTTCCTTTATAACTCATGGGATTGCCCTATTTAATCATTTGATTATTATGTTCCCTCTGCTTATTGGAAAGTCATGAAAATTAGGCAGAGGGAGTTTTAGACCTTATTGCTCGTGTATGAATTTTATTAGAATTTTTGAATACATATTTGCAGTACCTACTTCACAAGCTCAATAACTTGGAAAATTGTTCAATAATTTTTTTAGAGCTTATTACTTGATAGTAAATTATGAAACTTTACTGAGAGCATTTATATATCCTCACAATCATCCTCGAAGTTTTTCAGAATTTTTGGAAATAGTTTTGCCTCACTTGTCTCTTAAATTGATAAAAATAGGTTATATTCAAAAATTAGATTCAGAGGCTTAACCTTGTTGAAAAATTGGGATACTTTGGATTCTGTGTTACATAATCATCTTTAATTTATCATAAATTTGGTAGAGCATTTACTTGTCTCAAATGGGCACTTCATGTTCAAACTTGGGTTTTTGATTTACTAGATTAATTAAATAAATTATGAGATAATTAGGAAAATTGTGAATTCCTGGATTTAGGCCACAAATGTCATAATAGTCCCCCAATAATTATTATAGGAGTATTGGGTGATTATTTGGTGTACCTCCCACTTGACATGTCATATAACTTAACTTGGTCTGCATCTAGTAAAATTGCAGAATTTAGGTTGGAATATGAATTTGGGCACATGAGTTTGAGATAACTATTTGTTGGCTTGGATAAAGAAAAATGAGTTCATCATTAGAGGTTAGGATGGGTAGAGTGTTGGTTTGGCTAGTGTTAGGAGGTGCTCGGGATCGACAAAAGATCGCCTTTCCCGTGGGAAGGAAGTGTCAAATACTTTAGGGATTAAATCCGGTAAAACAAGTAAATGATTGGGAATTTTGATAGCAACCAATAATAGTAAGTGCCTTATGAAATGGAGCTTTGGGCGTAATCCCATCGTAGTTCCTAGTGCCTTCGAGAGCACTTCACAAGGGATACCTTGGGCAGTCATGGGCTAAACCTAAACTGTAGGAAAAATCGGAATGCAAGAGTAACTAGTAAAACTAGGGTTTCACCTTCACTGACCTCAATGTCTGGGGTGGTAGGTTGGGTCACTCAGGCTGTAGGCTCAGTGGATTTGGTGGTGGATAGATTGGCCCGACGAGCTTTGGCTCGGTTATTGTTTGTGATGGGCAGGTTGGCCCAACGAGCTTTGTCTCGGTTGTTGTTTATGACGGACGGGTTGGTCCGGGGAGCTTTGGCTCGGTAGCTGATACATAAGGTTGCATGTGCATAAGGTATAAGGTGGTGGGTCTTCGGTATTGGTGAGTCGATACACCGACGCCAATACGTTGCCTCGGCAAGTGTGGTTTAGCACTTGGCCAAATAAAGTTCGGTGCGCCAGCCGGCACGAGTACGCAGGAGCTCCGTGTTGTGCACCAGTGTTGAGGCATATATAGGTCTGACTGGTAGTGTAATTACCGATTTAGAGGTGGGCGAGGCCCAACCCACGGCTTCCGTTTGCCACTACGGAGGTATCCTGGGAGGTTCGGCTCCAGAAAGGGGGAACTAAAGGTCTGTGTACACAGAGTCGAGTGGGTGAGTTGCACTTGCATGTTCACATTATGGAATTATTGTATTTCATAGCATAATCATTGCATATGAACCGACACCTATTGTATAAGTGGTATGATACGCTTTATAAAATAGGCCCTGCAAAACGACCCCTTAGTTTATAAATTCGTCCGAGCGCGCTTATAAGTTAAGGTTTTTATTCAGTATTATATATATATGCTCGCTAGAAAACCGACACCCTATCGTATAAATTGCCATGTGACTTTTTATATGATAGGAGCCCTGCAAAAGATCCCTTGGCTTATGTGTTTTCATATAAGTTAAGGTTACTTTTCTTATTCAGTCTTTTTTATCTTCATTTTGTCTTATATACCATAGAACTGCTGGACTAGTTTCGCCGCCACACGCTTAAATTTGTTATTCTCCTCTTTCATGTCCTCTCCTTTCCTTCTCCGCGCTCGGTGCCTAGGAGCCATGGGGGAAGGGGTGGGGGATGGTAGGACTTAGTCTTTTAGACTAACATTTTTCGAACAACATCATTTTAAGGGACCATGGAGCCCAGCATGGGTAGCAGCCCCGGAGGTCGGCATGCTTGGAGATCGGGCAGTCTAGTACCGGAGTTCAGACTGCAGGGACTATGAGTCCTGATCGCTAGTAGTTATATTAGTTTTGCTTCCGCGATGAGAGATATGTAGTGAGGACTTGATGTATTGGGCATGAGCCCAAGTTTTTAGTACTTTTATTACATCTGTGGACACTCCCTTCGTGGAGATTACTTACTATATATATATATGATTTCTGTGGACTTGCCTCTTACTATTTTGTTATAGTTGTGACCGATTTGGCCGGCAAGATCGACGTTTTGTAGCGATGACTTTCCCGGGTGCGAAGATGTCACCGGAAAATGGCAGTTCTGGGCCAAAGACCCTGGTGCTATTAAAGAAAAAAAGGGGGTCTTACAAAAGCTGAGTGAAGGAATAATATATGCTTATATATATATATATATATATTTATATGATGGAATTTCAAAATATGTGAAGTTTATAAAATACTTTGTTTTTAGAAGCTAACCTCCCTATGATACCAACTGTCACAACCCATCTCAACGAAAGTCAGAGTGCACTTCGGGCGGGTCATGATTCTACAAGCATGGGAAAAAAGAACACGATACCTGCTAAGGCGGATTCAGAGAAAACCAAAAAATTGTTTTAAAATAATTACTCTGAAGGAAAATAATTTGATTTTTTATGCGGAAGCTTTAAAACATGCTTGTGTGAAACATGTGTACATACATTTTAATAAAACCCAAGATATAAGTTTTGATATAGATTCTCACGCAATGTCAATTTCAAATAAATGAACATTCAAATGATGATAAATTCTAGCACATATAATATAGCCTAGCAGTTGCCCATGATTTACTGATTATTATTAGTATATAAAAGAAATATGTGACAGTAAAGAAAATGAAATGTAAACATAGATCCTGGAACTTATTGTAGATCATACTTGAGGACCTAGCAGCACTATCACGAACGCTAAGACAATTCCAAAACAAGAGAAAAAAGCCTCAGAACATTGAAATAAACAGAGTGTGCAAAGTAAAGTACAAAATAGTAAATGAAGTAGAAATGTATGAGTATTAATTTTTATGAAGCAAAACTAACAAAACAAACAAGTGTGAGAGTCAAACAGAAAATAACCTGAATTAAGCTTACTCCAGAGCATAACATATAATTAATCATGTAATATCATAAGTTGTAATCAATAAAGTGTGTAGGTGTTTTTATTTGATGCACATGATTCTAATATAAGTTTAAATGCAAGGCTTATCAGAGTAATTGTGCTTGCTATGACCATTTGTTAGTTTCCATTGTCAGTCGAGCGAAAACTCGAGTCAATGCGTCACATCAATTTAAAATTACATTTCGATGATTTTGTAAGATATTATTGAGTTAAAAGATTCATATTTTAGTGATTTTAGTAGAAATAAATTCACAGAAAGTGAAAGATCGGATGATGAACAAACTTTACTCAGGACTTATAACTAGACATGCATAAGGAATAAGATTCGATGAAACAAAGAAACTAGATAGTGAACTTTATGTTTTGCGGTTCCAAGCATTCACGAGTGATACTATAACAATACGGCATTTTCCTGGACACCAAATATTCATTTAAATTGATCCATTCCCATACACGATTATCTTCTAAGTAAACATGTGTGCGATCCAGACATTTTATATAAAATCACGAACCATTCATTCGTTTACTAACCAGAAATATTATCAATCGTCATTCTGACACAAATATCTTCTAAGTAAAATATGTATGATACAAGCATGATATAAACATAAATCATAAATTCACCAACCAGAATTCGTACATTTATTATAATGACAACGTGACTCATACTCAACAATCTATCATTCTTCAAATTTTTCATCAAATGAGAAATCCATTATCTAGGTGACTATTCAAATAAAATATCATTCACGATCATAACCCATGACATTTCAAACATGTTAAACCCTAAGATATTTGCTGATCAAATTAGTCTTTCAAGATTTCAATTGTTTTGACAAACAAACATTCATGGGTGAATTCACGTAAACCATAAAAACAGACAAAGTAAATTAAGTTCAATGATTGGAAGAGAGAGAGAGAGATCTCTACTTGCCTTAAGGCTCAAGCAAAATTTGATGGAGGAGGCCAAGTGATGAAGGCAAAAACCCGAAATCCTATTTCAAGCCTAATCAAGTACAAACATAATCGATATTGACATGATAGAAATTCTACGGTAGCACAGGGTATTATTTACAAAATATAATGCATGAGAGAGGAGAAATTACCTCCCTCAAAAGTAAGGGAGAAGGCACACCACACGAAGACAACGACTTGCGGGTGCTTAGGCTTGGGGAAACCCTAACTCAGAGAGGATTTTGCATGATCCCACCAACTAAAATGAGGAGCAACACTAAAAATTACAAACAAACCATGGTTAGATGATCGCAAGTGGGGGGGGGGCAAAAATATGAAACACAAGTTAAACATAATTTGGAGATAAATAATTTCAAGAAAAATTTAGGGAAACTGAATTGAGGAGGAAAGAGAAGAGATCTTACCCAATGAGATCAAATTCGAGCCCAAGGAGGAGATGGGAGGAAAACCCTAGGAGTCCCTCTCAAAATTCGCGGCCAAGAAGATGAATATGAGGTGAAACTAGGGCTGCAGGAGGAAGAGAAGCAGTTATCGACCTCATTAAGAGGAGAAGAAGCTACTGCCGACCTGAAGGAGGGAGATTGGTTGCCGGGAGGAGGTTGTCGGCTCTGGAGAGCCGAGGATAATGCCGACCTAAGATGTAGGAGAGGAGACGAGAAGGGAGGCATCAAATTGGCGGGAAGAAACAAGAGAAGGTGCCGAAATTAGGAGGCGAAAAGGGAGCGAGAGTCGCTACTGGAGCAGGAGATTGTTTCAATGCATGCAGAAGATGGGTCTTGCGAGATCGAGAGGTTTGCAGAAAATAACCTAGGCCTGCGGGTTCTCTTACATGAGAAACAAAGAGGAGGGGGCTCAGTTAGGTATAAGATGGAATTTCTTTGGAAATTACAACATTGCCTTTCCATATCATAGATTGATTAAATTTAATTTCTTTTTTTTTTCTAAATCCCCGGTTGTTACACATTCCAAGTTCTCTAGGACATCCAAGATTGAGCGCTCCTTGTCGAGTGTAGAAGCAAGACAACACTTTTGCGAGCTATCTTTAGACGCCCTCAGTGTGGCTTCCCTCTATCACATCACAAGTTCTAATGAACAGAGTCTTCCTCGGGGGACTCTACATCGACAAGTTTTATTCTGCCCTAATGAGGGAAACCATCCCTAAATATCTGGATCTAGTGCACAGAGTGGAAGCCCAAATCGCGGTCGATGAAGCAATTGAAGCCCACCGACGATAGTTTGAGTAAGGTAAAAAGAGGAAGAGAGAGGAAGTAGTACCGAGGATTTAGGAGCGTAGAGTAAACTCCCATCAACAAGAGAAGTACATGGATCCACCTTCCTGATGCACTCATGGCAAGTGTACCAATCGTTCAAGTAATATAAAATAGGGAGAATTTTCTCGAGTATCGATCTCACAAGAAAAACAGAGTGGGTTGTGATTCTACCATTTAGAAAATGAATTATAAAGATTTAAAACTAAAAGAAGTGCTTTGGATTGTTTTGCAAATTAAAACAAAAATATAAAATATGTGAATGCGTGTTGCAAGCACTGCTTCGCTTGGTGGATGGAGACTATGCAGGCCATAAGAACTGCTTCAGTAGGTGGATGAGTGAGAAAGCAATCAGATGGATCGTTCACACAGGCAGAAATGAAGGTCGAAGGCACCTATTCACAATGAACGACACTAGCAATTGCTAGTATGACAACTAACTCATTGGAAGAAGAAAACTATGGGATGAAGGCGCTACTCACTTCACATAAACCACAAAGCATTTCACATAGACATGAAAATAACATTAAAACAAATTATGGTTATGCAAAAGATCATTCCATATAACCAAACATTCAAGTAAATAATTACTACAAAGAAGAGGAGGTAAGATTACAACAAAAGCATGAAGACTCGTTGAAGGTTCGTAGCCGAAATCGAAGGGTTGTCAATCCTCATTCCTTCTCAAACTTCAACTACCATCCAGATTAGTGAAGGGATGTTACCACCTTCCAATGAGCCTGTCTTCTTCGTCAATCACCTTTGACCACAATATCATCGGAGAACTCCAAGGGTGAAACGAAAATTACCTCAAAATTGAGCTTGCAAGCACACAAATGATGGAGGAGGCTAAGGGGATGTCCTATCCTTAGATTTGCAAGAATATTAAGGCTAGAGCACATTCCAATGGTGGGCAGCGGTGGAGTCGCGGAATGGGCCGAACCTGAGCTATGGGTGTGAAAAAGAGAGAAGATCCCAAAATAGGGCAAAATCCTATGGTTAAAGAATGAACGATCAGAAAAATAGGGTTGCACGGTCGAGCGCATGGTCGTGCGTGCATCGTGCGAATTTTATCGCACAAAAATCACCTAACCTGGTACAACAGAAGAACATGCAATTTTTATCACACACAGGAAAAATAGCTAGTGTGAGAATAAAACACACGATTAGAGATAGATTACTGAAAATCCATGCAAAACTAAATAGATCGTGCGTTTCCTTCACACACGGTTGAATCCAACCGGGCGTGAAGAAAACACATGGATAATAATTAGATAAAATTTTTAGACAAAAAGACAAGCTCTTGTTATTTTGATCACACACAGTTCAAAACAACCATGCGAGAACAAAATACACGGACATGGGCAGATAACTAAATAAGATCTCTATAGGAATCACACGACTACATCAATCTTCAAGGAAATGCTCGACTGTGCGATTTCTACTGGAAAGAAATCTGGCAGAATTGGGAATTTGCCCACCTGCACACAACAACATAGCTTAGAGCTCACCTCCAGCACACAAAAATAAAGAGAAAAACAATATAAAATAATATAGGGAGCACCATGTGCATACCCCCAACAACCAGTGCACAATTGTACACCATAATGGGCTAAAATGGTGCACTTTATGAGGAAATGTGAACAAGTGAATTAACAATCATAGAAGACAAAAAGTGAAGTGTAAGTGAGTGAAATTGAGCTCAGATGAGTTCAAAAAGTCTTATAAATATCAAACTCATTGCACCCCCAGAATTAAGAATTTGCTCATCCCGAGAAAACCATCCCCCAAGTGGATAAGAAAAATGAATAGTTGGCTTAGTAACTACAAGGGCAATGTACTATGCGAAGTTGCATGCTACGCGCATAGAAATACAATTGAAGAAATTCCTAATTATGAAAAATAGTTTATACATTTCTCAAAGAATATCCATATATTATGTATACTCAAAAATAGAATCACGGTGAATCATTCATGCAAGCATAATAAGAAAGTAGGCTGATCACTGAGGTGAGCATTGTCAAAGATCGGAGCTCGGGACAACCTCCAAAGAAATTCATCAATGTTGGTGACAATAAGCTCACCCTTCCACACTATCTCCACAATACTAGTTTGGTTCAACGCACGAATCCGTAGGACTTTAAGTTTTAGATGGGGCCTGAGTTACAGTTGGGTATACAAGATAAACATGAAGGTTATACACATAACCCAAATGATCTAGCACAAATAAACTATCCATGTACCAACAATACATACAGGTGCACCACACCCCCAGACTTAGGCTTAACAATATGGGTGTGTACACCGCCTGTCCCAATTCACATTTCCAAAAAACATTCATTCTAACTTTCTTTTCAAATTTTATTAGTTTCATTTTTCCATATTTCTAACTTTTCAGCACATTTTTCAATGAAGCACATCCGTATATCCACAATAACAACGCCACATAAACAACCAAAATATAATAGTATGAATGTAACAACAACTCGCCTTTGGGTGTGCGATTAGTATGGACTTTTTGACTTTGGTGAGATAATTGTGTAGCTGAATCTGAAGATGAGGTAGACATCACAAATGGGCTAGCGATGATAAGATGTTAGGAACAGGTACACAATCTCAACCGAGCCAAAACGATGGCCTACAACACACTCTTATGCTTGAACTAACCTATATCCATGCTTTGAGAATAGCTTAGTGAATGTTTTAGCTACCAAGAAAGATTATCCTTCCTCCTCGAGCAATACAAGACTAATAATTGTCTACACACATCCCTATGCTACTGTCAGATTCACCCCGGATTCACAAATGTTTGAGTACAATAAGCAATGTTTACACAATTAGAAAAAGTAAAAACTAAAAGCATAAAGAAAAATTTTTCCTACTCGTATTTCTACATGATACGCGAGCACTCGATAAGGAGCACTACATGAGTCAACATTTTATTCTGACTCACAGTCCTGAGCCAACACAATTATTTTTCCAACCACACAAAAGGAATGAGTTACACTTAAGACGCGCTAATGATTAAGCACGAACTCAAGTGTGTGTTGTAGTGTACAATGAATATGAAACTACACTAAATAAAACTGAAATAAAAGTACTTCTTGTATGATATGCAATTGTGCATGTGCAATGAGTAACGACTCACTTACTCTCCCTCCCCAAAACTTAATCTATGTAACACATGCCCAAGATATAGCAATAAAAAATAAATAAAGAGGTAGGGAGGAGAAGTTACCCATGCTCAGAATAGAGCATACCAGGATTGGCATTAAGCTTGAAAAGATTGTCCATGCCCGCTGCTAAAGAATCACCATGCCTATGTAAAGCAAACTCCAGCATAGCAGATAATAAAAGTAGGAATATACGTAAGTTGGATAAACAAAATAATATAAACTGAGTTGTCTCCCATTAGCCCTTTTTTTACCATCCCTAAGGTGGAATAAATACATGTGTTAAGTAGTTTATATAATAAAAGAGTTCTCATAATTATCTATTAATAAACTAAACATAAAAAGTCCACAAATATCCACACACAAAAGCGAAATTCCAACAACAGAAAAAAAACTAGCCCTGCGAACCTTCACAAATCAGCAATACACTGACTTGTGGTGGTTTTACCCTGCCATGCGAGATGGGCAGGAGGTGAAGGCTTTAGAGCCCAGGGGAGGTTTAATTCCCATGCCTCTAACAACCTCCTTCTTGCACCAGAGGGATGCCAAATGAGATGTGTGCAACAATTTTTCCTGTTTACATTTTTCCACAGTAGGAGAGCATCAACGATCACATAACACATCCTTAGAAATAGTCTTAGTATCCTCAATGATAGTGCAGGGCTTCAATTCTCCACCATCCGCGGGAAGTAGATCGACCCACTTAATCTATTTAAATTGTTTGGGCATAGCCCTAGCAGTATCAGAATTAACTAAAATATTTATAGCATTAACCACTGCCTCAACACCACACTTTGTGGCCTTGTCGCTTCCTTCCTCCTTAACTTCAGCTTGCATCACCTCCTCATCATTCCGAACAACATCAACACTTTCATGGACAACATCTCCCTCAAGCATTATCTCTTCATCTTTAACCTCTTCTTGTACATCAACCTTGACCTGATCCTCAATCTCAACACTATTCTCATCATTACTAAAAATCACATCAAAAATAACAAAAAAATACTTCATCATTTTCCTCAGGAACACTAAGGCTCTTAGCAACACTATATGAAGAAGATTTGTGTGTCTCCTTAGCAAGCACGAGTACACAACCATCAACAATGCACAAAGTGGCACAACTCTCTTTCAAGAACGGGACCCCAAAATAGGTATGGAGTCATTCTCCATTGGTCCTCGCACTTGAATGTCAACAATAATCACCGCTCCTTCTAATAGAATCCAATCTCCTTCACAACGCCTTCAGTCTCCACCACCTCATCATTCATAAGGAAAAGCAACGTCCATTTATAAACATTAATATTCAAATTAAACTTATCAATGTCTTTGATGATCTCTGTTTGAACTCTCGCTAGAGTGATAATCAATAAGGAAAGTGTACCTAGCATTTTAGAGTATAGGATCAAGTGTCATATTTAGACTCGGGGCCTGTCGTGTACATGTACTCACAAGAAAAAACTATTATTTTATCTAACGAAAAGGCTAGTTGATTTGCAAAACTAAGAAGGAGTGTGGTTAAAACTTTTAAGAGAAGTGCAATGAATTAAAAAACTTGCACTCGATCTAGAATCCCTTTGGATAAAATAAACTTTTTATAAAAGAAAAACCCGCAAGCTTCTAAATTAAAAATCTTTGATCGTAGAGGTTCCAAAAATATGTAAGCGCCTCTCTTAAGGACAACTAACCTTAGCTTGATCAATTAAGAGTCCTCGGCAAGTCAAAACACTTGCTTTAGGTGGTGAACCCCACTATTGGGTTTGACAGAAATCCTAAATATTTATGTCATCCTCTCTCGAGGATTGCATGCAACTCCCTTTATCTTTGAGTGATATCCTTGCTTACACAGATCTGTCGATCAGCTAGCATGCAAATCTTAGATCAAAAACATACTCACGACATATGAATTCGAAGCAAAAGTATTTAGAGACAATAAAGTTTATTTTATTCCAAAGTTCATCATGATCATGTGTTAATGAAAATTTAGCTACTCATCATAATAGGAGAATTACACAAAAGAGAAGAGGGAGACGTGAACACTAAAGTTGAAATAGCTTGAATTAAAATTATAAGGAAAATGGTTACACTATGAAAGAGAATAAATGAACTGAACTAGCCACTAGAGATGAAAATACAGCCAAAACAAACCAGAATTACAGAAAATAAGCTCCAAGATCTCCCTTCTTTTCTCAAGGACCTCTCATAAAGTTATAGAAATGTTTGCTCGAGAGTAACAACCCTAGGTCACGCACATGACAGGGGTGTGTTTTGTATGGAACTACCACCATTAAAGCCCGAGAAAGATTGGGAGATAAACCTCCAAATACATTAATAGGCGGGTCATGCCCCTAGGTCATGCCTGTGACCTGGGCATGTTTTGGCCGAGTCTAGAAAAAAGGCACGAAAGGACGCGATCTGCAGCTAATCCGGCAGTTTGGGAAGATGTCATACCCCCTGGTCACGCCCATGACTAGAGCATTTTCGCTGAAACCTCATACAGACATGAATGACCGGCTTGAATGCTTGGCCACACCCCTTGGTTTACTGGACACGCCCCCTGTCATGCCCATGATAGCGGCATATAATTTTAATTTGACATGACAACTCATATGGTACACTAGAGAAAGATTATTATGCTCGGGAGTAGTCACGCCCCCGGATCATGCCCGTGACCAGGGCATATAACTTTTGACTTTTCCAAAAATCTTCCAAAAAGTGCTAAAATTCTTCTAGTGATCTCCAAATTGTTAATTGCAGCCCAAAATAACCTGAATTTCAAAAAGAAGTCATTTAGAGGTTATTTTAACATAATAAAAATAAAATAAACTAATTATTTAAATAAAAATAAATAAAAATAAATAAAAACATACTAAAAGTAGAGTTATCAACCTTGCAGAGCAAGAGCATCGCGTGACGACCCGGAGTCGCATAAAGCAGTGGCATTGACATTATTTATTTTACACTTGACTACAATATCACTCTCACTACCACTAATAGACTCAGACGAGTCTTCCCTTGCTCCCACAGATTCTTTTCAATGGTGTTAGGTAATGAGTCATGGGCACGCTCAGATAACACATGAGCTAATTAGCCCAATTCCACCTTTAAATTTCTCATATACACAGTTTGATTGGCTAAATTTTACTGGGCCATTTCCACAAATTTCTCCATCATCTCTTCAAGAGCAATTTTCTTTGCACAGGGGCACCTTGATTATTACCCAGTTGTGGTGGCCTGGATTGGTTCCCGAAAGCCTGAACATCAAATTGATGCTGGCCCAATTTCCATCAATGGCCAGGAGCATTTTGGTTCCACAAAAAAATTTGGTGATTTATCACACTCGGGTTATATGCATTAGAAAACGACACAGAGCAATTTTGATTATTAATAAATTTAACACTTTCATCAAAACTTAAACTAGAAAAATCGTTAGGTTGCTCACCAACGGGGCATTCGTTGGCGTGATGCCTAGGTGTACTATAACCTTGGAAAGAAATATTCATACCAGGGTAGGATTAGTGGATGGTCGCTTCAAAAGAGATATGTTCTCAAATAGTGATGGTGCAACATCAACAGGTGGCACCATAACATTCAATTCAAATAAACCCCTTATAAATGCAAATCATGGGGTATTCCTACCAGCAGTCTAGAACGAACTATAAGAAGCAGTGTCTTGGACGATTCAGAGGGCATCCTCATGTGCATGATTCATTATGGTCCCTCTAGCAGTAGCATCAATCATGGCCCAATAATTAGGCTTAATGGAAAAATAAAAGTTCTCCCCAAAATTCCAAGGCTTGAACTCATGCTGAGGGCACTTCCTCAAGAGGTCATGGTACCTCTCCCATGCCTCATCTAGGGTTTCTTCATCATTTTGGCAGAAGGTTGCAATTTCATGCCTCATGCTCACGATCTTTATAATGTAGTGGAACTTGGCAAAAAAACTTTGATGACATCATCTCCCATGCAGTAGCAGCTCCACGTGGAATGGTATATGATAAAGATTTTTTGTTTTAAAAATAATCCAGACTATAATCTCGATGTAGGCAAGTATACCTATCAAAATATAGTACTAGAAAAATATCGTATATTCCCGGGGCCTGTCGAGTAATTGTATTAACACAAAAATCCTATTAATTTATCGATTGAAAATTGGATTTGTGTTTTTTGGAAATTTAAAGGTTGCAAAATGAAAATTACTAAAGAGAAAAATTCACGAGTTAAAAAACCTTAGCACTTAATTAGGAGTTCTTGAGAATCCGATTACAAAAGATACGTTTTAATTCTTAAAATTTCATTTTGTTTGGAGGATTGAAAAATACGATAGAAGCTCGCTAGAGGCAACTACCGTCTAATTTTAAAATACTTCAAATAAAATCTCTTAAACTTGAAATAAATTAAATCATATAAAAATTAATCCAAAATTTAAAAGGAAGTTATAATTTCAATTCTCAAAGAAAATATAACTAGCTTTTTATTTCCAAGAGATCTTAGGTATCCACGAGTCTTTCGGCTACAAGGACACCAATCAAAACACGAAATTTATATATTAGCAATATAAACTCGCAATCAAATATTAATTGGAAATAAATCGAAATGAAACTTCAAAAGTTAGAGATGACACATTATGAATTAATCTTCATCCCAATACTACCTAATCAAGCACTAAGAAATGAATTAGTTGCGCATAGTAGTAATATAGATAATAATAAAAAGTGAAATGAACATTTTCATTAAACAATAGAAAGTAACACAAAGATAAAATGAAAAAAAGTAAAGTTCTTAAGAACTTAGAATACCATAACTCTATTACAAAATGCGGAAATTTCTATAAGAGAATCTCTCTCCAAAAATAACATGTTCATCTCCTTAAATCAATGCCCTTTTATAGTTGTTGAAGCAGAATCTAGAATCATCCAAATGTGTAAATGCTGGAGGATGAATCTAAAAGAGAGAGACAGAAAATTGGTGGCTTCAAGAGAGGAGGAATGTGACTTCTTATTAGAAGAGGGCATGTGTGGCCAATATAATAAATATGCATGCATGTATTTAATGGAGAGACGACTAAGGTGCATGTACATGGGAGGTGACCCAAGATATGGGGGATTGAATATTTAAGTGTAGGTGATCAGGTGGCAAATAAAATGGAGAGGTTCAGCAATCATGTTGGCTTGCATGAAATTTAAATGGATGATAATAATATTATTTAAATTAAGTGGTTGACATTAATTGAAATGGAAGTGGTAGCAATATAAAGAGGCGTGAGTCAAAAAATGGGTGACATGGCATTTTATAAGATTAATTTGCAGGCCTGGATTGGTTGTAGCGTTAAATGATGGCATGCATGGGATGATATGTGCTTAGACGTGGGACATACAGGAGGAGAGATGAACAGGGTTGCGGGTTGCATGGAAATGGCGTGCATGCTAAGGTGGTGAGTTTGTACGAGCATGTTGGCGGGCTTGGTGGTCATTCTAAGGTGGTTGTGGATGCTGGAATTATGCGGTGACTTCAACAAAATCTCTATCCACGGGAGCGCAACACCAATAAAATTCTGCAGCGAGTTTTTTTTAAAACGTTCCGAAATTCCCCCAAGCCTGTAGAAATAAAATAATATAACATTTGTGCGGTTTATAAGAAACTAAGGCAAATTAATATTTAATTAGGATAAAATATATATTTTTCTATATTAAAATTTAATGTTTTTGTTATAATAATTCAAGTCAAAATATGCATCGTCAAATTCCCACCTGACTATGTATTTTGCTTGTCCCCAAGCAAACACATATGAGCTAGAAAAATAAAAAGGAATAATCAATCAATTTGGCTCTGTCGAGCTTGAGTACGATGCAAATTAGAAGTATGTAAACTATGAAAAATAAACCAAAATTTTTTACTTCACCATGATATAAAATTTTATAGATTTCACTAACATAAAAACAAATCATCCCATGTTTTAGCAAAATTAAAAACCACGTAATGAGACGAATGAAAATTACATTGAGCTGGTATTAAAATCTAAGAGACATTTTATAACCACCCAATCTAAATCGCGAGTCCAAACTCCTACCAAAAGGCTTACCCAATCTACATTTTTTGCTTTCTTAACTAAAAATAAATCTAGGAGCGTGAATCAAAAAGACTTCATTAGGTATAACATTTAAGACTTGGGTTTAATGTGTGAATACTAAAAGATAAACTTGAAAGTTTAAGGAACACTTAGAACAAAAAGAAGAGATTTGCAAAAACATGTATATTAGCAAAAATATATTTTGACACCCGAAATAATTTTGAAATTTAAAATTTGGGGTCAAAAATACATTCTTCAATGTTTTCTCAATAATTTTTTTCATTTATTTCATACTCATTTCATTATTTTTCTTTTTTTTTCTCTTCTTTTGTATCAAAAGGATAATCACATAAGAACCACCATTTCCATAAATAATAAGCACAATCAAGATATAAATAAAGCCCTAAAGTTTAAGAGTGCAACATAGGTAGGCTATTTGACTTCGATCAAAATTAGTGGGGCTACAAAATAAATGAGGACAAACACAAAGTGGCTAGCAATAGTTAAGATTTTATGGCTTGGAATGCAAAAGTTCAAATGAATCAAGAGGTGACCTAAACCATTTTCATGCTCCTAAGTCTATCTAAATCAAAACTTTGAAAAATTCAAGAGGTGCAAGATTAGGTAGAAAATAAAGAAATTTGACTTATCATGAAAGTGAAAATAATAAGCATCAAGATCGGTTCGCATCTACCATGCTAAGCATAAGTCAACATTATAAAGATTTTTAAAAGAAAAATCAAGGGATGATAGATTTTATATAAGTGGAAAACATAAAAAAATCATGGGAAATTGTCAAAATTCAATAGATTTTTCAACAAAACAAGCTATACCTAATTAGGAATATTACACAAGTTAACATATTAATCGCGAAACATAACAAAAATTTTAATTATTTAGCTAAACAGTTGCCCAAATGATTAAAAATAAGAAAATACTAAGTCGTGGGATACTAAAGACTAAGCAAAATTTAACTCAAATTACTAAAGGTTTTTTGGGGATTTTTCCTTTTATTTGGATTTTGGATATTATCTTTTTTTGTTTTTTTTGAATATAATAGCATAACATAAAAATAAAAACTTAAACCTATAAATTTTTTCTTTCTGACTTATTTGACTTCCCGAGGACTACCCTGTGAGGGGTTCGCAACGGTGGTAGGCGGTGTGATGATGTGAAATCCCAAACGACCCTTTCTAAGGAATTAGATTTTGCTTTTTTATTTTTTTTTTGAATTTTTGTTTTTCTATATTTTTATTCTTTTCATACTTTTGATTAACTAAAGAAAGGAAAAAGTAAATTTTTGCATTTATCTTTGAGATTTTATAATTTTTTAAATTATGCTAATTTTTTGGAATTTTTATAAAAGCAAAGATACCAACATGTCCCCAAGATTTGAAGGAAAAATCTCCCTCGATGTTTGAGAAGGAAAAAAAGAGAAGAAAAAGGAAAAGAGACTAAAATTGCTTAAAATGATTATAAATATATTTTATGTAAACAAAAATAAATAACCAAATTAAACATTAGGAAGATGAAAAGTAACTTTGTCACGCTCCAACACCTCACCAGGAAAGGACAACTTCTGGCAGTGGCCATTAACCTTAAACTCGCCTTTTTTTGGGTGCGATGAAAGCACAGTCATGTATGACCAAACATCCTTAACAAAGAATGGACCAGACCAACAAGATTTTAGTTTACCCAAAAAAGACAAAATCATGAATTATATAGAAGAACCAGATCACCCGACTTGACTTTCTTAGGGTGTGTAAGTCGTTGATCGTGATATAATTTTTCTTTTTATTTATATAGAAAATTACTTTTGTAAGCATTTGCTATCCACTCATCTAACTGGTTCAATTGGAATTTTCATAATTCATCAAATAAAGTCAGATCAAGGTTTAACAATTTTAATGCCCAATATGCACAATGTTCTAATTCTTCCAGTAGATGGCATGTTTTGCCGTAAACTAAATGATAAGCTGTACAACCAATCTCTATCTTATTAGAAGTACGGTTGTCCAAAAGTGCATCCTCTAACTTGACCGACCAACCCTTCCTATTTGCAGAAATAAGTTTTTCCAATTTTTTTTAATTCCCTATTTACGACTTCCACTTGACCGTTAGCTTGGGGGTGACAAGCAATGGATAGTTTGTGTGTAATGCCATAACATGTGAGTAATTTGTTACGATGGGCATTACAAAAGTGCGACCCCCTATTGCTAATCAAGGATCGTGGAGCTCCAAATCTAGAAAATAACTTTTTCAAAAATTCTAAGACAACTCTAGCATTATTTTTAGGAAAAGCTTGGGCTTTCGCCCACCTAGAGACATAGTCTACCGTAACTAGAATATAACGACTACCAAATGAAGAAAGAAAAGGTCCTACAAAATGTGTGCCCCAAAGATAAAATAGTTCACATTCTAAGAAATAAGTTTAAGGCATTTCAAAGGTGGTAGAGATATTACCTATTCTTCTGTAACGCCCCATATTTTTTGATATTTGTTTTAACTCATTATCTGGCGTGTTTATGATGTCTGGGAATTACGTTGACGCGTTTTCGTCATATGCCGGTGTTAGAGCATGGTTTTAGCTCTTAGAGTTTTATGTGTGCACCTGGGTTTAGCCTGTTTGTAAGATTCCCTAGCGAGCTGGGTCTGTTTTGGTGACTCGATGGAGCCTCATTGGGAATGCTTATGTTTTGGCTTCGGGAGATGTTTGCACGAGTATGGTCCGTCGAATCTTAATTTCTACTGTGCCTTGGGTTCATAACATTGATATTTAGCTATGGTGTGATTTTCGTAGAAATCCGTGTTGGCGCGAATTTTGGGTCGTTTGGATAATTATTTAATAATAAACTATTATAATAATACTTATATTTTCAAGTATAAATAGCCTTGTAAATAGACAAACCCTATTCATCATCTTTTCTTGAAAACAATCGGCTGTTATGGGAAGGGCGAGAGCAGCGGTCTCTTGTAAACCTTCGACCACTGATTTCTATAGTGTTGGTGCTCGAAATCATCTTTGGAGAGTAGATCCGGGTAGCTCTCACCTAGATCTACGTTTCTACGGTAAGTATTTACCATTTAGTGAAATTTTGGGCGTTTGGGATTTCATTTTGACCCTCTTTTGTCCTAAAAAGTTTCTGGTTTTTCTTCTTAGGAGTTCTTATTTCCAGATCCGAGAGGAGGGGTGTTGCATGGCCGGTTTTCTAGAGGTTGAGGTAAGTGGTGCTTTCTCTCCCTTGCCAAGTTCGTTTTCTTTATTTTTTATGGGTTCCCTTCACTGTTCCATAGAATTTAGGAGTGGTGTAGGATTTGGTCAAGAACGGCCTGGTGCATGTTTAGAAAATTCACATTAGGTCGAGGTAAGTTTTGTCAATTGGACAGTTAGCTTGAGGGAAAAAAATTCACCTTTTATGACAGTTAGAATTAGTTGTCAAATATTCTATGTATGCAAGAAAAAAATTGTCTTATGGGGCTGATTAGACTAAGTTAGGAAAAGCAGTCCTTGATGACAGTAGGTTTTTTTTAATCTTTTGCCATTAAGTCTTAGACTTAAGTTTTTTTTTGTCAAGCAGGTTTAGGCGTTGAGTGAAACCTTAGCACTGAAAGCTAGTTTTTAGCCCAAGTCCAAAAGCATTGAGTGAGCTGAATTCACTCAACGCGGCGTTGAGTGTGTTGAATGCACTCAACGCCATGCTTGTGTCTGAGCGGCTAAGTGTAAAGCGTTGAGTGAGCTGACTTCACTTAACATGGTGTTGAGTGTGTTGAATGCACTCAACTCCATGCTAGTATCTGAGCTGCTAAGTGTAAATCGTTGAGTGAGCTGACTTCACTCAATGTTGTATTGAGTGTGTTGAATGCACTCAATGCCATTCTAGTGTCTGAGCGGCTAAGTGTAAAGCGTTGAGTGAGATGACATCACTCAATGCGTCGTTGAGTGTGTTGAATGCACTCAATGCCATGCTAAGTGTCTTCGTTGATAAGTGTAAAAGCGTTGAGTGAGCTGACTTCACTCTACGTGATGTTGAGTGTGTTGAAGACACTCAGCGCCATTGTTTAATTTGCTGTCCAAGTAAGAAAGCATTGAGTTAGTGGTATTCACTCAATGCGGCGTTGAGTGAAGCCTCGCCATGTAGGAATTATCCGTCTAAGTGAAAAAGCATCGCCAACATTGAGTGGAATAAATGCGACATTGAGTTGACTCAACGCAGCATTAAGTGGTTTGGTTTTTCGATGAGTATAGCCAGATTGCATCGAGTGCGTTGACTGCACTTGACGCGGCGTCTAGTGTACTCGACGCTTTTCCATTAGTCCTAATTTATCTTACTAAGTCTGGTCTGATTCATTTAGTGTGGGCCTTAGAGAAATTTCCTGGGATTTCTTCTTCATTTCCTTTAGAATAAACCCTTGTTTTGGGTTGTGGGTTTTTTATAGTTTTCAGGTGGTTTGTTTTAAAGGTTTGTGACTTCATGTGTGTTGGGAAGGTTCTTCTTCCACCGCAGGTACCTATTTTTCCCCGGTTTTGGGTGTGTCGAGGCATGAGACGTTCTTTTTCTTGGGCCCAGTGAAGTTTTACTATTGGTGTCTTGGGTAGGTCTCTTCCACCGTGGTGTGTTGCGTAGGTCCCTCCCACTGCTTGTGCCGGACTTTGTCGGTGTTGTTGCTCTCTAATGATGAATTGACCAATTTATTTTCATTTATGCATGTATTTATGCTTATATTCTTTAAGCCTTGATCTTAAAGCTCTTGGTGCAACTTGGGATGTTTTACCTTTGTGAGTCCCTTCTTTCCTTTTTCCTTGAGCATAAATGTTGATGATTCCTTATAATCATCTATTCATGGGTTGGTAACCTTTTTGATATTTTGTTGTCTATTGATTGAATTTTATTTCCTCTTGTATTTTCTTGCTGAGGTGTGCTTTTTTTGAATGCCTCAGGTTCAGGACAGTAGCCGAGTGAGCGGCTAGGTTTGGAAGTTTGCTAATGGACTGTTATTTTGCAGAGGTTTTCCTCAGAGTTATGAGGTAGTGCTTTATTGCTTTCATATTAGTACAGATATACATGCTCTCTAGTGGGTTCATGTCAGGCTGTTGATGCCCATTGGGGGTTTTCTTTTCAAGTGCTTTGTACTTTGCTAAGCTGCCTAGTTGGCCTGTTTTGTGGTTGTATTTACTTGCTCTCTGGGAATGTTTATGCTAGGTTGCAGGTTAGGTATTTTAACTTATAAAAGCATTAATACTAGTATTTCATACATGCCATCTTTCTAAAACTAAAATGCTATTTTCTAACTAACGTAAAAACTTTTTTTATACTTATAATAAATCTAGAGTCTTGCATACCACGAGTTGTCCTTCGGGGATGTTTATGCTCGTGTAGGAAGTTAATCCAACATAATCAAAGTACTTCCACAGTGTATAAGTAAACTTTTACTCGTGGACTAGCTGATCCACTATGCCAAGGGATGAAACCATCTAAACTTAAACTCGTTTTTACTTAATAACTTATGGATTTCATATAAACTGTAGAGTTTGGATTCTTTCCTGAGTACCTATAGTTATCCCATGCACTGCGTGGCATCACGACATATATTTTCTCTTACTCTGATATAACTTAGATGTTGAGAAAATGCGGGTTGTGACAGTTGGTATCAGTGGGAGTTTGTTTGACAATTGGTCGAGCAAACTTCTCTAGTTAGTGCTAGTTGTCTAATGTCATTTCATACACACACTGATGTGTCATCAATACGTCTTGGCTAAAATACGGACACTACACTCATAAGTATGATAAGAAGTATACATGGCATGTTATGTAGTATGGGATGCATAATATGTGTTTGTATATGGATCCACTATAGGTGGCAATATGTGACAGTTATGTAGTATGGGATGCATAACCACCATCACATTTGTTCCCATTAGCACTTTTTTTTCGTTGCATAAGATGTTATGTAGTATGGGATGCATAACATTTCATATGTATGCCGCCCATAACATGCACTAATCCTTTAATAGAATGCATAACACAACATGCATAGCATAACATAACATCAGTACACGTGCCAAGCTAAAGATTTATATGATGACATATGTACACAAATGGTTTTGAGTCAAAAGAATACAAATTCATGCATTCATGGTTTATGCACATGAGTCTTTAGGATGATGGTATATCATCTTAAGTTTAAGCATTTCATCATTTATAAAATTCCGAGAGCAAGTTAGCAGCTTGAGCAAGTACTTATGTATGTTTTGTTTGTACTAGGTTGTTTGGTTCTAGCAGTTAAGCTAGGTTTTGAATAGTTGTTTGTTGTGATTATTAGAATGTCGAGACGTCCTACGATGAGGTCGACTCCCCAGTCAGAGAGCGAGTCATCTGGTGCTTCGAATGAGGTCATGATAGAAGGACTGTGACAAAGCAATGAAGCTTTATCTAGGAAAATATTGGACATGCACTCGCAGATCCAATCCTTATTGACTGTCATTGCAGGACAACCACTTAGAGTTTAGGACCCGGCTGTGGGTCAAGGTGTTCCAGTTCCTCCTGCTCCTATGGTGCCCCCAGTTATGCTGCCACTAGAGATGAATTTCATCTCGCATTTCCAGCGATTAGGACCCCCTACCTATAATGGTAGGGCAGACTTTATGGTATTTGATGATTGGATTATAGCCATCGAGGAGATGTTCTCTTACTCCGGAGTTTCAGCAGACCAGAGAGTGATGGTCACTGCTTACCAGCTCAACGGACTTGCAAAGAGTTGGTGGCTGAGAGAAAAGGAAAACTTGAAGGATGGATGCTCATGGGATGTCTTCATGGAGCTTTTGCTGAAGAAGTTTCTGTCGTCGGTCGAGCAAGAACATTTACTAAATGATTTCCTGCACTTAAAGCAGAGGCGGCTCACGGTGATTGAGTGTGAGGTGGATTTTATCAAGTTGAGTCGGTTCGCCTTGAATTTAGTAGTTTCTGAAGCCATCAGAGTCAAACGCTTTCTGGGTGGTCTGAAGAGTGACATCCAGCATTTGGCAAGTGCTAATAGATCAGAGAGTTGTGCTGAGGCAGTCAAACAAGTTCTTAAGGTCGAGGCGATCAAAAATGCCAAGATCCGAGGACAACAAATGAGAAAGGATAAGAGGAAGAATGGTGAGAGTAAGAGTTCCCAGGAATTCGGTGCTGCTTCGAAGAAGAGGAGCAAAGAAATATGCAGTTTCTGTGGTCGGCCGGGCCATCTGTTCGAGAAATGTTTCAAAAGAATAGGAGCTCAGAAGCAGGAGAAGTTTCATGCGATTCAGGGTGCTCCTAAGGGAGATTTGGTTTGTACTTCGTGCAAATGATGGGGGCATGATGCTACCCACTGTTGGGGTAAGGAAAGGGGATGCTTTCTTTGCGGACAGAAAGGTCATTTTAAGTCAAAGTGGCCGCAGGCTCAGCCCCTATTGCAACCAGTTCCACTTCTAGCTTTGCCACCTCCGCAACATTTGGACAAGGGAAAGGGGAAACTGAACGTGGTGTCTCTTGAGGAAGCCCATAAATCTACTCAGGTTATTTCAAGTTAGATCCAGATCTAGTTTTAGATTTTCATTCATAGATATAGGTTCAATGTTCGTCCTCTTAGTTGCGTATGCAATTATTTTTTTAGGAAAGTTTAAGGTAAAGAATTGTTGGGCACACGTTCTTTTTGATCCTATTGATACCAACTCATTTGTGGCTAGGACCTTTGTTGAGCGTTATTGTCTGACTCTGGATCAAGTTGGCGACGTGTTTCATGTCAAGTTTCCCTCTGTTTATTTAGTGGTATCGGACCAAGACATTCAGAGTTGTCAGATTCTATTAGGTTATTTTCTAGTAGTTGCTGATTTGAAGGTCATAGACTTGGAAGTTTTTGATGTGATCTTGGGCATGGACTGGTTATCCAAGTATGATGCTGTTATCCAGGAATGTTTATTGTTTTCCTCCCCAAGTTTCTCCAATTATTTCTCCGGCACGTGCTCGGAAGCTGGAATGTTCCAGATGTTTTGCTTGTTTGGATTCAGTTTTGGAAACCAAGGTTGGTTTGCCGCATTTGGAGGAGATCCCTGTTGTATCCCTAGTAAGATTTGGGTTAGGTTCACTAAGTTAGTATCATATGACCAACAATGTATAGCCAGGGTTATAGTTATGTCCTAGAGTCTAGGCCAAGTCCTTAGAGTCAATATCACATGGACCAGCTATCAACAAGACTGCCAGAGACTCAATACTTAGAAGATTTAAAGACTCTATAAAGTGAGTTCGACGTTCGTCAAACTCAGGTCGACGATTGTCATGCTCAGTCGACGATCTTCGAGTTAATTCTCTGAGCTGAGCTCGACGAACTACATTCTCTGATCGACGAAAACTTGGATTACAACAACACTTCAAGTTCAGGAAAGATCAAGATATCCCAAGTACTTAGAATTAGACTTTGGTTGACGAACTTTATTCTTTGGTCAACGAATCTTTGGATTACTACAACATTCTGTCAAGACCATGTTCTCTAGTCTCGGGTCGACGAACTTAGTTCTCTGCCCGACGAATTCTGGATTATCTACTTCAACAACTTAGAACCAGAAGACTTGTGTCGACACTCGGAGTATATGTCGACACTAACTGAGTCGACACTAGAAGCACTTGTGTCGACACACAGATCATCAGTCGACACTTTGGAAAGGTTGTGTCGACACCACACAGAAGACTTGTGTCGACACTCAGAGTATATGTCGACACCAACTGAGTCGACACTAGAAGCACTTGTGTCGACACACAAATCATCAGTCGACACTTTGGAAAAGTTGCGTCGACACCACACAGAAGACTTGTGTCAACACACAGGATATCAGTCGACACCACCTGTGTCGACACCAGGAGTAATTGTGTCGACTCACATAATATTTGACAACTCCAGAAACTCAGCTCGATGAAATCAAATCTTAGGTCCACGAATTCTGGAGACCTTAACTTTCATTTCAGATACAACTGTGAAAATTCTAAGTCCATAATAGTTGCTGAACTCCAGTCGATGAACACTGTTATCAGCTCGACGAATTCTATCATCAGTTCGACGATTCCAGACTTAGCATTTATTCCTTCTGTCCTTAGTCTATGGCAATAATTTCTAAATGACTTATGATAAAATATTCTCTGAATATTACCGTTGGATGGTACATTAATCACGGCTTTCATCAGAATTATTGTTTTCCATTTTTCCAAGGGACAGTTGGGGAAAGAAATCAATGTAGTTTATTTTCATGGACCACCAGCATTGATTGCAGCAGAAGGATTCAATTTTCGAATGGAAATTCCCTCAGGAAATATAAAAAGAGATTTTTCTCTCTTTCCTGATAGCAAGAAAAAAAGCAAGTAAGAACAATCAGAGTACCAGAGAAATTGGAGAGACACAACATACACAGACACAGAGATTTTCAGTCAGTCTGTCTTCAACAGCTTCTCTGCTCCTTTCACAAAAGCTCTGATACAAAAAGAAGATCTGCTCTCAGAAGAAGAAGAACAATCATACAAAATCAAGAGTCTTCTTACTTCAACACTCCAGGACTTCCAAGGACAACAACTATCAAATCTGTCAAGAAGATTCTGCAGATAAAGGCTAAATGCTTGAAGGCATATCACCCTGCAGTAAGGCTTCCATATTTCCCTGAACCATTCAATATCTCAGGGGGAGCCATTTGCTACCATCAATAATCCACAAGTCTTCTCTCTAATTGTTGACAGAGAAGACATAATCAACTCTCTCACCCCCAATGTGTAAAGGGTTGTCATCTCCCTTCAAAAGTGATTCCTGGTTACAAGTCACCTGATCAAAAGACTTGGGGATTTGGTTTTTGCGCACCTGATCAAAAGCTCATTGGTGGCAGGCACCTGATCAAAAACGTGAGTGGATTCCTACCAGGGTGGTAGAAGAGTGGATGTACCCAGCTTGGGGAACCACTATAAATTTCTTATGTCGTCTGGTTGCCCTCTTTCTTTTTATTTCTTACTATGGTTGTGGTAGTTAGTTTCCGTGCTTTTATATTTTGATTTATTTACTACTGCACTTAGACTAATCTGCATTATCCAGCAGAGAATTTTATAAAACTCTAAATACTCTATTCACCCCCCTCTAGAGTATTCCTGATCTAACTGCTCACTTTCAATTGGTATCAGAGGAGGTTCCTTTGGTTGTACAAGCTAACCCTTGAACCAAAGATCCTTTGTTAGATCTAAATTTTATTTTTATTTCCATATTAGATTTATATACACAGATATGACACAAAACAAGGACTATATAAGCACCAGACCTCCAGTTTGCAACCTAAACAGGTTTGCCATCTGGAAGGCAAGAATTAAATTATACATGAATTCTATTGATGAGGATATATACAACTCTATTTTGACAGGTCCCCCTCAAGCTTCAACTTATGCAACATCTACAAGCACTACTGCAGTTCCACCACTTGAGTACACTGAAGCCCAGAAGAAGGCAAAGATAGCTGATGCCAAGGTTATGAACATACTGGCACAGACTATGTCAGATGATATTTTTCGGAAGGTGGCTGAATGCACCTCAGCCAAAGCCATCTAGGATTCACTAAATCAGATGGTGGTTGGTTCAGCTGATGAGAGAAAGGATAGGATATCTAACCTCATATCCTTATATGAGAACTTCAAGAAAGAAAAAGCTGAATCAGTAGCTGATATGTATAACAGGTTAAGCTCAATCATCAATGAGCTAAAAACCTTGGACAAGGACATCACCATGACAGAGGTGAATGACAAGATCCTGATGTGCTTCCCAAGCTCATGAGATTCAAGGATCTGGCCCATCAAGGAGGCCAGAAGCCTAAATGAGATATCTACAGAATCTCTATTGGGCAAGTTAAACTCTTATGAACAACTGATCAAGTCCAGGGAGGCAGCAGAGCAAAGGACACCTCCACCAGCCAGAAAAGAGCAAAGTATAGCTTTCAAGGCTGCTAAGGAGACAGAGACATCAACATCAAATGAATAGCTCGTGAGTATATTTGCTAGAAGATTCTACAAGATAACAAGAAAAGACTTCAGAAGAAAGTCATCTAGCAAAGATGACAAACCCAGGTATGATAAAACACAAACTAAAGAAGTGGTGTGTTTTGGGTGCAGGAAACCTGGGAGCTTCCTCTCTGAGTGTCCAGAGAACCAGAAGAAAGAGAAGAGAAGAGAGAAAAACACCAGGAAACAACACACCAACAAACCTTCTTCAAGCAAATATAAGAGGAAGGAAAAGGGTTTTATGGCTGAAACCTGGAGTGAAACTGAAAATGAGTCAACATATTCCAGCTCCAGTGAAGCTAATGAAGAAGCAAGGGCTAAGGAGGTTTGCCTCATGACAATTGATGCTTCTAGGAGCAACTCAGAAGAAGAGGAATCAAACAATGAAGAAGCTTTAGATTCAGAAGCTGATAAGGTACTATCTTCTTTTGATTACACTTCGTATTCTTTTAAAATTAAATTTAAATCAATGTGTATAGACTTAATAAATTCAGAAAAAGAGATCAAAACCCTTAGTGAAAAATTAGGAAATTTAGAAAACGTTAACTCTGAAAATAATAGGTTAAAAGATGAATTATGCTTAGCTAATGAGCAAATAAAATTGTTAAAAACTGAGTTTTGTGAGGCTAAACAACTTGAGGAAACTCTTAATGGAAGAAGCCTCAAGCTGATGGACATCACAAGCACTATGAATGCCAGACTTAATGGCAAGCTAGGCTTGGGTGCTTCATCGGGTTTGTCCCCCATTCTTAGGAAGAACATCTTAACAACCCCCATATAATTTGTCACTGCTAAGGGAAAAGAAAAAGTAATCAATAAACAAACAACAGAAAATGTTTCTAAATCAATAGGTCAGAAAACCAATAACCAAAAAACCATAGGTAACAAGGTTCAGCAGAATTCGTCGAACTTAGATCGATGAAATATAGCCAGTTCGTCGAACCCAGATTGATGAACTTTGAACGCAAACTATAGTTATAGTTATTCGTCTAACTGCGATCGACGAACTCTGTATGGTTCGTCGAGTAGAGGTCGACGAACATGGGGCACAAAAAATGAATACATTCATTCTCTGTGCAGAGATCGACGATATCAACCTATTTCGTCGAACTCTGGTCAACGAACTCACAGAAATTTGTCGAACCTAGAAAAACTTAACCTAAACTTTAATTATAACAGAAACTTAAATAATTCCAGGAAAGCCTTTAATCCACTAGCTGATTGGGTCATACCACCTAGGAGATATCACCCTCTAGGATATAAATCCCAACCAGAATATTCTGTTATTTCCAGCTTTTCATACCAGGAAAATAAAGGACCCAAGGTAACCTGGGTCAAGAACATTTAACTATTTTTCATTACAGGTGAAGAGCTGTCTAAGTGTGAATCAACCTTGGTACCTGGACAGTGGCTGCTCCAAACATATGACAGGAAGCAAGGATAATCTATCCAACTATAAGTCCAAGTTGGGGCCAAAGGTTATCTTTGGTGATTCCAAATGTGGCCAGTTAGAAGGTTTTGGAGAAGTGAAGATTGGAGCTGTTACTTTCAAGAAAGTAACTTATGTCAGAGGACTCAAACGTAACCTCATCTCCATAAGTCAGTTATGCGATGAAGGTTATCAGGTATATTTCAATTCATCTTCTTGTATTATTTCTAATAAGGAAAATAAAACTGTTTTAATTGGAAATAGACATGACGACATATATTTAGTTGATTTTCTATCTGCCAATTCTGATATCTGTTTACTTAACTTAATTAGTAATTAGAATGATTAATGGCATAAAAGATAGATCATGTAAACCTGAAAAACATTGCTAGGCTATCAAAAGACAATCTTGTTAGAGGTTTACCTTCTGGTCCCTACAAGAAGGAAGTCCTTTACAGGGCTTGTCAATTAGGCAAGCAAACTAAATCTAGTTTCAAATCCATTAATAAAAGTGATTCACCTAGGATTTTGTATTTGCTACACACGGATCTATTTGGACCCATTGCTGTACAAAGCCTAGGAGGGAAATCCTACACTTTGGTTATTGTAGATGACTTCTCCAGGTTCACTTGGGTATCCTTTCTGAGATCTAAGTCAGATACCTTCAAGGTTCTTACAGATTTTCTCAGGAACATACAGATTGAGTTCTCTACTCATATTGCATTGATCAGAAGTGATCATGGCATAGAGTTTGAGTCTCTTCTTATGCATGAGTTCTGTGAGATGGAAGGTATCAGACATTGCTTCTCAGCTCCTAGAACTCCTCAACAAAATGGGGTAGCTGAAAGGAAAAATAGGACACTCATTGAAGCTACAGGTACATTACTTGCAGATGCTTATATGCCACTATCCTTTTGGGCAGAGGCTATGAACACTGCAAACTATGTTCTGAACAGAAGCCTGATACATAAGTTAAAGAATAGGACTCCCTATGGATTACTAAAAGGGAAGAAAGCTAAAATAAACAATTTTAAAGTCTTTGGTTGTATATGTTATATTCACACAAACAAAAAAAGATATATTAGAAAGTTTGAGGCAAAGGCTGAAGAGGGAATTTTTCTAGGATATTCCCAAGTAAGAAAAGCCTATAGGGTTTATAAAAAATCAACTTTAAAAATTTAAGAGTCTATCCATGTTACTTTTGATGAAGCTAACATGTCTTGCAAGGAGAAAGAAATTTCTACCAGAAGTAACTTGCAGGTACATCACTTGTGTGAGAGTTTGGATGGACTAAACCTTACACAAGAGGTTCCAACTCATCCTTCTCCACAAGTCATTGTGTGTGAGTTGCACTTGCCTGTGCATAAGATTGCATCATAACATTCATTCATATTAGGTCATACGCTTCATAGATCCTTATCATATAAATTAGTATGAGCTCTTTTATATGATAAGTTAAATTTCCTGGAAATCCTAACTTATATATTTGTATGGGCATTTATATAAGTTAGGGTACTTTTGTGATGATAGTATAGTGGTAGAATAGTTTATTTACTTGCTCTTACTGCTGTTCCTTACTTCCTTTACTATACTGCTCTTACTTACTTGCACTATATTTAGAACTGCTAGAGTAGAACAATATTACTTATTACAACTGCTAGTTAGTTTCTGTCACCTGCTTCCACTTTTGCTACCCCTTGTTATCCTCCGCTTCGTCCTCCCGCTCGGTGCCTAGGAGTTGCGGGGCGAGGTGCGGAGGAAACAACTTAGTCTTTTTGACTAATGGTCGGTGACCATACTATTTTTAGGAGCCCGTGGAGATGGAGCACCAGCATGTCGAGGAGGCAGGACTTGAGGAGCAGATACCGCTTCAGCAGGCTACTACCACTACTGTGCGTCCTCAGGTGGGACGAGTTCTGATGTACTAGTGTAGCTTTCGCTTTTATTTTGAGAGAGAGAGAGTGAATTTGATGTACTGGGCATAAGCCCTTATTACTCTTTCGTTTTGTACTCTACTGTGGACTATATTGATGTACTTTTCATTTCATTTATATTATTGTACTATGTGGCTTGTGGACTTTTGTTACACTTCTTTTCTCATATTGGCATATATATATGATCGTATTAGCCGGTAGGATCGGCGTGTTGCGGTGTCGGCTAACCCCTGCGTTAGTGCCACCGTAAGATGGCGGTTCTGGGCATAAGGCTTAGTAGCCCTCCTTGGTAAGGGGGAGGTTGGAGTCTTACAAACTGGTATCAGAGCCAGGTTTCGATCCTGGGTTACTCCCAACACTTGCGTTTAGTTTTGTCTGCTTTGAGGGACCATGAGCTGTTTGCTAAGCTGAGCAAGTGTGAGTTTGGGTTGCCTTAGGTTTCTTTCTTCGGTCATGTGGTAAATAAAGATGGAATTTTAGTTCACACTGAGAAGATAGCTGCTGTTATGAATTGGAATAGGCCGACCACACCCAAGGAGATAAGGAGCTTCCTAGGGTTGGCTGGCTATTATAGAAGGTTTGTGGAGAGTTTCTCTACGTTGTCTGCGCCACTGACTAAACTAATGCAGAAGAATGCAGCTTTTATTTGGAACGATAAGTGCGAAGTAGCTTTTCTGGAATTGAAGAGGAGACTGTGCACTACTACAGTATTGACCTTACCTACGGAAGGAATATAATATGCCATATATGTGGATGCATCACATGTTGGTCTGGGTTGTGTGCTGATGCAAGAAGGTAAGGTGATAGCATATGGGTCTAGGCAGTTAAAGATTCATGAGAAGAACTACCTTACACATGATTTGGAGTTCACAGCTGTAATTTATGCACTAAAATTGTGGAGGCATCTACTATATGGTGTGTTGTGTAAGATTTACGCCGATCATAAGAGCTTGAAGTATGTTTTCACTCAAAGGGTGTTGAATCTGCGCCAGTGGAGATGGTTATAGTATGTAGTAGTTTATGATTTTGAGATCCAGTACCATCCGGACAAAGCTAATGTTGTAGCCGATGCCTTGAGTAGGAAGACAACTTTGATTTTTAATCTTTCTGTCGATTCTCTGGTTGAGGAGTTTTTAATGATGAACATTTCTGTTGGAAGTTGTTAGTCATCAAGTAGTTTGAAGGTAGCTTATCCTTCATGGATTGCACTCACAATACTGCATCAGATGGAAGATCTTGATTTGTTGCACCTCTACAAGAGAACTGAGAAAGGGGAGTTACCAGATTTTTCGATTGGTGACGCGGGTACCTTGATGTATTGCGACAGATTTTGTATCCCTGCTGTTGAGGATATTCGATTTAAGTTGTGCAGTGAGGCGCACGGTTCTAGTGTTACCTACCACGCTAATTCTACTAAGATGTATCGAGACCTGAAGAAGATTGCTGGGTGGTATGGAATGAATGGCAATATAGCTAAGTATGTATCAGAATGTTTTACTTGCATGCGAGTGAAGGCCGATCATTGTAGGCCCGGGGGGCATGTTGAATCCCTTAGAAATTCCAAGTTGGAAGTGGGAGAGCATTTCAATGGATTTTATTAATGGGTTGCCGAAGTCTCCCTATGGACACGATTCAGTTTGGGTTATTGTGGACAGATTGACAAAGTGTGCTCACTTCGTGCTATTTAAGATCGACTACTTCATGAAGAAGATAGACAAATTATATTTGGATGAGGTCATCGGGTTACATGGAGTGCCTGTCAGTATTGTATCAGATCGAGACTCCTGGTTTACGTCTCGCTTTTGGAAGAGTTTACAAGAAGGGATGGGTACCGATTTGAGGTATTCCACCGCTTATCATCCGCAGACTAATGGTCAAACAGAGAGAGTAAATCAGATCGTGGAAGATATGATCAGGTGTTATGTTTTGGACCACGGTGGAGCGTAGGATGAGCAACTCAGAATGATGGAGTTTGTTTATAATAATAGTTATCAAGAAAGTTTGCACATGGCCCCATTTGAGGCCTTATATGGGAGGTGATGCAGAACTTCCTTGTTTTGGGCCGAGGTCGGTGAGAGACCATTATTAGGTCCTGAAGCGCTAGAAGAGATGGATATTTTTGTGAAGCATATTAGAGAAAAGCTCTGTATAACTCAGGAGCATTATGAGAAGAACGCTAACCGTCGAAGGAATGATAAGGAGTTTGTGGTTGGGGACCTGGTTTTTCTGAAGGTTTCCCCAATGTCTGGTGTTAAGAGATTTGGAAAGAATCATAAGTTGGACCATAGGTATATGGGACCTTTTAGGGTTATTGAGCGTATTGGAATATAAGCTTATAGGATGGATTTTCCCACAAATTTTTGTTGGAACACCCTATTACTGATTTGGGTCAGGATCACTATGTCTCTAGGAAACCAGTGTTTGACCTCCTGTATAGCTCAAAAGGTCAATTAGAATTGAGTCTAAGGGTTAGAAGTCTAAGTTTGGAAGCTGCCCTCAAGACCAAGACTTTTTCAGTTTGAGACTAAGTCATATCGTCGAACTCTGATCGGCGATCGTCTAGCTCAACTTCGACAGATCGTCGAACTCCATTCGACGATCGCTGAGCTCAACTTCCACAAATCGTCGAACTCCATTCGACGATCTGCGAGCTCAGTTCGACGATCTTGACTCAGCTTTGGATCTCTATCTCTGAGCTCAGTTCGACGTCCTTTGAACTCAGATCGACGATATTTTGTTGCTGTATAAATCCATATCGCTGAGCTCAGTTCGACGTTTTCTGATGACTTCAAGGATTTTCAAGATTCAAATTCTGATCAGTTAAGGAGTTATTCTGCAATTAATTCAGAAGATTTTCTAGCCGTTTTCATTTATTTCTGGACCAATTTTCAAGGGATTTTCAAGGAATGTTTCATTGGACTTTCCTCCTGAAGACATTTTGCAATTAAGGATGCAATTAATGCAGGCCAACGGCTATTCTTGACAGAGGATGTTTCTTCTATTCATTACCAGAGAATAAAAGACAAGATTTTTTGAATCTTTCTAAGTCATCAACAATCCTCAGAACAAAGACAAGAAGAACAAGAAAGATATATTCTCTGTCTTAAAAGAATTCTCTGAAGAACACACACCCAAGGAGATCAAACTTTCTGAAATTTTCTGATCTCTCTTGTCTCAAGTGTTCAAGGCCAACATATTTCAAGACTCCAGACACCTAACATTTCAGTTGTTGCTGAAATCATCTTTTGTTGGAGATCAACTTCTGAAGGCCTATCACCCTACAACAAAGCTTCTTTTCTTGAACATCTCAAGGACTCAGGGGGAGCTTTGACACCATCAAATCCACATAGTCTTCTCAGCTGTTTGAGAAAGAGAAGACTTCCATAACTCTCTCACCCCCATCTCTGTAAAGGGTTTCTCAAACTCCCTTCAAAAGCTTGAACTTGGTTTTTGAGCACCTTGTCAAAAGCTCATTGGTGGCAAGACACCTGATCAAAAAATCTGATTTGGTTTTTGAGCACCTTATCAAAAGCTCATTGGTGCCCAGGACACCTGATCAACTCATCCTGCAGTGGATTCCTACCTAGGGTGGTAGAAGAGTGGATATACCCAAGTTTAGGGGAACCACTATAGCTCTTTGTGTCATCTGGATTGCTTGTCTTTATTTTTGTTTCTGGCTGTGATTGTTCTGTGATTATGTTGTGATTAGTTTAGTTCTGTGATTAGATTTAATAATTGCTTCCCTGCTCACTCAGATTACAACAACTGTTGTAAAAAGTTTTCAAGCACCATATACTCTATTCACCCCCCTCTAGAGTATATCAGATCTATCTGCACTTTCAATTGGTATCAGAGCGAGGTTGGTTATACATACCACACCTTGGTGGTTGCACAGGCTAACACCTGAACCCAAAGGTCCCTAGTTAGATCTGTTTTCTTTTGAGTTTATTATTAGATTTTGTTTTCACAAATCATGGCCCAAAATAAAGATTATGCTAGCAGCAGACCTCCAGTGTGCAATCTATCCAAGTTTGCACTTTGGAAAGCAAGGATCAGATTATATATGAATTCTATTGACGAGGATATTTTTAACTCTGTCTTTAAAGTTTGTCCAAGACCTCCAGAGAACTCAAGTACAAATGCTGTTCCACCTCCATCAGGAACAGATGCTGACATCAAGAAATGGAAGGTAGCTGATGTCAAGGCTATGAACATCTTAGCCCAGACCATGTCTGATGACATCTTTCAAAAGGTGGCTGAATGCAATTCAGCAAAGGAAATCTGGGATAAACTCTCTGAAGTAGTCTCAGGCTCAGCTGATGAGAGAAAGGACAGAAGATCCCACCTCATATCTCAATATGAGAATTTCAAGAAGGGAGAAGCTGAGTCAGTTTTAGATATGTACAACAGGCTCAGTCTAATAGTCAGTGAACTCAGGACCTTGGATAAAGAGATCTCACTAACTGAACTAAATGACAAAATTCTAATGTGCTTCCCTAGCACCTGGGATTCAAGAATCTGGCCAATCAAAGATGCCAGAAGTTTGAATAAGATCACCACTAAAGCTCTATTAGGTAAGCTCAAATCTTATGAGCTGCTCATCAAGAATAGAGAAGAAGAACAAAAGGCTGCCTCACCAGCCACAAGAAAAGAGAAGACAATAGCCTTCAAGGCAACTGAAGATCAGCCTGAAGACAAAGTCACGGGCAATGATGAAATTCTCAGCCTGTTGGCCAAACGATTTTACAAGATGGCCAGAAAGGACTTCAGAAGGAGATCATACAAGGAGCATGATAAGCCAAGGTATGATAAGTCAATTAATAATAAAGAAATTGTTTGATTTGGTTGTAGGAAACCAGGGCACATTGTTCCTGACTGTCCAGAAAACAAAAACAAGGATAGAAGGGACAAGAAAGAAAGAAGAAAGGAGAAAGACTCCAAGAGGAATTGCAATGACAAACCCTCCTCAAGCAAAAACAAACACACAAGAAAGGGGTTTGTTGCTGAATCCTGGAGTGAGACTGAAGAGGAGTCAGAAGCCTCATCCAGCTCCAGTGATGATGAAGATGATGCAGAAGAGAAAGAGTTCTGCATGATGGCAATCAATGCCTCACAACATAATTCAGATGAAGAAGAGTCAGAGTCAGATTCAGAGACTCGACCTGAAGAAGATCAGGTAATCAGCTCTTTTGATTTTAATTCAGAGGACTTTAAATCTGAGTTTAAAGCATTATGTTTAGACCTGCTAAAATCTGAGAAAGAAATTATCTCTCTCAGAAATCATTTATCTGAACATAATACCTTAAAGTCAGAAAACCTCAAACTCTCCTAGGAGTTGGAGTGTTGTAGGGAGCAGATAGCTTCACTGAAAAGTGAGCTATCTGAGGCCAAGAAGCTTGAAGAATACCTTAATGGGAGAAGTATTAAGCTGATGGACATCACAAGCACAGTGAACTCCAGATTTAATAGTACACTGGGCTTGGGTGCTTCATGCAGCCAACCCATATTTCTAACAACTCCAATCAAATTCATTTCTGATAAAGGAAAGGGAGTTGTAGAGGTAGCTAGGAAAAATTCTGGTCTGCCCAAGAAAACTAAGTCCCAGCAGAAATCATCGAACGGAGATCGACAATAGCCGAACGCAGATCGATGATCTCAGGCAAAATCGTCGAACTTAGGTCGACGATCTCAAGTTCCTGAACTCTGGCATAGTCGACCGTCGAACGGAGCTCGACGATCTGACCCAAGATCGTCGAATGCAGCTCCACGATCGTCGAACAGAGGTCAGAGCTCTGGAAAGTCTTTCAAGGGCAAATCAAAATTCAATCCTAAGGGTTCTTCATCCCAAATATTTAACCCTTATACTGAATGGATTATACCTCAAAGAAGATATCATCCTGAAGGATATAAGAGTCAACCTGGGATGTCTTTTATTTCAGAATTTAAAGGTTATCAACCTAGGCCCAAGGTAAACTGGGTCAAAAACAAATGAATTATTTTATGTGCAGGTGAAGACCTATCCAACATCTAACCAGCAATGGTACTTGGATAGTGGGTGTTCTAAGCACATGACAGGAAACAAGGACAACCTCACATCCTTTAGAGCCAAGCATGGACCCAAAGTTATCTTTGGTGACTCAAACTTTGGACAAACAAAAGGATATGGTGCAGTCCAGATTGGATCAGTAACATTCAAGAAGGTAGCTTATGTGGATGGATTGAAGCACAACTCAATAAGAATCAGTCAGTTGTGTGATGAAGGCTACCAGGTGACCTTCAACAAAGCATTATGCAAAATCAAGTCAGAGGACAACACAACTGTGTTGACAGGTAAAAGGAAAGGTAACATCTATCTAGTAGATTTTCTTTCAACAGATGTAGATATTTGCATGTTTAATTCTGTTTGTAGACCAAATAATTTATGGCATAAGAGACTAGGACACCTAAACCTTAGAACTATTACTAGGCTATCCAAGGACAACCTTATTAGAGGACTACCTTCTGGCCCCTACAAGAAGGAAGGACTATGCAGGGCTTGTCAATTAGGCAAGCAAACTAAAAATAGTTTTAAGTCACTTAATAAGAGTGATTCACCTAGGATATTGTATCTGTTACACATGGATCTTTTTGGACCCATCACAGTACAAAGCCTAGGAGGGAAATCTTAAACTTTAGTAGTTGTAGATGAATTCTCTAGATTCACTTGGGTGTTCTTTCTAAGAAAGAAGTCTGATAACTTTAAGTGTCTGACAGAGTTTCTCAAATGTATACAGATTGAGTTCAATACTCACATTGCCCTGATCAGAAGTGATCATGGGACAGAGTTTGATTCTCTTCTTATGCAAGAGTTCTGTCAGAGTGAAGGGATCATGCATACTTTCTCAGCTCCTAGAACTCCTCAACAAAATGGGGTAGCTGAAAGGAAAAATAGAACCCTTATTGAATTTGCCACTACATTGTTGTCAGATGCTCACCTTCCTCTATCCTTTTGGGCAGAGGCAGTGAACACCTCCAACTATTTGCTTAATAGAAGTTTGATACATAAACTAAAGGGAAAGACTCCCTATGAATTACTCAAAGGGAAGAAACCTAAAGTTGATTATTTTAGAGTTTTTGGTTGTATTTGCTACATACATAATAATGACAAGAAATATTTAGCAAAATTTCAAGCTAAAGCTGATGAAGGAGTGTTTCTGGGATACTCCATGATCAGCAAGGCTTATAGGGTTTATAATAAATCCTCTCTAAAAATTGAGGAATCTGTTCATTTATCGTTCGATGAATCTAACATGTCTTTCAAGTAGAAGATCCCTTCTACCATAGAACCTTTGCAGGAACATTCTCTTATTGAAGACTTGAACAAGTTACAGGTTACTCAAAGGGATGAAAGTAGTGAAGATGAAGAAAGTACTCAATATCTGCTTCTGCAGACCAGAAACAACAACACAGGTTGGTGAACAATCAACACCCCTGTTGATTTAGTAACATCAAGAGACCATCCAATTTCCTAAATAATTGGAGACATCTCAACTGGTGTGCAGACTAGAAATCAGGTTAACCAAAACCTGTTGCACACCTGCTTCCTATCTCAAATTGAACCACAGTCCATTCAAGATGCAGAGCAAGATCCACACTGGATCATTGCAATGCAAGAAGAGTTGCATCAATTTGAAAGGAACAAAGTGTGGGAACTAGTGCCAAAGCCTAAGGATCACTCCATTGTTGGAACAAAGTGGATGTTCAGAAACAAACTGGATGATCAAGGAGTAATTGTAAGAAACAAGGCAAGGCTAGTTGCTCAGGGATATTCTCAAGAAAAAGGAATAGACTATGACCAGACTTTTGCACCAGTTGCAAGATTGGAAGCCATTAGAATCATTTTAGCTTATGCAGCACATAAAGGATTCAAGTTATATCAGATGGATGTCAAAAGTGCATTTCTAAATGGAGACATCAAAGAGGAAGTATATGTCAGACAACCTCCAGGTTTTATCTCTCCAACTTATCCTTATTATGTTTTTAAATTGAACAAAGCATTATATGGTCTCAAGCAAGCTCCTAAAGCATGGTATGAGACCCTAGCATGCTTCTTTTTGGAAAATGGATTTTTGATGGGTAGAGTAGACCAAACTCTTTTCATTAGAACCCATAAGTCCCATACCCTACTAGTACAGATCTATGTAGATGATATTATTTTTGGTTCTACTGACTCAAAATTGTGCAGAAGGTTTTCCAACCTAATGCATTCTAAATTTGAAATGAGTAGCATGGGTGAGCTATCCTTCTTCCTAGGATTGCAAGTCAAATAGCATGCTGAAGGCATCTTTATTTCTCAAACCAAGTATGCAAATGAATTGGTTAAGAAATTTGGCATGTCTGAAGCATCTTGTATGAAAACACCTATGCCTACTAATGCTGTATTGGATGCTGATGAACATGGAAAACCTGTTGATCAGACAACATTTAGAGCAATGATTGGCTCTTTACTGTACCTTACAGCTAGTAAACCAGATATAATGTTTGCTACATGTATATGTGCTAGGTTCCAAGTAAGCCCTAGAGAGTCACACCTAACACTAGTAAAGAGGATTCTCAGGTATGTTAAAAGTTGTCCAAATCTAGGTCTCTGGTATCCAAAAGATTCAGCATTTGATTTAACTGGATTTTCTGATGCTGATTATGCTGGATGCAGAATTGACAGGAAAAGCACCAGTGGAACTTGTCAGTTCCTTGGTGACAGACTTGTCTCCTGGTTTTGTAAGAAATAAACTTCTGTGTCTACTTCAACTGCTGAAGCTGAATATATGGCTACAGGCAGTTGTTGTTCACAAATCTTGTGGATTCAAAACCAACTCCTAGACTATGGCTACAACTTAGAGAAGTCTAAAATCTTTTATGATAACACCAGTTCTATTTCTATAGCTCAAAATCCAGTCCTCCATAGTACGACAAAACACATAGAGATTAAGCATCACTTTTTAAGGGATAATGTTGAAAAGAATAAAATTGAACTACAATATATCCCAACTGATTTACAAAGGGGAGATATTTTCACCAAGCCCTTGGATGAAAAGAAACACACCTTCTTCCTAAATTAGTTAGGAATGTTAGATGGAGGAAGTCTTAAATAATATCCAAGATTTTTAAAAGTTTAAAAATTGACCAAGACTAGGCAAACATCTTGATTTTTTTCTTAGTGTCTAGAGTTTTTCTGGTCTCTAAACTGCGCTCGACGATTTTCCCCCAGATCGTCGAACGGAGATCGACGATTTTCGAAATCATCGACCTGAGTTCAGCATTTCTCAGATAGTATGGACTATCTCTTCCGGTCAGCAATCGTCGAACGGCGCTCGACGATTTTGTTCTCTGAACGATCGTCGAACAGAGCTCGACGCTCTCCAATATCGTCGAACGGAGATCGACGATGTTGAAGACTCTTCAGATTCCTTTAGCAGCCCCGATCGTTGAACTGAGTTCAACGATCTTTCCATTTCTGCGTCGAACCCTGATATAAAATTCATTTTTCGCCGTCGTTCTCCTTTGCGCTTTCGATTTCTCTGCAAAAACTTTATTTCCCTCCAAACATTTCTACACTTGGTCGTTTTGTTTGTTGAATCTTTGCAGGTAACTATGGCTGTTTCTGTTGCTGTTCTCGCCGCCATGAAATTTGATGCCGGCTTTGACATAGACATAGAATCCTTCAGCACGATAGACCAGGTTTTTCAGGATATCTTAGAGCTATTCAAAGAGCAGAAACTTGCTGCAATCATGACCACAAGGATTAAGCTTGCTTCTGATGAGATTAAGGAATGGGTCTACACTGCCCACAATCAGGATCAAAACACCATTGTTGGGTCAATCTCTGGCACACAGGTACCCTTGACCCCAGCAATTCTGACAGAGGTTTTTGAGTTAAGTACTGGTGGAGATTCTGCTGATTTATCTGGAGAAGAATATGCTGACTTGCTTGCCAGAATGGGTCATTCTGAGGCTAACCCTAGCAAGCTGTTGAAAAAGAATCTGTCTGTGGAATACAGATTCCTGGCTGATGTAGTTGGCAAAGTCCTATTGGCTAAGCACTCTGCCCATGATACAATTTCAAGGTATCAGCTCTGCTTAATGGGAGCCATAGTGGATAGGAAGAATTTGAACTGGGGAGAGGTCTTCTTTGACCTAATCAAGAAGAAAATTAATAAAAGTTTTGTAAAGTTTGGAAGGATTTTAGGACTGTTTCTGCAGAATAGGTGCCCTGCTTTGCTAGTATCCTCTGGGATACACATCAATGCTTCCAAGAGACTGTCTTGTGTCCTTTTTGGTAAATGGGACAGGCAGATCCTCAAGCCCAGCAGGCCCTCTTCCAGCACTGCTTCAGGCACCAGGACTGTCAGAGTCACTTCCCCTCAGGTATCTGCCCCTGCAGCTGACCTGCCTGCTACTGCCTCTCCTCCTCCTACTCCAATTCCATCTCTTCCCCTTCCATCCACCATTCAAACTCCATCCACCATCATCATCTCCAGCCCTTCTCCAACCTCTACACCATCTCCAATCCCTACTCTTCCAACCACAAAAGAACAATTCCATCCATTATACTCCTACCCTCCAACAGACATTGCCACTTCATCACCCTCCATTCCATCCTTCAACCTCATTGATGATTCCTTCATGGATGACTCACCATCCTCTCCTCCTGAGCTACCCTCATCCTCAACATCTTACCAAGATCTTCTGCAAGAGATCATTGCTCAACCCACCTTCACCCCATTTATCTCCATCCCACTGTCCTCCATCAACACCTTACCCACACCTCAATCATCTCTTCCTCCCTACACTAGCTCTCCACTACCATCATCAACAGCTACACCTCCATCCTCTACCTCTGCTCCAGTCACTACTGAGCAAGTAGATATTCTAGCGCTTGCTGACAGGCTTTATGAATTGCTATCCCCCAGGCTATCTCTTCTTTTGGAGACCTCCTTGGCTCCATTAATCCAGTCAGTGGCAGCTCTTTCTACCAGGCTCTCCTCTTTATTCCCTCAGGCAGCCCCTTCAGCAGTGTGCCTTGATCCAGCTCTATCTGAATCTAGGCAGGGGGAGATGCCCTATGAAGTGAGCCTGCCTGCTGCTGTTCTTGCTGTTTCAGTGAGCCTGCCTGCTGCTGCTGCTGCTGTGTTTCAAGATCCAGTTCAATCTCCTGTTGCAGTCTTTCCAATAGACCTCAGGTCTTTGCTCTCAGAATTTGATTCAATGTATTTCAGTTGTCTGCCAGAGAAAGCTTGTCTTCCAGAGACAGTTACTATCCAGCCCCCAGAGGATTTGCTCAAGGCCCTTATGCCCTTCTCTTGTTGTGACCCCAGCATCATCACTTCCTTTGTTAACTCAGTTTATGCTGCTGCTACTCCTGCTGAAAGCAGTGTTGTTGTTTCTGATGCTGCTGCCCTTTCTGCTGAAAATTTTGTTGATACTATTGCTGATACTGCTGATGAGCCAATTTCTAAGGAGATCCTTATGACAGAGGCACATGAGTTTGAGCCTTCTGTATTGTCTGATGATATTTCTGCTACTGATATTACTGTTTCTGTAAGTGAAACTGTTGCTGCCCCAACTGCTATCATTACTACTGCTGAACCTTCTGTATATATTGTTGTTACTGCTGCTTCAACCTCTGCTTCTGCTTCAACTTCAACTGTCACACCTTCTGTATCTGCTATTGTAACTACTGCTACTACTTCAACTTCTGGTACTCCAACCTCTGCTGCCTCATCTGCTTCAATCCAGCTCAAGAAAGATTTGATGAAGAAGATTGATGCTCTTTATGATGATCAAAGTTCTGAAAGTGATGAGTTCAGGACAGATTCTGATGATTCTTCTGCTACCATTGCCAGGAAGAGAAAGGCAAGGAGCAAAGCCATGAAGAGAGTACCTCCAGCCAAGGTCAAGGATAACAATGACATACCATATTATATTCTTCATGATTGCCCCATAACTGAGCACTGGATGCAGTACTCAAAGAATCAACTAAAAGTAATGAAGAATAAAAGGAAATATGAAAAAAGCACTTCTCAATTCCAACATCCTCATCCTCCTCCACCACCTCCTCCTGATGCAGGTGCAGGTGGAAGTTCAGCTGCTCAGCCCCCTGCTAGAAGTCAAACCCCCTATCAGCCACATGCCAGATCTTATCATAGGGGAAGCCAGTCCAGGGGCTCTCAATCCAGAAGAGGAGGATATAGAGACAATCAAAGAGAATTTCAGGTTTATTCTAAAGGATACTCAAGGTAACATCCCTACTCCAGGGAAGGACAAATTTCATCTGACACAACCTCTAGTCCTTTTCCCTATAAATTGAAGGAAACAGTTTCATCCAGGCCTCCTCAGGACAATCCTTCTAATAGATATGAGCCACCAGTGCCTTTTGAAGACCCTGAGAACAATCCAGTTGCTTGGACTGCAAGGATGAAAGAGCTTATTGCACTGGATCAGATCAAGAAAGCTAAAGAGCAAGGAAGAGACTCCTCCAACATCTCTACAATGTCTAAACAGAGAAAGAAAGAGTTGGAAAGATATGGGTCAAGCAAATTCTTTGATTCTGATAGATACATGGAGCTGCATCCTGAAGCTGTAGTTCCCAGGCCCAAACAGCAAACCTCTTTAGGTGCAGCAGATGATACAAGATCAAAGAAGGAAGCTCTCAACCCCAACAGAGAAATCAAACTCATTAAGAGCAAGGAAAAGAAATGATTATGTAAGGTGACAATCACTCTGATTTCAGATTATTATCTGGGATGATATATATCTATGGTTCTGCTATGTCCAGCTGTTTACTTTTCTGTATTGTTGCTTGTATGTTGTTATTTTAATTTTTCCAAACTCTGTAAATAGTAATCCTAACCCAAATAGGGGGAGATTGTTGGAACACCCTATTACTGATTTGGGTCAGGATCACTATGTCTCTAGGAAACCAGTGTTTGACCTCCTGTATAGCTCAAAAGGTCAATTAGAATTGAGTCTAAGGGTTAGAAGTCTAAGTTTGGAAGCTGCCCTCAAGACCAAGACTTTTTCAGTTTGAGACCAAGTCATATCGTCGAGCTCAGCACGACGATTCGTCGAACTCCGATCGGCGATCGTCTAGCTCAACTTCGACAGATCGTCGAACTCCATTCGATAATCGCTGAGCTAAACTTCCACAAATCGTCGAACTCCATTCGACGATCTGCGAGCTCAGTTCGACGATCTTGACTCAGCTTTGGATCTCTATCTCTGAGCTCAGTTCGACGTCCTTTGAGCTCAGATCGATGATATTTTGTTGCTGTATAAATCCATATCGCTGAGCTCAGTTCGACGATAGCAGAGCTCAGTTCGACGTTTTCTGATGACTTCAAGGATTTTCAAGATTCAAATTCTGATCAGTTAAGGAGTTATTCTGCAATTAATTCAGAAGATTTTCTAGCCGTTTTCATTTATTTCTGGACCAATTTTCAAGGGATATTCAAGGAATGTTTCTTTGGACTTTCCTCCAGAAGACATTTTGCAATTAAGGATGCAATTAATGCAGGCCAACGGCTATTCTTGACAGAGGATGTTTCTTCTATTCAGTACCAGAGAATAAAAGACAAGATTTTTTGAGTCTTTCTAAGTCATCAACAATCCTCAGAACAAAGACAAGAAGAACGAGAAAAATATATTCTCTGTCTAAAAAGAATTCTCTGAAGAACACACACCCAAGGAGATCAAACTTTCTGAAATTTTCTGATCTCTCTTGTCTCAAGTGTTCAAGGCCAACATATTTCAAGACTCCAGGCACCTAACATTTCAGCTGTTGCTGAAATCATCTTTTGCTGGAGATCAACTTCTGAAGGCCTATCACCCTATGGCAAAGCTTCTTTTCCTGAACATCTCAAGGACTCGGGGGGAGCTTTGACACCATCAAATCCACATAGTCTTCTCAGCTGTTTGAGAAAGAGAAGACTTCCATAACTCTCTCACCCCATCTCTGTAAAGGGTTTCTCAAACTCCCTTCAAAAGCTTGAACTTGGTTTTTGAGCACCTTGTCAAAAGCTCATTGGTGGCAAGACACCTGATCAAAAAATCTGATTTGGTTTTTAAGCACCTTATCAAAAGCTCATTGGTGCCCAGGACACCTGATCAACTCATCCTGCAGTGGATTCCTACCTAGGGTGGTAGAAGAGTGGATGTACCCAAGTTTAGGGGAACCACTATAGCTCCTTGTGTCATCTAGATTGCATGTCTTTATTTTTGTTTCTGGCTGTGATTGTTCTGTGATTATTTTGTGATTAGTTTAGTTCTGTGATTAGATTTAATAATTGCTTCACTGCTCACTCAGATTACAACAACTGTTGTAAAACATTTTCAAGCACCATATACTCTATTCACCCCCCCCCCCCTCTAGAGTATATCAGATCTAGCTGCACTTTCAATTTTTCTGGTGTGCACGATGTGTTTCACGTGAGCTAGTTGCGTAAATGTGTGCTCAGCGACCGACATATTCTTGATGATGTGCCCTGGTTGGAGCCTAATATTTCTTATGTTGAGATACATGTCCGCATTCAGGATGCACAAGATCGAGTTTTGCGGAGGAAAATCATACCAATGGTTAAAGTTTTGTGGCGAAACCAAGACGTGGAAAGCGCCAATTGGGAGTTGGAGTCAGCTATGAGGGAGGCCCATCCTCATCTGTTCTCCTAGTTGATTGGTATGTAATCTTTTCAATAACCCTTGGTTATTTCTTTTTCTTTTATAATATAGGTTTTGTGCGTAAAGTTTCAGGACGAAACTTTCATTTAGAGAGAGTGACTGTAACGCCCCAGATTTTTCGATATTTGGTTTAACTCGTTATTCTGCGCATTTATGACGTCAGGGCGTTAGGTTGACAAGTTTTCGGCATATACCATTGTTAGAGCGTGGTTTTAGCTCTTAGGTTTTTCTGTGTGTGGCTGGGTTTAGCCTGTTTGCAAGATTCTCATGCGAGCCGAGTCTGTTTTTGTGACTCGGTGGAGCCTCTTTGTGAATACTTGTGTTTTGGCTTCGAGAGGTGTTTGCCCGAGTTTTGTTCGTCGAATCTTAATTTCGATTGCACCTTTGGGTTCATAGCGTCGATTTTGTGGAAGTTGAGGCAAGTGGTGCTTTCTCTCCCTTGCCAAGTTCATTTTCTTTGTTTTCTTTATGGGTTCCCTTACCTTCTTTGTTCCTTAGATTTTAGGAGTGGTGTAAGGTTTGGTCAAGAACGGCCTGGTCGATGTTTAGAAATTTCAGATTAGGTTGAGGTAAGTTTTGTCAATTGGACGGTTAGCTTCAGGAAAAAAAATCACCTTTTATTACAGTTAGAATTAGCTGTAAAATAGTCTAATTAAGCAAGAAAAAAATTATCTTATGGGGCTGATTAGAGTAAGTCAGGAAAAGTAGTCCTTGATGACAGTAGGATTTTTTTAATCTTTTGCCATTGAGTCTTAGACTTAAGTTTTTTTCTTTTGTCAAGCAGGTTTAGGCATTGAGTGTAACCTTAGCACTGAAAGCCAGTTTTTAGCCCAAGTCCAAAAGCATTGAGTGAGCTGACTTCACTCAACGTGGAATTGAGTGTGTTGAATGCACTCAACGCCATGCTTGTGTCTGAATAGCTAAGTGTAAAGCATTGAGTGAGCTGACTTCACTCAATGCGGCGCTGAGTGTGTTGAATGCACTCAACGCCATGCTAGTGTATGAGCTGCTATGTGTAAAGAGTTGAGTGAGATGACTTCACTCAATGCGGTGTTTAGTTTGTTGAATGCACTCAATGCCATGATAGTGTTTGAGCAGCTAAGTGTAAAGCATTGAGTGAGCTGACTTCACTCAACGCGGCATTGAGTGTGTTGAATGCACTCAATGCCATGCTAAGTGTCTGTGTTGCTAAGTATAAAAGTGTTGAGTGAGTTGACTTCACTCAACGCGACATTGAGTGTGTTGAAGACACTCAACACCATCGTTTAATTTGCTGTCCAAGTAAGAAGCATTGAGTGAGTGGTATTCACTCAACGCGGCGTTGAGTGAAGCCTTGCCGTGTAGGAATTATCCGTTTAAGTCAAAAAACATCGACAACATTGAGTGGACTCAACGCGACATTGAGTGGACTCAATGCAATGTTGATTTGTTTGGTTTTTTGCTGATTATAGCCGGATGACGTCGAGTGCATTGACTGCACTCGACGTGGTGTCAAGTGTATTCGACACTTTTCCATTAGGCTTGATTTATCTCGCCGTTTCTGGTCTGATTCATTTAGTATGGGTCTTAGGGAAATTTCTTGTGATTTCTTCTTCATTTCCTTTGGAATAAAGCCTTATTTTGGGTTGTGGGTTTTTAACAGTTTTCAGGTGGTATGGTTTAAAGGTTTGTGACTGCAGGTGTGTTAGGCAGGTTCCTCTTCCACCGCAGGTATCGATGTTTCCCCAGTTTTGGGTGTGTCGAGGTATGAGACCACCTTTTTCTTGGGCCCAGTGAAGTTTTACTATTGGTGTGTTGGGTAGGTCCCTTCCACCGTGGTGTGTTGGGCAGGTCCTTCCCACTACTTGTGCCGGTGTTTTTGCTCTCTAATGATGCATTGACCAATTTATTTTCATTTATGCACGTATTTATGCTTATGTTCTTTAAGCCTTGATCCTTAAAACACTTGGTGCAACTTGGGATGTTTTACCTTTGTGAGTCCCTTCTTACCTTTTTCTTTGGGCATAAATGTTGATGATTCCTTATAATCATCTAGTCATGGATTGGTAACCCTTTTGACATTTTATTGTCTATTGATTGAATTCTATCGCATCTTGTATTTTCTTGCTGAGGTGTTCTTTTTTTGAATGTCTCAGGTTCAGGGCAGTAGCCGGGTGAGCGGCTAGGTTTGGAAGTTTGCTAGTGGACTGTTGTTTTGTAGAGATTTTCCTCACAGTAGTGAGGTAGTGTTTTATTTCTTTAATGTTAGTACAGACATACATGCTCTCCAGTAGGTTCATGTCAGGTTATTGACGCCCACTGGGGGTTTTCTTTTGAAATGCTAATTACTTGGCTAAGCTGCCTAGTGGACTATTTTGTGGTTGTGTTTACTTGTTCTCTGGGAATATTTTTGTTAGGCTGCATGTTAGTTGTTCGGAATTGTGCCCTACAATGTTCATCAAGATTTGAAGTGACATCACCAATCATGCTAATGGGCATAATGTATTTGATGTGTTCTTTAGTTCATGCATGCAGGTAGTCCATGATTGGACAAGTAAAGAAAAATGAGTTGGGCAGTAAACTCACATTTCGTCGAACTCAGCTTAGAGGTCGTCGAAATTAATTTGCTGATCGTCTAGCTCAACTCAACATAAGCTTAAGAACTCAGGATACAAAATTCGTCGAATTTTGCTCGAAGTTCGTCGAGCTCAAGTTATAGTTCGTCAAGCTCACCCAACGCTTGTCAAGCTAAAGCAAGAGAAACTTTTACTAAGGCAAAAAGCTCTGAGAGCGCTGAGAAGGTCAAAGTTCGTCGAGCTTAGTTTGCGGTTCATCGAGCTCAGCTCAAAGCTTGTCAATCTAAAGCCAGAAAATCTGTCTAAGGCAAAAGTGCTGAGACCGCTAAGAAGAAGGCGTTGAGAACGTTGAGATAGCTGAGACAGCTGAGAAGATGGCATTAAAACTGCTGAGATAGCTGAAAAGATGCATTGAGATAGCTAAGACAATAGAGACAAGGTTAGCTGGAAACTTTATAAGTCCAGAAGTGTTGAGTGAAGCAAGTTCACTCAACGCTTCTAAATAAAGTAGGAAGCGTCGAGACAGTCAAGAGGTAAACTGTTGAGAACAAAATTAGCTAGAATTTCTCTAAGTCCAGAAGCGTTGAGTGAAGCAGGTTCACTCAATGCTTCTAATGAAGAGGAAAGCGCTGAAATAAAGAATTGTCTCAGCTGATAAATGAAAAACTACTGAGACCGCTGAGAAAAATTCGCTGAGATAGTAAAACTGCAAAAACTGCTGAGACATCAGATAAGAGGAAAACACTGAGACAAAGGCTTGTCTCAGCTAATATTGGAAAACCGCTGAGACCGCTGAGACCGCTGAGACCGCTGAGACAAATCCAGGAAATTTTCTAAGTCCAGAAGCGCTGAAAGCTAAGGCTGATGGCGTTGAGTGTCTCAACATCACTCAACTCTTGATGGGATTCTGGAATATTTTCTAAGTCCAGATGTTGATGACCACTGCTGACGTTATCAAAGTCAAAATTGCAGGAAGTCATTTTGGGAAAGCTGCTACAGCACCGTAAGATGTTTTGTCTCTTTCTAATGGAGTTGGCGCTCACCAATCCTTGGTGGGCCCACATACTATGGTATCGTTGGTTCAAATCAACGCATATAAAAGGGGAAATAGTAAAAGATTAGGGTTAACGAATCAAACAAATGGAAAGAGAAATTGAAAGAGGCGGTTGGACATTTACTTCCGATCAAGCTTGAAAGCTGAAGTCCAGCCAGGATAGCCTGAAGGCAAGAAAGGATAGCTGAAGCTCTTCGAGCTCAGCAAGGTTGTTCTCTACAGAACATTTTAGCTGATTCATCTCGCAGTAAGGTGGAAGCTGCTCATCAGCACAACAGTATAAGGTTATAGCTATAGAAAAGGCTGATTCCTTCTACAACAAGTAAGCTGGATTGAAATCTGCTCAGTCCAGCAAAGTTGACTCAGAATAATTTCTCTGAGTCAGTTATTTTATTTTCATCAACTCTGTATTTATTTCCTTTAGGATTCAAGTTTCCTGAATCTGAGTGTAGGGCACTTTGTGCCTGAGCTGTAGATGACAAATTTGTCACTGAGGTAGGTTCCCTGTTTGGGCACTAAGGTGGGATCCAAGTGAGGACTTGAGCTATCAGGATTAAGTGTCTGAGGTAGGAGAGTGCTGCTCTTTGAATGTAGGGCCTTTGTGTCTGAGGTAGGTGACAAGATTGTCACTAAGCTGTAGGTTCCTGGAGGGGCACTGAGCTAGGTACCTGGAGGGGTACTGAGTTGTAGAAGTTCTGCAGCACTCTGAGAGTAGGGCCTTGTGCCTGAAGTTGTAGGGCTGAAAAGACTGAGCGGTAGGCCTTAGAGATAAGGCTGAGGTAGGTGGCATGCGGGTCACTGAGTGTAGGAACACTACAGAGCTCTGAGGTAGGATCCTTTAGGATCTGAAGTAGGGTTGTCCTCCCAGCCTGAGTGTAGGGCATAACAGCCTGAGGTAGATGGTTTGCTGACCACTGAGTGTAGGCCTTTGTGGCTGAGAAGTGAGTCTTGGAGAAGACTTGAAGACCCTGCAGGATCTGAGGTGTAAGCTTTTAGGAGCAGTTTGGAGAAGTTTTGTTGAGTCCAACAAATAAGCTTGGATAGGTGGAGAGGGAAAGTGGATGTACCAAGTTGGGGAACCACTATAAATTCTGATGTTTGTTGTGTGTGCTTGTTTTTCTCTTCGATTGCAGGACTTAAGGACAAGCTCTAGATAGAACAAGTTGAAAACAACAAAAGTTATATTAAAAGCTCAAAGACCTATTCACCCCCCCTCTAGGTGATTAGCTAACCTAAAGTTAAATAACTTTCATTAGGTATTTCAACTTATAAAAGAATTACTACTAGTATTTCATGCATGCCATCATTCTAAAACTAAAATGCTATTTTCTAACTAACTTAAAGACTATTTCTATACTTATAATAAAACAACAGTCTTGCATACCGCGAGTTATCCTTCGAGGATATTTAAGCTTGTGTAGGATGTTTATGCAACATAATCAAAGTATTTCTGCAGCGTATAACTATACTTTTACTCGTGCACTAGCTGGTCCACTGTGCCGAGGGATTAAACTTATACTGGTTTTTAATTAATAATTTATGGATTTCATATAAACTGTAGTGTTTTGAGTCTTGCCTGAGCTCCTGCAGTTATCACCTGCACGGTGTGGCATCGCGACACGTATTTTCTCTTACTCTGATATAACTTAAATGTTGAGAAAATGTGGGTTGTGACATCCTCGTCAAACATCATAAAAACTTACAAATTATTGCTCATCCTTGAAAAATATTGGCCAACAAAACATGCCTCTAGTGCCTTCCTTACAGTGCAGCTTGCTTGATAGTGGCTATTTGAGTCGACGGTTCACATATCCTCAGTTTGATAATATCAATTCACATGTTGTATTTGATCACATCTTGTGTTCATAGAGTGTGTAGGTTTACAGGTCTGAAAGTAAGGGTTAGATCTAAAATACTCTATGGGGGTGGGGTGAATAGAGTATCTTGAAAGACATAAAAACTTTTTGTTGTAAATCAAAACAGACCTAAGATAAATTAGTCTAGCACTATCGCATGCACAACAAAACCAAATATAACAAACACAACAACCTAGCTAGCACAGCCATAACAAGAACAAAAGAAAAGGTGCAACCAGACAACACAAGAATTTTATAGTGGTTCCCCAACCTGGGTACATCCACTCTTCTACCACCCTGGTAGGAATCCACTTAGGTTTTTGATCAGGTGACTGCCACCAATGAGCTTTTGATCAGGTGCTCAAAAACCAACCACAAGTCTTTTGATTAGGATACTTGCAACCAAGAATTACTTTTGAAGGGAGTTAAAGAACCCTTTATACAGTGGGGGTGAGAGAGTGATTATGTCTTCTCTTTGTCAAAATACAACTTAGAAGAATTTAGTGGATATATGATATTAGTAACAGATCCCCCTGAGATATTGAACTCAAGAAGATTTGAGCCTTGCTGCAGGGTGAGTTGGCCTTAAATATTTCAGCCTTGACCAGCAGTTATCCAGGATCTTCTTTGACAAATGGAATATTTGTTGTCCTCTGAAGAATCTTGAGATGAAGAAGGAAGAAGACTCTAGATTTTTGATTGATGTTCTTCTTCTTCTTCTTTAGCTTGCTGTTCTTTCTCTGGTCTAGGGTTTTTGATTTCTCTACTGTGTTATTGGCCTGTATGTTCTGTTCTCTGTGTTCAGACGAGAAGGTAGAAGAAGATCCTATTAACCATGTGCTTGTTGTCTCTAAGAAAATAGGAAAAATCCTTTTTATATTTTCCATGAAATCTTCCTTCTGAATTTTGAAATACTTCCTTCATTCAATGCGGACGGCCTGGAGAATATTTGCATTGATTGATTTCCCCAACTATCACATTGAAAAATGACAGGCAATAACCCTGATGAAGTCCATAATCAATGTTGTGTCTAATGGTAATATTCAGAGAATGTTAAGCATTGATTACTCAGGAATGATTGCAATAACTTAAAGGACAGAGAGAGGGAAAGTCCATGTCTGGATCTGCACAGAAATCATCGAACAGAGAACAGAAATCGTCGAGCTGGGTCCAGAGTTCGTCGAGCTTAGAAGATATATTCGTCGACCAGATAATCTTTGGTCATCGAGCTGAGATCCAAGATCGTCGACTTGAGAACAGATCATTGGTTTCTCTATAACCTTGCCAATTCTGTTCATCAAGATCGTCGAGCTGAGAATTTTAAGTTCGCCGACTAGTGTTCACAGTAATGGTTCTTGGACTTTAGAATATTGAAGTGAAGTATCCAGAAGTTGTCGTCCTGATAACTAGTTTCATCGACCTGAGAACTAGTTTCGTCGAGCTGAGAACTGCTAACTGCTACTTGATAAAAGCTTGTCAGTATTGTGGTCTAAGTTCATCGAACTAAGAACATGAATTCATCGACTGAAATATGATCCTGGACTTAGAATATTTAAGTGTTTCTGGGCTTAAAATGTTGAAGTAGACGATCCAGAAATCGTCGACCTAAGATCCAAGTTCATCAAGCTGATATTCTAACTTTGTCGACTAGAGTTTAGTGAGAAGAATTCTGGACTTGGAATGTTGAAGTATAGTGTCCATAGATCGTCGACCTGAGAACCAAGTTCGTCGAGCTCAGCTTAGAGAAATTTCTCTGAGTTCGTCGAGCTGAGCACGACTATCGTTGACCTGAGTTCGACGAACGTCGAACTCATATTCTGAGTCTTTGAAATTTCTCTAAGTCTTGAGTCTTTTGTAGTCTGTAGATGGCTGGTCCATGCAGTGTTGACTCTAAGGACAAGACCAATTCTCTAGGACTCATACATGACCCTAACTATACATGTTGGGTCAAACATCCTAGCTTAGTGAACCTAGCTGAAATCCAACTAGGGATCCAACAATCTCCTCCTATTTGGGTAAGGTCACTAATTACAGACTCACATTAATACTAAAGCAAGAAAAATATATCTAGCAGGAATTTTAACATATGCATCAGATATATATATATACACAGAGAGCTTTATATCAAGAGTATATACAGGCAGTTTTAAAATAATGGAGAGATTAAGAATACTTCAAAATGTTCATTTCTTCTTCTTGGGCTCCATTGGCTTATCCTCCTTAGATTTGTCACCTGGCTGAGAAAACTTAATTTCTTTGTTAGGATTAGCTGCTTGTGTCTTTGTCATTATCATGTCAGCAGCACCAATGATATTAAGTGAGGTTTCCCTTGGCACTACAGCTTCAGGATGCAGTTTCATATAGTCATCAACATTAAAAAATTTGTTAGCCATAGAAAGCTTGTTAAGTTCTTCCTTCATGTATTTGGACATGGTTGAATATTGAGAAGGATCCTTTCCTTTAGATTTTGCCTTGTTCATCATGGATAGGCCAACCAACTCTTGGAATCTGGCCATCCTAGCAGTTGTAGCTGTCTCTAGATCTTCAAAGGGTACAGGAGGGGAGGCAGGTCTCTTTGGGCTTTCAGCTTCTTTATGTTTAGAGATTTGTTGTTGTTGATGTTGTTGATGCTGTTGTTGATGTTGTTTTTTGCCTGATGAGTAATGACTCTGCTGGCTGCTTCCTGAAGAGGAGGACCTACCCTGATGCCTTTGATATGTTTTATACTGGGTAGTCCTCTGGGTTGAAGAACTTTAAGCACCAACAGTAGATGGAGGAGGAGGAGGAGAATCCTTTCTATATCTCTGAGGAGGTGGGGAGTACTTCCTGCTTTTCTTTCTTTCCTTTTGTTGGTTCTTGGATAGCCACATCCATGCTGGCATGCCCTTATATGGTGTGATCTTCTGCAGTATATAATATGGATTGTCATTTACTGGATTTGGTTTTGGGGCAGGAGGTGGAGGTGCCTTTCTTTTCTTGGAGACTTTCTTTTTCTTAGGCTCATCATCAGAGTCCTCTTCATCATCATCCTCATCATCAGGGTCTTGAGGGGCATCATATAAAGTATTAATAGCTTTTAGTACTGATTTATAAATGGGCTTTTCAGCCTGAGGAGGAGCTGGAGAAGGAGCTGGAGCTAGAACAAGAGAACTGCATATATCAGTGCTTTCAGCAACTGATCTACTCTCTTCTTCTATGTCAGCCATGATCCATTCATCTAGATCAGGCATTGGAGTGTCATACATTATGATAGTTAGAGTAGAAATAACTTTTGGAGGGGATGCAATAATGGGGGAAGCAGCTTTGGGTGGAGATGGCAGGACAGGAGCCTCTGGAATGGCAAAACTAGCCTTGAGTTGCTTGGCAACTTTGGGGTTTATTGGTGAGGTGTAGGGGACTATAGCCATGGATGGCTTAATACTGTACTCTGGAAGATTATTAAAATAAATTGTATCAAAATTGCTCAACACCTTTAAGAGATCAACTGTGGGATTTATAATAAAATCACCAGAAGTGTTTATTTCCTATGGAACTTGCTCATCCATGTCCATATCAGACTCAATAAAATAAATGAAATCAATTAAATCATCAGCATCTGCATATGTTGTTACTTCTGCTTCTGCTGCTTCTTTTTCTACTATTACTGCTGCTTCTGATGTTGCTGTTGCTTCTGCTTCTACTTCTTCATAGAGTATCTCCCCCTGCCTAGGTTCAGTGGTAACTGGAGCCAGGCCCCTGACTAAAGATAGAGGAGCAGAGAGAGCAGAGATGGCATCGGCAAGGGAGGATATGGAAGCAGCAAGAGGTGTAATAGCCTCTGCTATTATGCTTTTGAGGAGTGGAGTGAGAAGTTCAATGAGAGATGGAATAATGGAGGGGTCCATTGGAAGAGATGCAAAGGGTGTGGCAGAAGGTGTTTCAATGGAAACAGAGGGAGGGATGGAAGATGATGGTGGAGGAGGAGGTAAAGCATCTATCATGTGGACATCTGGAATAAAAGAAGTATGAGGAGGGGAAGTGGGCAGAGTGAAGGATGGGATGTTGGCCAGATAATGTGGTAAGGGAGAGGAAGGTGGGGAGGTAGTTGGTGTACCATAGGGAGAGGGAGTGGGAGTGTTGGAGGGAATGTGTGTACCATGTTGGGATGGAGGGGAGGTAGGAAAGTTAATATTAGTTGGGGATGGAGGGACTTGATATGATGAAGGTGTAGGAATGTGGACTGTGGTTTGAACTGTGGAGGGGAGTTGTTGTACCATCTGAGGTTGAGGTGAGATGGCTAGAGGTGATGGAGGTGGAGTAGGGATATCTTCAGCAGGTTGTGAAGTGGCTGGAGCAGCCCTAGTGCTCTCAGAAGGCCTGGTGGAAGAGGAAGAAGCCTTGGATGGCTTGGTGATGGTCCTCTCCCACTTGCCAAAGAGGGTACAGGTGAGCCTCTTGGAAGCATTAATGAATATGGTCAGGGAGACCAGGGATTCAGCAACCTTTTCTTTCAGGAAGATTCCCAAAATTCTTCCAAAACAAACCTCTTTCTTTGTGTTCTTTTTCTTTATCAATTCAAACATAATTTGAACACAGTTCACATGCTTCTTGTTCACCACTACACACATCACCAGGAATTGATGCCTGGTTACGTAATCATGAGCAGTGTACTTGCCCAGCAATACTTTTCCCACAATATCTGCTAGAAATTTATATTCAGCAGAGAGATGTTTATTCAGCAGTTGATTAGGGGTTTCTCTAGAATAATCCATCTTACTTAGCATCTCATCAAATTCATCACTAGCAATTTCTAGTTCCTCTTCACCATTTGTTAATCCAAAGAATTCAGTCATAACGGCGGGGGTAAGAGAAACAACATTACCCGATGTGGTGCCTATCATGGTGTTATCATCTATGGTTGAGGAAGTATAGACCCACTCTCTGATTTCTGCGCTAGCTATCTTGATCCTGGTAGTCATCAAAGATTTTAACTATTGATCTTCAAGAAGTTGCAAGATGTCCAGGAATATTGGATCTGAGTGTTGGAAGGAATCAAAGTCCACATCAAAGCCTGTATCGAATTTCATCGCTGTAAGACTGCCTGTTGGAATCGCCATTAGTGCACCTATAAGAGAAAAAATGAAGATCAAGTGCAAGGGAACTGAAAGCGCGGGATGGAGGTCGAAGAAAACCTAGATATAAGATTTTCCAGAATATGAATAGACAAACTCCGTTCCATGAAAAATAAATAATTCTTCGATCTGAGATTGACAAAATAATTTGTAGTGAAATAATTCGTCGAGCTCAGTCTGAAGATTTGAAGACATTTTGTCGAGCTCCGTTCGACGAAAGTTTTCTGAAGTAGATTCATCGATCTCCGTTCGACGAAAACAACTTAACTCACAGAGAGTTCATCGATCTCCGTTCGATGAATATCTCAAGAACTTTTCCCAGTTCGTCGAGATTCGTTCGACGAACATTGAAAATTCATCGAGTGCAGACAGAAGTTAAATCAAAGTTTCTTCATTGATCATGCCCAGCTGATTTATAAAGAACAAGTGATTCTTTTCATCCAAGGGTTTGGTGAAAATATCAGCTCTTTGTAAATCAGTGTAGATATAGACAAGTTTGATTTTGTTTTTGTCTACACACTCTCTAATAAATGATACCTAATGTCTATATACCTAGTCCTACTGTGATGGACTGGATTCTGTGCTATAGATATAGCACTTGTGTTATCACATAGTAGAGTTGAATTATTTAAGTTGAAACCATAGTCTAGGAGTTAGTTTTGAATCCACAACATCTGGGAACAACAACTGCCAACTGCTATATATTCTGCTTCAACAGTTGATGTAGACACAGATGATTGTTTCTTACAGAACCAAGACACTAGTCTCATACCAAGGAACTGGCAAGTTCCTGAGGTACTTTTCCTGTCAACCCTGCATCCAGCAAAGTCAGCATCTGAATATCCAGTTAAATCAAATTCTTACTCAGTAGGATACCAAAGGCCAAGACTAGGATAATTATTTATATATCTCAAAATTCTTTTTAGAAAAACTAGGTGAGATTCTTTAGGGTTCACTTGGAACCTAGCACAAAGACATGTGACAAACATTATATCAGGTCTGCTAGCTGTAAGATATAATAGGGACCCAACAACGCCCCTATATAACTTCTGGTCAACAGGTTTCCCATGTGGATCAGAATCTATTACAACATTAGTAGCCATAGGTGTTTTCTTTGCTGAGGCATCAGCCATCCCAAACTTTTTAAGAAGCTCTTTAGCATATTTAGCCTGGGAGATGAAGATGCCATGTGGTAGCTACTTCACCTGTAGACCAAGGAAGTAGAAGAGCTCACCCATGCTACTCATTTCAAACTTAGAATGCATAAGGTCAGAAAACCTCTTGCATAGTTTGGAATCAGTAGACCCAAATATAATGTCATCTACATAGATTTGTACTAACAAAATTTTGTCCTTATGGTGCCTAGTGAATAATGTTTTATCTACTATACCTCTAGTGAATTCATGCTCTATCAGAAAGCTAGTTAAGGTCTCATACCAAGCTCTTGGAGATTACTTTATACCATAGAGGGCTTTATGTAATCTAAATACATATGAAGGATGAGTTGGAGAGATAAAACCTGAAGGTTGTTCAACATAAACCTCTTCTTTTAGTAGTCCATTTAGAAAGGCACTTTTCACATCCATCTGGTAGACTTTAAACTTCTTGTATGTAGCATAGGCAAGGAAGATTCTGATTGCTTCTAACCTTGCAACTGGTATAAAGGTTTGATCATAGTCTATGCCTTCTTCTTGCCTATAACCTTGAGCAACAAGCCCAGCCATGTTCCTCACAATTGCACCATGGGCATCAAGCTTGTTTCTATATACCCGTTTGGTTCCAATGACTGGATAGTCTTTGGTTCTTAGAACCAAATCCCAAACTCTACATCTCTCAAACTGGTTGACTTCCTCTTGCATTGCAATAATCCCGTGGGGATCTGGCTCAGCAACTATTATGGATTGAGGCTCAACTTGAGAGAGAAAACAAGCATGCATCACATCTTGGTTGAGTTGATGCCTTGTATGTACACCTACTGTTATGTCTCCAATCACTTGAGATCTGGGATGATCCCTTAGTGTGACAAGATTAGTGGGTGGAGTTGGTTCAGCAACAACATTTGGAATTAATTTCTCTTGTGGAATTATGTTTGCTGTTGAATGAGGTTCAGCCTCTTCCAAATATTCATCTTCACTGTCTTCAATAACTTGTGGAGGAGAGGGTGCTATAGCTTCTTGTGGAAGGTTTAATTCACCCATTTTCTCACACAAGTGAGGTACCTGCAAAGTGTTACTGGTAGAAATCTCTTTCTCCTTGTAAGACATGTTAGTTTCATCAAAAGTTATATGTATAGATTCCTTAATTTTTAAAGATGATTTATTAAACACCCTATAAAATTTGCTTACTTGGGAATATCCTAGAAAAATTCCCTCTTCAGCCTTAGCTTCAAATTTTCTAATATATTTCTTGTTATTATTATGTATATAACATACATATCCAAATACTTTAAATTAAGTGATTTTAGGTTTCTTCCCTTTAAGTAATTCATAGGGAGTCCTATTCTTAAGTTTATGTATCAAACTTCTGTTCAGTAAATAATTTGCTATGCTTACAGCCTCTGCTCAAAAGGATAGTGGTATATAAGCATCTGCAAGTAATGTGCATGCAGCTTCAATCAAGGTTCTATTCTTCCTTTCAGCTACCCCATTTTGTTGGGGAGTTCTAGGAGCTGAGAAGTAGTGCCTGATACCCTCCTTCTCATAGAACTCATGCATAAGAAGAGACTCAAACTCTGTACCATGATCATTTCTGATCAATGCAACATGAGTAGAGTACTCAATCTGTATGGTCATGAGAAATTCTGTAAGAACTTTAAAGGTATTTGACTTAAATCTCAGAAAGAACACACAAGTGAATCTTGAGAAGTCATCTATAATGACTAGTGTATAGGATTTCCCTCCTAGGCTTTGTACAACAATAGGTCCAAATAGGTCCATGTGTAGCAAGTACAAAATCCTAGGTGATTCACTTTTATTAATTGATTTAAAATTAGATTTTGTTTGCTTGCTTAGTTGACAAGCCCTGCAAAGACCTTCCTTCTTGTAGGGACTAGAAGGTAAGCCTCTTACAAGGCTGTCTTTAGATAGCCTAGCAATATTTTTCATGTCTACATGTCCTAGTCTTTTATGGCGTAATTCATTTTGATTTCAAACAATATTAAGCTGACAAATATCTAAATTGGCAGAAAGAAAATCAACTAAGTATATGTTTCCTTATCTATTTCCAATTAAAACTTTTTGTTTTTCTTTATTAGAAATAATACAGGATGTAGAGTTAAAGTGTACCTGATAACCTTCATCACATAATTGGCTGATAGAGATGAGGTCATGCTTGAGTCCTTTTTGTTGGATCCCTAGTTGATTTGGTCTAGGTTCACTAGATTAGGATGTGACCCAACCTGTATAGCTAGGGTCAAATTTGTGTCCTAGAGTCTAGGTCAAGTCCTTAGGTTCAACATCAGATGGACCAGATATCATCAAGGCCTTCAGAGACTCCAGACTTAGAAGTCTTCAAGACTAAGTAAAGTGAGTTCGACGTTCGTCGAACTCAGCTCGACGAAAGGTGTTCGATGCTCGACGATCGTGAGACAATTTTTAGTGCTGAGCTCGACAATCCTTGTTCTCTATTCGACTAAGATTGAGTTTCTACATCAAGCTAAAGCCAGGATAACTTCAGAATTTTTCTAAGTCCAGCTTCAGTCTTTGGTCGACGAACTAGAATCTGAGCTCGACGAACTTGGACCTCCAGTTCTCAACTTCTCAGGTCGACGATTTCAGTATTCTACTCGACGATTTCTGCTCTATGATTTGAATCCTTTTCTGTCAGAGACTTCTCAGATTCTAAGTCCACAATCTTTCTTGGCTCGATGAATTTGGATCTCAGTTCACCAAATACTGTCTGACAGTTATGATTATCTGCTCGACGAAATTGATTCTCAGCTCGACGAATGAAGATTGTCAGTTCGACGAAGATTGTAGCAGTATTGACTTGAAGACTATTTCTATTATCTGATCGACGAACTCCTCAACACAGCTCGACGAACTATGAACTCAGCTTGACAATTCCTGTTCTATGTTCGACGATTCCAGACTAGGTCTTCTCCAGTTTTCCCATTCCTTTTCTTGGCGATGATTCCTGAACAATTAATGGCAGATCTTCTTGGAATGTTACCGTTAGAACGTGCAATTAATCTTGGATTATTTCATGCCGTTTTTCCATGGGACAGTTACGAAATTCATTGATTACTGCTTCCTTCCCAGGCCGACTGCATTTACTGCTTAAGATTTCAAATTTCTAGGGTGATCGACAGTCAGTCAAATAAGAATAAAAGAAAAAGGATCAATCAGTAAGAGACACTCCTAGCAACAGACACACAGACATATTGCACAGAAGAACAATCATACAGAAATCTAAAGTTCTACTGCAATCCGCCCAGGCCAGAGAACATCTTCAATTCTACAGGACAACAAAACTCTATCTGTCAAAGAAGTTTCTGAAGCAATCTCTGGTCCAGTCACTCAAGCTTTCAAGACCTATCAACCTGAAGCAGTGCTCCAGTTTTCCTGATCTCAGGGGGAGCAAATCTTCTAACATCAATCCACAGTCTTCTCAGTTGTTATTGAGAAAGAGAAGACACCATCACCGCTCTTCCAACTCCTGTACAGGGTTTTAATTCCCTTCAAAATTATTCTGGTTGTAAGTCTCCTTCTAAAAGACTTGATGTTTTGGTTTTTGAGGACCTGAACAAAAGCTCATTGGTGTCAGACACCTGATCAAAAACCTGAGTGGATTCCTACCAGGGTGGTAGAAGAGTGGATGTACCCAGGTTAGGGAACCGCTATAAATTTCTTGTGTCGTCTGGTTGCCCTTTTCTTTTGTTTTGGCTGTGTTGTTCTGTGATTAAATAGGTTGATGTGCTTATTTATTTTAATTACTGACCTGTTCACTTAGGAATACAACAAAAGTTGTAAAGAGTTTTTAAGAGAGCACAATACTCTATTCACCCCCCCTCTAGAGTATTTCAGATCTACCTTCACTTTCAATTGGTATCAGAGGCAGGTTGGTTAAAATGTCATACCTTAATTGGTTGTACATGCTAACACATGAACCAAAAACATCCCTCTTATGAGATCTGATTGTTTTGTTTTTGTTGTTAGATTTATTTCTTCACAGAAATGGCCCAAAACAAAGACTATGCAAGCATCAGACCTCCAGTATGCAATCTTAACAAGTTTGCCATCTGGAAGGCAAGAATTAGGTTATACATGAATTCTATTGATGAGGATATTTTTTCTGTTATCTTGACAGGTGTACCTCCAGCACCTGCAGCTTCTACCAGCACCTCTACTAACATGACTGCAGTACCTCCTCCAGAAAATAATGATGCCTACAAGAAAGCCACAATTGCAGATGCAAAGGCAATGAATATCTTGGATCAATCTATGTCAGATGACATATTTCAGAAGATGGCTGAGTGCACCTCAGCCAAGGCCATTTGGGATTCCCTCAACCAAGTGGTAGCTGGCTCAGCAGATGAAAGGAAAGACAGGAGATCAAACCGTATATCCCTGTATGAGAATTTTAAGAAGGATGAGACTGAATTAGTGGCTGAAATGTACAACATGTTGAGTTCAATCATCAATGAGCTCAAAACCTTGGATAAATACATCACCCTTACAGAGGTGAATGATAAGATTTTGATGTGCTTCCCTAGCTCTTGGGATTCCAGAATCTGGCCTATCAAAGAAACCAGAAGCCTAAATGAGATATCAACTGAATCTCTGCTAGGCAAATTAAAATCTTATGAGCAGTTGATCAAATCAAGAGAAGTAGCTGAACAGAAGGCAACAACTCCATTGAGAAAGGATCACAGTATAGCCTTCAAAGCCTCTAAGGAAAGTGAGACCTCAACATCAAATGAAGAATTTATGGGCCTCTTTGCAAAAAGATTGTACAAGATGGCTAGAAAGGATTTCAGAAGGAAATCATCCAGGCAGGATGATAAGCCCAGATTTGACAAGACACCAACCAACGAGGTTGTGTGCTTTGGATGCAGAAAGCCTGGACATTACATCTCTGAATGTCCAGAAAATCAGAAGAAGGAGAAAAACAAAGAAAGAGACTCCAGAAGAAAACACTGCAGCAGACCCTCTTCCAGCGAGTATAAAAAGAAAGACAAGGGCTTTATTGCTAAGACATGGAGTGATACAGAGGAAGAATCATCCTCTTCCAGCTCAAGTGAAGAAGAGGAAGAAGCAAGATCCAAGGAGGTTTGCCTTATGGCAATTGATGCCTCCAGGAGCAATTCTGGATCAGAAGGAGAATCTGAAGGTGAAGTAGCCTCAGACTCAGAGGCAGATCAGGTTCTTTCAAGCATTGATTTTAATTCTGATTTATTTAAAGTTGAATTCAAAACTATGAGCTTAGATTTGATTAATTCAGAAAGACTATGAAATCTTGAATCTGTCAATTCAGAAAACATTAAACTAACAGATCAACTAACTCTAGCAAATGAACTGATAATCAAATTAAAATCTGATTTATGTGAGGCCAAACAACTTGAGCAATCTCTCAATGGGAGAAGTCTCAAGCTGATGGACATAACAAGCACAGTTAATGCCAGATTAACTAGCAAGCTGGGCATGGGTGCATCATCAAGTTTGCCCCCATAATTAAGAAAAATACTCTTACAACCCCTATCAAATTTGTTTCTTCCAAGGGAAAGGAAAAGATTATAAACAAACCATTGTTTGAAAATAATCCAAAACCCATAGACAAGAGAAATAAAAATCAGAAAACAACTAATAAAAACAAGGTTCAACAGCATTCGTCGAACTCAGATCGACGAAATGTGGCTAGTTCGTCGAACACAGCTCGACGAACGCTGAACGCAAACTTCAGTTATAACAATTCGTCTAACTGCGATCGACGAACTTTGTATGGTTCGTCGAGCATACGTCGACGAACTTGGGGTGCAGAAAATGACTACTGTCATTCTCTGAGCAGAGATCGACGATCTCAGCCCTATTCTTCAAACTCTGGTCGACGAACTTACAGAAAATCGTCGAACCCAGAAGGACCAAACTTAAATCATTTCTCTTACAGAAATTGTAAGCCAACTAATAAGACATTCAATCCAGTAGCTGATTGGGTTATTCCACCTAGGATATATCATCCCTCAGGTTATAAATCTCAACCTTCCTTGTCAGTTATTTCCATCTTTTCATTTCAACCAAATAAAGGACCCAAGGTAACCTGGGTCAAGAACAATTGAATTTTGTTTTCCACTACAGGTACAGGTGAAGAGCTGTCCAAGGGTAAGTCAGACCTGGTACTTGGACAGTTGTTGCTCCAAGCATATGACAGGCAGCAAGGACAATTTATCCAATTACAAGTCCAAGCTAGGACCAAAGGTGATCTTTGGTGATTCAAAGAGTGGCCAGTCAGAAGGATATGGAGCAGTCAAGATTGAGACAATTAATTTCAAGAAAGTAACATATGTAAGGGGACTTAAACATAACCTAATATCCATAACTCAATTATGTGATGAAGGTTATCAGGTACACTTTAACTCTACCTCTTGTTCTATTATTAATAATGAAAACCAAACTGTTTTAATTGGAATTAGACAAGACAACATATATCTAGTAGACTTTATTTTTGCCAAAACTGATGTTTGTTTACTCAATATCACTAGTAACCAAAATTAGTTATGGCATAAAAGGTTAGGACATGTAAACCTTAAGAATATAGCTAGGTTATCTAAAGACAACCTTGTTCGAGGTTTACCTTCTGGCCCCTACAAGAAGGAAAATCTTTGTAGGGCTTGTCAATTACGTAAGCAAACTAAAACTAGTTTCAAATCCATTAATAAAAGTGATTCACCTAGGATTTTGTATTTGCTTCATGTGGATCTATTTGGACCCATCGCTGTACAAAGCCTAAGAGGGAAGTCTTACACTTTAGTTATTGTTGATGACTTCTCCAGATTCAGTTGGGTAGCCTTTCTGAGAACTAAGTCAGATACATTCAAGGTTCTTACAGATTTTCTCAGGACCATTCAGATTGAGATCTCTACTCATGTTGCATTGATCAGAAGTGATCATGGCACATAGTTTGAGTCTCTTCTTATGTATGACTTATGTGAGAAGGAAGGTATCAGAAAGTGCTTCTCAGCTCCTGGAACTCCCCAACAAAATGGGGTAGCTGAAAGGAAAAATAGGATACTCATTGAATCTGCAGATACATTATTGGCAGATGCTTACATGCCTCTATCTTTTTGGGCAGAAGCTGTAAACACTGCTATCTATGTCCTGAATAGAAGCCTTTTACATAAGCTGAAAAATAAGACCCCCTATAAATTACTTAAAAGGAAGAAACCTAAAATCACATATTTTAAAGTTTTTGGTTGCATATGTTATATTCACACAAACAAAAAAAGATACATTAGAAAGTTTGAGGCTAAGGCTGAAGAAGAGATTTTTCTAGGATACTCTTAAGTAAGCAAGGCCTATAGGATTTTTAATAAATCCACTCTTAAAATTGAAGAGTTAGTACATGTATCTTTTGATGAAGATAACATGTCTTATAAGGAGAAAGAGATTTCTACCAATAGCTTTTTGCAGGTTCCACAACTGTGTGAGTCTATGGATGGACTAAACCTTACCCAAGAGGTGTCAACCCATCCTTCTCCACAGGTTGCTGAAGTCAGTGAAGAAGAAATCCAAGTGGAAGAAGCTGAACTTCCCTCAACAGCTAATATCATTCCTTAAGAGGAATTAATTACAAAAGCTGTTGCTGAACAAACTCCACCAACTGATCTTGTCACACTTAGAGATCACCGCAGATCTCAAGTGATTGGAGACATTTCAGCAGGTGTATAGACAAGGCATCAACTCAACCAAGACTTGATGCATGCCTGTTTTCTCTCTCAGATTGAACCTCTCAGCATCCATGAAGCTGAGCAAGATCCCCACTGGATTATTGCAATGCAAGAGGAACTAAATCAGTTTGAGAGATGTAGAGTTTGGGATTCGATTCCAAGACCTCATAACTGCCCAGTTATTGGAACCAAATGGGTCTACAGAAATAAGTTGGATTCTCAATGGAACATAGTGAGAAATAAGGCTAGGCTTGTTGCTCAAGGCTACAGGAAAGAGGAAGGAATTTACTATGACCAAACCTTTGCCCCTGTTGCAAGGTTAGAGGACATAAGAATATTCCTTGCCTATGCAGCTCACAGGAGATTCAAAGTGTTCCAAATGGATGTCAAGAGTGCATTTTTGAATGGAGTGCTTCAAGAAGAGGTTTATGTAGAACAACCTCCCGGTTTTATCTCTCTAACTCAACCCTCTTTTGTATTTAAATTGCATAAAACTCTCTATGGTTTAAAGCAAGCTCCAAGAGCTTGGTATGAGACCTTAACAAGCTTTCTTTTAGATCATAAATTTACAAGAGGAACCATAGATAAAATGCTTTTCACTATACATCATAAGGACCAAATTTTGTTAGTACAAATATATATGGATGACATCATCTTTGGGTCTACTGATCCCAAATTGTGCAAGAGGTTCGCTGACCTCATGCATTCCAAATTTGAGATGAGTAGTATGGGTGAGGTTTCCTACTTCCTTGGTCTCTAAGTGAAGCGCTTACCTTATGGTATCTTCCTCTCCCAAGCTAAGTATGCTAAAGAGCTTATTAAGAAGTTTGGGATGGGTGATGCCTTAGGAATGAAAAAACCTATGGCTACTAATGCTGTTGTGGATTCTGATGCAGCAGGGAAACCTGTAGATCAGAAACATTATAGGGCAATTGTTGGATCCCTACTATACCTAACAACTAGCAGACCTGATATAATGTTTGTCACATGCCTTTGTGCTAGGTTCCAAGTGAACCCTAAAGAATCTCACCTTATTTTCTTAAAAAGAATTTTGAGATATATAAAGAGTTGTAGTAATCTAGGACTCTGGTATCCTGCAGAGTCAGAGTTTGAGTTAACTGGATACTCAGATGCTGACTATGCTGGATGTAGAGTGGATAGGAAGAGTACCTCTGGAACTTTCCAGTTCCTGGATATGAGACTTGTCTCCTAGTTTTGTAAAAAGCAAACATCTGTGTCTACATTAACTGCAGAAGCAGAATATATGGATGTTGGCAGCTGCTGTTCACAAATGTTATGGATACAAAACCAACTCCTAGACTATGGTGTCAACTTAAATAATTCAACATTATTTTATGATAACACTAGTGCTATTGCTATAGAATAGAATCCAGTTCACCATAGTAGGACTAAGCATATTGAAATAAGACATCGTTTCATTAGAGATAATGTAGACAAAAAGAAAATTAACCTAATACATATTCCTACTGATTTACAGAGAGCAGACATTTTCACCAAACCCTTGGATTGGAAAAATCATATGTTCTTTATAAATCAAGTGGTAATGATCAATGGAGAAGAGTTAAATTAATTTTTGTCTGCATTCGACGAATTTTCCAGAGTTCGTCGAATGGAGTTCGATGAATTAGGGAAAGTTTGAGAGATTCTCGTCGAACGGAGATCGACGAATTCTCTGTTTGGAAACAATTTTTGTCGACCGGAGATCGACGAACGTTGCTTTAGTAGACATTTCGTCGAACGGAGTTCGACGAACTGTGTTCGATTCTTCTGAATGAGATCGACGAATTCTCTGTCTATAATTTATTTTGTCGACCTCAGTCGAAGAACTGTTTCTTTTTCGTGGAACGGAGATTGTCAATTCATATTCTGGAAAACTTATATCTAGGTTTTCTTCGACCTCCGTCCCGCGCTTTCAGTTCTCTTGCTCTTGATCGACGTTTTCTCTGTCTCTCTTTTGCAGGTCATCAATGGCGATTCCAGCAGGAGCTTTGGCTGCCATGAAATTTGACACTGGTTTCGACATGGATTTTGATTCGTTCCAACATTCTGACCCCATATTCCTCTACATTCTAGAACTATTAGAGGAACATGGTCTCAAAGACTTCATGACCAGAAGGATTAAACTACATGCGACCGAGATTTGAGAATGGGTATACACTTTGTCAGTTTCTGAGGAAAATGTTCTGACAGGAAATATCAGGAGTCATGCTTTTTCCTTATCTCCCGCCGTACTATCTGAAATTTTTGGTTTGGTAAATGGAGAAGATGATATGGAAATGGATTCTGAAGAATACAGTTCGATGCTAAAGCTGATTGGGTTTTCTAGAAGTAACAATAACAAGTTATTAAAGAAACAACTGTCTGCCGCCTATAAGTTTCCTTATCTATTTACAATTAAAACTTTTTGTTTTTCTTTATTAGAAATAATACAGGATGTAGAGTTAAAGTTGTTGGGTATTGTATCCACAATCACCTGGATTTAAGGAAGCCTCCTGTCAGGCTAAGATGAATTCACAATGTATTTGATGAAACTTCTTAAGTTGTGCTTGCAGTTCTTCCACGCAAAGTGCACACCAATGTCAGGGTGCAGTAAGTCAATATACACGGGTCTGCACGACGTAATCCCTCGTTGAGCAGATCAGTGTGTTGGCCTACGTGTACTCTCTCTATTAGAGTGCACTTACTTTCAAGTACAGGGCCATGTTTATGCAAGAGAAGACAAGGAGCAAGGATGGGTCAAGGAGCCGCTCTTGGGTGGAAAGACGAAAATTCATCTAAGTATAATTCGACGAGAATCACCAAGTGATTTTCACCGATTCGGCGAGAATCACTAGTGATTCTCGCCGAATCGTCGAGAATCATTAGTGATTCTCGCCGACTCTTTCCGGCTACCTCAACACGGTGCCAAGTAAGATTCGGCGAGAATCACTGATGATTCTCGCCGAACCCGTCGCTGAGCAGATCATGAATACCAAGTGAAAATCGTTGAGAATCAACAAGTGAATCGTTGAGAATCACTAGTGATTCTCGACGAATCGTCGAGAATCACTAGTGATTCTCGACGAATCGTCGAGAATCATTAACTGATTCTCGCCGATTCGTCGAGAATCACCAATGATTCTCGACGAATTTTACTTGGCGTTTTCTCTGGATGTTGCTGGACCGGATTCTGCCGCTGGACTATTTTGAACCGGATTTCGGGTATCTACGTGTGGGACCCACAACGGTCATATTGTAAGTGCATACAGTGTATAAATACATGGGTATTTTTGAACAGTAGAGAAACGAAAAAAGATATACAAAGCAGAGCCGCGACTTGACCTAGTTCGCGATTTTCCGCCGCCGCCTCCGTCGCCGCGCGAGAGTGTAGATCGCCGGTCGTGATCGTGTTTTCTTCCAGATCTCCGGTCGATAGAAGCCTAGCTAAGCTCAGCGTCTCACGTGTCTAACCGGAGATCTCTTGTCTCTCGATTTGTAGATCGGGAAAGTCTTCCCCATCCGAATCGATCGAGACGATTGATCCTAGTATGACCGTTGGTAGACCTAGCTAGCTTCGCTACGAAGTTTGGATCTCTAAAGAAGTGCAGCTGCACATCTTTGTCGTCGCCGATCCCGTGAACCTTGCCGCCGCCCATCTTGCTGCCGCCGGTTCCGGGGAGATCCTTTCCAAGAGAGACCAAGGTTGTAGACTCTTCGTTGACTTCACGAACACGTCGTCGAACGAAGAGGAACACCGTAGTCTCCAAACAAAGTTGGTATCTCGTGTACATTCTATATTTACTTTTGTTGTAAAGGAACGTTTGTTCCGTGTTGTAAGGGTTGGGTGTAACCCGGTTTGTGGGAGTGTTGACTCCTACGTGTGGAAGGGTTCCTTCCTATAGTGCAAGGATTGGATTTCAATCCTGTTGGAGAAGTGACCTAGTCGTCCCTTATTGGGAGATAGGTCGAAGGGGGAAAGTGGATGTACCCAAGTTGGGGAACCACTATAAATTGTCTGTGTATTCTGTGTGCTGTGCTGTTTATTTTTATTGTGCAGGTACAATCTTAAATTCCGCAAAAACGATGTACGTCACCTATTCCCCCCCCCCCATAGGTGAAGCTAGTTGACACTAGGTGGACTTTCAAGTGGTATCAAAGCGAGGTTGCTCATCAAAAGGTTTATACCTTGAGTAGTATCCTGCCACTAGTGTCAGAAGCATGGAGCTGGATAATGAGATATTGCCACTCAGACTCCCCGCATGTACAAAGGAGTTTTATCCCGTCTGGAGGATGAGAGTGTCGTATCACTTGGATGCCAACGATCCTCGTGCATCTTTCATCCTGGAAGAGGGTCCTTTTATTCCTATGAAGACCTCCGACTCTGGAATTCAAGTGCCCAAGTGCATTGCTGAGATGTCGGAAATGGAACATTCATTCTTTAATTTGGATAAGAGGATTCGTCAAATTATTATGGACATCTGGTCTGGAGCCTCTCGCTCTAGATTGGAAAAATGTAGGACGGCTAAATCTATGTGGGAGATGATCTCAGAGCTGATGGGGGGGGTCAGAAAAAGCGGGAATATGCTGTCAACCAGAGGATGAAGCCTATGTGGGGGTCCTCACCTCTGAAGATGAAGGCATGGATCTCTCGGACAGCATCAGAGCTCCAGTGTCCGTGTCTGAGACTGAAGAGGCCAGTGAGGAAAGCAGCTCTGATGAGGATGACACGATGGTCACTGACTCGAATGATAATAACACTGAAGAGCAGGTAACTTCTTCATCCTGCCCTATCTCTTTTGAACTTTCTGAATACAGGAACTGCTTTCCTCCAGAAGATTCTGATTCTCTGAAGAGAGCCTTTCAGTCAAGCAACCTACTTGCTGAGGAGCAAGCTCAAGAGATTGCTCGACTGAAGCTCTTGTTGGTTCTCCAATTGGCATCTAACAAGGTCAAGGACTCTAAGATCTCAGCTCTAGAGAGTAGTCTAGAGAATGAGAAACGAATAGTATCAAACTTTTCCAAAGTTGATGATATAAAGAGAAAGCAAGAAAACGGGTGGATCTCCCGGATTATCAATGCATGGAGAAATGGGGAAACGGTATTCCGACCCCCCACTCCAAGCAGGAAGGCAACTCATCATGCCTTCAGGTATGACCACAGGAATAGTCGTGGTCACTGCAAGGGTGATCTCTCCCCATGTGGAGACACCCATAGTGCAAGGGCCGTCGTGGCAACCCATGAGAGAATACCTAAGGCTCATTCTGAGCCCTTTGTATTCACTGCCACTGCCTCAACTCGGTGTGAATCTACATGTCCCTGCTCACAGAAGACTTCTCACCACCTGAGGACACAGAATAGGGAGGATAGAAGTCATGGTGTATGTTTTCATGGGGCCTTTGGAAGGGGGATGCCTGTGAGAAAGGCACCACCTTCCTGGCCTTATGACGCTCACATCATGCATTCCTTCCACCCTTCCACGTGTCACGATGGAAGAGAAAATTTTGTGAGGCGATCCTGCTCTATCCCGGTTAGACCTAGGATCGTGACTACCTCAGTCACTAGATCAGGTCGTAAACGGCGATACAACATTCACCCATGTTGGTGTTGTGGCAAAGTGGGGCACTTTGCCATCGACTATTGGCACAACCCCTCTGTGCCCACGGCAAGGGCTTATCCACATTCACGGGATAGAGGTAGTCTTCCTGACAGGTTTTCTGAAGGAAGGCAGTTGCGTGCTTATGCTAACAGGAACCTAGGACCCAATATGATTTGAGTTCCTAAGGTAAAGTAATTCTTTCTTGCCGGGTAGTCTAGGTTCCCGTGAATATGATGGGAACCAGACAGTAGGTGGCTCAAGACTAAATTGGAACAAGCGTCTGCTATAACAGATGTGATATCGACTTGAGCATACTCACATTGAGCTCCTAATATGTTCTACCTGTGGGACTAAACGATGACTCTCAAAATCCCAGGTACTCATGATCAGTTCCAAGACTTGAGTCATTTTCCATTGACAGTTACACACACACATATATATATATATATATATATATATATATATATATATATATATATATATATATATATATATATATATATATATATATATCTTTATATACAGATACATCTTTGTATATACGTGTATGTATGCACATCCAAGGATAGGGTCACACGATGAATATAAAACTTAGATACATCATTAAAGAGTTATCGGAACTTCCACTGGTAGATTCGAGAACTAACATCTGCAGGCGTAAATTAATTCACTGAAAACTAACAAAGATACGTCGTTGGAAGACTTTCAAATTAACTTACGTCGTTAAATTAATTCCACTGGCTCAATATGTGTATGGAAAAGCCGGCCCAAACCCTAATAGCTTGACTTTCAGGAGTATCTATATAGTTAGAACACTTTCAAATTAACTTAGACAAACGGAAACCGTAAGAATCCCATTTAACTCGTCGAGCTTGGCATTTAAGGCGAATCCCATTCTCGCCGAAGGATCAAGAAGAATCACATTTGAGGAAGAATTCCCGCCGACCCTTCACCTTCCGTAAGAATCCCGCCGAAGGAGCACACTATACAAATCCCGCCGACCTTCGCAGGAGACACTATACGCATCCCGCCGAACTTCGCAGGAGACACTAGGTTTCTTCCGCCGACTCTTCCCATTCCCACCGACTCGCGGAAGCATGCCGAATCTCGCTGACTCTCTCCGCAGGGAATTCTCTCCTTCTCCGATGGAAACTCGCCGAGGGGCAACTCACCGACTGCCGCAAAACTCACCTCCGCAAGCGAAAGTTACCGGAAGGGCAACCCGCCGACTCCTGCAGGAAAGCTCGCCGAATCGGTCTTCATCGAAGGTCTCCCGCAAGAATCCCGCCGAAGCTCTCACCGACGATCTCTCCCAGTTTTGATTCTTCTCCGCTCGAACTAACTCACCGTCTACACCGCTAGGTATCCCCTCACCCTCACTTGGACTTGATCACTAGTATCACTTCCTTTTTGATTTTTGATTAAGCGTAGAATAGGGCTTCTCTCCCTAGATCTGCAATGGCTCCAAGGTCAACTGCTGGGTTGGTCACTGGTTGCGAGCTTGTTCGAACTGGGTTCTCTCACGCCTCGGACGAATTCCGCAACATCATTCTGATGCTGGAAGAGGCTGGGCTATCATTCGTCCTGGAGCACCCTTGCAAAATCTTGGACAAAGAGGTGCTGGAGTTCTTCGCTACCGCAAGACTCTGAAATGGCGACTCACTAATCAAAAGCAATGTGGCTGGGGCGAAGATCAAGATATCTGCCAGCAAGCTGACCCGCTTCCTGCAGCTTTCTAGCTCGGAGCATGAGGACTATCTGGAGGACGATGACAAAACCAGAACTCTCTTATTCTGCGGTCTCCCACAAGGAACTCGGTCAATAAAGAGAAAGGATATGAATGAAGAAGGGAAGCTCCTGTCTGACATAATTGGAAAGGTGCTCATCTGTAAGCCGGGCTCTCATGACCATATCTCAGCGGATATGTTCAAGATCCTGATAGCTGTTGTCTGCCATAAAAGGTTCAACTGGGGGGAGTTGCTGTTCGAGAAGATAAAGGACACCTTGGGCTCTCCGAGTTTTGGCCGCATCATAAGTCTATATCTAAATCAGCTAAATGGAGACAAGTTTGACATGAGTAAAAGTGTTCCTCTCCACTACTTGAAGAAGATGGACTCAAGTGTGTTTGACCGATGGGAGAGGCGTATTGGGCAGACTGCAGTGGAAGAATAACAGGGAGTATCTCCAACAGTCACCCCCAGTGAAATTCCTGACACTTTAACTGAAGGAATCGAGGGGGAGCCTCTACCCCCTCATACTGATGTAGTATCTGACATCTCCCAGCTGGCCAGAGATGCTGTGGCAGATCTACATGAAGAAAGTGAACCTGAGCTGGAGCATGGGGAGGCCCCGAACCGAAACGATCAAGGAGCCGAAGCTACTGTACTGGAGACTGCTGACAAAGAGTTGGAAGAGGCTGCTGATGAAGATGATTTCATGGATGATGACGGAGAGGAAGACGGGAATGAGGGACATGAAGCATTGGAGGCTCCAGATCTCTTTGAACCTCCATCTGACAAGCATGCACCAGTGGAGGGGGAGTTAGAAAAATCTACAAAGGCCGCCAGCATTCCCCCCATAGAGACTGTGCTGGTGTCTAGCTCTACAGAGGCGTCTGCTGAAGAGCAAGGCCAAGAAGTGCCTCCGGCTCTTCTGTTACGAGATGAGCTAGCCACTCACACTGTAAATGTCATTCAGGGCATGGTGAATGAACTTAAAGCCTCCTTTGATAAAGCTCAGAATAAACTGCTGCACAGAATTAAGAAGTCTGAAAATCTCATGCTCAAGAATATGGTGGAGATCAACCATAAACTTGACATGATGGACAAGAAATTTGAAGAGAAGTATACCGCGGCCGGCGAAGCTGTCACACTTCTTATGGCCGGATTGAAGAAGACCACCGACACTGTTGCTGTAGCAAATCAGAATGCACATGTTGTAGCCAACAACATTCAAAAGTTTGACGGTAACATGGTAACTCTCAACGCCAATCAGCAAGCCTTAGTCAATGAATTCTCCAGGACTTCAAAGCATATTGATGACTCGCTGCACTCATATGCCAATTCCATCGCGGTCGAAGCCAAAAAGGGGGAGAAAGAGTATCTAGCTAACATGGCCGAGCTTCAAGAAATCATGATCACAAACTTCGAACAGTCAAACAAATATGTCTATGAGAGCTGCTGGTGTATGCTCCAACAGGCGTTAGGCGTCGTTTTGCCTGACAATCCTGCAGGTATTCATGCTCCTGAGACTTCTATGGGTGCTGCGGGAGTAAGTGCTGCTGAGGGAATATGTGCAAGTGCTGCAGATGTTCCCATAAGTGAAGTTGATGCTAGGGCTATTTCCAAAGCTAAACTGATGAGCATGTTTGACCAAGAGGCCCTAGCAAAAGCCAGGGGCAAGAGAAAAGCTCAGGAAGGGACCTCCAGGGAGACACTAGCTGAGAAGAGAATCAGAATGAGTGAGGAGGAAGTACGAAACGAAAAGTGGAGTCCAGTTTCAAAGAACATCATCTTGGACACCTTTTGGCTACAAGAAAAAGGAGAACTCAATCGAAACGAAGTATACAGCCAGTATGAATGGGAGATGCATAAGACGTATGAAGCCAAAAGGAACATCTTCTTCAGAAACAACACGGATGCAGATAAAGTTCCTCCTCCCAGATATTACCCGAAGCCTAAAGAGTACATGGAGAGACAAAGGAAGAAGTTTTTGGCGCAAAAACTCAAGGATGACTTAGCTAAGGAAAGATAGTCAACAACTTGTAGCTTGTCATTCTCTCCTAAGAACATTTAATGCTTATTGTTATGATATGAACAATTCTGAGATTATATATATATATATATATATATATATATATATATATATATATATATATATATATATATACATTTGTATTTGAATATGTGAATGACTCAAGTCCTGATCTGGTTGTTTATATTCTCTTGTGCTGCATGTTTAACTTCTGAATGCTGTTTTTTTTATTATTTGATTAGTGTTATTCATCTTAGCTAGTAGGGTTTTGGCTTCGTCAAATAGGGGGAGATTGTTGGGTATTGTATCCACAATCACCTGGATTTGAGGAAGCCTCCTGTCAGGCTAAGATGAATTCATAATATATTTGATGAAACTTCTTAAGTTGTGCTTGCAGTTCTTCCACGCTAAGTGCACACCAATGTCAGGGTGCAGTAGGTCAATATACACGGGTCTGCACGACGTAATCCCTCGTTGAGCAGATCAGTGTGTTGGCCTACGTGTACTCTCTCTATTGGAGTGCACTTACTTTCAAGTACAGGGCCATGTTTATGCAAGAGAAGATAAGGAGCAAGGATGAGTCAAGGAGCCGCTCTTGGGTGGAAAGACGAAAATTCGTCTAAGTATAATTCAACAAGAATCACTAGTGATTCTCGCCGAATCGTCGAGAATCATTAGTGATTCTCGCCGACTCTTTCCGGCTACCTCAACACGGTGCCAAGTAAGATTCGGCGAGAATCACTGATGATTCTCGCCGAACCCGTCGCTGAGCAGATCATGAATACCAAGTGAAAATCGTTGAGAATCAACAAGTGAATCGTCGAGAATCATTAACTGATTCTCGCCGATTCGTCGAGAATCACCAATGATTCTCGACGAATTTTACTTGGCGTTTTCTCTGGATGCTGCTGGACCGGATTCTGCTGCTGGACTATTTTGAACCGGATTTCGGGTATCTACGCGTGGGACCCACAACGGTCATATTGTAAGTGCCTACAGTGTATAAATACATGGGTATTTTTGAACAGCAGAGAAACGGAAAAAGATATACAAAGCAGAGCCGCGACTTGACCTAGTTCGCGATTTTCCGCCGCCGCCTCCGTCGCCGCGCGAGAGTGTAGATCACCGGTCGTGATCGTGTTTTCTTCCAGATCTCTGGTCGATAGAAGCCTAGCTAAGCTCAGCGTCTCACGTGTCTAACCGGAGATCTCTTGTCTCTCGATTTGTAGATCGGGAAAGTCTTCCCCATCCGAATCGATCGAGACGATTGATCCTAGTATGACTGTTGGTAGACCTAGCTAGCTTCGCTACGAAGTTTGGATCTCTAAAGAAGTGCAGCTGCACATCGTCGTCGTCGCCGATCCCGTGAACCTTGCCTCCGCCCATCTTGCCTCCGCCGGTTCCGGGGAGATCCTTTCCAAGAGAGACCAAGGTTGTAGACTCTTCGTTGACTTCACGAACACGTCGTCAAACGAAGAGGAACACCGTAGTCTCCAAACAAAGTTTGTATCTCGTGTACATTCTATATTTACTTTTGTTGTAAAGGAACGTTTGTTCCGTGTTGTAAGGGTTGGGTGCAACCCGGTTTGTGTGAGTGTTGACTCCTACGTGTGGAAGGGTTCCTTCCTATAGTGCAAGGATTGGATTTCAATCCTGTTGGAGAAGTGACCGAGTCGTCCCTTGTTGGGAGATAGGTCGAAGGGGGAAAGTGGATGTACCCAAGTTGGGGAACCACTATAAATTGTCTGTGTATTCTGTGTGCTGTGCTGTTTATTTTTATTGTGCAGGTACAATCTTAAATTCCACAAAAATGATGTACGTCACCTATTCCCCCCCCCCCATAGGTGAAGCTAGTTGACACTAGGTGGACTTTCAAAAGTGTACCTGATAACCTTCATCAGATAATTGGCTGATAGAGATGAGGTTATGCTTGAGTCCTTTTTGTTGGATCCCTAGTTGATTTGGGCTAGGTTCACTAGATTAGGATGTGACCCAACCTGTATAGCCAGGGTCAAATTTGTGTCCTAGAGTCTAGGTCAAGTCCTTGGTTCAACATCAGATGGACCAGCTATCATTAAGGCCTTCAGAGACTCCAGACTCAGAAGTCTTTAAGACTAAGTAAAGTGAGTTCGACGTTCATTGAACTAAGCTCGACGAAAGGTTTTTGGCGCTCGACGATTGTGAGACAATTCTTAGTGCTGAGCTCGACGATCCTTGTTCTCTGTTCGATGAAGATTGAGTTTCTACATCAAGCTAAAGCCAAGATAACTTCAGAATTTTTCTAAGTCTAGCTTCAGGCTTTGGTCAACGAACTAGAATCTGAGCTCGACGAACTTGGACCTCAAGTTCTCAACTTATCAGGTCGACGATTTCAGTATTCTACTCGACAATTTCTGCTCTACGATTTGAATCCTTTTTTGTCAGAGACTTCTCAGATTCTAAGTCCACAGTCTTTCTTCGCTCGACGAATTTGCATCTCAGTTCGACGAATACTGTCTGACAGTGATGATTATCTGCTCGACGAAATTGATTCTCAGCTCGACCAATGAAGATTGTCAGTTCGACGAAGATTGTAGCAGTATTGACTTGAAGACAATTTCTATTATCTGATCGACAAACTCCTCAACTCAGCTCGACGAACTGTGAACTCAGCTTGACGATTCCTGTTCTATGTTCGACGATTCCAGACTAGGTCTCCTCCAGTTTTCCCGTCCCTTTTCTTGGCGATGATTTCTGAACAATTAATGTCAGATCTTCTCGGAATGTTACCGCTAGAACGTACAATTAATCTTGGATTATTTCATGCTGTTTTTCCATGGGACAGTTAGGGAATTCATTGATTGCCGCTTCCTTCCCATGCCGACTGCATTTACTGCTTAAGATTTCAAATTTCCAGGGTGATCGACAGTCAGTCAAATAAGAACAAAAGAAAAAGGATCAATCAGTAAGATACACTACTAGCAACAGACACACAGACAGATTGCACAGAAGAACAATCATACAGAAAGCTAAAGTTCTACTGCAATCAGCCCAGGCCAGAAAACATCTTCAATTCTACATGACAACTTCAAAAGGACAATAAAACTCTATCTATCAAAGAAGTTCCTGAAGCAATCTCTGGTCCAGGCACTCAAGCTTTCAAGACCTGTCACCCTGTAGCAGTGCTCCAATTTTCCTGATCTCAGGGGGTGCAAATCTGCTAACATCAATCTACAGTCTTCTCAGTTGTTATTGAGAAAGAGAAGATACCATCACCTCTCTTCCAACTCCTGTACAGGGTTTTAATTCCCTTCAAAATTATTCTGGTTGCAAGTCTCCTTCCAAAAGACTTGAGGTTTTGGTTTTTGAGCACCTAAACAAAAGCTCATTGGTGTCAGACACCTGATCAAAAACCTGAGTGGATTCCTACCAGGGTGGTAGAAGAGTGGATGTACCTAGGTTGGGGAACCCCTATAAATTTCTTGTGTCGTCTGGTTGCCCTTTTCTTTTGTTTTGGCTGTGTTGTTCTGTGATTAAATATGTTGTTGTGCTTATTTATTTTAATTACTGACCTGTTCACTTAGGAATACAATAAAAGTTGTAAAAAGTTTTTAAGAGAGCACAATACTCTATTCACCCCCCCCCCCTCTAGAGTATTTCAGATCTACCTTCACTTTCACTTTTACATAAGTCACCTTCTTGAATGTGACTACTCCAATCCTTACTTCTCTAGAGCCTTCAGACTGGCCACACTTTGAATCACCAAAGATAACCTTTGGCCCCAGCTTAGACTTGTAATTGTTTAAGTTGTTCTTGCTGCCAGTCATGTGCTTGGAGAAACCCTTGTCCACATACCATAGTTGATTAACAACTGGACAACTCTTCACCTGCAGAGAAAATAATTAATTATTCTTGACGCAGGTTACCTTGGGTCCTTTGTTTTGCTGATAGGAAAAACTTGAAATCACAAAAAATTCAGGTTGTGATTTACATTCTAATGGGTGATATCTTCTAGGTGGAATTATCCAATCAGCCACTGGATTAAAAGGTTCCCTAGATTTATTAGAGTTGTTGTTAAAGTTATGACTTTTATTAAGTCTTTCTGGGTTCGACGAAATGTTGTGAGTTCATCGACCAGAGTTCGACGAAATAGGATGAGATCGTCGATCTCTGCTCAGAGAATGAACATGTTCATTTTCTGTGCCCCAAGTTCGTCGACCTCTACACGACAAACTGTACACAGTTCGTCGATCACACTAAGATGAATGATTATTATATAGATTTGCGTTCAGCGTTCGTCGACTTGAGTTCGATGAACTTGCCACATTTCGTCGATCTGAGTTCGACGAAATCTGTCGAACTTTGTTTTTTTCTAAGGTTTTCTGATTTTGTTTTTTCTTGTTTTTATGTGTGATTTCAGTTTGATTGTTGTTCATTACTTCTTTATTCTTAGCTAACACAAATTTAATGGGGGTTGATAATGTGTTCTTCTTGAGAATGGGGGGTAAACTTGATGATGCACCCAAACCCAGTTTGTCATTTAGTTTGGCATTGACTGTGCTTGTGATGTCCATCAGCTTAAGGCTTCTCCCATTGAGAGATTCCTCAAGTTGTTTGGCCTCACATAGCTCTATTTTTAAAGCAATGATTCGTTCATTAGCTAGTGTAAGTTCATCTTTTAGCTTAGTGTTTCAGAAATTATATTTTATTGATTAGCTAGTCTTTTCCTAAGTGTTTTGATTTCCTTTTCAGAATTTATTAAATCAATACACATGGTTTTAAATTCAAACTTGAAAGCATCAGAATTATAGTTAAAAGATAAAAGTACCAGATCAACTTCTGTTTCTGAAGCTTCTTCATTTTCAGATTCTTCATCTTCATCTGATTGACTTCTTGAGGCATCAATTGCCATGAGGCAGAATTTTTGGCCCTTGCCACTTCTTCTTCTTCATTGGAGCTAGAGGATGTGGATTCATCTTCAGTTTCACTCCAGGATTCAGCTACAAAGCCCTTCTCTTTCTTCTTGTCTTTGCTGGAAGAAGGCCTACTGCTTTGCTGTCTTCTAGAATCCTTTTCTCTTCTCCTTTCTTTCTTTTGATTTTCTAGACACTCTGAGATGAAGTGTCCAGGTTTCCTGTAGCCAAAACAAACAACCTCTTTAGTAGGGGTTTTGTCATACCTTGGCTTGTCATCCTTTCTGGATGATTTTCTTCTGAAATCTTTCCTTGCCATTTTATAGAATCTTTTGGCAAGCAGACTCATTAACTCTTCATTCACTGTTGAAGTTTTTGTCTCTTCAGCAGCCTTGAATGCTAAGTTGTGTTCCTTCCTTGCTGGTGGAGGTGTACTTTGCTCTGCTGCTTCTCTGGATTTAATGAGCTGCTAATAGGACTTGAGCTTTCCTAAAAGAGATTCAGTAGAAATCTCATTTAAGCTTCTAGCCTCCTTAATTGGCCAGATCCTTAAATCCCATGAGCTTGGGAAGCACATAAGGATTTTATCATTTCCCTCAGTGAGGATGATGTCCTTATCCAAGGTCTTCAGCTCATTGATGATTGAGCTCAGCCTGTTGTACATATCTGCAACAGATTCTGCTTTCTCCTTCTTGAAGTTCTCATATTAGGATATGAGATTGGATCTTCTATCTTTCCTCTCATCAGCTGATCCAGTTACCATTTGGTTGAGAGAGTCTCAATTGGCCGTAGCTGATGTGCATTCTGCCACTTTTTGGAAAATGTCATCAGACATTGTTTGGGCCAGAATATTCATGGCCTTGGCATCAGCAACCTTTGCTTTCTTTTGTGCTTCAGTCCACTCAGGTGGTGGAACTGCATTGGTGCTTGAATCCGTTGTAGATGTAGAGGAAGTTGCTTGAGGAGGACTTGTCAAAATGGAATTGTAGATGTCCTCATCAATTGAATTCATATATAATTTGATTCTTGCCTTCCAGATGACAAACCTATTTAGGTTGCACACTGAAGGTCTGGTGCTTGCATAGTCTTTGTTCTATATCATGCTGTGAATATAAACTTAATAGAAGTAAAAGTCAGATCTAACAAAGGATATTTTGGTTCAAGGGTTAACTTGTTCAAACAAAGGAAACTAGCTTTGATACCAATTGAAAGTAAGTGTTAGATCTGAAATACTCTAGAGGGGGGGGGTGAATAGAGTATCTAAAAAATCTTAAAAACTTTTTGCTTTAAATAAAAACAGATCTAAGATAAATTAGTCTAGCATTATCACATGCACAACAAAACTAAATATAACAAACACATCAACCTAGCTAGCACAGCCACAGCAAGAACAAAAGAAAAGGTACAACCAGACAACACAAGAATTTTATAGTGGTTCCACAACCTGGGTATATCCACTCTTCTACCACCCTGGTAGGAATCCACTCAAGTTTTTGATCAGGTGACTTCCACCAATGAGCTTTTTATCAGGTGCTAAAAAATCAACCCCAAGTCTTTTGATCAGGAGACTTGCAACCAAGAATAACTTTTGAAGGGAGTTAAAGAACCCTTTATATAGTGGGGGTGAGAGAGTGATTATGTCTTCTCTTTCTCAAAATACAACTGAGAAGACTTTAGTGGATATATAATGTTAGCAACAGCTCCTCCTAAGATATTGAACTCAGGAAGATTTGAGCCTTGCTACAGGGTGAGTAGGCCTTCAATATTTCAGCCTTGACCAGCAGGTATCCTGGAGCTTCTTTGACAGATAGAATATTTGTTGTCCTCGGAAGAATCCTGAGATGAAGAAGGAAGAAGACTCTTGATTTTTGATTGATGTTCATCTTCTTCTTCAGCTTGATGTTCTTTCTCTTGTCTAGGGCTTCTGATTTCTCTACTGTGTTATTGGCCTGTGTGTTCTGTTCTCTGTGTTCAGACTAGAAGGAAGAAGAATATCGTATTAACCATGTGCTTGTTGTCTCTAAGAAAAGAGGAAAAATCCTTTTTATATTTTCCATGAAATCTTCCTTCTGAATTTTTAATTTCTTCCTTCATTCAATGCTGACGGCCTGGAGAATACTTGCATTGATTGATTTCCCAAACTGTCCCATTGAAAAATGGCAGACAATAACATTGATGAAGTCCATAATCAATGCTGCGTCTAATGGTAATATTCAGAGAATATTAAGCATTGATTACTCAGGAATTATCGCAATAAATTAAGGGATAGAGGGAGGGAAAGTCCATTTCTGGATTTGCATAGAAATCGTCGAACAGAGAATAGAAATCGTCGAGCTAGGTCCAGAGTTCGTCGAGCTTAGAAGATATATTCGTCGACCAGATAATCTTTGTTCGTCGAGCTGAGATCCAAGATCGTCGACTTGAGAACAGATAACTGCTTTCTCTGTAACCTTCCCAATTCTATGCATAAAGATCGTCGAGCTGAGAATTTTAAGTTCGTCAACTAGTGTTCAGAGTAATGGTTCTTGGACTTTAGAATATTTAAGTGAAGTATCCAGAAGTCGTCGTCGTGAGAACTATGTTCGTCGACCTGAGAACTAGTTTCGTCGAACTGAGAACTGCTAACTGCAACTTGATAAAAGCTTGTCAAGATTGTGGTCTAAGTTCGTCGAACTGAGAACATGAATTTGTCGACTGAAATATGATTCTGGACTTAGAATATTTAAGTGTTTTTGGTCTTAAAATGTTGAAGTAGATGATCCAGAAATCGTCGATCTAAGATCCAAGTTCATCGAGATGATATTCTAACTTCGTCGACTGGAGTTTAGTGAAAAGAATTCTGGACTTGGAATGTTGAAGTATAGTGTCCATAGATCGTCGACCTGAGAACCAAGTTTGTCGAGCTCAGCTCAAAGAATTTTCTCTGAGTTCGTCGAGCTGAGCACGACTATCGTCTACCTGAGTTTGACGAACATCGAACTCATATTCCGAGTCTTTGAAATTTCTCTAAGTCTTGTGTATTTTGCAGTTTGTTGATGGCTGGTCCATCCAGTGTTGACTCTAAGGACATGTCCTATACTCTAGGACTCATACATGACCCTAGCTATACATATTGGGTCAAACATCCTAGCTTAGTGAACCTAGACAAAATCCAATTAGGGATCCAATAAGGTCCAAGTGATGCAAGAAGCTCTCCTCTGGCACCTACCACCGAGCAGTAGTAGTTACCGTCAGGTAGTAGCTTGAATTTAATTGACATGATGTTTGCGTGACTACCGCGTCGTGCTAGTCCTACCGCCCGCATTAGCCTGAGGATTTAATTCAGTCAGGCGCTTGGGATGCTACCGCCTAGGCATTAACTTATTACCACACCAGCCACTTAACGATCATCATGATGGATTCGTCGAGATGCCTGGACTACCGCCAGGCGATACCTGTACTACAGCCAGGAGATACCTTCCTACCGCGACGCGTTAGCATGGACAAAAAAAGAAAATATTCATTTTGAATATTTTTCAAATTTGCTGGACAGCTGTCAGCATCAAGCGCGTGAACCTATCACCGGGCGCTAGTTTTACCGCCGACGGTAGCCTATCTTTACAAAGATGTATAAAAGGCATCTCATTTTCTGTATTTCTTGACAAGATGAATAGAGACTCAGATCTGTGATTACTAGGGTTCGGTAGCCACCTCTGTGCTACGATCCACCATCTTCATTGAAGGAAAAGAAAACCGTCTCCCTCCCATTCGCGCTCGAAGAAATCCGGCGAGCCAAGGACAACAACGACTATAAAGAGTGATCGGTTGCCAGCACATGAAGATTTCAGGTAAATGTCATAGATAGCTTAATGGAGAAATCATCTTGAGGGAGATTCAAACCTTTAATCCTTTTATACACTTGTTATACCTTTTCTTTTCTTTGTATTCTTGTGGTGAGGAAAATCAACCGGGGAAGGTCGTCAGAATCCGGGGAGGATTTTGTGAGAAATCATCCCGGGGAAGGGACATCTAGATCAGGGGATCTAGCAGTGCTCTAAGACACTTCCTTGCGTGAAGGTGAAGAGCCGGCTCGAATACCTTTCTTGGAGAGAAATGGAGAGAGCCAACTGGTTCGAGGAGCGGGTCGGTATAGAAAAGCAAAAGTCTTTCTTCATTCACCGCCTCCGATCTCCGGCACCATAGAGATCATGTTTTTTAATCGTTAAAAACAGTTGTTGATTTAGATTGTAATGACATTCATTTTCCGTTCCTTCTCCCGCGTATAACATTATGATTGTTAGCTTGTGATTCTCTAAAGGCTGCATAAATCTCCAAGGAGGAATTTGCCCAGAAAAACGAGGTCTGTGACCTACTGCCGCATGTTAGCTACCTAACACCCCACAGTATCTTGAAGAACTAGTTTTTCTGGATCAAAATAATTTGAATTTTCAACAAACGTCCAAAACCTTATTCATCCCCCGCTAAGGTTGGCCACTAGATCCAACAAGTGATATCAGAGGGAGGTTATTCCAAAATGGTTCACCACCAGGAATAATGGCCAACTAAGATCTCAAATCAATCAGTGGGGATGAAAAATTATACATAAAAAATTTGTTAGCACCACCTCTGTTTACTGGATCGAACTATAATGAATGGAGAACACTAATGAAAGTCCACCTAGTGTCAACTACCTTCACCTATGGGGGGGGGGGGGAATATGTGTCTTGCAGCGTTTTTGCGGAATTAAAATTGTACCTGCACACGAAAACAAAACAACACAACACAGAAAGGACACAAGCAATTTATAGTGGTTCCCCGATTTGGGTACATCCACTTTACCCCTTCGACCTATCTCCCAACCAGGGACGACTCGGTCACTTCACCAACAGGATTGAAATCCAATCCTAGCACTAACGAAAGGAACCCTTCCACACGTAGGAGTAACCACTCCCACAACACGGGTTGCACCCAACCCTTACAACTAGGAACCAACGTTCCTATACAACCGAATTGAAAATAGAATGTACAAGAAATACAAACAACTTATGGATACTAATGTGTCCCTCTTCATTCCATGACGTGTTCTTGAAGTCAACGAAGAGTCCACAACCCTAGATGTCACTTGGAGAGAATCTCCCCGAAACCGGCGGCGGCAAGAAGGGCGTCGGCTTGGTTCTCGGGATCGGCGGCGACAACGGTGTGCGGCTGCTGTACTTTGGAGATTCAATCTTCGTAGTAAAGCTAGCAAGGTCTTCCAACGATCACACTAGGATCGATCGTCTCGATCAATTCGGAAGGGGAAGGTTTTCCCGATCAACGAATCAAGAGACAAGGGATCTCTGGTTAGACGCGTGAGACGCTGTGCTTGGCTGAGCTTCTGTCGCCGGGAGATCTGAAAGCAACCACGATCAAAGCCGGCGATCTACAGGCTCGAGCGGCGATGGCGGCGGAGCAGATTTCGCGATCTAGGTCAAGGTCGGCGGCTCGGCTTAGTTTTTCTGTGTATATTTTTCTGTTCAAAAATACGCGTGTATTTTTACAGTAGAATACACCTTTATGACCGTTGTGGGTCCCACCAGAAGAAATCCCAAACCCGATTCAAAACAGTGTCTTAACGTTAGATCCGGTCCAGCGAGCTCAGAAATTCGCCCAAGTCAAAATCGACGAGAATCGAAGGTGATTCTCGTTGAATCGGCGAGTATCGAAGGTCATTCTCGACGATTCGGCGAGAATCATCCAGTGATTCTCGACGGTTTTGACTTGGCGATAGATTTGCATGCTCAGATGTAGCCGGAAATAGTCGGCGAGAATCTGCCAGTGATTCTCGACGATTTGGCGAGAATCACTTGGTGATTCTCGTCGATTAACACTTAGACGATTTTTTGTCTTTCCAGCCATGAGCTTCTCTTTGACCCATCCTTGCTCCTTGTCTGCTCTTGCATTATCATAGCCCTGTACTTGAAAATAAGTACACTCCAATAGAGAGAGTACATGTAGGCCAACACACTGATCTGCTCAACGAGGGATTACGTCGCGCAGACCTGTGTATATTGACCTACTGCACCCTGACATTGGTGTGTACTTAGCGTGGAATAACTGCAAGAACAACTTAAAAGGTTTCATCAAATACATTGGGAATTCATCTTAGCTTGACAGGTGGCTTCCTCAAATCCAGGTAATTGTGGATACAATACCCAACAATCTCCCCCTATTTGACGAAGCCAAAATCCTAATAGCTAAGATGAATACCACTATCCAGATAATATACACAACATATAGAATTTAAAGATACGACATAAAGAAATAAAGACAAACAGATCAAAGCTTGAGTCAATCATAAATTCAAATATATATATATATATATATATATATATATATATATATATATATATATATATATATATATATATATATATTCCCAAAAATTGTTCATATATCAATAAAAAATATGCTCTTAAGAAAGTGAAAAGCTATAGACGTATGTCTATTTCTCTTTGGCTAGGTCATCCTTGTATTTTTGAGCCAGGAACTTCTTTCTTTGCCTCTCAACGTACTCCTTGGGCTTTGGATAGTATCTGGGAGGAGGTGCTTTGTCTGCTACAGTGTTGGTCCTGAAGAAGATGTTCTGTTTGGCTTCATATGTCTTGTGCAGCTCCCACTCATGCTGGCTGTATATGTCGTTCCGATTGATTTCCCTTTTTCTTGTAGCCAGAACGTGTCCAAGATAATACTCTTTGATACCAGACTCCACCTTTCGTTCCTCACTTCATCCTCCTTCAGTCTGATTTTCTTTTCAGCTTGCGTTTCCTTAGATGTCCCTTCTTGAGATTTTCTCTTGTCCCTAGCTTTTGCTAGGGCTCCTTGGTCAAACATGGCCATCAGTTTTGCTTTGGAGGTGGGCCTAGCAGCCCTTTGAGCATCAGCTTCACTTAAAGGAACTTCTTCAGCACTTGCTCCCTCATCAGCCGCAGTATTATTTTCAGGAGCAGGATTACCCTCGGGATTTTCAGGGATATTGGTGCCTAGCACCTGTTTGAGCATCCACCAGCAACTGTCATAAACATAAATGTTTGACTGTTCAAAATTTTTGATTATGATTTCCTGAAGCTCGGCCATCTTAGCTGTATATTCTTGCTCCCCCTTTTTGGCTTCGACGGCAATGGAGTTTGCATAAGAATGCAGTGACTCATCAATGTGCTTTGTAATCTTGGAGAACTCGGTAATCAAGGCTTGTTGATTGCTGTTAAGAGTCACCATGTTGGCATCAAATTTTTGGATGTTATTTGCCACGACATGAGCATTCTGATTAACGACTGCGAGTGTATCTGTGTTCTTTTTCAATCCTTCCATAAGAAGAGTTACGGCTTTGCCGGCTGCTTCATACTTGTCTTCGAACTTCTTTTCCATCAAGTCCAGTTTGTGATTAATTTCCACAACGTTCTTGAGCATTAGATTCTCAGATTTCTTAATTCTTCTTAACACTTTATTTTGAGCTTGCACAAAGGACACTTTGAGCTCATCCACTATAACTTGAATAACATTCACTGTGAGATTAGCGAGATCAGCTCGTGGTGGATGACCCTGAGGCATTCCTTGGCCTTGCCCTTCAGCAGATTCACTTGTAGAGGTGGACACTTACACAGTCTCTATAGGGGGAATATTTGCAGCCTCAGTAGGTTTCTCAGAAGTACTTAGCAGCCTCTGCTGAGAGGAATCCCCCTCCACTGTTGCACTAGCTTTCTCAGGAACTATTTTAGGAGCTTGCTTTTCAGAAGTAACTTCAGTGTCGTCCTGAGGCTCCATTACTTCCTGTCTCTCATTTTCTTCTTCCTCATCCTCATTATCCATGAAGTCATTCTCAACTGCATCATCTTCCAAAACTTCCTCATCATTTTCCTCTACATCACCTCCGGCTCCTAGATCATTCACGTTCAGGGCCGCCTCATTTTCCACCACATCTTCACTTTCTTCTTGCAGATCCGCAACTGCATCTCTAGCTATCTGAGAGATGCCAGATATGACATTAGCAGAAGCGGGTAGAGGCTCCCCCTCAATTCCTGCAGTCAGTGCATCAGGAACTTCACTGGGGATAGCCACGGAATCTGTTACAGTTCTGTCCTCGGTAGGAGATTCTTCTTGTTCTACTACCACTGCAGCCTGCCCGATGCGTCGCTCCCATCTGTCAAATACGCTGGAGTCCATTTTCTTCAAATAATGCAATGCAACTCCTTTACTCATGTCATACCTATCTCCGTTTAACTGATTAAGATATAGGCTGATGATTCTTCCAAAACTTGGAGTTCTAAGAGTGTCCTTAATCTTCTCAAAAAGTATAGCCCCCCAGTTGAATCTCTTTCTGCAGACAATCGCCACAAGGATCTTGAACATGTCAGCTGAGATGTGGTCATGTGAGCCTGGTTTGCATATCAGTACTTTCCCAATGATGTCGGACAAAAGTTTCCCCTCCTCATTTATTTCCTTTCGCTTTATCGATCTGGTCCCTCTAGCTAGTCCACAGAATAACAATGTCCTGGCTTTATCATGTTCCTCCAGATAATCCTCGTGCTCAGAACTAGTGAGCTGCAAGTATTGGGTCAGTTTGCTTGCAGACAACTTGATCCTTGCACCTGCAACCTTACTCTTGATGATAGAGTCTTCATTCCGAAGTTTGGCGGTTGCGAAGAACTCCATCACTTCCTTGTCCAAACTTTTACAGGGGTGCTCCAGTATAAAAGAGAGTCCAGCCTCTTCAAGCATGATGATGATGTTTCTGAAGATCCACTTGGTGCCAATCACATTCTGCTTTTGTGGTCTGGGAACCAGCGTCCAAACGTTGCATCGTTCGAATTGATGCAGTTCATCTTGCATGGCCAAAATCCATGCCGCATCTTTGTTCGCCTCGTCGAACTTCTTTGGCTCAACCTGTGACAGGAAGCTAAGATGCAACATCTCGTTAATAGTACGTCTTCGAGTTCTGACACCGTCACGAGGGTCTCTAATGATCTGATCTCTAGGATGATCCCTCACGTGCCGGAGCTCTAGAAGTCTGGCGTCTGGAGCTTCGACTACTTCTTGGGCTTCTCCTTCTTCTAAGAGATTTTCTCCATTTTGATCTTCAACATTTCCAGTTGACGTTGAGGTGGAAACTTTGACGTACTCAAGAGTTTCATCTTTAGCGGACTCATTGAGACTCAGCTGTTCAAGTCGTGCACCTGCATCTTCACGAATACCGCTGGAAGAATTGCAATTAAGCAAGCTTCCTTCATCAAATACAACATTAATTGATTCTTCTACCACTAGGGTTTTCTTATTGAAGACCCTATATGCCCGGCTGTGGGTACTATAGCCCATGAATATGCCTTCGAAGCATTTTTCAACAAATTTAGTACGTGGGTACTTCCCATTATTCAGTACATAACATCTGCAACCAAAGATCCTTAAGTAGGACATGGTTGGTTTCCTGCCTCTCAGTAGCTCATAAGGTGTCTTACGATGATGCTTGTTGATCAATGCTCGGTTTTGTACATGACAAGCCGTATTGACCGCCTCTGCCCAGAAGTATTCTGGAAGAGAAGCGTCTTTCAACATTGTCGTGCAAGCTTCAATGAGAGTTCTATTTCTCCTCTCCGAAACTCCATTTTGCTGAGGAGTGCACGGGGAGGAAAACTCATGAAAGATACCTTGTTCTTCACAAACCTCTGTCATAGCACTATATTCGAATTCTGTTCCATGGTCACTTCTGATTTTGACCACTGAGCAGTTAAATTCGTTCTGAACCTGCTTGACAAAACTAGTGAAGATGTCAAACGTATCTGACTTTCGTTTTAAGAAGAACACCCATGTAAACCAAGAGTGATCATCAACTATCACTAGCATATACGACTTGCCTCCCAAGCTATGAACTTGCATTGGACCAAACAAGTCCATATGCAAAAGATAAAGACATCGGGAAGAGTCTTTGTCTGCAATGCTCTTAAAGGTAGCTCGAGTCTGTTTGCCCATCTGGCATGCAGGACAGGGGCTATCTTTGATGCACTTGATAACGGGAGCATCCCTTACTAAGTTTTTAGAAAACAGCATACTAATTGTTTTGAAATTAATATGTTCCAATCTCTTATGCCATTGTTCACAAAGAGATGCACTGCCTGTTGCCACTAGGCATACGGGGGTAGATTAATCTAAACTAAGAAATTTTAAGCAGAAGATATTTCTGCTCCTAATGCTTGTTAATACCGTCTCAGAAGAGGCACATGATATTATCAGGCATTTATCCTTGCAGAACTTAACGTCATAACTTTTATCACATAACTGACTTACACTGATCAGGTTATGGTTTAACCCTTCAACATAAGCCAGGTCGGTGATAGAGATTATAGCGTTGGAAATCATACTGTAACCTCTGGTGACTCCTCGATCTGACCCCCCAAAGATGACTTTGGGTCCATTCTCGACTGGAGTGTAATCACGCAGCAGGCTTCTTGTCCCAGTCATATACCGGGAGCATGCACTGTCCAAGTACCATATTGGCATTTTGGTGGCCTTTGGACATTCCTGCAAAACAAAATTAATTTCCCTTAGGAACCCAATCAAACTTGGGTCGTAGATTCTTGGTTAGCATACTCCCCCTCGGGTGGTTAACCCTACGAGTGGTCGGCCTCGCATTGCTAACATAGGGAGTCTCGTTATACCTCGGATTAAACCAACAATCCACGGCAAAGTGACCGACTTTGCCACAACAGCAACAATCAAATCTGTTGTACCTCTTCCTAGGCTCCTGCTTTACCCTGGGAATGGTGGGTACAGCCGGGGCCTTGGATCTGGAGGTGGAGACATCATAGTGATTGCAGTCACATGACTTCTTCACCTTCTGTTCCTTCAGTATAGCAGGCTTGGCTTTTGGTGCCTGCTTTCCATTATGGCCGCTAGATAATTGACCATAATTTCCCATGTGGATTTCCTCATAAGGTGCCTTGAAGACTATCTCACCGAAGTTGGGGGGAAAAGTCCAACCATCATATCGGCTCTTTGGCTTTCCAACCGAGGGCCGGAAATGATGACCAAAGGTTGACTCAAAGTCATGTTGGTTGCAGGGAAAGCTAGGCTTTCTGAACGCAACAGGACTTAGTGGAGCCTTTCCCTTTTCAGCAGCAGAGGCCTTCTTGGCGGCCTTATTCTTTCTCTGGTTCCTGTTTCTCCTAGATGAGGAACCAGATACCCCTACATGCCCCAAGCCAGCTCCTTTGGCCTGAGCAGAGAAGGTATCAACCACTGGAAGAACTGTTTTTGGCATAGAGAAGCTCTTGACGATCTTCCTTTCTGCCGCAAGTTGATCTTCCAACTTATCGACTTCCTCCTGCTTAAGATCAAGGAGTTTAAGAGACTCTGAATGCTTTGAAGTCAGGTTTAGGTGCTCCTGTCGGAGAGAGATCAAACTGGTGATCTCTTCCCTTAGGGAGACACTCTCACCCCTAAGGAATTTCACTTCCTTTTTCTCAGCCTTCAATCTCTTACGGCACTCCTCGAAAGTGTTGAGCAGAAGCTCATACTTCTCAAGGAGCTCCGCTTCACAGGCCGAAAGGCTATCCTCAGGGTCATCATCCTGAGATTCAGGATCAGATTCAGAGTCAGAGAGAGGGGTGTGAGCTTTTACCTTCCCAGTAAATGGGGGGCATTCTCCTTCTGAGTCGGAGCGACCCACCAGTCCGAAGTAGGCTTCCTCATCATCACTGGAGTCTGAGAAATCAGACTCACTCAGTGTCTTTGGCTTTTTGGTGATGTAGCTCCTCTCTTTCTTCTTATCTCTAGAGGACTTGTGCTCCTCTCCCTTCCCCTTTTCTCTCTTGCCTTGGTGGCAGTCGGCCACGACGTGTCCTGGCTTATTGCATCCAAAACAAATAATGTCAGAGGAGCGATGTTTGTTCGGTTTAGAAGCATACCTGTCAGAAGAATAATTTTTCTTCTGATGCCTGGAGGAGGATCCATCTCTCTTTCTTTGATTCCTCATCTTGAGGAACTTCTTGAATTCTCGGGTGATGAGGGAGAAATCTTCCGCAGACAACTCTGAGCTGGAGGAGCATGGCTCGGAGTCCTCCTCCTCATCCTTTTTCCTGGCACGGTATGAAACCGCACCCTTGCCCTTCCTGGAGTGAATGGCTTTTAGGGCCACAGTCTTTTCTTTGGCTGCAGCCTTCTCTGCTTCTTCTTCTGCTCTCCTGGTGTTCAGTTGAAGCTCATAGGACATCAGCTTCCCAAACAGAATTTGCGGGTCTGTTTCAGCAAGTCTGCCAAACTCTCGGATGGCGCAGATCTTTGTGTCCCATTCCTTAGTAAGGGACCTAAGGAATTTATCATTAAGTTCACCATCAGTGAACACTCTTCCATATCCTTTGAGGGCATTGACAATCTTGAGGAAATTCTCGAAGGTGACTCCGATCTCTTCCTTAGGCCCTTGTCTGAAGGCCTCGTATTTCTGGTTCAGGAGGGATCTCCGATTATCCCTCACTTCATCAGTCCCCTCCATTAGGATAATCAGGCAGTGCCAGATCTCCTTTGCTGTCCTACAGTTGCAGAAGTTCTACATCATTGAGTCATCGACCGCGCTGACCAGAATGTTCTGCGCCTTCTTGTCAAGTCCCACCAGCACCATCTCGTCCTTATCCATTTCATAAATTTTCTTTGGCACTTTCTTGGTAGGATCAATAGTGGAGACCTTAGTGGGGACATAAGGTCCCTCCTCCACGATCATGAAGAGTCGGGGATCGACCGCTTCCATGTAGAACCTAATCCTTTCCTTCTAGATAGGAAAGTTTAGCCTGGTGCACACTGAGATCTTGCCTGTGTACTTGAGTCCGTCCATAGTAGATGTTTGCCTTCTTCTTGACAGTAGTGGCAGGATTCTACTCAAGGTGTGATGATGAGCAACCTTGCTTTGATACCACTTGAAAGTCCACCTAGTGTCAACTACCTTCACCTATGGGGGGGAATAGGTGTCTTGCAGCGTTTTTGCGGAATTAAAATTGTACCTGCACACGAAAACAAAACAACACAGCACAGAAAGGACACAAGCAATTTATAGTGGTTCCCCGATTTGGGTACATCCACTTTCCCCCTTCGACCTATCTCCCAACCAGGGACGACTCGGTCACTTCACCAACAGGATTGAAATCCAATCCTAGCACTAACGGAAGGAACCCTTCCACATGTAGGAGTAAACACTCCCACAACACGGGTTGCAGCCAACCCTTACAACTAGGAACCAACGTTCCTATACAACAGAATTGAAAATAGAATGTACAAGAAATACAACCAACTTATGGAGAATAATGTGTCCTTCTTCGTTCGATGACGTGTTCTTGAAGTCAACGAAGAGTCCACAACCCTAGATCTCACTTGGAGAGAATCTCCCTGAAACCGGCGTCGGCAAGAAGGGCGTCGGCTTGGTTCTCGGGATCGGCGACGACAACTGTGTGCGGCTGCTGTACTTTGGAGATTCAATCTTCATAGTAAAGCTAGCAAGGTCTTCCAACGGTCACACTAGGATCGATCGTCTCGATCGATTCGGAAGGGGAAGGTTTTCCCGATCAACGAATCACGACACAAGGGATCTCTGGTTAGACGCGTGAGACGCTGTGCTTGGCTGAGCTTCTGTCGCCGGGAGATCTGGAAGCAACCACGATCAAAGCCGGCGATCTACAGGCTCGAGCGGCGACGGCGGCTGAGCGGATTTCGCGATCTAGGTCAAGGTCGGCGGCTCGGCTTAGTTTTTCTGTGTATATTTTTCTGTTCAAAAATACGCTTGTATTTATACAGTAAAATACACCTTTATGACCGTTGTGGGTCCCACCAGAAAAAATCCCAAACCCGGTTCAAAACAGTGTCTTAACGTTAGATCCGGTCCAGCGAGCTCAGAAATTCGCCCAAGTCAAAATCGACGAGAATCGAAGGTGATTCTCGTCGAATCGGCGAGAATCGAAGGTCATTCTCGACGATTCGGCAAGAATCAGCCAGTGATTCTCGACGGTTTTGACTTGGCGACATATTTGCATGCTCAGATGTAGCCGGAAAGAGTCGGCGAGAATCAGCCAGTCATTCTCGACGATTCGGCGAGAATCACTAGTGATTCTCGTCGATAAACACTTAGACGATTTTTCGTCTTTCCACCCATGAGCTGCTCTTTGACCCATCCTTGCTCCTTGTCTGCTCTTGCATTATCATAGTCATGTACTTGAAAATAAGTACACTCCAATAGAGAGAGTACACGTAGGACAACACACTGATCTGCTCAACGAGGGATTACGTCGCGCAGACCTGTGTATATTGACCTACTGCACCCTGACATTGATGTGTACTTATCGTGGAATAACTGCAAGCACAACTTAAAAGGTTTCATCAAATACATTGGGAATTCATATTAGCTTGACATGTGGCTTCCTCAAATCCAGGTAATTGTGGATACAATACCCAACAACTAATGAGAATATTTGTTATATTATTAGATATAGAAGTTTGGAACATGACTTATATCAAGCCCCCAAATTATTTAAATAAGCACGAATGTCATTTAAATGTCAAAGCTATGAATAGTCTATTTTGTGGGCTTGGTCAAGATATTTTCAAACAAATATATACGCTTCCTACTGCATATGATATTTGGAAATTCCTCGAGTTAACTTACAGTTCTCTTTCCATAGATAACGAAGCTGAGCAATTCTTTATGGATTTAAGTGAAGAATCAAATGAAGACTTACATTTGGAGGATGACATATCAAACACTTCAAGCAGAAGGGAAGACGAAAATATATTGTTGGAAGAGGAAAGTCAAGAGGAAGATGACAAAGGAACCTTGTGTTCAAATCATGCCTCGTCCAAGAGCGCTGTAAGAAAATCAAATCCGCTTATTGTTTGTAATTCTATTTGTACATTGCATGTGTTAGATGCAACTAAACGTAAAATTAAGAAATTAAAAAAAATATTATTTTAAAATTGCGTCTATAAAATAAAAATTTAAAAGCACAACTAAATATATAATAAAAGCTTGATGTATCTCGTTCTTCCTCTAGTTCTATAGTTGAAAATATTATACCTTGTCTTGATTGCAAAGAACTTATAGAATAATTCAAGGTTTTTGAAAAAGTGCTAAAAATTTCCAAAGAGCTTAATAAAAAATTGATTAATGAAAATGTTGCTTTCTCTCATAAACTAGAATCATTAAAATTGTTTATTCAAAAATGTTCAATTAATAAAAAACCTTTTATCTCTAGTTTATCTTCAAAACTTTATGAGACTTTTACTAGAATGTTAAATCATATTAAACATACACCTAGTTGATTATTTAATTTTAAAAGCATGATATCCTCTTGATGACGTCATGATGACGTATGAAGAGAGTCTCATTAAAGGGTTGCAGGTTTGAAACCTTGCTCCAACAATCTACTGTGCGGATTTAAAAAAGGCACAGTGATGGCGTTGGGGTGTACGGGCTGCAGCCCTGTATCGACGCTTGGTGCTTGGCTTAGCCGGACCGGGTCATTACATAAAAGTGCACTTTTATGTAACGACCCGATCCGGCTAAGCCAAGCACAAGGCGTCGATACAGGGCTACAGCCCGTACACCCCAACGCCATCACTGTGCCTTTTTTAAATCCGCACAGTAGGTTGTTGGTGCAAGGTTTCGAACCCGTTACCCTTTAATGAGACTCTCTTCAAAGAGCACATCACCAGCGCAGCTCAGCTGGTGATGAGCTTGTTGAAGAGAGTCTCATTAATGGGTTGCGGGTTCGAAACCTTGTGCCAATAACCCATGGTGCGGATTTAAAAAAGACACAGTGATGGCATTGCGGTGTACAAGCTGCGGCCCTGTAGCGACGCTTGGTGCTTGGCTTAGCCGAGCCGGGTCGTTACAATGTGTATATCTTGTTTTCAATGCGTAACACCGCTGACTGTCCGTGGAATATGACATGGAGCACCGGCTGAACCTTCTATTATATTCTTTGTGACGAAATAGGTTTTACATAAACTACCCCACACCGCTTCTAGTCACTTATAATCATGAAACACACTATTAAGAAACTAGTCATATTGCAAAATAGCAATCACAGGAACACGTAGGTTCCACAAACATATGTATTTTCATTCCAAAGTAGACATTCGTGGATTCCTTCATGTTATAACAGTAACACAAACGTGCTCACCATCCCTTAAAAGAATTTTAGCACGAATATGAATAAGAAAGATCAGCACCATAAGATGATACCAAATTTCTACACCCCATTCTGTCAAGTAGAATATAACAAAAGGTCTGGTCGGGGCCCCACGCCATATTCCTTGTACATTCAGTGGGGTTACGCATTGAAACCAAAACATTCACGTATCCGAACTCAGAGTTGCATTCTAGAGGAAGCATTAATTAAATAAGAACCCAACATCTAGAATGTCCACTAACCAAACATAGGAATGACATAAAACTACACAATGAGTTTGGCCTTAAGGCCTTACAAACTATTTCCTTCATATATATGTCTTACATACATCAGCACACATGCATACCATTCATGAAAACAATAAATGTTTCGCACTTGGGCCTTTGAGGACCAGCCAACATACCCAAAAGGGCTTCAATCCACTATTTCTCGCTTGGCTCCTCAACACATGCAAAAGGATAACCCACCAAAATGTGGCAAACAAAGCAACCGTCAGTTTTGGCTGACTAATTTATTATGACCACACCCCTTACTTAGGACAACATTGCTCCTTCCCTGTAGGTACACAACGAGTATATATAGATATAAGAACGTACAATTTAAGTACTATTCATCACCAATGACAGCACGCATGACTACACGCTTCATGCTTACAGGGCACTCATTATTTTGTTGTGCTGAGATTCAATCCTCAACACTTTGAGCAAAACTTTTTTGTTGTGCGGAGATTAAAGCCCCACCACTTTGAGCAATACTTGAATTTTCGGCCCGTAGGCTAAGACTCTCTCCTTTACTATGATAATTTCAAGGGCGCTCTATTACATTGCGATTCAAGATAGTGGTGCACTCCATGTTGATCGCCATAGGATGAGTACATATCCACCAAGCCAGTTGCTCAAATCATTGTGCCCACCGACACAACCCAAGTTAGCTTCTCCTTGCCTGTTCACACATATATAACCAAATTATATTCCAAGGTTTACACTCATTGCCACCATAGCTGGGCACTCTAAGCTCACAACTCAACATGTTACACCCCTAGTCTCCAAGAGACAGGCCTCACAAATATAGCTCTCTGACCGCCAGGTGTAGCACTACAACCGGGCAGTGTCTGACAGAACAATATTCCTGTCCCAAAATTGGGGGTTTTCCTAGAGCACACCTCCAATACTACTTGCAGCAAGCTACACACCCAAAAACTCTATAAACTACACTTTCATCCACGGTGTCTCCTCTGACACGCAAATAAATCATTACTAATCCAGACCAACTTGTCCGGATGGTCTTGACACAACATATATATTTCATACTTCCATTTCAGATTCTATATGCAAGTTTAATACTGGGGATAAAATCGATCAACCCATTGGAAACTTTCCATTCACCACTAATTGGAAAGGGTTTCCATTCACATATAAATTAAGGACTTCACTTGTCCAAGAAGGATGATCGTTACCCTTATATATCGCTTAGGAGCCCTGAAATTACAAGAGATCAAGATGGAAGCATTCACAGTACATTCCACTCCATATATCCAACCTAAGCTTGCGACTCTATCACAAGAGCTCCTTCAAAGGCATTCCAATTCCTCTCTAAGGGCTGAAATTTAGCATCTTTACCCTCCTTTCCTTATTTCCTCTAGGGTGAAGAGAAAGTGTGTGTGTGTGTGTGTGTGTGTGAGAGAGAGAGAGAGAGAGAGAGAGAGAGAGAGAGAAAGGGAAATGACTATCCCCTTCCAACACTCCTCTGGTTAAGAAACACGAGAGGAATGCTAGTCTTAGGATCCACAGGCCAAAACACATGGATGGCCTGATTTAATCGACTATTCTCTTTAAATTTGTTGTCGCCGCGAGGTAGCACTCTATCGCCTTGCGATAGCTTAGGCGGTGTCGGTGGTCTTATCTAGCACCGATTTTCTGCTTAACAACTGCCTTAACATCGCTTGACACGTGGCATCACTATCACCAGCTGTAGCTCTATCTCCTAGAGTTAGAAAATTTGACTTTATCAATTTTTCAACTGCATCGACTGGATCGATTGTACGGATTCAAATGGATTGAATTCATCACTACTGCCAACGGTATTGCTATCTCTGGGCGGTAGCAACTCAACGCCACTGGTTATCGACGCCAACAACTCGACGCCACAGGTTCTTCTCGATGCCATCAACTCAACTCCTTCTACCGCCGGCGGTATCTTGCTATCGCCGGGCAGTACCTTCCAGTAAATAAAAAATTAGTTGTTTTCATAAATGGGAAACTTGTGGTGTTATACTGTGATTACGACGCGTGTACAAGTCGTACAAGTAATTTAAAATGAGGATAAATCCCCAAGTATCGATCTCAGGTGGAACACAGTAAGGTGGAGTTATCTTTCGAGAAATGACTTGAGATTGAATTCCAGATGGTTTGCATTGTGAAAGCAAAATAAAAGGAAACCCAAATTTACAATGTGGGTCGCCAGCACCGCTTCATCACATAAAGGATTACACAGGATGGTATCAACACCTTTCTTGGCAGAAGGAAGAGTGGGCACGCAGAGTGGAAGATTTGGATCGCGAAATGGCAGAGTGGGCTCGTGGAATGGAAGTTTAGGCTCATGGAATGGAAGAGTAGGCTCGTGGAATGGAAGAGTAAGCTCGTTAAATAGAGTGGAGAGTCATGGCGAAATTTGGCGCACCTCAAGCAAAATCTAAATTAAAAAGATTTTTATAACTAAGAAAAAAAACTCTTCAATTGTCTAGAGAGACATACATCATCAAATATAGAAGAATACAATCAATAATAACAATCCAAGTGAAGAAATTAGTAATTGATAGTACTGAATCTTGAGACCTGTTATACCTTCACTCTCGTGTTGGCACTAGAAATGTACCTTCACCACAACACACACAAGGGAGCTAGAGAGAGGGGAAGGTTGCGAGTAGCCGGTTTCTAGAAATTTAGAAAATGCGGACAACCAGAGCCAGTAGCAGTGGAAAAACTAGACTTCGCCCGCCGTAGTGAATGCGAAGTGGGCTTTCTATTGATTGAAATATTATTGTTACAAGAAAAAAAGTTGAAAGATATATGAGCAGTAAACTGCAAAGCCCTAGAATCGAGACCTCATCCTATAATAAGTAGACTACTAGATTAGATTTAATGTGTTTTGGGAATGATACTCCCCCTATTTATAGACTCTGGAGCCTACTCGAATTAGCACGTCTAAAATAACAGCTTGTATAGGATACAGGAGAACCAGGCAGAGGTGACATGAATCAAAATAGAAGGAAAAGGCTAACTACCAGACTGTAAGAATAGACTGCTAGCCCCTACGGTCTAGGCCAACCCTGCTTAGCGGTTCGTAGTTGTGAACTGAGCGGCCGGTGCAATCTGATAAGTCCTAACCGTTCGACCTTAGTTGGCTTGACGTTTGTTGCAGACTCCCAGGCAAACATGATCCCTGCACATTTGTAAGTTTCAAGAAATTTTGAAAAAATTGGCTTTAACGGCGAGAATGCAATTGCCTCTAATGCTAGTAGGCCTATTTATATCCCTGATGGCTCTGCAATTTTCAGAAAATTTCACAATCAAAGAGCATTATTCTCCCCTAAAGGTGAGCATTTTCCAAACCACAAGGACAAGCCTTGGAAATGTCATATCAGCAATATTGACGCGTGAGGAGAAAATTAAGTCACGAGTGAAGGCAAAAAAGGCTATAGCTACGAAGCTTGGAACCCATGTTCACGCTACTGGGGTATCCTATGGAGAAGTTACGGACACGATTATGGCTAAACCTCAATTGAAGATTGCCACTCCCTCGACGGATGTGACCTATCTCACTAATGAACTAGTGGCTGTTGATCCCTTGCCGGCCTCCTAGGTCAATTCCGAGGATCTTAACATGGAGTTAATTTTCTCAGCCTCTATGACAGTTTTGCTAAAGATAGGCTTGCATGAGGTCAACCTGGAATATGTGAAATAGCAGTCCGCTGAGTAAAAGAAATTGGAAGAAGAGAGGTCAGCAGAGGAGGAGAGATCAACTTAGGAATAGAGGCCGACCGAGGAAAAGTTACCGACTGATTATCAGGCTGTGACCTTCACTATTTCAACTATTGTGGATGCAGGATCTGTTTGCGAGGTGTTGTGATAATTAAGACATATTGCCTTAGAGAAATCACATCAAAAAAAGTTAGCTACCAATTCCAGTGGGAAGAAGAGGGATTGAAAGGATAGAACAATTGCTAATGAGATGTTAAGCAAGAAGCTCAAAAGAAATAAAGAGCCAAATGTCCTTGTTAGAGTAGGTGCAGCTAGCCTCCAGTACAAGTCTTATGAAAATGAAGTCCATGAGACTGCTCCAGTGACTCCTACTACTACTCTGGGTAAAGAGACCACACTATCCTCTACAGTATCTCTACTGATTAGATTATACAAAACTTTGATAAGTTCGACGAGATTAACAAGTCTTTTTTGGAGGCTCTTCAGCATATTCCGGGCGATCTAGCGGCTGAGAACCCTGATGTACAAATTCTAGCGGTAAGAGTTTGCTAGAATATGTTTTTAGGGTCATGTCTGAATGGGATTAGAGGAAAAAGCTCTGAGAATAGATTTCCGCAGATTAGGCATCTAAGAAGAAGGATGATACGAACAAGCAGGCTGCGGAGAATATACAAGTCAATGCCAACCTTTTGCAGTATAGTAAGCTCAAACTGGCACCTAAGATTATCAAGCTCCCGCATCCTTATAGGTCCCCTCTAAAAAGTGACGAGTGATGGTATTAATCAAGACTGTAGATATTGTTCTTTCCACCAAAGAGCTAGACACGAGGACAAAGAACTACAATTGAGACTAGGGCGATAAACTTAGTCTTTAGTAATCTGCTTAACTAAGAAATTCTGAACTTATTTTACTTTGTTTTAGCTCCAAAAGTTCCAACGAACTCCTCGGAGCTAGACAAATTCTTGCTGCTGCCCCCACTACCATCACCTCAGTTGCCCAACAAACTAAACATAGAGGGCCAGATAATACTAGTTGAGTTGAACAGTCATCTGGATCTCATGATGGTTCTTGTGGAATAGGAGCGGTAGTACGCACTTGGAAGGGAGGAGACCCTTCGTGTTGAGTTGAGATGGATAAGATAGAGCGACTAGAGAGGGAAAAAGGATCTACTGGACCAGATCTCGACTATCTCTACCACTTTTGAAAGGGAGAAGATGGATAGACTACAATCTAAAGATAATGCCAAATATTTCAAGGACAAATATCTGAACCTACTACGAGAGACCAAAAGGAGCCGACAGCCTGGAGCGGAAAATACTAAGAGACTGTGACAGCCAGAGTGCATGGTTAAGGTGGAAACCTAAAACCCTCCTATAGACGGAACAATGGAACATCCCACCCCACCTGGCAAACTGAGAGCGCCAACGGAACACTTGGTTCCTCAGAGTCGTGTAGACCACAAAGCTTCTCGAGTTCACCAGTCTCTCAATATTATGAATCACCATTTACAGTAAATGAACAGTGCGGTTCAACAAGGAAGTGACTGGGTGGCATATATATTTAGAGACCGCACTTCCCGTACTGATACGGATAATGATTTGAATAATTTGATGTTTGTAATATTATGTGTTGGACAATTCTGTGTCTTGATACTTTAATTTGGTTGATATTAGTTTTGCTTGCTATATTTGCAGGGATACTGAATATCTAGATTTATGAACTGAACTTTCTACTTTTTATTGATTGTGATGGATGATTACTCTTATGATTTGTGCGGGATTGTTACTTTAACAACCATTTTTCTTTATTTTGAAAAATGTTCCAACTGCGTCTTTGAAGCTATGTGAACTAGCGGACAGGGACTGCGGCCTGTATAGTTATACAAAACCTACACTTTCCTATAAATAGAACTATCTTCCTTTATTTGTAGTAGAAAATTTAGATGCGGGCAAAGTATAAGTTTTTGTAGTATAAAAATGGTGTATATGCGAGTAAATGATGCTGCTCCATTTCATTCTACAGACCACAAGAAGTTTTGCCTTACATATGCTGACCTTCGAAGCTTCATTGAAAATCATTTGCAGAATTCGCCATTGCAGATGCGACTTCTAGGGAGGCAATAAAGGATCAACACCTCATTGACAAACCAGATCACAATACCCATCAATCATTTCTAATGGGTTTTTAAGTTCCCCATCATGTGGGAGGCCACAAAGATCTTTGAGCATTATGGGGTCGTTCCAGGTCAGCACCCCACCAATACAATTACGGTGATCTTTAGTTACCTATCTTATAAGCAGTCTGAGAGGATAACTTTCTCCATGAACATCTTCAAGAAGTTATTTTTCGTGCGATCTATCATAGTGTCTGACACTACAGCTTTCAAGGAGATCTTGTATTTCTACTATAAGTGGATTAAGGTTGTGAACTTGCCGAACAAGGTTCTCAACTAGACATCACACTATCTGATGTTTGATGGCGACCTTGGTTTGTATCACACACAACCACAAAAGCATGCAAACAACAAATTCAAGCCCTGTAAGCTGTTGGACATCGAGAAGAAGATTGTCGAATTTGCGTGGGATTCGTGACTTGACATTGACTACTTCCTCCTCTTCTTCCAAGTTTGGAAGGAGTGGTTTGCCAAGATAGTTAGTGCCTGTGATCAAGAATTTCTTGCTACATTAGCCACATACTAATAATGTATTTTGCAGTAATCCTCGTGGTGTCTACGAACCCGCCGCAGACTTCATACAGTCTAACTCTTACTCAGAAGGATAAGAGGGATGAGTTGGAAAGGAAAAGGCAGGAATAAGAATGCATAGATGCGGACCACTCATCTAATGACTCCTATCCACTACACGTGCTAGGTGAAAGGCTAAAGGATCTTCGGGGAAACCCGACAAGGCAATGTTACCACAAAAACAAACATGTTAGGTTGTCAACCACACTTCCATCTTGGAGGAGTGGGAAACTTACCCGTCATTCCTATATGGACAGCGCTGCCATATATAGGAAGCACAACTTCAAAGAGCTTTCAGAGGCCGCCTCTGAGGTCTTGCCATATCTCTTCCTTATGTTTAGGTGAATGGTCTGATCATAAGCCACTACATGGGTTGCTCCCTGAATGAAGTAATGAGGGACGAGTCAGAGCTCCAAGGGAAGGTAGAGAGGTTAGGAAAAGAGGTCTCCTCACTAAAGAAGAAAGAGGCGGTAAGATATTTCTGATTGTCGCGACTTGAATCTTTAGACCACGTAACTTGAGCTTTTCTTGTTAGAGAAAGAGGTCTCCTGACTAAAGAAGAAAGAGGCGGTAAGTTTTTTCTGATTGTCGCGACTTGAATCTTTAGAAAATGCAACTTGAGCTCTTCTTGTTTCCTTACAGTTGACCTACAATCCATATAATTATTCCTACAAGGATGCAACCTTCCCTTTCACAAAGGAAACTGTCGAAGATGTTGTTCACCTCTTCTACAAACTAGGATGCATCAAAGAAGGTTTCAAGAACACTTACTTTGTCAAACTCTTCCCTTTGTGTAATAGAAAGGTGGCCGCAATGAACTGTACGACCAATGGAAAATCAAAAGTTAGAGAGGAACCTGGAGACGATGAACAAGAAGAAGAAGGAGAAGAATAAAGAGAAAGAGGAGAAGATGGAGGAGAAAAGGTAGGTGAAAATGAATCTGATACAGGAGGCTAGAAGAAGAAGACCATGTAGTTTTAATTTGAGTAATACAATAGTTCCATTGACTAGATATTCCCTAACAAATATCGAGATAATGAAAGTAGTGATGACAGCGAGACAACGTCAGGCTCCAATTTACCTAGTAAGGGCTATTCGCCTATGATTGAGGTTGACAATTATGCGAATTCATATGGAACATCTACTGGTATGAGGCTTAGATAGGGGGATTAGATAAATGATGTAATTTTTGATTTCAAAAAGAAAAGAGATCTATTTTTGTTAACCGGGCAAGTTTATAGATATAACTTTTTGAAGATATAATAAAATACAGTGTTATCTCTATTCTTATCGAATTTTTTGTGGAATGATTTTTTTATGTGGTTTGTCATTTACTAGTTTGTGTTCGTCAAATAATCTTCCATGTCCAGAGTGTCTAACCATATTGCTCAGGTGAATTGATTTCTAAGAGAAACATTTGCAATTTTGCTAGTTACTCCTTCATATAACCATGCAAGATGAACAACTCAAGAAAAATTGTTGAAATGGCAAGTCTTAGAGGATTGAGACCTCAATATTAGCCATATCAGACAGCGAAAATATTCCCAACTTCGATTGTAATTACAAGATTAATCATTGAGACCATAGGCGAATAATACATTAAGAGAACCAAAAATCTAGGCCACAAAATTTATTAGCATGAATAAATATGAATACCTCATGTCAACAGATGAAGTGAACCAATCATTGATGGACATGGAAATTTGTGACCTTTAGGCTCGAAAAGATTAATCAAGCTACAATTATTAACCATAATAATTGGAGGAATAACATGATCAAAAGGGTATCTGGAGTCTAAATCGTAGGGAATAATTTAACCCAAACAATAATGTTCCATCACGATATATTAATCTAGTCCGCAATAATTGATAGATATAAGATAATCTAGGCCACAATAATTGATAAGGATAGTCTAATCCTGGTCGCAAAAATTAATAATGATATTCCAGGCCACGATCGCTGAGGCAATCATATTGTAATAGAATCCAATGGCTTGAAGAAAATATTCATCCAAAGATTTGGTCCTACAGTCCAAGATGATCAATTGGGCTAGTACATGCAGGGCAACATTGCTTTCTTCAAGAGATCATCAAGGCTGTAATCCCTTCCCATATAATATGATATGCGCAAATTAAAAAACACCAGCCGTGTATGAGGTCTACAACCTAAGACGATCAATTGTTCAGGTGTGCACAATGCAACATTGCTTTCCTCAAGAGCTTCAAATCTATAGCCTTTAGCAAATGGGCGGCTACTGCGGTCTGTGAGAGTCTAAACACGAACATGCATAAAGGAAAATAGATGAAAGAAGAGCTACATATTAAGTTTACCAAGTTGGAAGATGCACGCATGACATCATTTCTTTCCATAAGTGGTCACAAAAGGTGTATCATATTCCCTTAAACACACGATAGTGCTGATCGGAAGCCTAGAATTGAACTGTATGTAGATCCGTGTTAGATGTTATTGGTCAAGAAAAGAGATGTAAAATCTAGGATGATCAAGTTGGCAGGTGCACGCAGGGCAACATTGTTTTCCTCAAGTGATCATCGAAGTTGTTTCATCTCAACGAGCGAGATGGATCCACTACTCTCATTCTTAGGGATAAAAATTAAATTAATCAATTGGGCAGGTGCGCGTAAGGAAGAATTTCTTTCCTCAAGAGATCAAGGTAACTGTGGTTCCATATTAGCACCGCTTGTTAGTACTAAGGAGTGTTCGAAGGTCATACACTAAGATGATCAATTGGGCAGGTGCGCGTAGGGCAACATTGCCTTCCTCAAAAGATCATCAAAGCTGTAACGATATCTTCAAAGAAGTATAGTGGAGCTAACAAACACTCTGACCCTCTTTAATGCAAAGGTGTTCGATACCAGCTGGGATCCGATATCCTAAAGTCCTCTACATGAGAATCTGCAAGCTCCCACTACATGGTGCAAAATCTCCCAACAACATGCGGTCATCATGGTATTACGCTAATGACAACGATTCTGCTCGGGGGTTAAGCAGGATTCAATGATATCTCATGATTTAGGGATCCTTAACTACTAATAACTATAATGAGATAACTTTCCACAAAAAAGTGTCAGTATGAGGTTCTCCATTGCAATATTCGTTGAAAAAATATAGATGAATAGTCAAAGAGAAGACATCGTTCATGAATAGAACTATTTTAATTCGTCACCACTCCAGGTGTGGGAGATGTATTTTCCATTATAATATTGTAGATGATATGCACCATTCTTTTGTAACTTCTTGATGATATACGTGACTGCCCAGTTCGGGTTGAGTTTTCCCATTGAACCCGCTTTGGCTGTAGCATTAACATTATTCAAAACAAGGTATCCAACTAGAAAATGCTTCACCCTTACATTCTTATCAAAATATTTATCCACCCTCCTTTTGATCTTGTCTGATATCAGCTTCATCCAGTTGCTCTTAGTTTAAATCTAAACCGCACTTCATCTCATCATTATAGACATCCATCCAGTCTTCACCCACTATCTTGCCAAGCATAAATCTTGGACTAGGCACCTACAACTCTACTAGAATTAGAGCTTTTGAGTCATGAGAGAGCATGAAAGGCATCTCCTCGGTAGCTATACCAGATCCTACACTCAGCCTTTATAACATATGTGTTGGATCCCTAGTAGATTTAGGCTAGGTTCACTGACTTAGGATGTGACCCATCATGTATAGTCTGGGTCAAGTTTTTGTCTTACAGTGTAGGACAGTCCTCTATCTCAACTTCAGATGGACCAGCCTTCTTCAGGACCAACAAGAACTCCAGATCTATCAGTTTTTTAGACCAAGTGAAAAGAGTTCGACGTTCGTCGAACTCAGCTCGGCGAAGGAAGTTCTGCGCTCGACGATCGTGAGACAATTCGCAGTGCTGAGCTCGACGAACTGCGTTCTTTGCTCGACGAACACCGGGATTTTACCTCAGGCTTATCAGGACCTCTTCAAGATTTCTCTAAGTCCAGCTTAATTCTTCGGTGGACGAATTATATTCTGAGCTCGACGAACTTGGACCTCAAGTTCACAACTTCTCAGGTCGACGAATGCTAATCTCTACTCGACGATTTGTGTTCTCGGAGAATCTGTGTCGACACTTAGGGCTTGTGTCGACACTAGGCGATTTGTGTCGACACAAGGATTTCAGTCGACACCAGCTTATGTCGACACCAGAGGATTTGTGTCGACACCAAGATCAATCTGTCGACACCAATTTGTGTCGACACAGCATTTCAGCAGATGCAGAGTATTTCGTCCAAGTCCAGAACTTTTCTCAGGTCGACGAAGTTTATTCTCAGCTCGACGAATTTAGTTCTCTGCTCAACGAATATTGTTTGTCTGATATTGAAGATTGTCTATTCAACGAATGAAGACTGTCAGCTCGATGAACTCAGCTCAGCTCGACGAACTCAGCTTAGCTCGACGAACTCAGGCTCAGCTCGACGAACTCTTAACTCAGCTCGACGAATTATGTTCTTCGGTCGACGATTCCAGACTAGGTCTTCTTCCGTTCCCATCTCATTCCATGGCGCTGATTCCTGGACAATTAATGGCAGTTCTTCACAGTATACTACCGTTAGGATGCGCAGTTAATTCTGGATTATTACATGCCTTTTCCCATGGAAACAGTTGAGGAAGTAATTAATTGCTGCTTCCTTTCTAGGCCATCTGTCATTACTGCTCGAGATTCAAAATTCGAATGTTTCTTATGACAGACAGAGACATACAGAAATAGTCAGTAATACAGAGATTCAAAAAAAACACAACAACAAGAAAAAGATAGACAGTGATTCAGACAACACAAGAAAAAGAATTCATTCTTGGCCTAGAGAGAAATTGATATAGAAGAAGAAGAAGAAGAATACTACATCAATATCAAGAGTCTTCTTCATCTACTTTCACTCAGGATAACTTCAAGAAACAATACATTCATATCAATTACAAGAAGTTCCTGAAGACTTTCTCTGGACCTGGAATTCTAGGTCTTTGAAGACCTATCACCCTGAAGCAGTGCTCCAGCATTCTTCCTGATCCATTCTACATCTCAGGGGGAGCAAAGCTGCTAAACAACATTCCTCAAGTCTTCTCATTTGACTTGAGAAAGAGAAGACCTCATCACCCTTTCACTCCACCTCTATACAGGGTTTTAATTCCCTTCAAAATTATTCTGGTTGGAAGTCTCCCACCAAAAGACTTGAGGGTTTGGTTTTTGGGAACCTGATCAAAACCCCATTGGTGCTAGGACACCTGATCAACCCCTTCCTGCAGTGGATTCCTACCAGGGTGGTAGAAGAGTGGACTACCCAGATTTGGAGAACCACTATAAAATTCTTGTGTCATCTGGTTGCTTTCTTTTCCTTTTGTTTTCTGGCCTTGCTCTGTAAATGTGTTGTTATTAGTCCATTGCTGCTTTTTGGTTTATTGTATTTGCTTCCCTGCACACACACACACACCTAAAATACAACAGCAGTTGTAAACGTTTCAAAATCACCATATACTCTATTCACCCCCCCCCCCCTCTAGAGTACATCAGATCTAGCTGCACTTTCAATTGGTATCAGAGCGAGATTAGTTAATAATACCACATCTTCCAGGTTGGTTAAGTTATCATACCTGATTGGTTATACAGGCTAACACCCGAACCCAAAGATCCCATAGTTAGATCTGTTTGTTTTTATTCTATTATTGGACTTATCCTTATCATAGACATGACCCAAAACAAGGATTATACAAGCATCAGACCTCCAGTGTGCAATCTTAATAAGTTTGCCATCTGGAAGGCAAGAATTAGATTATATATGAACTCCATTAATGAGGATATTTTTTCTGTCATTTCAACATGTGTTCCTCCAGCTCCTACAACTTTTGCCAGCACATCAACTAATCTGAGTGCAGTACCACCTTCAGACAATATTGAAGCCTATAAGAAAGCCAAGATGGCTGATGCAAAGGCTATGAATATTCTGGCCCAAACAATGTCAGATGACATATTTCAGAAGGTGGCTGAGTGCACCTCAGCCAAGGCCATTTGGGACTCTCTCAATCAAATGGTAGCAGGCTCAGCTGATGAAAAAAAGGATAGGAGATCCAGTCTCATTTCTCTCTATGAGAATTTCAAAAAGGATGAGACAGAATCAGTGGCTGCGATGTACAATAGAATAAGTTCAATCATCAGTGAACTCAAGACTCTTGACAAGGACATCACCTTAACTGAGGTGAATGACAAGATACTGATGTATTTCCCCAGTTCATGGGACTCCAGAATCTGGCCAATCAAAGAAGCCAGAAGCCTCAATGAGATCTCAACAGAATCTCTGCTAGGCAAGCTGAAGTCATATGAGCAGCTTGTCAAATCAAGAGAGGCGGCAGAACAGAAGGCAACTACCCCAGTTAGGAAGGAGCACAGCTTGGCCCTCAAAGCTTCTGAAGACAATGAAACATGTACATCCAATGAGGAGTTAATGAGCCTTTTTGCCAAAATATTCTACAAAATGGCAAGAAAGGACTTTATAAGAAAATCATCCAGACAGGATGATAAGCCCAAATATGACAAGACACCAACTAAGGAGGTTGTGTGTTTTGGATGCAGAAAGCCAGGGCACTATATTTCAGAATGCCCAGAGAATCAGAAAAAGGACAAGGGCAGGGATAAGGATTCCAGAAGAAAACAAAGCAGCAGACCCTCCTCCAACAAGTATAAAAGGAAAGACAAAGGATTTGTTGCTTAGTCCTGGAGTGACACAAAAGTGGAAACATCCTCCTCCAGCTCCAGTGAAGAAGAGGAAGAAGCCAGATCCAAGCAGGTGTGCCTAATGGCAATAGATGCCTCCAGAAGCAACTGTGGATCAGAAGAGGATTCTGAAGATGAAGGTGCCTCAGACTCAGAGGCTGATCAGGTGATTTCAAGTTTTGATTTCAATTCTGACTTTTTTAAAGTAAAGTTTAAAACTATGTGCATGGATCTAATAAACTCAGAGAAAGAGATAAAAACCCTGAGGACTAGACTAGAAAACCTTGAATCTGTCAGCACAGAAAATAGAAAACTAACTAACCAATTGACACTAGCTAATGAACAGATAAGCAAGTTGAAATCTGAATTATGTGAGGCAAAACAACTTGAGCAATCTCTCAATGAGAGAAGCCTCAAGCTGATGGATATCACAAGCACAGTAAATGCCAGATTAAATGGCAGGTTGGGCTTGGGTGCTTCATCAGGTTTACCCCCCATAATAAAGAAGAATGTACTTTCTACTCCCATAAAGTTTATCACTGCTAAGGGTAAAGAGAAACTAACTGAAAAACCCAGGCCAGAAAACAAGTCAAATCCCCTAGACAATAGAAACAGAAAATAGAAGAAAGCTGTTAAAAACCAAGTTCAGCAGAATTCGTCGAACTTAGATCGACGAAATCCTGCAAGATCGTCGAACCCCGATCGACGAACGCTGAACACAAACATCAGAAATAATTATTTGTCCTACTGCGATCGACGAACTGTGTATGGTTCGTCGAGCAGAGGTCGACGAACGAGGGACGCAGAAAATGACCATGGTCATTCTCTGAGTGGAGGTCGACGATCTCATCCCCACTCATCGAACTCTGGTCGACGAACTTACAATAATTCGTCGATCCCAGAACGACCAAATATAAATAATTTCTCCTATAGAAATTTTAAAACAGCTAACAACACATTTAATCCAGCAGCTGATTGGATAATCCCACCTAGGAGATATCACCCTCTAGGGTATAAGTCTCAACCTGCATTATCAGTCATTTCTAGTTTTACTTTTCAGCCAAACCAAGGACCCAAGGTAACCTGGGTCAAGAACAATTGAGCTTTATTGTTTAATGCAGGTACATGTGAAGAGCTGTCCAAGGCTAAGTCAGACATGGTACCTGGACAGTGGTTGCTCCAAGCACATGACTGGCAGCAAAGCAAATCTCTCCAACTATAAGTCCAAGCTAGGACCAAAGGTGATATTTGGAGACTCAAAGAGTGGTCAGTCAGAAGGGTATGGAAGAGTAAGCATTGGAGCAGTGACCTTCAAAAAGGTGACATATGTAAGAGGACTTAAACATAACCTTATATCCATAAGTCAATTATGTGATGAAGGTTATCAGGTACATTTCAACTCTACCTCTTGTTCTATTATTAATGATAAAAACCAAACTGTTTTAATTGGACTTAGACAAGGAAACATATATTTAGTAGATTTCATTTCTGCCACAACTGATATTTGTTTACTCAATATCACTAGTAACCAAAATGAGTTATGGCACAAAAGGCTAGAACATGTAAACCTTATGAACATATCTAGGTTATCTAAAGACAACCTTGTTAGAGGTTTACCTTCTGGTCCCTACAAGAAGGAAAGCCTATGCAGGGCTTGTCAACTAGGCAAGCAAACTAAAACTAGCTTCAAATCCATTAATAAAAGTGATTCACCTAGGATATTGTATCTGCTTCATGTGGATCTTTTTGGACCCATTACAGTACAAAGCCTAGGAGGGAAGTCTTACACCTTAGGCATTGTTGATGATTTCTCTAGATTCAGTTGGGTATCCTTCCTGAGAGCTAAGTCAGATACATTCAAAGTTCTTACAGATTTTCTCAGGACCATACAGATTGAGTTCTCTACTCATATTGCATTGATCAGAAGTGATCATGACACAGAGTTTGAGTCTCTTCTTATGCATGAGTTCTGTGAGAAGGAAGGTATCAGGCAGTGCTTCTCAGCTCCTAGAACTCCCCAACAAAATGGGGCTGCTGAAAGGAAAAATAGGATACTCATTGAAGCTGCAGGTACATTGTTAGCAGATGCTTACATGCCTCTATCCTTTTGGGCAGAAGCTGTAAACATAGCTAACTATGTCCTGAACAGATGTCTTATACATAAACTGAAACATAAGACCCCCTATGAATTACTTAAAGAAAAGAAACCTAAAATCACTTACTTTAAAGTTTTTAGTTGCATATGTTACATCCACACCAATAATAAAAGATACATTAGAACATTTGAGGCTAAGGCTGAAGAAGGGATTTTTTTAGGATATTCCCAAGTAAACAAGGCCTATAGGGTTTTCAATAAATCATCCCTTAAAATTGAATAATCTGTCCATGTGTCTTTTGACGAAGCTAACATGTCTTATAAGGAGAAAGACATTTCTACCAATAGTCTTTTGCAGGTTTCACCACTGTGTGAGTCTATGGATGGACTAAACCTTACCCAAGAGGTTCCAAATCATCCCACTCCACAGGATGTTGAAGATAGTGAAGAGGAAATCCAAGAGGAAGTAACTGAACTTCCATCAACAGCCAGTACCATTCCTCAAGAGGAATTATTTACAAAAGCTGATGCTCAACCAACTCCACAAAATGATCTTATCACACTTAGAGATCACCCCAGATCTTAAGTGATTGGAGACATTTCAGTTGGTGTACAGACAAGACATCAGCTCAATCAAGACTTGATGCATGCCTGTTTTCTCTCTCAAATTGAACCTCTCACCATCCATGAAGCTGAGCAAGATCCCCACTGGATTCTTGCAATGTAAGAGGAACTAAAACAGTTTGAGAGATGTAGAGTTTGGGATTTGGTTCCAAGACCCCATAACTACCCAGTTATTGGAACCAAATGGGTCTATAGGAACAAATTAGATGCACAAGGGAACATAGTAAGGAACAAGGCTAGACTGGTTGCCCAAGGATATAGGCAAGAAGAAGGAATAAACTATGACCAAACTTTGCCCCTGTTGCAAGGTTGGAGGCCATTAGAATATTCCTAGCCTATGCAGCCTACAAAAAGTTCAAGGTATTCCAGATGGATGTTAAGAGTGCCTTTCTGAATGGTGTACTTCAAGAAGAGGTTTATGTAGAACAACCTCCAGGTTTTATCTCTCTAACTCAACCCTCTTATGTTTACAAATTGCATAAAGCTCTCTATGGTTTAAAGCAAGCTCCAAGAGCTTGGTATGAGACCCTAGCTAGCTTTCTTTTAGAGCATAAATTTACAAGAGGAATCATAGATAAAACTCTTTTCACTAGACATCATAAGGACCAAATCTTATTGGTACAAATATATGTGGATGACATTATTTTTGGGTCTACTGATCCCAAATTGTGCCAGAGGTTTGCTGACCTCATGCATTCCAAATTTGAGATGAGTAGCATGGGTGAGCTTTCCTACTTACTTGGTCTCCAAGTGAAGCAGCTTCCTGATGGTATCTTCCTCTCCCAATCTAAGTATGCTAAAGAGCTTATTAAAAAGTTTGGGATGGGTGATGCCTCAGGAATTAAAACACCTATGACTACCAATGCTGTTGTGGATTCTGATGCAGTAGGGAAACCTGTAGATCAGAAACATTATAGGGCAATTGTTGGATCCCTATTTTACTTAACAACTAGCAGGCCTGACATAATGTTTGCCACATGCCTTTGTGCTAGATTCCAAGTGAATCCTAAAGAATCTCATCTTATTTTTCTAAAAAGGATTTTGAGATATATAAAGAGTTGTCCTAGTTTAGGACTCTGGTATCCTGCAGAGTCAGAATTTGAGTTAATTGGATACTCAGATGCTGACTATGCTGGATGTAGAGTGGACAGGAAAACTACCTCTGGAACTTGCCAGTTCCTGGGTATGAGACTTGTCTCTTGGTTTTGCAAAAAGCAGACATCTGTGTCTACATCAACTGTTGAGGCAGAGTATATGGCTGCTGGCAGCTGCTGTTCACAGATGCTATGGATAAAAAACCAACTCCTAAATTATGGTATCAACTTAAATAATTCAACCTTATTTTGTGATAACACAAGTGCTATTGATATAGCTCAGAATCCAGTTCATCATTCTAGGACTAAACATATTGAAATAAGACATCATTTCATTAGAGATAATATGGACAAAAAGAAAATTAACTTGATCCACATTCCTACTGATCTACAGAGAGCAGATATCTTCACCAAGCCTTTGGATGAGAAAACACATCTGTTCTTTATAAATCAACTGGGAATGATTGATGGAGAAGAGTTAAATTAATTTCTGTCTGCATTCGACGAATTTTCCAGAGTTCGTCGAACGGAGTTCGACAAATTAGTGAAAGTTTGAGAGATTCTAGTCGACCGGAGTTCGACGAATTCTCTGTGTGGAAATAATTTTCGTCGACCGTAGATCGACGAACCTTGCTTCAGAAACCATTTCGTCGAACGGAGTTCGACGAAATGTTTTCAATTCTTCTGAATGGGTTCGACGAACTACTCACCTGTAACTTATTTCGTCGATCTTAGTTCGAAGATCTGTCTCTTTTCGTGGAACGGAGCTTGTCGATTCATATTCTGAAAATCTTATATCTAGGTTTTCTTCGACCTCCGTCTCGCGCTTTCAGTTCCTTTGCTCTTGATCGCCGTTTTCTCTGTGATTATCTTTGCAGGTCATCAATGGCGATTCCTCCAGGAGCACTTGCGGCGATGAAGTTTGATGCAACATTCTCCATGGACTTTGAGTCCTTCCAACATTCCGATCCAATTTTTCTGTATATCCTTGAATTACTTGAAGAATTGCATCTCAAGGATTTCATGACACGCAGCATCAAGCTACACTCAACCGAGATAAGAGAATGGGTGTACACTGCCACAGTTTCTGAAGACGGAAATCTGACAGGAAATATTGGAAATACTGCCGTTTCCCTGTCCCCAGCAGTACTCTCTGAAATTTTTGGACTGATCAATGGGGAAGACAACTTGGAAATGGACGCTGAGGAATATGCTGATATGTTGAAAGTCATGGGTTTCTCCAGCAACAACCCTAATAAGCTTCTGAAGAAACAACTGTCAGCCGCCTATCAATTTTTGGCCGACATTGTAGGGAAAATTCTGATGGGCAAGCACTCGGCACATGACTATATCACTCGCCATCAATTCCTGATCATGTGTGCAGTGCTCAACAAGCGTCAGGTCGATTGGGGCATGGTTTTCTTTGACCTAATCAAGAAGAGAACTAGCAAGAAGGAAGTCTGCTACGGCAGAATCCTGTGGATTTTCCTCTAGGAAAAGGCCAGTGAATGTTTGGTCTCCCCGACCACATTCATCAATGCCAGCAAGCGCCTCACCTGTGCCTTGTTTGGTCGATGGGAGAGGACAATAACCAAACCCTCCAAGGGTTCCTCCTCCTCCATCAATGCTTCTGAGAGCACCAGGACCGTCAAGGTCACTCCCCACCCTGACACTGAAGAGGCCATTCCACCTACCAAATCTCTTCCCACTCCTCCTGCACCTCAATTGACTCCACCTCAACATCAATCTCCACCGCCTGATCTTACACATATCCCTACACCTCCAGTTTCCCCCACTGATCTTACATATATTCCCTCACCTCCTCAATCCCCTCTTCCACCACACCTATCCACTATTCCATCCTACACCATACCCACTGAACCACAACCTGTTCTCCCTCCCTTATCCCCTCCACAGATTCTTCCTTCCTCCTCTACTATTCTTTCTCCACTTATGGATTCTTCCACCATTCCCTCCATCATCTCTCTTCCGACTCCTCTTATTAAATCACTCATCACAGAGGCCATTACACCTCTGGTGAATTCCATTGATTCTTTATCTGCACAAATCACAGCCCTCTCTGCTGCCCCCTCTTCATTCAGGGGCCTGGCTCCAGGTTCTCCTGAACCCAGGCAGGGGGAGATGCTCCATGATGAAGCTGGTGCAGCAGCTGCAGAAGTGGATACAGTTGATACAGATACTGCAGATACAATTTTTGACACTACAGATATAGTTAATACAATGCTTGATAATGTAGTTACAGATACAGCAATTGATTTTACTCAATTCATGGACACTGACAGTAGCTTTGATGAGTCAGTAGATTCCATAACAACTGCTCGTGATTTCCTTATAAATCCCACAGTTAATTTATCTTAGATACTTCATATCTTTGATCCTGTGTATATGAAGCTTCCTTCAGTAGAGGTTGCTAGGACACATTTGGCTATTCCTTCAGTAGAGGTTGCTAAGCCATATTTGGCTATTGTCCAGTATACTTCTCCAGCTAGTCCAGCAGTTGCCAAGCAACTTTGTGACACCTTTGCTGCTCCTACTGCTGTTCCAACTCTTGTGTCTATTCCAGAAATCTGCCCTGTCCCAGATTTTGTCATGGATGATTCTCCCATGCCTGATCTGGATGAGCTCATTCTGGCAGACATTGAAGAAGAGAATAAGGCAGCAGCTGCAAGTTCTGTCTCTACTGCTGTTGAACCCTCACCCTCTGAACCTTCTATCCCCCCTCAAGAAAAACCTCTTATCATTCCTCATGCCTCTCTGAGGAAGTTGAATGCTTTGTATGACAACCCTCAGAGTTCAGATTCTGATGATGATGATGATGATGAATCAGATGAGAAGGCTACAAAAAAGAAAAAGGAGTTAATCTCTAAGAAAAGGAAGGCTCCTCCTCCTCCTGCTCCCAAGCCTAATCCCAGTGCAGACACTCCATACTATATTCTACATAATGTTGCTCCTTAGAAAGGGATGCCTGCATGGATGTGGCTATCAAAGAACCAGCAAAAAGAGAGGAAGAGGAGTAGGAGATACTCTCCTCCCCTAGTTCATAGATACAGAAAGGATCCTCCTCCTCCTCCTCCTCCAGCAGCAGGTGCCTCTGGCTCTAGCTCTCAGAGATCTGCTCCTATTTAAACTTATCAGAGACAAACAGGGAGATCCTCTGGTGGCAGTCAGCCAAGGCCACCATCTTCAGGCAGACAACAACACCCTCAACAACAGCAGCAACACCAGGAATCTAAGGAACATGAAGCTGAAAGGCCCTATTCCCCTCCTAATGATCCAGAAACAGCCAACACAGCCAGAATGGCAAGGTTCCAAGAGATCATTGGCTTATCTCTAATCAACAAAGCTAAAGCTGAAGGCAAGAACACAACATGCTTAACTACTATGTCTCAGTACAGGAGAGATGAACTAAAGAGATTTGGGAAAGCAAACAAGCTACTCAATATTGATGAGTTCATGCATCTTCACCCAGAAGCAGTTGTCCCCAGAGCCACTTCACTGAATATCATAGGGGCAACTAACATGACTATGACGAAGGCTCAAGCTTCAGATCCCAATAGGGAAATCATTTTCAAGAAGCCAGGAGATAAAGCACCAGAAGTCAAGCCAAAACAGAAGAAATCAGAGAAGTAATTTTGTGTTTTCTTTTCATTTCTGCTTCTGTTTCAGTCTATATTTTGCATTAAAACAAAGCCAGTATGTATATATATCTGTTGCATGTGTTGTAAATTCTCTGCCAGATATATCTCTTAATTTTGCTTTGTTTTTCTGTTTGTTCTTTGCTTGGAGTTTCTGTTAGTGACCTCACCCAAATAGGGGGAGATTGTTGGATCCCTAGTAGATTTGGGCTAGGTTCACTGACTTAGGATGTGACTTATCATGTATAGTCTGGGTCAAGTTTTTATCTTAGAGTCTAGGACAGTCCTCTATCTCAACTTCAGATGGACCAGCCTTCTTCAGGACCATCAGGAACTCCAGATCTATCAGTTTTTCAGACCAAGTGAAAAGATTTCGATGTTCGTCGAACTCAGCTCGACGAAGGAAGTTCTGCGCTCGATGATCGTCAGACAATTCGCAGTGCTGAGCTCGACGAACTGCATTCTTTGCTCGACGAACACCGGTATTTTACCTCAGGCTTATCAGGACCTCTTCAAGATTTCTCTAAGTCCAGCTTAATGCTTCGGTCGACGAATTATATTCTGAGCTCGACGAACTTGGACCTCAAGTTCACAGCTTCTCAGGTCGACGAATGCTAATCTCTACTCGACGATTTGTGTACTCAGAGAATCTATGTCGACACTTAGGGCTTGTGTCGACACCAGGCGATTTGTGTCGACACCAGGATTTCAGTCGACACCAGCTTATGTCGACACCAGAGGATTTGTGTCGACACCAAGATCAATCTGTCAACACCAATTTGTGTGGACACAACATTTCAGCAGATACAGAGTATTTCGTCCAAGTCCAGAACTTTTCTCAGGTCGACGAAGTTTATTCTCAGCTCGACGAATTTAGTTCTCTGCTCAACTAATAGTGTTTGTCTGATATTGAAGATTGTCTATTCAACGAATGAAGACTGTCAGCTCGACGAACTCAGCTCAGCTCGATGAACTCAGCTTAGCTCGACGAACTCAAGCTCAGCTCGACGAACTCTTAACTCAGCTCGACGAATTATGTTCTTCGGTCGACGATTCCAGACTAGGTCTTCTTCCATTCCCGTCTCATTCCATGGCGCTGATTCCTGTACAATTAATGGAAGTTCTTCACAGTATACTACCGTTAGGATGCGCAGTTAATTCTGGATTATTACATGCCTTTTTCCCATGGAAACAGTTGGGGAAGTAATTAATTACTGCTTCCTTTCTAGGCCGTCTGTCATTACTGCTCGAGATTCAAAATTCGAATGTTTCTTATGACAGACAGAGACATACAGAAATAGTCAGTAATACAGAGATTCAAAAAAAAACACAACAACAAGAAAAAGATAGACAGTGATTCAGACAACACAAGAAAAAAATTCATTCTTGGCCCAGAGAGAAATTGATCTAGAAGAAGAAGAAGAAGAAAAAGAACACTACATCAATATCAAGAGTCTTCTTCATCTGCTTTCACTCAGGATAACTTCAAGAAACAATACATTCATATCAGTTACAAGAAGTTCCTGAAGACTTTCTCTGGACCTGGAATTCTAGGTCTTTGAAGACCTATCACCCTGAAGCAGTGCTCCAGCATTCTTCCTGATCCATTCTACATCTCAGGGGGAGCAAAGCTGCTAAACAACATTCCTCAAGTCTTCTCATTTGACTTGAGAAAGAGAAGACCTCATCACCCTCTCACTCCACCTCTGTACAGGGTTTTAATTCCCTTCAAAATTATTCTGGTTGCAAGTCTCCCACCAAAAGACTTGAGGGTTTGGTTTTTTGGAACCTGATCAAAACCCCATTGGTGCCAGGACACCTGATCAACCCCTTCCTGCAGTGGATTCCTACCAGGGTGGTAGAAGAGTGGACTACCCAGATTTGGGGAACCACTATAAAATTCTTGTGTCGTCTGGTTGCTTTATTTTCCTTTTATTTTCTGGCCTTGCTCTGTAAATGTGCTGTGATTAGTCCATTGCTGCTTTTTGGTTTATTGTATTTGCTTCCCTGCACACACACACACACACCTTAAATACAATAGCAGTTGTAAAAGTTTCAAAATCACCATATACTCTATTCACCCCCCCCCCCTCTAGAGTATATCAGATCTAGCTGCACTTTCAATATTCTTACAATACAGATCTCAGCAGATCTAACTCATATCCTTTATAAACTAGGCTTACAATACAGATGTTGAACAGATCCTATAGAGTATGAATAAAAATATTGATTTGACTTAACAGAAATGAATCTGTGAGTCAATTGCTTCACGAGTTGAGTGAATCTCAACCCTATCTTCTTCACAACAACATGATTGATGTTAATCAAGAATTTGCTGCTTGTGCTGGAAGTAATCTCAGAATCTTGATTCTAGTTTTGTTGATGAGAGAGTGAAAAGATCTTATATCAGCTAACCTGTTGTGTAGATCACAGAACTATTCTTCACAGATCCAGAGTTTGATCTTCAATTTTGGCTCGACTTCGATCTTGAAGCAATTTCAGTTAGGGCTTGCTTTGACTGATTCTTCTTCGTCGGCGAAATCCTTTGATTCTGCTATTGCAGATGTTGATTGCTGCAACTAACTCAAAGACCCTTCAGATTTGATGAATTGAAGCTTTTGTCTCTGCAATAATGGCGGAAAAAGTAGACAAAGCCCCGCTCCTCTTTCTCGAAATGAATTGATCGCTCAAAAACTTATTTCCATCCAGATCTCATCTTCTATTTATAATACCATCATCCAGTTAGATGATTGATACGTGCCATTTATTTAACGACTGATTATATCCTTAGTTTTACATAATGAGACTAACAACAACGTTAGAGATGAGTTGCGGCTCTTCCTTAACTATTTTGAATTTTGTTGACTTTTGTTGACATTGTTGACATCAGCCATTCTGGACTAAGAAAATTTCAGACAACGAGCCAGACATTGAGTGCATTGAGTAAACAAGATTTCATCAACGAATCTAGACTTAGAAAATTTTCCTGCTTTGCTAGGAGTTGAGTGAGTAAGCTTCACTCAATTCTTTTTTAACTTAGTCAACATTCTGCATCCTTCTGCACTCTAGGCATTGAGAGTGTTTAGTGAACTGGCTTCACTCAATGATTCTGGACTTCGAATAATTTTCAGCTCTTTCTACAACTTTGGCATTGAGAGCGTTGAGTGTATGAGCTTCACACAATGCTTTTATACATAGCCAAATATCCTCCTGTCTGATGGCATTGAGTGAGTTGGCCTCACTCAACGCTTTCTGTCTTTGCCTCTGAAATCTGGAGTTGAGTGTGTTAAGTGAACTGACTTCACTCAATGTTTATAGACTTAGCCGATTTCCTATCTCCTTTTTCTTTAGCTTTGACAGTAACTGTATGGCGTTCAGTGAACAGCTTCCCTCAATGCTTCTGGACTTAACCAATTTTCTGTCTCCTTTTTCTTTGGCTTTGATAGAAACTGCATGGCGTTGAGTGAACAAGCTTCACTCAATGCTTCTGGTCTTAACCAATTTTTTGTCTCTTTGTCCTACGACTTTTACAAAAGCAGCATGACTCAATGCTTTTGGGTATATGGCGTTGAGTGAGTTCATTTCACTCAACGCCTGCGAACTTAGCCACTTTTAGGCCTTGCCAACACTTAAGGTTTTGACTTCCTTCCCTTTCTCAGCATTGTTAACTATATGGCGTTGTATGAACTGGCTTCACACAACGCCCGTAGACTTAGTCAATTGTTATCACTATCACTAGCTTCTGGTTCATCTTGCATTGCGTGAGCTTGCTTCACTCAATGCCTATGTACTTAGTCATTTTTCATCCCCAACTGCCTTGATATTTAGCATTGAGTGAGCTTTCTTCACTCAACTCTCATGGACTTAAGAATTTTTTGCCTTTCCTATCAGCTTCTTTGAGTCCACCTATCATTGTCACTTGAACCACCTGTCCAATCAATATGACATAGACTAACCTGCATGCATGAACTAAAACATTCATCAAATACAAATATGTGTATACCATTGACTTATTTGACTTCTTACAAATCTGGGATATTGTGATCAATGGACCCAACAAATTTATTAATAACGGCCTTATAGAAGTTAAAATTCAGATTAACAAGCTTGATAACAAGATTGATATATTGTATGCTGAGGGTGGAAAAGCTTTCACACATAACATACAAGGACTCAAGTATGCTTCAGAAATTCTTGATAATGTTGATACAAACACAAAGACACAATGATTGATTCCAACAACAGATCAATGGCTCACTTTGACAGCACAATTCCTGTTTATTCTAAAGCTCTCATTATTGAAATCAAAAAGGGGGAGGAGGCTATGAAAGCTAAGGTTGTTGTATTTGAAGCTACTGTTGGAGTTACCATTGTGATCTGAAAGTGATCAAACATGTAATCTCACTGCCAACGCGATATGAGCCTGCAGGGTCGCACATAAGAGATGTGGAGAAGTTGGATGATTGACTGTGTTGGTAAAGGTTACCAATCACCGACCTAAATGGGGTTATGGGCAAAGTGTTGCCTTAAAGAATCATCGGGTTGGGCAAATGTTGCCTTGAAGGACTGATAAGAATAGTCGGCTGAGGCTCGACAAGAATCGACGAGAATCGTCGAGAATAGTTCTCTGATTCTCGCCGATCGACGAGAATCGTCGAGAATTAGTTCTGTGATTCTCGCCGATCGGCGTGTATCGTCGACCCACGATCGGCGTGAATTGTCGACCCACATTCGGCGTGAATCGTCGAGAATAGTTCTCTGATTCTCGCCGATCCGGGTGATTCTCGCCGATTGTGAGTCTCGCCGATTCTGATTCTCGCTGATCCTGACCGACTCTCGCCGACTGATTCTCGCCGATTCTGAACCCTATTTCTGGGTGGTCTGCGGATAGCGATTTTCCTAAGTCTTTTATGCCTTCGGTATAAAAGGGACACTTAGGGTTTTCAGGTAGGACATGCTTTTTGACAGCCGATCAAATCGAAACGACGGAAGCCGTTCCGCCTTTCCGTTCGCCGATCCCGAATTCTGCCGCCGACGGAAGTGTTCCGCCGCCGCTGTCTTCGCCCCGTCGACCTCCTTCTCTACGGCGATCATCGCTGGTGTTGCTCTTCCTGGCGCAGACCTAGCAGTCCGTGGAGAAGCAAGGTGCGGTCTTCATACTTCCCGAATTTCGTGCGACGGAAAAATCGGTGTTCTCCCGCTCGTGTGGACTTCTACAGAAACGTGGACATTATTCCACGTACAACTCGCCATCAGCAAGAATACAAAGTTTGGAGCATCTACGTTGAGTTGTGACTTAACGCCACCGAGGTAATTTTTTCCTATTTGTTTGTTAACTTCTTGATTCAACTATCATGGCCCGATCCCATTTCTTTTGGGTTTTCTTAATGTTTTATTCTTCCGCTGCGTGCACAACTATTGTGCCATCTTCATAGAGAAACCCAACAGTGGTATCAGAGCCAGGTTCCGGCCATGATTGTTGTTTTGGAAGTTTTGTTATTCCAGTACGTGTAAACCAAGGGATTTAGAAGTGTTCTAAATATCTAGATTTAGTCTTGGTTCCCCGCCAAGAACGTCTGGAATTTCGTGGTAATTTCTAATTGTTAGAAATTGTAGTCTCCTTAGCAGTAACCATCCCTCGATTTTGTTTTGGATTTTGAATCCAACATAGAGAGATGAGCTTGTCTACTGCTTTAAGTTGAGTTGTCTTTGCTTTTGTCCAATGCATGTAAATCTGAGGATTTGGAAATTTCCGGATGTTCAGATTTAGCCCTTCCTTCTATCAAATATTGATGGTGTCAGGATGTGCACATAAGGGATGCATGTGTTTTTAGAAGAATTGCTTTTCTTTGGATGTGCACATTGATCAAATGTTGATCATGGTTAATTGTTAACCTATAATTAAAATCCCTTCATCTAATATTAAGTATTCGGATGCCTTCCGGTGGATGACACTCTTCCTGCCTCGATCGATGAAGTGTGGGCTTGCCAAAGCAAGGTGTATTAATCTATCTTGGTAAGGGTGCGAGCGGATAATTGTGATATCCCACTGTCGACATCGGGTCCAACTTAACTAGGTGACCTCAAAGGTTGAGTGCCTAGAGTCATAGGGTTGGCATGCACCATATGATGGATGCGAGTAAGGAGTTATTCACCAACCATACAAGAATTGCATGAGGATGCAATTGGCAAGCGTTGCCTACCTAAATAACCGCATCGTGAGAGGAAAGCCAAAGCTGACTCATTGTGTTGGTGAAATACGGATCTTGTCCACTAAGAGAGTAGCTCGCATGAACTCTCTGAATTGTTAGTGAGGGCTATCATTTCGAATAAAATAGTGGGAGTGTTTTAATTGAAGTCCAAATTAAAACAAATTGTATTTGAAATTTTGGTACTGATTTTATTCTGCATAAATTTTTGTAGAATTCCATGGCAAGTGTTTCACACTCCACTTTGTCTCTGAGAGCCATTCTTGAGAAGGATAAGCTCAGTGGGACAAATTACATGGACTGGTATAGGAACTTGAGAATTGTTCTCAGGCAAGAGCGAAAGCTCTATGTCTTGGAAGAAGAAGCCCCTGAGGTGCCGACCGGGAACTCTTCCCGTGCTGAGAAGGATACTTATAAGAAGTATACTGATGATGCTTTAGACGTCGAATGCCTTATGCTTGACACTATGAACTCTGAGCTTCAGAAGCAACATGAGAACATGGGGTGCAAGGAGATTGACGAGCATCTCAAGAAAATGTTTCAAGGGCAAGCTCGTCAAGAGAGGTTCGACATCACAAAAGCGTTGTTTCAGTGCAAGATGGGAGTTCGAGACTCAGTATGGACTCACGTACTCAAGATGATTGGGTATATAGAGAACCTTGAAAGGCTGGGTTTTCCTCTTGGTCAAGAGTTGGCCACGGATCTGATCCTGCAATCGTTGCCGGACAGTTATGAGCAGTTCGTCTTGAACTACAACATGAATGAAATAGACAAGACACTGCCCGAACTCCTAGGCATGTTGAGAACTGCTGAAATCAACATGAAGAAGGCCAAGCCTGCCAGCCCCATACTGATGGTGCATAAGGGCAAGGGCAAGGCCAAGGGCTCTAAGAAGACGAAGGTGGGACCTAAGTCATACCTTGAGCCCAAGTCTTCAGCACTGATGAAAAAGAAAAGCACGGTGAAGGAAGGGAAATGCCACCACTGTGGCAAGGCTGGTCATTGGAGGAGGAATAGTCCTTCGTACATTGAAGGTCTGCAGAAATTGAGGGGAGGTATGACTTCCGCTTCAAATGTCTACGTTATAGAGATAAACCTTTCTGCTCCTTCATCTTGGTTATTGGATACCGGATGTGGTTCTCACATTTGTACAAATGTGCAGGAACTGGAAAGGAGAAGATTGCTGAGTAAAGGGGAGGTGGACCTCCGCGTCGGCAATGGAGCAAGAGTTACTACTGTAGCCGTAGGAGTTTACCATCTTTCTTTGCCCAGTGGGCTTGTAATAGAACTTGATAATTGTTATTTTGTTCCGGCCATAACTAGAAACATTATATCTATTTCATGTTTGGACATGATTGGATTTTCTTTTATAATTAAGAACAACTGTTGTTCTATATTTAAGAATGATGTTTGTTATGCTGTAGCCCAATTATTTAATGGTCTTTATGTTTTGAACTTGGACCATCTGATCTGTAATGTAGAAAATAATAAAAGACTAAGAACAAATGACTCGAACCCTACTTTTCTCTAGCATTGTCGTTTGGGCCATATCAACGAGAAGTGTATATCCAAGCTCCATAGAGATGGACTTTTGGACTCATTTGATTATGAATCATTTGAGCGATGCGAATCTTGTTTGTTAGGCAAGATGACTAAAACTCCTTTCACTGGTTATACTGAGAGGGCTGAGGATCTCTTGGGTGTTGTACATAGTGATGTATGCGGACCCATGAGTTCCATGTCTAGAGGTGGGTATTTCTACTTTGTTACATTTACTGATGATTTCAGTAGATACGGATATGTGTATCTTATGAAGTGCAAATCTGAGACCTTTGAAAAGTTCAAAGAGTTCAAGAATGAAGTAGAAAACCAGTTGGGTAAAAGGGTTAAAGCACTCCGATCTGATCGAGGTGGCGAATACCTGAGTCGTGAGTTCCGTGATCATCTGAAAGAGTGTGGTATTGTATCACAGCTCACTCCACCTAGAACACCACAACATAATGGTGTGTCTGAGAGGAGAAATCGTACTATGTTAGACATGGTACGTTCGATGATGAGTCATGCAGACTTGCCTGTTTCCTTTTGGGGTTTTGCTTTAGAGACTGCTGCAATGACATTGAATCGCGCTCCAACGAAAACGGTTCTGAAAACACCATATGAGATATGTACTGGGAAGCGTCCTAGTATGTCGTTCATTAAAATTTGGGCTGTGAGGCATACGTGAGACGTCAAATGCCTGACAAGCTGGAACCCAAATCGGATAAATGTTATCTGGTGGGATATCCTAAGGAAACGAAAGGGTATTACTTTTACCTGCCGTCTGAGGGCAACGTGTTTGTCGCAAGGACTGGTGTCTTCTTGGAGAAAGAGTTCTTATCAAGAAAGACTGAAAAGGTAGAGCTTAAAGAAGTTCAAGAACCACATGTAGTGAATGAACCGGAATTGGATCCTGTGACAGGACTACAAGATGTTGTAGCTAGAGAACCTGCTCAGGGAACACAAGTCCTACGTAGATCTGGTAGACCGAGGTTTGAGCCTGAGAGATATGGATTTCTCGTGTCTCAAATAGGTATTGTGTTGCTTATGGATCATAATGATGAACCAGCAACCTACCGAGAGGCTATGAATGGACCGGACTCCGACAAATGGCTTGAGGCTATGAAATCTGAAATGGACTCCATGTATGCAAACCAAGTTTGGAACTTGGTGGAACCACCTGAAGGGGTATGACCCATAGGGTGCAAGTGGGTCTTCAAGAAGAAGACCAACATGGATGGGAATGTACAGACATTCAAAGGGCGACTGGTGGCTAAGGGTTTCAAGCAAATTCATGGTATTGACTATGATGAGACCATTTCCCCTGTTGCTATGGTAAAGTCCATAAGGATATTGCTTGCTATTGCTGCGTATTATGACTACGAGAGCTGACAGATGGATGTCAAAATGGCTTTCCTTAATGGAAACCTCCTTGAGGAAGTGTATATGACACAACCCGAGGGTTTTGTATCCCCAGATGAAGCCACTAAAATATGCAAGCTGAATAAGTCCATCTATGGACTGAAACAGGCCTCTCGAAGTTGGAATCTTCGTTTTGATGAGAAAATCAAAGAGTTTGGTTTCATCAAGAATGAAGATGAGCCTTGTGTTTACAAGCGAATCAGTGGGAGCATTGTTGTCTTCCTGATATTGTATGTAGATGACATACTGTTGATTGGGAATGACATTCCTACCCTGAAAGTTATTAAGAACAACCTAGGGAACTGCTTTTCAATGAAGGATTTGGGTGAAGCGACTTATATACTCGGCATTAAGATCTATAGAGATAGATCGAAGAAGTTGCTGGGTTTGACCCAGAGTACGTACATCGAAAAGGTGTTGAAGCGGTTCAACATGCTTGAGTCCAAGAAAGGATTTTTGCCCATGTCTCATGGTGTGAATCTCTCTAAGGACCAGTGTCCAAAGTCTTGTGAAGATAAGGACCGCATGAAGTTGATTCCATATACTTCGGCAATTGGATCAATCATGTACGCGATGTTATGTACTCGACCTGATGTCTCCTTTGCTTTGAGCATGACTAGCAGGTATTAGTCAGACCCCGGTGAGTGTCACTAGATTGCAGTCAAGAATGTCCTGAAGTACTTGAGAAGGACTAAGGATGCATTCTTGGTGTATGGTGGAGAGGAAGAGCTCGTTGTAAGTGGTTACACAGATGCTAGCTTCCAAACTAATAGAGACGACTCCAAGTCTCAGTCAGGTTTTGTGTTTTGCCTGAATGGAGGAGCTGTGAGCTGGAAGAGTTCCAAGCAAGAGACAGTTGCTGATTCCACAACAGAGGCCGAGTATATCGCCGCAGCTAATGCGGCGAAGGAGTCTGTATTGATTAGGAAATTCATCGGCGAGCTTGATGTAGTTCCTAGCATTGTTGGTCCCGTAGTTCTCTACTGTGATAATAATGGTGCAATTGCACAATCTAAGGAACCTAGATCCCATCAGCGCTCCAAGCACATACTTCGGCGGTTTCATCTTATTCGTGAGATTGTCGAACGAGAAGATGTAAACATTTGCAGAGTGCCGACTGAGGAGAATATTGCGGATCCATTGACAAAGCCTCTCGCGCAGAGAAAGCATGATGGTCATACTAGATCGATGGGTATACGATACCTAAATGATCAACTCTAATGAGAATCTTGTGGATTGCATGTAAACCTGTATTTTGTTGGCTATTTGTTCATATGATGAACTGTGTACCTAGTTTTTCTCTTACAATTAATGGCAAGTTCTTTTATTATGAGTTTTTCTATTTGATAGTTAAATGTTAACATAATAGATACCCTTAGAATGTTCGCTTCCATGGGACATCAAGTGCGTGACTTGAATGTGAGAGCCTATGATTTATTTGAAGCTTTATTCTTAAAAGTCCCTGGTCGAGTATCATCATAGAAGCTAAGGGTGATGATGATACATGAAGGCTAGCACGTGCGTTGACTGATGACTAGTTCTCACAGGTCATGATATTGTGATATCAAGTCATCACGTGGGTACTTGTTAGTGAACAAGCTGTACTGGACAGACCCAACCTGAGACTACTCTGTGGATTGTCATCCAATCGTGTCACGAGTAGATCTCAATTGACAATGGTGTTGTGGTCCTTTGACCTGAAGTCACAGCATTCATCAAGTGAGGAAGAGCGTGCTTTGATGCCATCTAAAGTCTTCCTTGAGAAAGGTTGATGATAAGGGTGGTTGTTGGGCATGTTATGAATCATTTGGGTGTTTGTGTGTGAGCAGATATGGGATTTGTCCTTCTGTATGACAGGAGTTGCATCCATGGGCCCCTTGATGGAACTCGACTGGGAAATGCATGACCATGCTTGGTTGAGTCAATATGTGATATTGGACTCACCATTCTCTGGAAGTCCGTCCTGGATCAAGAAACTTGGATTGAGCTATTACGAGGGTGACACGGTCCATGCCTCTAGTTCTTTCCGGATGTAAGGGACAAAGGGACAATGACAACGCTGATACATTGGTCATAAAGGCTTATGAGTTATAAACTCTTATTGCTTGGGGAGAAATGATGCATTGCTAGATGCCGCTCATTGTTTGTGAGGTTTTTGCTTTGATACTTTCGAGATCAAGTGGGAGTCTGTTGGAGTTACCATTGTGATCTGGAAGTGATCAAACATGTAATCTCACTGCCAACGCGATATGAGCCTGCAGGGTCGCACATAAGAGATGTGGAGAAGTTGGATGATTGACTGTGTTGGTAAAGGTTACCAATCACCGACCTAAATGGGGTTATGGGCAAAGTGTTGCCTTAAAGAATCATCGGGTTGGTCAAATGTTGCCTTGAAGGACTGGTAAGAATAGTCGGCCGAGGGTCGACAAGAATCGACGAGAATCGTCGAGAATAGTTCTCTGATTCTCGCCGATCGACAAGAATCGTCGAGAATTAGTTCTGTGATTCTCGCCGATCGGCGTGTATCGTCGACCCACGATCGGCGTGAATTGTCGACCCACGTTCGGCGTGAATCGTCGAGAATTGTTCTCTGATTCTCGCTGATCCGGGTGATTCTCGCCGATTGTGAGTCTCGCCGATTCTGATTCTCGCCGATCCTGACCAACTCTCGCCGACTGATTCTCCCCGATTCTGAACCCTATTTCTGGGTGGTCTGCGGATAGCGATTTTCCTAAGTCTTTTATGCCTTCGGTATAAAAGGGACACTTAGGGTTTTTGGGTAAGACATGCTTTTTGACAGCCGATCAAATCGAAACGACGGAAGCCGTTCCGCCTTTCCGTTCACCGATCCCGAATCCCGCCGCCGACGGAAGTGTTCCGCCGCCGCCATCTTCGCCCTGTCGACCTCCTTCTCTCCGGCGATCGTCGCTGGTGTTGCTCTTCCTGGTGCGGACCTAGCAGTCCATGGAGAAGCAAGGTGCGGTCTTCATCCTTCCCGAATTTCGTGCGACAGAAAAATCGGTGTTCTCCCGCTCGTGTGGACTTCTGCAGAAACGTGGACATTATTCCACGTACAACTCGCCACCAGCAAGAATACAAAGTTTGGAGCATCTCCGTTGAGTTGTGACTCAACGCCACTGAGGTAATTTTTGCCTATTTGTTTGTTAACTTCTTGATTCAACTATCATGGCCCGATCCCATTTCTTTTGGGTTTTCTTAATGTTTTATTCTTCCGCTGCGTGCACAACTGTTGTGCCATCTTCATAGAGAAACCCAACAGCTACTATGGTAGAAAATTTCAAAAAGATAAATGACTACATCTATAATAACTTTATGTGGCTGCATGATCAGATGCTTGGCTTTCAAGAACCTACTGTGCCTGCTCAGGTTGAAGTTTATCCTGCTGAGGATTACTCTCAACTCCAGACAGATACATAAGAAGTCTTTCAGGATGTTGCTGCTGCTACTGATGTTGATGTCTCAAAAGTTTAACCTATTGAAGATATTCCTCCTACTCCAGTCTACAAGAGAAGAAAGTATGGTGAAGGCCTTTCTGCTGCAAGATCAAAACCTGCCAGAGACCTACCAGCTAGAGACAGAGAAATTGGTGAAGTGTGGAGTACAACTTCAAGAGGAATCATTTTAGACACCTTCATCCTAGTTGATCATGGAAATGAGAATAGATGGAATCATTATGATCAAGAAGAATATCATAAGTATGAATTGGCCTCTGCCAAGAGAAGGATACATTTCAGAAACCACAAGAATGATGAGTCTGCACCTCCAGCCACTCCAAAGTATTATTCTTAGCCAAGGTTTTATTTTATTAGGTATTGTCAGAAGAATCAAGGCGTGCAGGCTTAATGTTCTTATTTTTTTATTGAGATGTGATTGTGATTGCCCTAAAAACTTTGAACTCTTATTATTATATCTATACGATTTAAATGATTTTATGGAATGTGGGATATTTGTTATTTTCTTAAATTTATTCATCTTATTAATTTCATATCTTATTATTATTTATTATGTGCAATTCATCTTAGCTTATAGGATTCTGACTTTTTCAAATAGAGAGATTGTTGAGTATTGTATCCACAATAACCCTGATTTCAATAAGGGTCCAGCTAAGGTAAGATGAATTGTAATTGTATTTTATATTGTATTTGTAGTTATGCACTTGTAGGTTCGCAATGCTAAGTACACACCAATGTCAGGTTACAGTGGGCCAGTGAACACGGGATTGCATAGTGTAATCTCTCATTGTGTAGGCCATGGTGTTGACTCACGTGTAATCTCTTTATTGGGGTGTACTTCTATGCCAAGTACATGGGGAGGTTCAAGGAAGAAGAAGAGCTTCATTTTAGAAAAACAGAAATTTTACCCAAGTAAAATTCGTCGAGTATCGTAGGTGATATTCGTCAAATTCATCGAGTATCATTGATATTCGTCAAATTCATCGTATATACTTACTATCACTCGTCAACTTAATACTATATACTTGTGTAGAATTTCTGAAATAATTAGAAAAATAGTTAAGTAAAATTCATTGAGAATCATCAAGTATACTCGTCGAATTCGTTGAATGTATCTAACGATACTCGCCGAATTTGTCGAATATACTTATCGATACACGCTTAATTTGTCAAATCATCTCGACGCTACTTCTATGGATTTTCTTAAGGCAAATTCGTCGTATATCTTGGCGTCGAGTGCGTCTACTACTTCAATGGCATCAAGTGCGTTGACTGCAATGGAGTCAAGTGCGTTGAGGGAATGGATGGCCTCGAGAGCATCAATAGCATTGAGTGCGTTGAGTCTGCTAGCCTATACTCGACAAATTCATCGAGTATACTAGATGATACTCGACGAATTTGTCGAGTATAACTTGAGCCTTGACGTTGATTGGCTTGCTAGCTTGAGCGGGATATCTCTAAGTCATTTTCATCATATATCAATCAATATTTGGCGAGTATACTAGCGATACTTGATGATACTCGATGAATTTGACTTAGGTCATTTTTCTGATAGTTTTTCAAAGCTAGTCTCGGGTTGCAGCGACCATGCACAGTGTTTTCTAGGTCTCGTTTTTGGATTTTTCTGTATAGCCATTGCTATTGAAAGATGTCTATATATATTTAGGATGGATTCCTAATCGTGCTAGTCATTTTATTGCTCTTATTTTTCAAACTGAGAATTTTTCTAAAAAGGACAAAGTCGCCGGCCTCCTATGTGATATGCGACATCCTCGTTCGGCCATCAACTACGAATGCTACATGATTCAATCTTCATCGATCACTACGACTGGATTGCAACTCCCTAAAGATTTCCTTTACTACAGATCTAGTCGATTGAAGATTCAAGATTCAAGGTCTTCTAAGAATTTCTAATTTCTGAGTTCTCCAAAATTTTCATGATCTACCTTTTCAAAGAACTTCAGAGTGATGACATGTAATCTTTATTGTATTGTAATATTCCTTTGCATATTGCAGGGGATTTTTCTCCGAGTTGTAGATCCATTTGTGGATTGAGTTGTAAATCTGTTTGTGGATTGAGCCATAGATCCGGTTGTGGATTGAGTGGTAGGTGAGGTTGTTCTCTGAGTAGTAGGAGGTTTGTCTCTGAGTTGTAGGGGTTACGGCTCCAAGGTGTCAGATTTGAATAAATCTGAGTTTGGTGAAGTAGCCAAATCTAGACTGTCGTGGCAGATAGGCGAGGTAGGAAAGTGGATGTTGCCAACTCGAGAAACCACTATAAATCTTGGTGTTTGTGTGCTTAAATTTTTAAGTTATTTTATTCCGCGAAAAGACACGGACTTCACCCATTCACCCCCCTCTAAGTCATTTAGGTAGATGCTAGATACTTTCATCTGCATCTTTCTACATCTGAGGCCAGAAGTAACTATGTCTGAGGATACTCTTTTGTAAAGTTCTTGCTCCTGAGTGACTTCCACACCTACCAGAGTGAACTTCTTGAAGAATAAAAGGAACTTCTTCCTATAAAACACATTATTCCATGGGCAAGAGTAGAGTCTTCTTGTAGAGAATCCTCGAGACCAGATAATAATAAGCTGCCTTGATTCTGAATCTCTTTTGAATCTCTCATAGATTGGTGGAACTCCCCTGTCAAGAGATAAAGGATGTAGGGATCCTTCCAAGATGGAGCTGATCAACTTGCATCATATCTCCCTCTTCAACTACTGAAGAAATGAGTTTCGAAGTTGTTTCACCTGATGGAATACCAAAATTTGCCAGCTCATTTGCTTCTGAATTATCTGACCTTGGGATGTGCTCAATGGTGAAACTTTCGAACCTTCCAATCTCTAATCTGAATAGAGTAAGACAATTCTTGTGGATTATTTCTCTAGTATCAAAAATCATAGGTACTTATGATGTCATTACAAGAGTTAAACAAGCATATATCTACCTTGGTTGAAAGAAAATCTACAAGATAGATGTTACCTTTCCTTTTACCTATCAGCACAGTGATGTTTTCCTCTGATTTGATCTTGCATGAGGATTTGCTGAAAGTCATTTGATAGCCTTCATCACACAGTTGACTGATACTGATCAAGTAGTGCTTCAGTCCTTCCACATAGGCTACTTTCTTGAATGTGACTGTGCCAATCTGGACTGCACCATATCCTTTTGTTAGTCCAAAGTTTGAATCACCAAATATTACTTTGGGTCCAAGCTTGGCTTTAAAGGATGTGAAATTGTCCTTGCTTCATGTTATGTGCTTTGAGCACCCACTATCCAGATATCATTGTTGGTTTGATGTTGTATAGGTCTTCACCTGCACATAAATCAATTTACTTATTTTTGACCTAGTTTACCTTGGGCCTAGGTTGATAACCTTTGAATTCAGAAATAAAAGACATCTCTAGTTGACTCTTATAGCCTTTAGGATGATATCTCCTAGGAGGTATTATCCATTCAGTATAGGGGTTAAACTATTAAGATGTAGAACCTCTAGGATTGAACTTTGATTTGCCTTTGAAAGAGTTTCCAAACTCTAAGCTCTGTTCGACGATCTCTGAGCTGAGTTCAACGATCTCGGGTCAGATCGTCGAGCTCCGTTCGAAGATCGACTGCGCCAGAGTTCATGGTTCAGAGTTCGTCGACCTGAGTTCGACGATTTAGCCTGAGATCGTTGAGCTCCATGATGCTTAAGATCACGGCAGTGAACCGGTCGCACAAGTAATATAAAATGGGGGTTTTCCCAAGTATCGATCTCACAAGGAACACAGTAAGGTGGAGTTAATTTCGAGGAGGACTTGAGATCGAAGTCCTCAGGTCAGAGCTAACTAAGGGGGGTTTGGATTGTTGCGATAAAAAGAAAGTAAAAATCTAACAACTACTCCTATGCAGCGCCACTATGCGATGCTTCGCCGGGCGGGATGGAAGACTAGTCGGGCCGCTATGCACCGAATCACTAGGCGGATGGACGAGAAGTCTAGCGGATGAGGTGGTTAGAATGGCGGAATGAGGGTCGTGAGCACCTCTTCGCTACGCACGCTTCTAGCAATTGCTAGAACGACAAGGGTGGATGGTGGTGGATAGAATATGGCGCAACTCAAGTAAATAACGAAAGCATACAATCACATAGACATAATTGTATAAAAACGTTTTACAAACTAAGCATACTTCATCAATATAAATAAAGTTAAACACTAATATTCAACAATAAAGCAAGAACAAGTCAAGAGATCGACCGAATCCGAAGCCTTGCTGAGGATTCACGGTTGGAATCGTCGGGTTGTCATTCCGCGTCCAAGCTCGGTCCTCAACTGCGTCCGGGATAGAGAAGGGCTGTCACCACCTTCCAATGGCCCGTCTTCTTCGTCTCACGGTAGCGGACGAAGTTTGCTAGCTTTCCTTTGCTTGATGGCTATGGCGTCAAACCCTACTTGAAGCTCACGGATGAAGGAGAAGCCCGAGAGGAAGCTCCGGCTTTGATTTGGCTGTGAAAGCTTGCCCGGAGCACCTCCCTAGGGTGGAAGATGAAGGGGAACGACGGAGAAGGCGGAAAACGGGGAGAAATGTCGAGCTCCGGATCCTCTCTCGAATTAGGGCGAGACCTGCACTATTTATACAAAGCAGAAATGAACAATGCGCACGATCACAGGCGCACGACCAGTGGTCGTGTGCACTATGTCCGGTGCTCGTGCGCACTGGCATGGAAGATCAGGAACAAGAACTGGGATAATGTGCACGAGTAGTGGCGCACGACCAGTGGTCGTGCGCACTAAGTCCAATGATCGTGCGATTACCCAGACAGGACTCCAGAAAAGAGGAATCAATGCACACGATCAGTGGCGCACGACCGGTGGTCGTGCGCAGTATGTCCAGTGGTCGTGCGCTTACCCCAGGCTGATTCTGGAAAACGTAGAGTAGTGCGCACGATCAGGGGCGCACGACCAGTGGTCGTGTGCATTAGATCTCATGATCGTGCGCAGTATTCCTGTTTCACAACCATCCCGGAACACGCACACGACCCCTGTACCGAAAGGAAAAACCAATCACTGATATGTGCAGACATTCCAGAAAATCACAAAAAGGAGTACAAACTATAAAAATAACAAAATACACAACCACGGGCAAAATGTGCACTTCCTATGGAAATAATGATTAGATGAAATAGGAACGATAAAGAACTAAAAGTGAAGTGCAAACACGTGAAAACTAGCCCAGATGAGTCCGAAAATAGGTATATAAAGTGGACTCATCACACCCCCAGACTTAACTGTTTGCGCGTCCCGAGCAAACAAAATCTAAGCAGATAGGAAAAAATACTAGTTAACAAAGAAATTGCGATACGAAGTACCATGCGAAGTCGCATGCTCGCGCGCGTAAAAATATAATAGAAGAAATTTCTAAGTATACAAAATAGTTTATACTTTTCACAATGCGTATCAAAATTTTATTATTACTCAAAAATGGAATCATGGTGAATCATTCGGTCACGCGTAGGGAGAAAGTAGACTAATCGCTAGGCAAGCATTGCCAAAGATCGGGGCTCCAGATAACCTCCAAAGGAATGCACCAATGTCGGTGACCATATGCTTGCCCTTTCGCATTCTCTCCACGGCACTGGTTTGGGTTCACACACGAATCAGTAGGACTTTAGGTGAAGAGATGGGGCTTGGGTTTCAGTGAGGTAAACAAGGATAAACAAGAAGGCTATGCACCTAACCCAAATGAGCTAGTATAAAAGGAATCCCTCTACTAAGCAAAATACACGCGGGTAAAGCACACCCCCAGACTTAACTTTTAACATATGGGTGTGTGCACCGCCTACTCCAAAAATAATCACATTTCCAAAAAGATTTTCAATTTAAACTTTTTCTTTTCATTCAATTTTTGTTCTTTACAAATATATATATATATATATTTTTTTTCTTCATCTTATTTTCACAATTCAACAGATATAAACTTGGGGGCACTTCCACATTTTCACAAATAATAACACCACATCACATCCCAACATTAAAATGTAAAACTCTGAAGCTCAACTTGGGTGTGCGACTAGGATTGGATATGAGACTTTGGTGAAATCATAGTGGAGCTGAATCAAAAGGAGGGGTAGGCACAACGGGGCTAGCGAGGATAAAATGTTAGGAATGGTACAAAGCTCAACCGGGCCAAAATGATGGCCTACATCACGCTCATGCGAGTGAACTAACCTATACCCATCCTCAAGAAAAGCTTGGGGCAAGTTCTTAGCCAACGAGAAAGAGTATCCATCCTCCCGACTCGAGCAATACGAACCTAACGGTCGTCTACACACATCCCTAAGCCACCGTCGGATTCACACCGGATTCACCAATTTTTGAGTAGAATAAAAAGTATTTACGCAATTAGAAAAATATAAAACTAAAGGCATACAAAAAAAATTAAATCTACTCAAATTTCTACACGAGACGAGAGCAGTTGACTAGGAGCACAACAAGGTCAACATTTTACTCCGTCTCACAATCCTATGTTAGCACCATATTTTCCCAAATCTAACGAAGAAATGCGTTTAACTCGCAGCACACAAAAAGCTAAGCACGCGCTCATGTGGGTGCAGTGGTGTGTGATGCAACGAACTAAGCAAAATAAAACAATAAAGGCTTCTAGTATGCACAAGAAATGTGTGCGTGCAAAAGGTAACAAATATCTCCCCCAGACTTAAACTAAACTACACAACAAATGATATAGAAATTAAAATCATGAGGAGCTAAGGGAAGAGGTTACCCAATGCTCAGCCAGTGAGCATACCTGAAGATGCGTGGAAACCTGAAGCAGGCCCGCCATACGAAGAGTCACAACCCAGCCAATGTGATTTGCTATAAATACCTGCAGGGGTGAGCTCCGCAAAAACAACAAAAAAATAGTGCATACAAAAAATGCTAAAACTAAACTAGACATGAAAAATAAAAATTCAGGAAATAAAAGATAAGTATTGGGGTTATTGTCATCCCAGCATGACTTATTCGGCTACAAAAAGGTTCTAGCTAATGGGCCTATGAAAAGAAAAATGCACAGGTAACTGTCCCAATATCCGTTTCGGTAACGGGTACCGATACGGCGATAGAACAGTTACCCCTCTGCCTAAATAATCATACCTGCTCCTCGCAGGCAGAGGAAATAGGAAGTAGGATGAGGAGGAGGCCTGGTCCTCACTCATCTCACCACAAAACAAATCCTTGTCTAGTAAGGTTTCGTCCACCACAAGTTCGCTAGGGGCGAAGGTGATGGCAGGGGCTTCCACTGTGAAGGAGGTAGGAACCTCCTCACAAAGAGGATGCACTCGTCGACAGCCTGAGCGCAAGGCTCAACGTCAACCCAACTTACCTGTGGAGATTCAACCTGCACAGGCTCAGATAAAGAAGAGGGATAAAGAAATAAAGGAGAAGAAGAACTAAAATAATCAGAAATAGGGGGAGTGGTCCCGGTCTCACTCTCAGCAGGATCCAAGCAGAGATCACTGTCGGTGTCATATGAGTCATACCGAGAGGAATCCGAGAACTCAAGGTCCGCGGTGGTAAGAGGAACTGCCTCATCCAATAAGGAGGTGCAAACCTCCTTATCGGAAAGAGGGTATTCCTCATCCCACCGGGGTGCGTCATAGTGTTCCGAAGATCTACCTTCTCCGTCGGAGATAGAGGAATCATCATCCCACTTCGGCGCAACCTCGGGCACCGAATCATCCACAAATACGGCATCATCAACCGACTCACACAAAATGGAGTAGCACAATCCGGCAAAAATTTCGGAGGGGCAAGGCTGCTATCAAAATCAAGCACTGAATAAGCAGGCCCCATCGCAAAATCATTCGCTGACGCCACCCCGTCGATGACCGGAACAATCTCATCATCCCATACAGGAGCGTCCATGAGTTCCTGCTCCTCTTTTTGTTGGCTAACACCAGACTGATCATCATCACTCAAGGAAAGCTCGTAAAAACGGATCGAGGGACCTATGAAAGAGTTGTATGCGGCTAAAGATTCTTCGGTAATCTCAACGGGTAAAGAATGAGCAAAGTGTGTTATGTCAGTGTATGGGCCAAGCAACACCCTGGTAGTCCTGTCCAAAACAGTCTTCCGCGAACGGGAGGTTGTTGTGCACACGCCCTCAGAGGGAGAAGGCTTGCACAAACGAGGGCAATCCTTCAACATGTGGCCCACACCTTGACATAACAAACACCGAATGCAATGCTCGGCATTCATAACAACAATGGCATCGATGGATCAGCCCAAAGTGTCAAGGATACGGCACTCAGCATCAGGATCCATCACGAACAAAAATAATTGCTGAAAAAGTGCTACACAGCTAAAATGAAAATTGCACGGATCTGCTAGCTAAATCAAAAATCAGAAAAGGGGGTAAAAAGAAATAAGCAAAATAAAAATTCTAATAACCAAAGCAAATAAATAAAAAAATGATATGCACAAATGGAAAAATGGCTTCAATCTATTATCTCACTCTCCACAAACTCACACGACTGTGTTCCCCGGCAACAGCGCCAAAAACTTGATGCTTAAGATCACGACAGTGAACCGATCGCACAAGTAATATAAAATGGGGGTTTTCCCAAGTATCGATCTCACAAGGAACACAGTAAGGTGGAGTTAATTTCGAGGAGGACTTGAGATTGAAGTCCTCAGGTCGGAGCTAACTAAGGGGGGTTTGGATTGTTGCGATAAAAAGAAAGTAAAAATCTAACAACTACTCCTATGCAACGCCGCTATGCGATGCTTTGCCAGGCGGGATGGAATACTAGTCGGGCCGCTATGCACCGAATCACTAGGCGGATGGACGAGAAGGCTAGCAGATGAGGTGGTTAGAATGACAGAATGAGGGTCGTGAGCACCTCTTTGCTACACATGCTTCTAGCAATTGCTAGAACGACAAGGGTGGATGGTGGTGGATGGAATATGGCGTAACTCAAGTAAATAACGAAAACATACAATCACATAGACATAATTGTACAAAAACGTTTTACAAACTAAGCATACTTCATCAATATAAATAAAGTTAAACACCAATATTCAACAATAAAGCAAGAACAAGTCAAGAGATTGACCGAATCCTAAGCCTTGCTGAGGATTCACAGTTGCAATCGTCGGGTTGTCATTCTGCGTCCAAGCTCGGTCCTTAACTGCATCCGGGATAGAGAAGGGCTGTCACCACCTTCCAATGGCCCGTCTTCTTCGTCTCACGATAGCAGACGAAGTTTTCTAGCTTTCCTTTGCTTGATGGCTATGGCATCAAACACTACTTGAAGCTCACGGATGAAGGAGAAGACTGAGAGGAAGCTCCGGCTTTGATTTGGCTGTGAAAGCTTGCCCGGAGCACCTCCCTAGTGTGGAAGATGAAGGGGAACAGCGGAGAAGGCGGAAAACGGCGGAGAAATGTTGAGCTTCGGATCCTCTCCCAAATTAGGGCGAGACCTGCATTATTTATACAAAGTAGGAATGAACAATGCGCACGATCATAGGAGCATGACCAGTGGTCGTGCGCACTATGTCCGGTGCTCGTGCGCACTAGCATGGAAGATCAGGAACAAGAACTGGGATAATGCGCATGAGTAGCGGCGCACGACCAGTGGTCATGCCCACTAAGTCCAATGATTGTGCGATTACCCAGACAGGACTCCAGAAAAGAGGAATCAATGCACACGATCAGTGGCGTACGACCGGTGGTCGTGCGCAGTATGTCCAGTGGTCGTGCGCTTACCCCAGGCTGATTCTGGAAAACGTAGAGTAGTGCGCACGATCAGGGGCGCACGACCAGTGGTCGTGTGCATTAGATCCCATCATCGTGCGCAGTATTCCTGTTTCACAACCATCCCGGAACACGCACACGACCCCTGTACCGAAAGGAAAAACCAATCACTGATATGTGCAGACATTTCAGGAAATCACAAAACGAAGTACAAACTATAAAAATAACAAAATACACAACCACGGGCAAAATGTGCACTTTCTATGGAAATAATGATTAGATGAAATAGGAAAGATAAAGAACTAAAAGTGAAGTGCAAACACGTGAAAACAAGCCCAGATGAGTCCGAAAATAGGTATATAAAGTGGACTCATCACACCCCTAGACTTAACTGTTTGCGCGTCCCGAGCAAACAAAATCTAAGCAGATAGAAAAAAATACTAGTTAACAAAGAAATTGCGATACGAAGTAGTATGCGAAGTCGCATGCTCGCGCGCGTAAAAATATAATAGAAGAAATTTCTAAGTATATAAAATAGTTTATACTTTTCACAATGCGTATCAAAATTTTATTATTACTCAAAAATGGAATCACGGTGAATCATTCGGTCACGCGTAGGGAGAAAGTAGACTAATCGCTAGGCGAGCATTGGCAAAGATCGGGGCTCCGGATAACCTCCAAAGGAATGCACCAATGTCAGTGACCATATGCTTGCCCTTTCTCATTCTCTCCATGACACTGGTTTGGTTTCACACACGAATCAGTAGGGCTTTAGGTGAAGAGATGGGGCTTGGGTTTCGGTGAGGTAAACAAGGATAAACAAGAAGGCTATCCACCTAACCCAAATGAGCTAGTATAAAAGGAATCCCTCTACTAAGCAAAATACACGTGGGTACACCACACCCCCAGACTTAACTTTTAACATATGGGTGTGTGCACCGCCTACTCCAAAAATAATCACATTTCCAAAAAGATTTTCAATTTAAACTTTTTCTTTTAATTCAATTTTTTTTTCTTTACAAATATATATATATATTTTTTCTTCATCTTATTTTCACAATTCAGCAGATATAAACTTGGGGGCACTTCCACATTTTCAAAAATAATAACACCACATCACATCCCAACATTAAAATGTAAAACTCTGAAGCTCAACTTGGGTGTGCGACTAGGATTGGATATGAGGCTTTGGTGAAATCATAGTGGAGCTGAATAAAAAGGAGGGGTAGGCACAACGGGGCTAGCGAGGATAAAATGTTAGGAATGGTACAAAGCTCAACCGGGCCAAAATGATGGCCTACATCACGCTCATGCGAGTGAACTAACCTATACCCATGCTTCAAGAAAAGCTTGGGGCAAGTTCTTAGCCAACGAGAAAGACTATCCATCCTCCCGACTCGAGCAATACGAACCTAACGACCGTCTACACACATCCCTAAGCCATCGTCGGATTCACACCGGATTCACCAATTTTTGAGTAGAATAAAAAGTATTTACGTAATTAGAAAAATATAAAACTAAAGGCATAGAGAAAAATTAAATCTACTCCAATTTCTACACGAGATGAGAGCAGTTGACTAGGAGCACAGCAAGGTCAACATTTTACTCCGTCTCACAATCCTATGTCAGCACAATAATTTTCCCAAATCTAACAAAGAAATGTGTTTAACTCGCAGCACGTAAAAAGCTAAGCACGCGCTCATGTGGGTGCAGTGGTGTGTGATGCAATGAACTAAGCAAAATAAAACAATAAAGGCTTCTAGTATGCACAAGAAATGTGTGCGTGCAAAAGGTAACAAATCTCTCCCCCAGACTTAAACTAAACTACACAGCAAATGATATAGAAATTAAAATCATGAGGAGCTAAGGGAAGAGGTTACCCAATGCTCAGCCAGTGAGCATACCAGAAGACTCGTGGAAACCTGAAGCAGGCCCGCCATACGAAGAATCACAACCCAGGCAATGCGATTTGCTATAAATACCTGCAGGGGTGAGCTCCGCAAAAACAACAGAAAAATAGAGCATACAAAAAAATGCTAAAACTAAACTAGACATGAAAAATAAAAATGCAGGAAATAAAAGATAAGTACTGGGGTTATTGTCATCCCAGCATGACTTATTCGGCTACAAAAAGGTTCTAGCTAATGGGCATATGAAAAGAAAAATGCACAGGTAACTGTCCCAATATCCGTTTTGGTAACGGGTACCGATACGGCGATAGAACATTTACCCCTATGCCTAAATAATCATACCTACTCCTCACAGGCAGAGGAAATAGGAAGTAGGATGAGGAGGAGGCCTGGTCCTCACTCATCTCACCACAAAACAAATCCTTGCCTAGCAAGGTTTCGTCCACCACAAGTTCGCTAGGGGCGAAGGTGATGGCAGGGGCTTCCACTGTGAAGGAGGTAGGAACCTCCTCACACAAGAGGATGCACTCGTCGAGAGTCTGAGCGCAAGGCTCAACGTCAACCCAACTTACATGTGGAGATTCAACCTGCACAGGCTCAGATAAAGAAGATGGATCAAGAAATAAAGGAGAAGATGAACTAAAATAATCAGAAATAGGGGGAGTGGTCCCGGTCTCACTCTCAGCAGGATCCAAGCAGAGATCACTGTCGGTGTCATATGAGTTGTACCGAGGGGAATCCGAGAACTCAAGGCCCACGGTGGTAAGAGGAACGACCTCATCCAATAAGGAGGTGCAAACCTCCTTATCGGAAAGAGGGTATTCCTCATCCCACCGGGGTGCGTCATAGTGTTCCGAAGATCCACCTTCTCCGTCGGAGATAGAGGAATCATCATCCCACTTCGGCGCAACCTCGGGCACCGAATCATCCACAAATACGGCATCATAAACCGACTCACACAAAAATGGAGTAGCACAATCCGGCAAAAATTTCGGAGGGGCAAGGCTGCTCTCAAAATCAAGCAGTGAATAAGCAGGCCCCATCGCAAAATCATTCGCTGACGCCACCACGTCGACGACCGGAACAATCTCATCATCACATACAGGAGCGTCCATGAGTTCCTGCTCCACTTTTTGTTGGCTAGCACCAGAGTGATCATCATCACTCAAGGAAAGCTCGTAAAAAGGGATCGAGGGACCCATGAAAGAGTTGTATGCAGCTAAAGATTCTTCGGTAATCTCAACGGGTAAAGAATGAGCAAAGTGTGTTATGTTAGTGTATGGGCCAAGCAACACCCTGGTAGGCCTGTCCACAACAGTATTCCGCGAACGGGAGGTTGTTGTGCACACGCCCTCAGAGGGAGAAGGCTTGCACAAACGAGGGAAATCCTTCAACATGTGGCCCATACCTTGACATAACAAACACCGAATGCAATGCTCGGCATTCATAACAGCAATGGCATCGATGGATCGGTGCAAAGTGTCAAGGATACGACACTCAGCATCAGGATCCATTACGAACAAAAATAATTGCTGAAAAAATGCTACACAGCTGAAATGAAAATAGCACGGATCTGCTATCTAAATCAAAAATCAGAAAAGGGGGTAAAAAGAAATAAGCAAAATAAAAATTCTAATAACCAAAGCAAATAAATAAAAAAAATGATATGCACAAATGGAAAAAGGGCTTCAATCTATTATCTCCCTCTCCACAAACTCACACGACTGTGTTCCCCGACAACGGCGCCAAAAACTTGATGCTTAAGATCACGGCAGTGAACCGGTCGCACAAGTAATATAAAATGGGGGTTTTCCCAAGTATCGATCTCACAAGGAACACAGTAAGGTGGAGTTAATTTCGAGGAGGACTTGAGATTGAAGTCCTCAGGTCGGAGCTAACTAAGGGGGTTTGGATTATTGCGATAAAAAGAAAGTAAAAATCTAACAACTACTCCTATGCAACGCCGCTATGCGATGCTTCGCCAGGCGGGATGGAAGACTAGTCGGGCCGCTATGCACCGAATCACTAGGCGGATGGACGAGAAGGCTAGCAGATGAGGTGGTTAGAATGGCGGAATGAGGGTCGTGAGCACCTCTTCACTACGCACGCTTCTAGCAATTGCTAGAACGACAAGGGTGGATGGTGGTGGATGGAATATGGCGCAACTCAAGTAAATAACGAAAACATACAATCACATAGACGTAATTGTATTAAAACGTTTTACAAACTAAGCATACTTCATCAATATAAATAAAGTTAAACACCAATATTCAACAATAAAGCAAGAACAAGTCAAGAGATCGACCGAATCCGAAGCATTGTTGAGGATTCACGGTTGGAATCGTCGGGTTGTCATTCCGCTTCCAAGATCGGTCCTCAACTGCGTCCGGGATAGAGAAGGGCTGTCACCACCTTCCAATGGCCCGTCTTCTTCGTCTCACGATAGCAGACGAAGTTTGCTAGCTTTCCTTTGTTTGATGGGTATGGCGTCAAACCCTTCTTGAAGATCACAGATGAAGGAGAAGGCCGAGAGGAAGCTCCGGCTTGGATTTGGCAGTGAAAGCTTGCCCGGAGCCCCTCCCTAGGGTGGAAGATGAAGGGGAACGACGGAGAAGGCGGAAAACGACGGAGAAATGTCGAGCTCCGGATCCTCTCCCGAATTAGGGCGAGACCTGCACTATTTATACAAAGCAGAAATGAACAATGCGCACGATCACAGGCGCACGACCAGTGGTCGTGCGCACTATGTCCGGTGCTCGTGCGCACTGGCATGGAAGATCAGGAAGAAGAACTGGGATAATACGCACGAGTAGTGGCGCACGACCAGTGGTCGTGCGCACTAAGTCCAATGATCGTGCGATTACCCAGACAGGACTCCAGAAAAGAGAAATCAATGCACACGATCAGTGGTGCACGACCGGTGGTCGTGCGCAGTATGTCCAGTGGTCGTGCGCTTACCCCAGGCTGATTCTGGAAAACGTAGAGTAGTGCGCATGATCAGGGGCGCACAACCAGTGGTCGTGCGCATTAGATCCCATGATCGTGCGCAGTATTCTTGTTTCACAACCATCCTGGAACACACACACGACCCCTGTACCGAAAGGAAAAACCAATCACTGATATGTGTAGACATTCCAGGAAATCACAAAAAGGAGTACAAACTATAAAAATAGCAAAATACACAACCACGGGCAAAATGTGCACTTCCTATGAAAATAATGATTAGATGAAATAGGAACGATAAAGAACTAAAAGTGAAGTGCAAACACGTAAAAACTAGCCCAAATGAGTCCGAAAATAGGTATATAAAGTGGACTCATCACTCCACTCGGCGATCGTCGAGCTCCGTTCGACGAATTTTGTTGAACTTTCGTTTTCTTAGGTAAATCAGAATTCTTCCTAGCTACCTCTACAACTCCCTTACCTTTATCAGAGATAAAGTTGATTGGGGTTATTAATATTACAGGCTGGTGAGATGCAGCACCCAAGCCTAGTGTACTATTGAATCTTGAGTTCACTGTGCTTGTGATGTCCATTATCTTGATACTTCTCCCATTGAGGGATTCTTCAAGCTTTTTGGCCTCTGATAGCTCACCTTTCAGTGAGGCTATCTGCTCCCTACAACATTCCAACTCCTCGGAGAGTTTGAGGTTTTCTGATTTTAAAGTGCTGTGTTCAGATAGTTGATTTCTGAGAGAAATGATTTACTTCTCAGATTTTAGCAAATCTAAACACAGTGCTTTAAACTCACACTTGAAGTCCTCAGAATTAAAATCAAAAGAATTTATTACCTGGTCTTCTTCAGATTGAGTCTCTGATTCTGACTCTGATTATTCTACATCAAAATTGTGTTGTGAGGCATTGATAGACATCATGCAGAATTCATTTTCTTCAGCATCATCTTCATCATCACTTGAGCTGGATGAAGCTTCAGATTCTTCTTCTGTCTCACTCAAAGTTTCAGCTACAAACCCCTTCCTGGTATGTTTGTTCTTGCTAGAGGAGGGTTTGTCATTGCTGTTCTTCCTGAAGTATGTCTTTTCTTCTTTCTTTCCTGTCCTTTTTGTCCTTATACTGATTTTCTGGACAGTCAGACCCCCTGTGGCCTATTTTCCTGCATCAAAAAAAAAATAATCTCCTTGTTATTTGATTTGTCATACCTTGGCTTGTCATGCCCTCTGGAAGACTTTTTCCTGAAATCTTTCCTGGCCATTTTGTAAAATCTTTTGGCCAGTAGGCTTAGCAGCTCTTCATTTCCTGTGACTTTGTCTTCAGGCTGATCTTCAATGGCTTTGAAAGCTATTGATTTTTCTTTTCTTGTAGCTGGCGAGGCAGCCTTCTGCTCTTCTTCTCTATTCTTGATGAGCAGCTCATAAGACTTGAGCTTGCCCAAAAGTGCTTCAGTTGTGATCTCATTTAGGCTTCTGGCATCCTTGATTGACCAGATCCTTGAGTCCCAAGTGCTTGGGAAGCACATTAGGATTTTATCATTGAGCTCAGTCAATGAGATCTCTTTGTCCAATATTTTCAGCTCATTGACTATGAGACTGAGTCTATTATACATGTCTGCTACTGACTCAGCTTCTCCTTTCTTGAAGTTCTCATATTGGGTTATGAGATGAGATCTTCTATCTTTTCTCTCATCAGCAGATCCTGAGACTATCTCAGATAACTTGTCCTAGATGTCCTTTACTGAGTTGCATTCAACTACCTTTTGGAATATTTCATCAGACATAGTCTGGGCTAGAATATTCATAGCCTTTGCATCTGCCACTTTCCATTTCTTGATTTCTGCATCTGTTCCTGATGGAGGTGGAACAACACTTGTACATGTATTTTCTGGGGGTCTTGGACACACTGTCAAAACATAATTAAAAATATCTTCATCAATAGAGTTCATGTACAATCTAATCCTTGCCTTCCAAAGTGCAAACTTAGATAGATTGCACACTGGAAGTTTGGTGCTAGCATAATCTTTGTTTTGGGCCATGTTCTGTGAAGAAATAAATCTAATAACAATCTTAAAACAAGCAGATCTAACTAGAGGGATCTTTGGGTTCAGGTGTTAGCCTGTGTAACCACTGAGGTGTGATATTTTAACCAGTCTCGCTTTGATACCAATTGAAAGTGCAGGTTAGATATGATATACTCTAGGGGGGGGGGTGAATAGAGTATAGTGCTTACTAAAAACGTTTTACAACTGTTGTTGTATACCTAAGTGAACAGGGAAGCAAATAACATAAAGTAAACACAGAAACTAGCTAAACACAGAGCAATCACAGACCACAGCCAGAAAACAAAAGAAAATAAGCAACTAGAAGACACAAGGATCTATAGTGGTTCCCCAATCAATCTGGGTACATCCACTCTTCTACCACCCTAGGTAGGAATCCACTGCAGGATGAGTTAATCAGGTGTCCTGGGCACCAATGGGTTTTGATCAGGTCCCCAAAAACCAAACCCTTAAGTCTTTTGGAAGGAGACTTGCAACCAAAATAATTTTGAAGGGATTTAAAACCTTGTACAAAAATGAGAGAGAGTGTGATAGTGTCTTCTCTGTCAACAGTCTGAGAGAAGACTTGTGGATTGATGTAGCAGATCTTGCTCCCCCTGAGATCTTAAATTGGTCAAGAATGCTGGAGCACTGCTTCAGGGTGATAGGCCTTCAATGACCTAGAATGCCTGGACCAGAGCTGCTTCAGGAACTTCTTTTGACTGATAAAGTTCTGTTGTCCTTTGAAGTTGTCCTGAGAATAGAAAGACGAAGACTCTTGATTGAATTTGGTTGTTCTTCTTCTTCTTCAAAAGTTCTCTGGTCAAAGCTGATTGCAGTCAAGAACTTGTGATTTGAGAATGTTTGTTCTTCTGCAATCATTAGAAAATCTGTCAGATTATTTTCTGTATTGTAATTCTTGAACTCTGCTTGATTACATTCTCTTACCGTGTCACTATTTTTTTTGTGTATCTATATGTCTCTTGTGTCTGTAACTGACTGAAGAATAATCAAACTTTTGAATGACGAGCAGTAATTATAGTCGGCCTTGGAAAGAATCAGCAATCAATGACTTTCCTAACTGTCCCATGGAAAAACGGCATGTGATCATCCATAGTCAATGCACGTTCTAATAGTAACATTACGAGAAGATCTGGCATTAAATGTTCAGGAATCAGTGCCAAGAAACGAGACGGGAACCTTGAAGGAAACCTAATCTGGATTCGTTGAACAAAGAATAAAATTCGTCGAGCAGAACTTGTGTTCGTCGAGCTGAGCTTGAGTACGTCGAGCTGAGCTTGATAGAGTTCGTTGACCAGACAATCTTCATTCATCTAACAGACAGTCTTCATTCGTCGAGCTGAGAATCGAATCGTCGACCTGAGAAAAGTTCTGGACTTAGACAAAATACTTTGCATCTACTGAAATGCTGTGTCGACATAAATTGGTGTCGACAGATTGATCTTGGTGTCGACACAAATACTCTGGTGTCGACATAAGCTGGTGTCGACTGAAATCCTGGTGTCGACATAAGCTGGTGTCGACTAAAAGCCCGGTGTCAACATAAGCTGGTGTCGACTGAAATCCTAGTGTCGACACAAACTGTCTGGTGTCGACACAAACCCTAAGTGTCGACACAGATTCTCTGAGTCCAGAAATCGTCGAGTAGAGAATAGCATTCGTCGAACTGAGAAGCTGGGAGCTTGAGGTTCAAGTTCGTCGAGCTCAGAATATGATTCGTCGACCGAAGCTTGAGGATGGACTTAGAAAAGTTTGAAGTTCTCCTGACTTTGGCTTGACGTAGAAACTGAGTTTTCGTCGAACAAAGAACATAGATCGTCGAGCTCAGCACCAAGAATTGTCTCACGATCGTCGAGCGCAAAACTCCTTTCGTCGAGCTGAGTTCGACGAATGTCGAACTCACTTTACTTAGTCTTGAAAACTTATAAGTCTGGAATCTCTGAGGGTCTTGTTAAAAGCTGGTCCATCTAGAGTTGAGCCTAAGGACTTAACCTACACTCTAGACACAAATTGACCCTGGCTATACATGATGGGTCACAACCTAAGTCAGTGAACATAGCCCAAATCAACTAGGGATCCAACGAAGCGTGCTTGCGCGAGTGTAGTACTGGGATGGGTGACCTCCTGGGAAGTCCCGTACGACCCAGCTTAACTGTCGAGTTCGCTCATCAAAGGGAGATTGTGGCCACCAACAACCCTCCAGTGGGCTGGAGAGGGGTTGGGGTGCTTGGGCAGCAGCCCGGTAGCTTTGCCTAGAGCAAAGCCGTGACACTATCACATTGGGTCGGCTAGGGTCGTTACATCACGGGTGTGATAGGGTTGCGTAACCTTAGTCACGAGCTATGCCCCCCATAGTGTTAAAATCGGGTTTCCACATCACATTAAAGTTGCATGCTCCCTATCAGTGACATGATAGGGGTTGTGACCAACAGTCAGGGGCGTGACCAAGCATTGAGGACAAGTAGTTTTAGCTTACAAGCCCATGGTCACAAGCAAGACAATGGGGTGTTACATTTTCTGCAAATACTAGATTAACTCTAGATCGCATTATTTCTCGTAGTCATTTAACCCAGTCAAGACACACCCTAGGCCACGAGTGTGACTCGCCTATTTACGGATTTTGGTGGTTTTTCTCCCAACGTTCCCATGTTTTTTATGATGAAGGTTTTGTGCCTTACGTGCCCTAGGTCATGGGTGTGACCTAAGGGCATGACTTGCTCCCAGAATTTCCAGCTATAAAATCCTTGCTGCTGCATTATGATTTGAATCCAGTCCATGCTTCAAATGGATCATTTCTATCTTTGTTTTCAGCAATTTTAGTGTACTTTTCCTTTATGCAATTTACCTTTCAATTTTGTCATCTCAATTTAAAGATTATTACTTTCTTTCATTGCAATTCTAATTCATGCTTCTCGATATAAAAATGCTCTTTTATTCATCATGCATGGCTAATTTTATAGCGTTTGATCGGATGAACTCTTAAGCATTTCATTTCATATTGTCTCTTTCATAGCTTTTGATTTGGAAATTTATGATTCACCTTTATTTCATAATTTTGATTTCATATTTCAGGTGTATGAAAATCTAGTTTTTATCCGTATTTTAGTTGATTAAGAGAATCAAGATTACGAGTAAATCACTTATTGGTGGAAGGATTTGGATGCACGTCTTGAGAGAGGATGACAAAAATATTTCGGATAGGAGTCAAATCCAATAGTGGCACCTCTTAATGTAAGCTTAGGGATTTCGACTGACAGCGGTCTTAATCGATCAACCTAAAGTTAGTTGGTAGTTCTCTCTCAAGAGGCTGTATCATAATTTGGGAACCTCGACGGTTGAATTGTTTCTATCATTACTTATGAATTCGTTATTTATGATTTAATTTACTTAAGAAGGATTCCCAATCAAATGCTTTCATCTTCTTTATCTTTTATTCATTTTCAAAAACCTTTTTATATTCCGATAAAATAATATTAATTTGCGTGAGTAAAAGTAATTAGCAGACCCAGAAAAATAAGACAATTGATATTTTATTCTAAAATATCATATACTATGAACGATATGTGGTCTTGTATATACTTCGTAGAATTTAGAGAATATTTTATATCATAAATTTTACCCATCATATTTTTGGCATCGTTATTGGAGAGTTATTAATGTTGATATTTTGAAAGCGGAAATTTTATTAATTTTATCATTTTCGTTTTCCCCCATCCCAAATCTCGTTTTCATTTCTCTTGTTGAATTCCATTTTATTTAGTTGTGGATGCAAATTTTATAAAAAATATGTTATTTCATTTGGCTACTAAAGTTACCAAGTTTCAAAACAAAGTAAATCATTTGGAAGCCGCACAGAAGCGCCAAATTATTTGCAATTTTGGGGGTGCTCCTAATCAAATTATGAAATGTTATTATAATTTTTATTATAAAACTTTTTCTTATGAAAATAATTTTGATAATATTTATGAAAATAATTTTTCCAACTCTGATGAAAATAATTTTTACAATTTTAATGAGGGTAATTTTTCTGATTTTAATAATTTTACTTCTAACTCTGAAGTAAATTTTTCTTGGTGGCAAGATCACCCCGATAGTTTACAGAGCGATTAAGATATATTTTTTGTAAGACCCCACCCCTTACTGATGCGTCGGCAAGTGTAACAATCATAGTCAAGTATTAAAGTTGAGGAGTTGAATCCCCGGATATCGATCTCTCGAGTAGTGCAAGTAGGGAGTGTGATTTCTTTATTGAAAAAGTGATTGCAAGTGTTAACATAAACAAAAGGGGTTTTGGTTTGGAGTTTCCTAAGTTTAACACTAATAATCCTATTGCGGGTCGCCGTCATCGCGTCTCTTTGGTGGATTACTTAAGAGAGTAATATGAAAGATGGATGATCCAATGAGGGTCGCAATCACCTCTTCGCCACGCACGCTTCTAGCAATTTCTAGAACGACACTATCTCAACAAGAACATGAAAAACTGAAGCTCAGCAACACAATCAAGATCTAAGATATAACAACACACAGACATGCTGAAATACTTAAAATAATCATTGTTCTTAAACCGCAATCAAACAACCACAAGTTCAGCACAAAGTAACTACAAGAGGACGGAGAAAATTACAACCAAACGCATGAAGGCTTTTCGAGATTCGCGGCCGGAGTCAAGGGTTGTCGGACCTTGTCCGAGCTTTTTCTACGGATGACGTCCGGTGTCCAGAAGGGCTGTCACCTCCTTCCAATAACCCATCTTCTTCGTGAATAGTTGCTGGGTTAAATCTGTCCGGAGAACTCCATGGATGCATCACCTTATGAGCTCGAAACGGAGATTGGAGTTTGGAGAAGAAAATGGTGGCCGGAGATGAAGCTATCACAAGCTTTTGGAGGAAGAAAGGTGGCCGGATCTAGTCTCCAATGAGGAGAGAGAAAATATCGACTGGAGGTGGAGTTTTCCCACTCAAACGAGCAGAAAAGGTGTATGTGTCAGACTGGATCGGAACTCCTCCGGAACAGTCCTCAGAAAGAAGAAATCTGCGCTTTAAATAGAGGCGGTCAGAAAAATATGTGTGCACGGTTTGGCGCACGACCGTGTGCAAATCGTGCGATATTAACTTTCAGAACAAGCCTGCAGAAGGAGAAGCGTTGACCCGTGCATTTTACTTGCGCACGAACGTTTCCGCCCGTATGTGAAGGAAATCGCACGGGTAGCAACAGAAAGCAGGAAATTAGGACAACACAGGGGAACCGTGATTTTTACATGCGCACGGGCACTTCCACCCGTGCATAAATGATACTAAAGATCACGGCAGTGAACCAGTCACACAAGTAATATAAAATGGGCGAGTTTTCCCAAGTATCGATCTCTCAAGGAACACAGTAAGGTGGAGTTAATTTCGAGGAGGACTTAAGATTGAAGTCCTTAGGTCGGAGTTAACTAAGGGGGGTTTTGATATTTGCGGAAAAAGAAAGTAAAAATCTAACAACTACTCCGATGCGACGCAGCTATGCGATGCTTCGCCAGGCGGGATGGAAGACTAGTTGGGCTGCTTTGCACCGAATCGTTGGGCGGATGGACGAGTAGGCTTGTGGATGAGGTGATTGTTGAATTCTGTGAAGTGAAAGTGGGTGAATGGAAGGCTTGGGAAACCTATCCGCGCGGACTACGCGGACTGGGTTGGCGGACTGCTAGGTCGGCAGGGATGTTGCAGGCGGTTTGCTCTGTGGCGGCCTGGGCGGTCTGTTCGCGCGGACTGCGCGGACAGCAGCGGCGGTCTGACAGGCTAGTGTATGCTCAGCAGGTGGTTTACTCCCAGGAAGTAACCGGGCGGATAGGAATGTTATCCGCGGAGTCCGACATGAAGCGGACTGAAGAACTGGAGCTCGGCAGACCGGTTTGGCAGATGCCTTGGTCTTGCTCTAGTGAAGCGGCAAGTGGAAGCCGCGGAGACCGCCGCTCAGCGCGGACAGGAACTGGAGGTCGCCCGGTATGGCGGGCTAGATCCAGTGTCCGCCTGTAAGTGCGGACTGGCCCTTGCGGCCAGTGGGCTGGACTTGGTGGGAATTGAACCAAGTCCAGGATGGCCCAGTCCGGGGAGATCGCGCAGTGGAGCGCGGGCTGGTTTCTCAGTCTGCCAAGCGTAGTAGAAGTGCAGTTGCCTTGTTTGCTAGCTTGGGGAAATGCGGACTGGAGAATTGCTTGTGCAGGAGCGTGCGGACTGGAGCCGGAGTCCGCTGAGTCCGGTTGAGCCTTGTGATGAGGTTATGGACTCAGGGAAGCGGACTGGAGTTCGCTGTATACGCAGACTGGGGTCTGCTATTAGCGGACTGGATTGGCGTGTCCGCTAAGTCCGGAGGTGCCTTGGCAATGAGGTAATGGACTTGGGATATGCGGACGATAGCCGGGTATCCGCTGAGTCCTGCAGGTGCCTTGATGGCGCGGATGCGGGCTCGGGTTTTGCGGGCTGATGCCTTGTCCGCAGAATGGCGGACACGGCTGTTGTGAAGTCCGGCTGTTGTCCTGGCTTGGTCTCTAGCGGCAAGGCGGACTGGATATTGGAGTCCGGCCTTGGAGAAGCTGGGGCGGACTGGCTATCTGCACAGGGCGGCGAACTGGCATGTGTGTCCGCGGGCTGGCGGACACATAAGTTCTTGCTGCGGGATGTGGCGGTGATCCTATCGACTAGGGCGGTGACCATACTCATCGTCGTGCCTATAAATAGGACCCATGTCACATCAGGAACAACCGAACCGGAACCTAGACCGAAGTTGTGCGGATAGCGCTGGAAAGCCAGGACTTGGCTCTGATTGCGGTCAGGGACAGTGCGGACTCTGCGGTTAAGCAACAGGCGGTAAACAGCAGGTCGCGGATAGCGACCAGGCGGTCTTCTCTTTGGCGACTTGGTTCGGGGTTCAGGAGGTCGCCTGCATCAGGCGGACTGTTCCATTCGGTGGCGCAGCTTGTGCGGTCTGGCGGCGTGCAGACCGGCGGTGAAGAGCTAAGCATTGGAGTAAGGGTGAGTCCGCGCGGCTTGGGTTGCGGTCTGGCGACCTGGCGGACTGAGCGGAGTCCACAGCAGTAGGTCGGCGGCTTGATTGTTTGAGTCCGCGCGGCTTGTTTTTTGTTCTTGTCTTTGTAACTGTCTCTGCTCTCCCGGTGTTGGGTTTTGGTGAAGCATGTCTCGCCATGTATGTCTCGCCTTGTAAAGAAGTTTGCTCTTGATCAATAAAGAAGCTTGTGCTGCATGTGTTGCTGGTTGTTACTGCTTTGTTGAGATAATCTCTTCTAACTCCACGATCCGGGAAAACTTTCAACATATAAGTGGGCGTATTCTCCTTCGGTTTGTTGAGTTTTCAGCAGGGTATCCAAGGGGACGTCTGCGGTTTGTTGAATTTTAACAGTGATGAGAATGACGGAATGAGGGTCATGAACACCTCTTCGCTACGCACTCCACTAGAAATTGCTAGTGCGGCAAGAGCGGATGGATGGTGGATGAAATATGGCGCACCTCAAGCAAATATATGAAATTATAAATCACAAAGACATGATTAAATAAAAGCGTTTTACAAATAAGCACACATGATCTATAAATAAAGTTTACAACAACACATAAACAATAATAAAGGAAGAACAAGTCAAAAGATCGACCGAATCCGAAGTCTTGCTGAGGATTCACGGTTGGAATCGTCGGGTTGTCAATCCGAATCCAAGCTCGGTCCTCAACTACGTCTGAGGTAGAGAAGGGTTGCCACCACCTTCCAATGGCCTGTCTTCTTCATGTCACGATAGCGGACGAAAGTTGCAAGCTTCCCTTTGCTTGATGGCTATGGCTTTGAATCTTGAAATGAACCCAAGAGATGTTGGAGGAGGCCGAGAGGAAGCTCCGGCTTGGATTTGGCGGTGAAAGCATGCCAGGAGCACCTCCCTAGGGTGGAAGATGATGAAAAACGACGAAGAAGGCGGAAAACGCCGTAGAAATGTCGAGCGATCCCAGCAATCTCAGCGATTCCGACTTAGGGCGAGACCTGCGATATTTATAGAAAGTAGAATTGAACAATGAGCACGATCACGGGCGCACGACCAGTGGTCGTGCGCACTATGTCAAGTGATCGTGTGCACTGGCATGGCAGATTAGAAAGATGAACTGAGTTAACGCGCACGAGCAGTGGCGCACGACCACTGGTCGTGCGCACTAAGTTCAATGGCCGTGCGATTACCCCAGATAGGACTCCATAAAAAGAGGAATCAATGCACACGATCAGTGGCGCACGACCGGTGGTCGTGCGCACTATGTCCAGTGGTCGTGCAATTACCCCAGGCAGATTTTGGAAATCAGTGAACATTGCGCACGATCATCAGCGCACGACCAGTGGTCGTGCTCACTATATCTAATGATCGTGCGCAGTATTCCTGCTTCAAAATGTCCCTGGAACACGCACACGACCCCTAAACCCAACACTGTTATGTGCAGACATTCCAGACGAGCACAAAATAGAGTACAAACTATAAAAGAACAAAAATACACAACCACGGGCCTAAGTGTGTACTTCCTATGGAAATAAAGACAAGATGAAATATGAACGATATAGAACTAAAAGTGAAGTGCAAATGCGTGAAAACTAGCAAAGATGAGTCCGAAAAACACTATATAAATCGAACTCATCACACCCCCAGACTTAACTGTTTACGCGTCCCGAGCAAACAAAATCTAAGCAGATAGGGAAAATTACTAGCTAACAAAGAAATTGAAAAACAAAGTACCATGCGAAGTCGCATTCTCGCGTGCGTAAAAATAAAATAGAAGAAATTTCTAAGTATACAAAATAGTTTATACATTTCACAATGCGTATCAACATTTTATTATTACTCAAAAATGGAATCACGATGAATCATCCGGTCACGCGTAGGGAGAAAGTAGACTAATCGCTAGGCAAGCATTGCCAAAGATCGGGGCTCGGGATAACCTCCAAAGGAATCCACCATGTCGGTGACCATATGCTTGCCGTGTCGCATTCTCTCCATGGCACTGGTTGGTTCACACACGAATCAGTAGGACTTTAGTTGAAGAGATGGGGCTTGGGTTTCAGCGAGGTAAACAAAGATAAACAGGAAGGCTATGCACCTAACCCAAATGAGCTATCAAAGAAAGAATCCATCAGCTAACCAAAATATATGCGGGTACGCTACACCCCCAGACTTAATTTTTAACATATGGGTGTGTGCACCGCCTACTCCAAAAATACTCAAATCTCAAATAGGATTTTCAATTTTACTTTTACTTTTCACTTTTTCATAATTAACATCATTTTTTTTAACTTTTATTTTTCTTTTTCAAATTGCTTCTCTTTTAACAATTTCAGTAAATATAAGTTTTGGAAGACATCCACATATTCACATGTAAAAGCACCACATCAACACCCCGACAGGAAAAATATAAAACTCTAAAGCTCGACTTGGGAGTGCGACTAGGACCGGCTTTGAGGCTTTGGTGAAATAAAGGTGGAGCTGAATCAAAAGAATGGGTAGGCACAACGGGGCAAGCAAGGAGAAGACGTTAGGAACGGTACAAAGCTCAACCGGGCCAAAATGATGGCCTACATCACGTTCATGCGAGTGAACGAACATATACCCATGCTTCAAGAATAGCTTGGGGCAAGTTCTTAGCCAACGAGAAAGACTATCCATCCTCCCGACTCGAGCAATACGAAAATAACGGCAGTCTACACTGAAAGTGGAGGATAAGATCTATCTTAACTCTAGAGGGGGGGGGGGGGGTGAATAGAGTATATTAAAATAATTTTCAAGTTAAAAACTATTTGCAGTGGAAGACTTAATTTAAGTATAGGTGTAAGGTGCTTGCTGTAACTAAAAGAAAATGAATGCAAGAAATAAAACAACACAACACACAACAAAACACAAAGAAGCAACCAGAGGACACAAGAAGCTATAGTGGTTCCCCAATCAATCTGTGTACATCCACTCTTCTACCATCCTAGGTAGGAATCCACTGCAGGATGAGTTGATCAGGTGTCCTGGGAACCAATGAGCTTTTGATAAGGTACTCAAAAACCAAAATAGATTTTTTGATCAGGTGTCTTGCCACCACTGAGTTTTGACTAGGTCTCAGAAACCAACACAAGCTTTTGAAGGGAGTTTGATAAACCCTTTACAGTAGAGATAGAGAGAGAGAGAGGTGAGATGATCTTCTCTATCAACAATCAGAGTGAAGATAGTGGATGTTGTCAAAGCTCCCCCTGAGATCTTGAGTTGTTCAGGATGTGAAGCTTTGCAATAGGGTGATAGGCATTCAGAAGATTTGATCTCCAGCAAAAGATGATTCCAGCAGTAGCTGAAATGTGTGGTGTCTGGAGTCTTGAATGATACGGCCTTTGAACACTTGAGTCAAAAGAGATCTAGAAATTTCTGTATGTTGATCTCCTTCAGTGGTGTGTGTTCTCAGAGAATTCTGTCTATGTGTGTCTGTACTTTTTGTATGGAACTGTTAGGAGAAGCAGAAGAAAGTTCTCTTTTATTCCTTAGATCTGAATAATTCTCTGTCCAAGATAGCCGTTAGCCTGTCATAAATGACTTCCTTAAAAGTATTTTGTCTTCTGGAGGAAAGTCCAATAAAACATTCCTTTAAAATTCCCTTGAAAATTGCTCCAGATTAATTGAAACGGCTACAAGATCCTTGAAATAAATGCTGGGAATAATTCCATAACTGTCTGAATTTGAATCTTAAAAAACGTCGATCTCTCTAGAAAAACGTCGACCTGAGCTCAACTATCGTTGAACTGAGCTCAGCGACTAGAATTAGACTGAAACAAAAATCGTCGATCTGAGCTCAACTATCGTTGAACTGAGCTCAGAGATAGAGAAACAAACTAGAGACAGGAACGTCGATCTGAGCTCGAAGATCGTCGAATGGAGTTCGACGACTCGTTGAAGTGAGCTCAGAGATCGTCGAATGGAGTTCGACGACTCATCGAAGTGAGCTCAGAGATCGTCGAATGGAGTTCGACGATTCGTCAACCTGAGCTCGACGAAATGACTTAGTCTCCTGAACTGAAATATCTGGTCTTGAGGGTCTTGAGGGCAGCTTTCAAACCTAAATACTAACACTTAGACTCAATCTAATTGACCTTTAGATATATACAAGGATGTCAAAATAAATTTCCTAAAGGACATATTGATCCTTGCCCAAATCTGTAATAGGGTGTTCCAACAATCTCCCCTTATTTGGGTTAGGATTACTATTTATAGTCATTGGAAAAAGTAAAAACATACAATGCAGAAATATAACCAAAAAAGCATTGCAGAAACACAGATATAAACACAGATAGTCAGAAATAGGTATCACTGTCAGCTTATAGAATCATTCTTTTTCCTTGCCCTTTTTGAGAACTATTTCTCTGATAGGGTTGAGAGCGTCTTTCTTGGATCTCCTGTAATCATTTGCACCTAGAAAAGTTTGTTGTTTTGGCCTGGGAACTACAGCTTCTGGGTGCAGCTTCATGTAACTTTCTGAGTCAAAGAATTTACTGGAAAAATATCTCTCAAGTTCTTTCTTCCTCTGTTCTGATAGAGTAGTGATATTTGATGTATCTTTTCCTTGTTCTTTAGCCTTTTTAATTTGATCTATAGCAGCCAATTCTTTCATCCTTGTTGTCCAGGAATTAGGATTGTTCTCTTGGTTTTCAAATGGAACAAGAGGTTCATATCTATTAGTTGACTCATCAGCAGGAGCTCTAGAAGAGACAAGATCTTTAAGCTTATAAGGGAAAGGACCAGAAGTAGAATCTGTAGGGCCTTGTCCTTCCCTTTGATAAGGATGTTGCTTTGAATATCCTTTAGAATACACTCTGAGTTCTCTTTGATTACCTCTGAACTGTCCTCTTCTTGGTTGGTAACCTCTAGACTGATTTCCTCTTTGCTGAGATCTTCCTTGAAATTGATATGAACTTTGGCTTCTGTCAGTAGATTGAAAGGCAGAACTTCCACCTGTACCCGCATCATGTGAAGGAGGAGGAGGAGGAGGATTGAAAAGGGATGAACCTTTGTCATACTTCCTTTTCTTTTTCATGGCTTTCAGCTGATTTCTGGAGTACTGCATCCATAGTTCTGTAATCTGGCAATCATGCAATATATAATAAGGAATATCATTTGTATCTTTAGCCTTCTCTGGGGGAATTCTCTTCATGGCCTTGCTTCTTGATTTCCTTTTCCTTGCAATTGTTGCAGAGGAATAATTAGAGTCAGTTCTAAACTGATCACTGTCTGAACTTTGTGGTTATCATACACTGCATCAATCCTTTTGATATATTCTTTTTGTTGTTGAGACTGAGCAGAAGAAATAACAGCAGGAACAGCAATAGGAGCAACAACAACAGCAGGAATTGGAACAGAAACAACACTGGCAGAAGGAACTATAACAGCAGGTTCAGAAACAAAGATTTCAAAAATAATAAGCTCAGATACAGCAGGCTCAAAATCAATTTCCTCTGTCATATGCACATCCTCAGAAACTGAAACAGCAACATCAGAACTAACTAAAACATCAACATCAGCAGCAACAATTTCAACATTGTCCACAGCCTGGACAGAATCTATAAAAGAGGCTCAAATGCTGGGCTCACAGTAAGAAATAGGCACAATGGCCTTAGTAAGTTCTTCAGTATGCTGGTCTGGAAGGCAGCTGAAGTATACAGAATCAAATACTGATAGCAGTGACCTGAGGTCCACTGTAATGACTGCAACTAGAGCTTGAACTGGAGTTACTGCAGCAGGCAATCTCTCAGCTTCATAAGGCATCTCCCCCTGCCTAGATTCAGTGATAACTGGATCAAGGCATCCAGTTGAAGGGATTACATGAGGAGGAAGAATAGAGGATAGCCTGGCAGACAACTCCTGAACAGTTTTCAGAAGTTTAGCCAATGAAGTCTCCAGCAGTAGTGATAGCCTTGGAGCTATCAGCTCATATATCTTGTCTGCAATAGCTGGAAGGTCTACTTGCTCAAGAGGGACTTGAGTAGAGGTAGGGATGGATGTGGTAGAGATGAAAGTTGGAGTAGCAGGAGATGTTGTTGGAGAAACTGTGGATGGTGGAAGTGATGGTTGAGATATTGGAATTGTGGAGATGGAAGATAATGGAGTGGAGATGGATGGTGTGAATGATGGTTGAGCAATTATTTCCTGAAGTAATTGTTGATAGGAAGTGGATGATGATGGTGGCTCAAGAGGGGATGAAGGAGAATCATCCATATAGGAATCATCTAGAAGAGTGAATGATGGAATATGAGATGATGAATCAATGTCCATGTGTGGGTAGTGATGTAGTGGATGGAAGATTTCTTCAGTTGATGTTGGAGTTGGAGAAGGGATTGAAGTTGAAGATGGGATGGAAATGGGGGATGAAATTGTGATAGTGGATGTGATTGTTGTTGATGAAGCAATAGGTGGAGAAGGAGGAGATGATGAGGTAGGCAAGTCTTCTACAGGGGCAGAAACCTGAGGGGAAAAGACTGAAATAGTCCTGTGCTTGAAGAAGAGATTGCAGAGGCTCTGTTGGGCTTTACAATATGCCCATCCCATTTCCCAAATAGGGCACAGGTAAGCCTCTTGGAGGCATTGATGTGTATCCCATTGGAAACAAGCAGGTTAGGGCATCTACTGTGAAGAAACAGCCTTAAAATCCTCCCAAAATTGACAAACTTCTTGTTAATTTTCTTCTTGATCATGTCAAAAAAACACTTCTCCCCAGTTCAGCTGCTTCTTGTCCACCAACGCACCCATCAAACAGAGCTGATACCTAGAGATGGTATCATGAGAAGAGTGTTTTGCCAGCAACACTTTCCCAACTACATAAGCAAGAAATCTGTACTCAACTGACATATTCTTCTTAAGAAATTTATTAGAGTTAGCTGCTGAATGGCCCATCCTCTCAAGCATAATTGAAAATTCTTCTCCAGAAAGCTCAATAGAATCTTCAACAGAATTTAATTGAAATACCTCTATCAAAACAGCAGGTGTGAAAAGTACCTGAGTTCCTGAGATGGTTCCAATCACAGTGTTCTGACCCAGATTGTAGGCAGTATATACCCATTCCTTTATTTCATCTGCGGCCAATTTAATCCTTGTAGACATTATGATAACTAATTATTGTTCCTTGAAGAGTTCCAGAATGTCCTTGAATATTTGATCACTGTTATCGAAAGAATCCATATCTATATCAAAGCCAGCATCAAATTTCATGGCTGCCAAGATTGCGACTGAAACTGTCATTGATTCCTGCAAAAATGAACAAACAAAAGAGCAAGTGTAGAAAAGTTTGGAGGGAAAGAGAAATTCTGCAGAGAGTATGAAAGCGCAAAGGCAGAACGACGACCGAAAAATGTGTTTTATATTAGGGTTCGATGCAGAAAAGGAAAGATCGTTGAACTCCGTTCGACGATTTGGGCTCCTAAAGGAATCTGAAAGGTCTACAACATCGCCGATCTTCGTTCGACGATATTGGAGAGCGTCGAGCTTCGTTCAATGATCGCTGACCGGAAGAAGATAGCTTAGCACTATCTGGAAAGCGTTGAGCTACGTTCGACGATTTCTAATAACGTCAATCTCCGTTCGACGATCTTTGGGAAAAACGTCGAGCACAGTTCAGAGAACAAAAACAACCTATAGACTCTAGAAAAATCAAAATGTTTGTCTAGTCTTGGTCAATTTTTGAGTTTTAAAATCTTGGATCTTATTTTAAACTTCATCCATGTAACATTCCTAACTGATTCAGGAAGAATGTATGTTTCTTTTCATCCAAGGGTTTGGTGAAAATATCTCCCCTTTGCAAATCAGTTGGGATATATTGAAGTTCAATTTTGTTTTTCTAAACATTATCTCTTAAAAAGTGATGCTTAATTTCTATATGTTTTGTCCTACCATGGAGGACTGGATTTTGTGCAATGGAAATAGCACTGGTGTTATCATAAAATATTTTAGACTTCTCTAAGTTGTAGCCATAGTCTAGGAGTTGGTTTTGAATCCACAAGATTTGTCAACAACAACTACCTGCAGCCATATATTCAGCTTCAGCAGTTGAAGTTGACACGAATGTTTGTTTCTTGCAAAACCAGGAGACAAGTCTGTCACTAAGAAACTCACAAGTTCCACTGGTGCTTTTCCTATCTATTCTGCATCCAGCATAATCATAATCTGAGAATCCAGTTAAGTCAAATGCTGAATCTTTTGGATACCAGAGACCTAGATTTGGACAACCTTTCACATACCTAAGAATCCTTTTTACTAACATTAAGTGTGACTCTCTAGGGCTCACTTGGAATCTAGCATATATGCATGTAGCAAACATTATGTCAGGTCTACTAGCTGTAAGGTAAAGTAAAGAGCCAATCATTGCTCTATATGTTGTCTGATCAACAGTTTTCCAATGTTCATCAGCATCTAATACAACATTAGTAGGCATAGGTGTTTTCATACATGATACTTCAGACATACCAAATTTCTTAACCAATTCTTTTGCATACTTGGTTTGAGAAATAAATATGCCTTCAGCATGTTGTTTGATTTGCAATCCTAGAAAGAAGGATAACTCACCCATGCTACTCATTTCAAATTTAGAATGCATTAGGTTGGAAAACCTTCTGCACAAATTTGAATCAGTAGAAATAAATATAATATCATCTATATAGATTTGTACTAGTAGGGTATGGGACTTATGGGTTCTAATAAAAAGAGTTTGGTCTACTCTACCCCTTATAAAATCATTTTTCAGAAGAAAGCATGCTAGGGTCTCATACCATGCTCTAGGAGCTTGCTTTATACCATATAATGCTTTATGTAATTTGAAAACATGATCAGGATGAGTTGAAGAGATAAAATCTGGGGGTTGTGTGACATAGACTTCTTCTTTGATATCTCCATTGAGAAAAACACTCTTTACATCCATCTAGTATACTTTGAATCCTTTGTGTGCTGCATAGGCTAAGAAGATTCTTATGGCCTCTAACCTTGCAACTGGTGCAAAGGTCTGGTCATAGTCTATCCCTTCTTCTTGAGAGTATCCTTGAGCAACTAGCCTTGCCTCGTTCCTTACAATTATTCCTTGATCATACAATTTATTTCTGAACACCAATTTTGTTCCAACAATGGAGTGATCCTTTGGCCTTGGCACTAGTTCCAAACTTTGTTCCTTTCAAATTGATGCAACTCCGCTTGCATTGCAATGATCCAGTGTGGATCTTGATCTGCATCTTGAATGGATTGAGGTTCAATTTGAGAAAAAAAGCAAGTGTGCATCAGGTTTTGGTTGACCTGATTTCTGGTTTGTATACCAGCTGAGATGTCTCCAATCACTTAGGAGATTGGATGGTCTCTTGATGTTACGAAATCAACAGGGGGTGTTGATTGTTCACCAACCTGTGTCGTTGTTTCCTCTTGTGTTACAACAAATGGCTCTTCAAGAAGATTCTCTTCAAGATGTTGAATGACTTCTTCATCTTCACTGCTTTTATCTTTTTGAATAATTTGTAACCTGTCCAAGTCTTCAACAAGAGAGTGTACCTGCAAAGGTTCTATGGTAGAAGTATTCTTCTCTTTGAAAGACATGTTAGATTCATCAAAAGATATATGAACAGATTCTTCAATTTTGAGAGTAGATTTATTATATACCCTATAAGCTTTACTGATCATGGAGTATCCTAGAAACACTCCTTCATCAGCTTTAGCTTGAAATTTTACTAAGTATTTCTTATCATTATTATGAAGGTAGCAAATACAACCAAAGATTTTGAAGTAATCTACTTTAGGTTTCTTCCCTTTGAGTAATTCATAGGGAGTCTTGCCATTCAGTTTATGTATTAAACTTCTATTCAACACATAGTTGGAGGTGTTCACTGCCTCTGCCCAAAAGGATAGAGGAAGGTGAGCTTCTGACAATAATGTAGTAGCAGATTCAATAAGGGTTCTATTTTTCCTTTCAGGTACCCCATTTTGTTGAGGAGTTCTAGGAGCTGAGAAAGTGTGCCTGATCCCTTCACTCTGACAGAACTCTTGCATAAGAAGAGAATCAAACTCTGTCCCATGATCACTTCTAATTATGGCAATGTGAGTATTGAACTCACTCTGTATGCATTTGAGAAACTCTGTCAAACACTTAAAGTTATCAGACTTCTTCCTCAGAAAGAACACCCATGTGAATCTAGAGAAGTCATCTACAACCACTAAAGTATAGGATTTACCTCCTAAGCTTTGTATTGTAATGGGTCCAAAAAGGTTCAAGTGTAACAGATACAAAATCCTAGGTGAATCACTCTTATTAAGTGACTTGAAACTATTTTTGGTTTGCTTGCCTAATTGACAAGCCCTGCAAAGTCCTTCTTTCTTGTAGGGGCCAGAAGGTAGTCCTCTAACAAGGTTGTTCTTGGATAGCCTAACAATGGTTCTAAGGTTTATATGTCCTAATCTTTTATGTCATAATTCATTAGGTCTACAAATAGAGTTGAACAAGCATATATCTACCTTAGTTGAAAGAAAATCTACAAGATAAATGTTACCTTTCCTTTTTCCTGTCAACAAAGTTGTGTTGTCCTCTGATTTGATTTTTCATGAGGATTTGTTGAAAGTCACTAGATAGCCTTCATCACACAGTTGACTGATACTGATTAAGTTGTGCTTCAGTCCTTCCACATAGGCTACTTTCTTGAAAGTGACTATTCCAACCTGGACTTCACCATATCATTTTGTTAGTCCAAAGTTTGAATCACCAAATATTACTTTGGGTCCAAGCTTGGCTTTGAAGGATGTGAAATTATCCTTGTTTCCTGTCATGTGCTTTGAGCACCCACTATCAAGATACCATTGCTGGTTTGATGTTGGATAGGTGTTCACCTGCACATCAAAATTTTATTTGTTTTTGACCCAGTTTACCTTCGGCCTAGGTTGATAACCTTTAAATTCTGAAATAAAAGACATCTGTGGTTGACTCTTATAGCCTTTAGGATGATATCTCCTAGGAGGTATTATCCATTCAGTATAAGGGTTAAACCTCTGAGATGTAGGACCTCTAGGATTGAAGTTTGATTTACCTTTGAAGGATTTTTCAAAACTCTGAGCTCTGTTCGACGATCTCTAAGCTGAGTTCAACGATATTGGGTTAGATCGTCGAGCTCCGTTCGAAGATTGACTGTGGCAGAGTTCAGGGTTCAGAGATCGTCGACCTGAGTTCGACGATTTAGCCTGAGATCGTTGATCTTCATTCGACGATCGTCGAGCACCGTTCGACAATTTCTATTGAACTCTTGTTTTCTTAGGTAAGTCAGAATTCTTCCTAGCTACCTCCACAACTCCCTTACCTTTATCAGAGATAAATTTGATTGGGTTTGTTAATACTACGGGTTGGCTAGATGAGGAACCCAAGCCCAGTGTAATATTGAATCTTGAGTTCACTGTGCTTGTGATGTCCATTAGTTTGATACTTCTCCCATTAAGGGATTCTTCAAACTTTTTGGCCTCTGATAGCTCACTTTTCAGTGAAGCTATCTGCTCCCTATAGCATTCCAACATCTCAGAGAGTTTGAGGTTTTCTGATTTTAAAGTGCTGTGTTCAGATAGCTGATTTCTGAGAGAAATGATTTCCTTCTCAGATTTTAATAAATCTAAACACAGTGCTTTAAACTAACACTTGAAGTCCTCAGAATTAAAATCAAAAGAATTTATTACTTAGTCCTCTTCAGATTGAGTCTCTGATTCTGACTCTGACACATCTGCATCAGAATTTTGTTATGAGGCATTGATAGCCATCATGAAGAATTCTTTTTCATCAGCATCATCTTCATCATCACTAGAGCTGGATGAAGCTTCAGATTCTTCTTCTGTCTCACTCCAAGTTTCAGCAACAAACCCCTTCCTTGTATTTTTGTTCTTGCTGGAGGAGGATTTGTCATTGCTATTTTTCTTGAAGTTCTTTTCTTTTCTCCTTTCTTTCCGGTCCTTCTTGTCCTTGTTTTCATTTTCTGGACAGTCAGGCACAAGGTGGCCTGGTTTCCTGCATCCAAAACAAATAATCTCTTTGTTATTTGATTTGTCATACCTTGGATTATCATGCCCTCTGTATGATCTTTTCCTGAAATCCTACCTGGCCATTTTATAAAACCTTTTGGCCAGTAGGCTTAGCAGCTCTTCATTGCCTGTGACCTTGTCTTCAGGCTGATCTTCAATGGCTTTGAAAGCTATTGATTTTTCTTTTCTTATAGCTGGTGAGGCAGCCTTCTGCTCTTCTTCTCTATTCTTGATGAGCAGCTCATAAGACTTGAGCTTGCCCAAGAGAGCCTCATTTATGATCTCATTTAGGCTTCTGACATCCTTGATTGGCCAGATCCTTGAGTCCCAAGTGCTTGGGAAGCACATTAGTATTTTATTATTGAGCTCAGTCAATGAGATCTCTTGGTCCAATGTTTTCAGCTCATTGACTATGAGACTGAGTCTATTATACATATCTGCTATTGACTCAGCTTCTCCTTTCTTGAAGTTCTCATATTGGGTTATGAGATGAGATCTTCTATCTTTTCTCTCATCAGCAGATCCTGAGACTATCTCAGATAACTTGTCCCAGATGTCCTTTTCTGAGTTGCATTCAGCTACTTTCTGAAATATTTCATCAGACATGGTTTGTGCCAGAATGTTCATTGGTTTGGCATCTACAACTTTCCATTTTTTTATTTCTGCATCTGTTCCTGAAGGAGGTGGAACAACATTTGTACTTGTATTTTCTGGGGGTCTTGGACACACTGTCAAAACAGAATTAAAAATATCTTCGTCAATAGAATTCATGTACAATCTTATCTTTGCCTTCCAAAGTGCAAACTTAAATAGATTGTACACTGGAGGTCTGGTTCTAGGATAATCTTTGCTCTGTGCCATGGTTTTATATAAAGATAAATATAATACGAATAATAAAAACAAAAACCCTCTATGAAAGATTGATCTTATTAGAGATCTTTTGGTTCAGGTGTTAGCCTGTAGGATTTTAACCAACCAATTAAGGTGTGGTATTTTTAACCAACCTCTAGGGTCTGGTATTTTAACCAACCTGGCCCTGATACCAATTTAAAGTGGAGGATAAGATCTATCTTAACTCTAGAGGGGGGGGGGGGGGGTGAATAGAGTATATTAAAATAATTTTCAAGTTAAAAACTATTTGTAGTGGAAGACTTAATTTAAGTATAGGTGTAAGGTGCTTGCAGTAACTAAAAGAAAATGAATGCCAGAAATAAAACAACACAGCACACAGCAAAACACAAAGAAGCAACCAGAGGACACAAGGAGCTATAGTGGTTCCCCAATCAATCTGGGTACATCCACTCTTCTACCACCCTAGGTAGGAATCCACTGCAGGATGAGTTGATCAGGTGTCCTGGGCGCCAATGAGCTTTTGATAAGGTACTCAAAAACCAAAATAGATTTTTTGATCAGGTGTCTTGCCACCACTGAGTTTTGACAAGGTCTCAGAAGCCAAAACAAACTTTTGAAGGGAGTTTGATAAACCCTTTACAGTAGAGAGAGAGAGATAGAGGTGAGATGATCTTCTCTGTCAACAATCAGAGAGAAGATAGTGGATGTTGTCAAAGCTCCCCCTGAGATCTTGAGTTGTTCAGGAAGTGAAGCTTTGCAATAGTGTGATAGGCCTTCAGAAGATTTGATCTCCAGCAAAAGATGATTCCAGCAGCAGCTGAAATGTGTGGTGTCTGGAGTCTTGAATGATAAGGACTTTGAACACTTGAGTCAAAAGAGATCTAGAAATTTCTGTATGTTGATCTCCTTCAGTGGTGTGTGTTCTCAAAGAATTCTGTCTGTGTGTGTTTGTACTTTTTGTATGGAACTGTTAGGAGAAGTAGAAGAAAGTTCTCTTTTATTTCTTAGATTTGAATAATTCTCTGTCCAAGATAGTCGTTAGCCTGTCATAAATGACTTCCTTAAAAGCATTTTGTCTTCTGGAGGAAAGTCCAATAAAACATTCCTTTAAAATTCCCTTAAAACTTGCTCCAGATTAATTGAAACGGCTACAAGATCCTTGAAATAAATGCTGGAAATAATTCCATAACTGTCTGAATTTGAATCTTGAAAAACGTCGATCTCTCCAGAAAAACGTCGACCTGAGCTCAACTATCGTTGAACTGAGCTCAGCGACTGGACTTAGACTGAACCAGAAATCGTCGATCTGAGCTCAACTATCGTCGAACTGAGCTCAGAGATAGGGAAACAAACTAGAGACAAGAACGTCGATCTGAGCTCGAAGATCGTCGAACAGAGTTCGACGACTCGTTGAAGTGATCTTAGAGATCGTCGAATGGAGTTCGACGACTCGTCGAAGTGAGCTCAGAGATCGTCGAATGGAATTCGACGATTCGTCAACCTGAGCTCGTCGAAATGACTTAGTCTCCTGAACTGAAATATCTGGTCTTGAGGGTCTTGAGGGCAGCTTTCAAACCTAAATACTAACCCTTAGACTCAATCTAATTGACCTTTAGATCTATATAAGGAGGTCAAAACAAATTTCCTAAAGGACATAGTGATCCTTGCCCAAATCAGTAATAGGGTGTTCCAACATACACACATCCCTAACCTACCGTCAGATTCACATCGGATTCATCAATTTTTGAGTAAAAGAAAAAGACTTTACACAAAAAGAAAAATGTAATACTATAAGCATACAAAAAAATTAAATCTACTCTAATTTCTACATGAGACGAGAGCACTTGACTAGGAGCACAACATGGTCAACATTTTACTCAATCTCACAATCCTATGTCAGCAACATAATTTTCCCAAATCATTCAAAGGAAACAAGTTTAACTCTTAACACGCAAAAAGCTAAGCACGCGCTCATGTGGGTGCAGTGGTGTGTGATGCAATGAACTAATCATAATAAATCTATAAAAGCTTCTAGTATGTACAAGAAATGTGCGCGTGCAATAGGTAACAAATAATGGCTCTCCCCCAGAGTTAAACTAAGCAACACAGCATATGATGGAGAAATTAAAATCATAAAGAGCTAAGGGAAGAGGTTACCTAATGCTCAGCCAGTGAGCATACCAGAAGATGCGTGGAAACCTGAAGCAGGCCCGTCATTCGAAGAATCACAACACCGCCAATGCGATTTGCCATGAATACCTGCAGAGGTGAGCTCCGCAAAAACAAAACAAACATATACAAACTTCAAAGAAATACTAAAACTAAATAGATATGAAAAACAAAATGCAGAAAATGAAAGATAAGTACTGGGGTTATTGTCATCCCAGCACGACTTATTCGGCTACGAAAAGGTTCTAGCTAATGGGCCTATGAAAAGAAAAATGCACAGGTAACTGCCCCAATATCTGTTTCGGTAACGGGTACCGATACGACGATAGAACAGTTACCCCGCTACCTAAATAGTAATACCTGCCAACATAGGTAGAGGAAATAGGAAGTAGGATGAGAAGGAGGCCTGGTCCTCACTCATCTCACCACAAAACAAATCCTTTCCTAGCAAGGTTTCGTCCACCACAAGTTCACTGGGGGCAAACGTGTCGGCAGGGGCTTCCACTGTGAAGGAGGTAGGAACCTCCTCACATAACAGGATGCACTAGTCGACAGCCTGAGCGCAAGGCTCAACGTCAAGCCAACTTACCCATGGAGATTCAACCTGCACAGGCTCAGATAAGGAAGGGTGGGGGGTCAAGAAATAAAAGAGATGAAGAAAATAAAGAAATAATCGGGAGAGTGATCCCGGTTTCACTCCCAGCAGGATCCAAACATAGCTCATTGTCGGCGTCATATGAGTCATGGCGAGGGGAATCCACGAGCTCGAGGACCTCGGTGGTGATTTGGACCTCCTCATCCATCAAGGAAGTGGAAACTTCCTCAACAAAGAGGATCTCCTCATCAACACACCTCGGTGGATCCACATGTTCGAAGACGTAATACTTTCCATTAATGAAAATAATATCCTCGTCGAACATGGGCACATCTTCAGGCTCAGAATCACAATCCGGCCGAACATCATCAACCGACTCACTAAAAATAGGGATAGATAATTCTTGCAAAGAAGGCGGAGGAGGAACAACATCAGAGAAAATATGTGCGGGTTCCTCCGGGGGTGAATCAACAAGAGGGGAAGAATGCATAGGGAGAGACGACACCACAATGTCGTCACACCGATCAGCAGAAAGTTTGATGGGTATATCTGCTGCAATCCCCCATAGACAAGGTGGTGCTGCGAATATATCATCAGAATCAGAAGGGGCGGCCATTTGAGAGGGTGATAGAGTGAATCGGATACCTGGTTCATCATACTCCTCCAACTGGCGCGGAAATTCTGCGCAATCTTTCAACACATGCTCGGTGCTACGACAACACAAACACTGTTTTCCATTACTCCTCAGTCCAGGGGACCGGAGAGGAATAAGAAAAAGATGAATGCGTAGAAGCGGAGTTACCATAAGACCGGGGTTGGGTGTATGAAGTACCATAGGAAGACGGTGCTCCATACACAGAACCACGAGAATTATGCTCCCAATCTTCAGTGGGGCACTCATCACTACCATGCCTATAATCCCCGCACCATTGACAATGAATATTCATATAAGAATACATGGTGCAACAAGAAGAATTCACCAACAGAAAGTTTCTAAGCAACAATTAACTACACACCACAAATAAAAAAAATAGGAAAACCTGCTACAGAAAAATTAAAACTAGAATAAGAATAAATAAAAACAAGAAACAGATTCTAAAAACTAAAGCAATGCAGAAACATGAAATATACAAATGGAAAAAGGCTTCTATCTCCTATCTCCCTCTCCAAAAACTCACACGACTATGTTCCCCGGCTACGACGCCAAAAACTTGATGCTAAAGATCACGGCAGTGAACCGGTCGTATAAGTAATATAAAATGGGCGAGTTTTCCCAAGTATCAATCTCTCAAGGAACACAGTAAGGTGGAGTTAATTTTGAGGAGGACTTGAGATTGAAGTCCTTAGGTCGGAGTTAACTAAGGGGGGTTTTGATATTTGCGGAAAAAGAAAGTAAAAATCTAACAACTACTCCTATGTAATGCCGCTATGCGATGCTTCTCCAGGCGGGATGGAATACTAGTCGGGCCGGTATGCACCGAATCGTTGGGCAGATGGACGAGTAGGCTTGCGGATGAGGTGATGAGAATGGTGGAATGAGGGTCGTGAGCACCTCTTCGCTACGGACGCCACTAGTAAATACTAGTGCGGCAAGAGCGGATGGATGGTGGATGAAATATGGCGCACCTCAAGCAAATATACGAAATTATAAATCACAAAGACATGATTTAATAGAAGCGTTTTACAAATAAGCACACATCATCTATAAATAAAGTTTACAACAACACATAAACAACAATAAAGGAAGAACAAGTCAAGAGATCGATCGAATCCGAAGTCTTGCTGAGGATTCATGGTTGGAATCGTTGGGTTGTCAATTCGCGTCCAAGCTCGGTCCTCAACTGCGTCTGGGGTAGAGAAGGGCTGTCACCACCTTCCAATGGCCCGTATTCTTCGTGTCACGAAAGCGGACGAAAGTTTCAAGATTCCTTTTGCTTGATGGCTATGGCATTGAAGCTTGAAATGAACCCAAGAGATGATTGAGGAGGCCGAGAGGAAGCTCCAGCTTGGATTTGGCGTTGAAAGTTTGCACGAAGCAACTCCCTAGTGTGGAAGATGATGAAAAACGGCGGAGAAGGCGGAAAACGACATAGAAATGTCGAGTGATCCCAACGATCTCAGTGATTCCGACTTAGGGCGAGACCTGCGATATTTATAGAAAGCAGAATTGAACAATGCGCACGATCATGGGCGCACGACCAGTGGTCGTGCGCACTATGTCCAGTGATCGTGCGCACTGGCATGGCAGATTAGAAAGATGAACTGAGGTAACACGCACGAGCAGTGGTGCACGACCACTGGTCGTGCGCACTAAGTTCAATGGTCGTGCAATTACTCCAGATAGGACTCCAGAAAAAGAGGAATCAATACACACGATCAGTGGCGCATGACCGGTGGTCGTGCGCACTATGACCAGTGGTCGTGCGATTACCCCAGACAGATTTTGGAAATCAGTGAAAATTGCGCACGATCATCGGCGCACGACCAGTGGTCGTGCTCACTATATCCGATGATCGTGCGCAGTATTCCTGCTTCAAAACGTCACTGGAACACGAACATGACCCCTAAATCCAGCACTGATATGTGCAGACATTCCAGACGAGCACAAAATGGAGTACAAACAATAAAAGAACAAAAATTACACAACCACGGGCCTAAGTGTGCACTTCCTATGGAAATAGAGACAAGATGAAATATGAACGATATAGAACTAAAAGTGAAGTGCAAACGCGTGAAAACTAGCCCAAATGAGTCCGAAAAACCCTATATAAATCAAACTCATCAATAAACAATGTGCATGATTAACCACAAGATAGAACAAACAAACACACAAACAAGAAAGCTACAGGAAAACCGTGCTTTTCCTTCGCGCATGGTTTCTAAGAAACTGTGCGTCAACCGTGCGTGAAGATCGTCGAGCTCAGCTCGACTAAATTCGTCGAACTCAAGTCGACGTTTCTCCAGCTCAACAAAATGCACAATCTGGCATAAACCGTGCATGAAAGAAACGCACGACCGTGAGTTTTCCACAAATCAGAATTCCTGCCTTGGGAAAAGCGCACTACCTGCACAACAATGAAACCAAGCTGGAGCACAAGCTCCCAACAGCAAAATGCAAACAAAATCAAACAGAAAGAGACATGGGGAGCACCATGTGCTTACCCCCAACAACAGAATGCACAATTGCACACCCTTGGGCCAAAAAAGTGCATATGTGGTCAATGACCGAACGAAGAAAATATAATCGAATTCCAACTAAAATGCAGTGCACGAGTGAGAAATCAAGCCCTGATGAGTCCGAAAAACCCTATAAATATCGAACTCATCACACCACTAGACTTAAACATTTGCTCGTCCCGAGCAACTCATTTCTCCGTGAACTAGAAAATAGTTAGCTGGATTACAAATTTCCAAATAAAGTTATGCGAGAAATCAAATATAGCATGTGCATAGAAAATATAATAGATATAAATTTGTAATTATGCTACGAAGTTTATAAATTTCGATAGACGTAAATAAGTATTGTAACTACTCAAAAATGGAATCATGGAGAATCGTTCGGTCATGCGTAGGAAGAAAGTAGACAGGCCACTCAGTTGAGCATTGCCAAAGACCGGGGCTCGGTATCACCTCCAAAGAAATCCATCAATGTCGGGGACCATATGCTTGCCCGTTCACACTCTCTCCACGACACTAATTTGACTCAAGTGTGAATCTGTAGGACTTTAGGGTTTAAATGAGGCTTGGGTTTCGGTAAGGTAAACAAAGATAAAAACGAGGGCTACGCACCTAACCCAAATGAGCTCAACAAAAAGATATCCTCTCGCCAACAATATATGCAGGTGCTCCACACCACCAGACTTGAACTTGATAACACGGGTGTGTGCACTGCCTACCACTACAAAATCTCAAATATGATTTTCACTTACACATTTTATTTTCAATTTTCTTTTCCACAATTAATTTTTTTATACATATATTTTCTTTTTTATCATCTTTTTATTTTAACAACTTCAGCAGATAAAAACTTTGGATCACATCCACATATTCACAAGGAATATCACCACATCAACACCCGATCATGAAATTGTAAATCTCTAAGGCTCAACTTGGGTATGCGACTAGGATCGACAATGAGTCTTTGGTGAAAAAATGGTGGAGCTGAATCAAAAGAAAGGTAGTCACAATGGGGCTAGCGTGGATAAGATGTTAGGAACGACACAAAGCTCAACCGGTCTAAAATGATGGCCTACATCATGCCCACGCTAGACTAACCATGCACCGATGCTTTGAGAGTTGCTTGGGGCAAGTTCTTAGCCACCGAGAAAATGATCCTTCCTCCCGAGTCGAGCAATACGAGGCTAGTGACGGATACACACATTCCTACACTACAATTTGATTACTCCAGATTCAACAATTTTAAGTAGTACAAACAATATTCACAAATGCAGAAAAGTATAAATCTACGAGCATAGAGAAAAATTAAATCTATACTATTTCTACACACAATGAGTACTCGATTAGGAGCACTGCACGAGTTTCACACTACTCTATCCTAAAATCCTAAGCCAGCACCACTATTTTAAAGTTGACACAAAAGAAATAAATTTGACTTGAGCCGAGCGCGTGCTTAAGATCATGCTCTTGTGGGTGTAGGTGCACAATGCAGACTTAATAATATAGTAACAGAAAATGAAAATATACTTTTGGTATGAAAGTGCTAATAGTGCAAATGCATAGGTAACCCACATAACTCTCCCCCGCCATACTTAAACAAAACAATCTATCCAAGATTTGCTATAAAAATATAGAAATAAAAGTTGAGGGAGAGGTTACCCCAAGCTCACCAAATGAGCATACCAGAAGATTGGCATTAATTTCAACAGAAAGTCCACGACCCAAACGAACTCCACATGCATAAGAGAATATCACTAACCACGCATACTTTAAACATATAATATCAACAACATAATTCAACAAATTGAAAGCAGGGAAATTGGGTTGTCTCCCATAAGCCCTTTTCTTTACCATCCTAAAGGTGGACAAAATACATGTATTAACAGTTGTATAAATATTGTTCAGAGCATAAGTTCACAAAGCCACAAAAAAGTCAAAAGTTACACACATCATTAAGCAATAAATAAAACTAGAAAAAGCAGGAAAGGGGCCCCAGAGATCCTTCACTCCTCAGCTAAATGTTGACTTGTGATAGATCCCCCCAGTTACGCGAGATGAGGGCTGTTGGAGTTACCATTGTGATCTAGAAGTGGTCAAACATGTAATCTCACTGCCAACGCGATATGAGCCTGCAGGGTCGCACATAAGAGATTTGGAGAAGTTGGATGATTGACTGTGTTGGTAAAGGTTACCAATCACCGACCTGAATGGGGTTATGGGCAAAGTGTTGCCTTAAAGAATCGTCGGGTTGGGCAAATGTTGCCTTGAAGGACTGGTAAGAATAGTCGACCGAGGGTCGACGAGAATCGTCGAGGATTGGTACTCTGATTCTCGCCGATCAACGTGAATCATCGACCCACGTTCGACGTGAATCATCGAGTATTGTACTCTGATTCTCGCCGATCCGGGTGATTCTCGCCGATTGTGATTCTCGCCGATTGTGATTCTCGCCGATTGTGATTCTCGCCGACTGATTCTCGCCGATCCTAGGTGATTCTCGCCGACTGATTCTCACCGAATCTGCTAGGTGATTCTCGCCGATTCTGGAGCCCTAATTTTCTGGGTGGTCTGCGGATAGCGATATTCCTAAGTCTATTTATGCCTTTGGTATAAATACACACTTAGGGTTTTCGGGATCGTCTCTCTGACCGAAGATCTGATAAAATCTATCACTGATCGAATCGTGCGACCGAAGTGTTCCGCCGTTTCGTTCGTTCCCCGATCCCGAATCCCGCGGACGGAAGGGTTCCGCTGCCGTGTTTGCTCCGTCGACCTCCTCCTCTCCGGCGATCGTCGCCGGTGTTGCTATCCCTGGCGCAGACCTAGCAGTCCGTGGGAAAGCAAGGTGCGGTCACTCTCCTTCCCGATTATCCGTGCGACGGAAACATCGGCGTTCTCCCGCTCGTGTGGATTTCTGCAGAGACGTGGATATTATTCCACGTAGAACTCGCCACTAGCAAGAAGACGAAGCTTGGAGCATCTCCGTTGAGTTGTGACTCAACGCCACCGAGATAATTTTTGCCTAGTTGTATGTTAACTTCTTGATTCAACTACCATGGCCCGATCCCATCTCTTTTGGGGTTTCTTGATGTTTTTATTCTTCCGCTGCGTGCACAAGTGTTGTGTCATCCTCATAGAGAAACCCAACAGTGGTATCAGAGGGAGGTTTCGGCCATGATTATTGTATTGGAAGTTTTGTTATTCCAGTGCGTGTAAACCTAGGGATTTAGAAGTGTTCTAAATGTCTATATTTAGTCTTGGTACCTCGCCAAGAACGTCTGAGATTGCGTGGAAATTTCTAATTGTTAGAAATCGTAATCTCCTTAGCAGTAACCATCCCTCAAGTTTGTTTTGGATTTTGAATCCAACATACAGAGATGAGCTTGTCTACTGCTTTAAGTTGAGTTGCCTTTGCCTTTGTCCAATGCATGTAAATCTGAGGATTTGGAAGTTTTCGGATGTTCAGATTTAGCCCTTCCTTCTATCAAATCTTGATGGTGTCAGGTTGTGCACATAAGGGATGCATGTGGTTTTAGAAAAAATGTTTTTCTTTGGATGTGCACATTGATCAAATGTTGATCATGGTTAACTGTTAACCTATGATCAAAATCCCTTCATCAAATATTAAGTGTTCGGATGCCTTCTGATGGACGACACTCTTCCTGCCTCGATCGATGAAATGTGGGCTTGCCAAAGCAAGGTGCATTAATATATCTTGGTAAGGGTGCGAGAGGATAATTATGATATCCCACTGTCGACATCGGGTCCAGCTTAACTAGGTGACCTCATAGGTTGAGCGCCTAGAGGCATAGGGTTGGCATGCACCATATGCTGGATGCGAGTAAGGAGTTATTCACCAACCATACAAGAATTGCATGAGGATGCAATTGTCAAGCGTTGCCTACCTAAATAACCGCATCATGAGAGGAAAGCCAAAGCTGACTCATTGTGTTGGTGAAATACGGATCTTGTCCACTAAGAGAGTAGCTCGCATGAACTCTCCGAATTGTTATTGAGGGCTATCATTTCGAATAAAATAGTGGGAGTGTTTTAATTGAAGTCCAAATTAAAATAAATTGTATTTGAAATTTTGGTACTGATTTTATTCTGCACAAACTCTTGTAGAATTCCATGGCAAGTGTTACACACTCCACGTTGTCTCTGAGAGCCATCCTTGAGAAGGATAAGCTCAGTGGGACTAATTACATGGACTGGTTTAGGAACCTGAGAATTGTTCTCAGGCAAGAGCGAAAGCTCTATGTCTTGGAAGAAGAAGCCCCCGAGGTGCCGACCGGGAACTCTTCCCGTGCTGAGAAGGATGCTTATAAGAAGCATACTGATGATGCTTTAGATGTCGAATGCCTTATGCTTGCCACTATGAACTCTGAGCTTTAGAAGCAACATGAGAACATGGGGTGCAAGGAGATTGACGAGCATCTCAAGAAAATGTTTCAAGGGCAGGCTCGTCAAGAGAGGTTCGACGTCACAAAAGCGTTGTTTCAGTGCAAGATGGGAGTTCGAGACTCAGTAGGGACTCACGTACTCAAGATGATTGGGTATATAGAGAACCTTGAAAGGCTGGGTTTTCCTCTTGGTCAAGAGTTGGCCACAGATCTGATCCTGCAATCGTTGCCGGACAGTTATGAGCAGTTCGTCTTGAACTACAACATGAATGAAATAGACAAGACACTGCCCGAACTCCTAGGCATGTTGAGAACTACTGAAATCAATATGAAGAAGGTCAAGCCTGCCAGCCCCATACTGATGGCACGACCCCTCCTCCACCGATTGAAGACGATGCCGATGATGCTGTTGATGATCCGGTTGCTAAGGCCATACGACTCAAGGAAGTGAGGCGGCACGATGACGCTAACGGACGGCTACGCTACAACCTCCACCCACGCCGTGCTACCGCCACGGCAACGCCTTAGTTTTATTTATTTCCTTTTCGTGCACTTTATTTTATAATTGGAATATAAAATTATCCTATGCTTATGTGACAATTTTATATTCATTGCATGTGTTGTTGTATTTTCAATTTGAACTATTTTAGTTTTGGTGTGCAATTAGCCATTCGGATGGATGAGATTAAATCTCCATCATGAAGGGCTAAGGCTTATTTGTAACTCCTATTAGCCATTCGGATGGATGAGATTAAATCTCCATCATGAAGGGCTAAGGCTTATTTGTAACTCCTATTTAAAGGAGGCTATCATGAAGAGTTACAGCAATTGGAAAAGAAACCTAAAAAAACCCCCTTGTGGAAATTTCGGCCACCATGGAGAAGTCCATAGCCGCCCCTCCCCTTTGGTGTGAAGCCAAGCCTTGCCTCCTCCATCCCCGTTCGGTGCGACTACGGCGTGGCTTCCTTCGGTGCGACTCCTTGGAAGAAGGTTGCAAACCATTCGGTGTGACGCCGGTGGATCCGTGGAGAGAGTGATTCTCACACAGTTATCTCGAGTGAACGTTTTCCGGTTGGGTAATCTCTTTCCCCTCCCTTGTGTGATTTCTTCTCTTTAGTTGTGGTGGATTTCGCTCATCGTTTTCTCCGGATCTTTAATTTAATCGCTGCAAGTTTTGAATCGAAATCGCCATTGCACGGCTTTTATTTCCGGATCGGTTGGATCCTATTTGCTTGAGCGGATCTTGGTCTATAGCCTTGGTCTTGCTCTCAAAAAGGAGTGGCAACCTTTGTGTTTTCTTGGGGAATAATCCTACTCAAATTTCCGATCGTTGTTTTCGAGTCGACCATTCCTCCTTTGTTGTTTGTGCTGCGTTTTGTGACGAGGAAATATTGTGGGCGATAGGTGCTGTGTAGGTGCGGTAGATCTACGACGTGTTGTGCGTAGGGAGAGCGTTAGCTTCGCGGAGATCTCCATTTCCGGATAACCCTACATCAATTTGGTATCAGAGGCGGTCGTTTCAACTTTCACATTGCAAACATCCTCTCTGCGTTCCTTGTTGGAGATCGGATCGTTAGAAAATCAAAAAAATTATTTTTCTGTGGTCTGCCAATAGCGGGCGGAAATCTTTATTTTTCAGCAAAATTTCAAAAAAAAATTTTTTAACGATCCACGTGTCCCTCACTTCGGGAAAATATAAAATTATCTTATTTTCAGTATAGCTACAGCCCTAGGAAAAATCACCTTTCCAAAATTTCCTAGACCTGAATGCGCACTATGCACGGATCCGAGTACGCGACACCGTCTACGTCTAGGATGGCTGCGAACGAGCATGGGGATCCCAACACCGAGGGCATAGCAAGGCTACGTAACGAAATGATGGAGCTTAGAAACATGTTGGCACAGATCCTGCAAAATCAAGCAAGGCCACCCCCCCCCCCCCATTAATGTTGAGCAGCCCAACCGGCGCCAACAAACTCCTGAGTCGGATTCCGATGAGGACTCTCCCCGAGTGCCCCCTCGAGAACACCGCCACGATCGTGCTTACGATATCACTAGGGCCATTAAGATCCACGCCCCCACTTATGATGGCATGGGAGATCCCCAGATCTTCCTTACTTGGGTGGTGGATATGGAGTTCTACTTCGATTGGCACACCCTTACAGACCATCAAAAGGTCCAAGTTGCCAGGATGAAGCTAACGGGACGTGCCAAAACTTATTGGCTGAATGAAGAGCGTAGGCTAGGAACCGGGAACGGGGTCCCACTTATTGGATGGGCCGTGATGAAGAACTTGTTGACCGATCAGTACGTTCCCGCGTACCATCGGACACAGATGTTCGACGAGCTTGCCACTCTACGGCAGGGCTCCAATTCGGTAGCTGAGTATATGGGAGAACTGAATGACCGTATGGTGCGTTGTGATTTGAGGGAGATCCCCAAGGTCACCCTATCCAGATTTCGTAAGGGGCTTCATCCCGATATTCAGCGGAAGCTCTTACGATATGCTCATACGGATCTGAACACGACATTTAATGCCGCCCTCGACATCGAAAAGCACTTAGCCTCTAAGGCTCACTCCCGGTATTCCCATGCGAAGGGAAAGTCCACAGCTGGAGCCTCTTCCTCCACATATCAGGATAAAGGGAAGTCTCGGTCTGCCGAGTCAAAGTCTGTCGTGATTACTGCTAGGAACGAAATTATTGTTTTCCTCTGCCTATCATCCCCAAACTGATGGGCAGACGGAAGTGGTTAATCGGAGCTTAGGAAATTTGTTACGATACCTCGTGAGTGATCACAAGAGCACTTGGGATCTTCTCCTTCCCCATGCCTAATTAGCCTACAATAATTCCAAGAATCGGTCTACGGGTCTGTCTCCAAATGAGATTGTCCACGGGTATAAGGCTCCTGTGCCGCTTGACTTGGTGCCGCTGCCCCCAACGTACAAGGCAAGTCAGTTTGCACAATCCTTCGCCCAGCACATCCATGATTTACACGCACGTATACGGGACACCTTGACTACGCAATACGACTCTTATCAAGCGCACGCTAATTTACATAGGAGAGTATCAGACTTCAAAATTGGCGATCTAGTTTTAGTCCGTTTGGTTCCCGAACGCTTGCCAACTGGCACCGTTAAAAAGTTAGCACCAAAGCGCGCCGGCCCTTTTCGAATTATTAAAAAGCTAGGTGACAACCCTTTTATTTTGGACTTGCCTGCTGATTGGGGTATCTCCCCCATTTTTAATGTTTCGGATTTAACGATGTTTGTGTCACCACCACAAGAGTTGATTTCTTTGTCGTCTTCTTCTCCCACTAAAAATTCTCATGGGTTGGGGAGTGGTAGCACGGATGATCTCTCTCTTTCGGTCCCCACAGGTATATCATCGGATGGTAAGTTGCCTTCTTTCCTGCCTACTGCTAATATGTTCCCCAGGTTTCCACGGACGTTCTCCACTCCAGAGATGATACTTGATGCTGAGCCTGTTACCACTACTGATGGCGACACCCACCGCTTTCTCATCCGTTGGCGTGATCGGCCCCCTTCGGATGACTCTTGGGTACTCGAGACGGAGCTGCAGAGTTTGTATGCCGCTCTCCTTCACCGCTATCGCTTGGACCATGCAACGGAGATGCGTGCATTTGAGCGGGGGAGGATTGATGGCACGGCCCCTCCTCCACCGGTTGAAGACGATGCTGATGATGCTGTTGATGATCCGGTTTCTAAGGCCATACGACTCAAGGACGTGAGGCGGCATGATGACGCTAACGGACGGCTACGCTATAACCTCCGCCCGCGCCGTGCTACCGCCACGGCAACGCCTTAGTTTTATTTATTTCCTTTTCGTGCACTTTATTTTATAATTGGAATATAAAATTATCCTATGCTTATGTGATAATTTTATATTCATTGCATGTGTTGTTGTATTTTCAATTTGAACTATTTTAGTTTTGGTGTGCAATTAGCTATTCAGATGGATGAGATTAAATCTCCATCATGAAGGGCTAAGGCTTATTTGTAACTCCTATTAGCCATTCGGATGGATGAGATTAAATCTCCATCATGAAGGGCTAAGGCTTATTTGTAACTCCTATTTAAAGGAGGCTATCATGAAGAGTTAAAGAAATTGGAAAAGAAACCTAAAAAAACCCCTTGTGGAAATTTCGGCCACCATGGAGAAGTCCATAGCCGCCACCTCCCCTTTGGTGTGAAGCCAAGCCTTGCCTCCTCCATCCCCGTTCGGTGCGACTCCGGCGTGGCTTCCTTCGGTGCGACTCCTTGGAAGAAGGTTGCAAACCATTCGGTGTGACGCCGGTGGATCCGTGGAGAGAGTGATTCTCCCACAGTTATCTCAAGTGAACGTTTTCCGGTTGGGTAATCTCTTTCCCCTCCCTTGTGTGATTTCTTCTCTTTAGTTGTGGTGGATTTCGCTCATCGTTTTCTCCGGATCTTTAATTTAATCGCTGCAAGTTTTGAATCGAAATCGCCGTTGCAAGGCTTTTATTTCCGCATCGGGTGGATCCTATTTGCTTGAGCAGATCTTGGCCTATAGCCTTGGTCTTGCTCTCAAAAAGGAGTGGCAACCTTTGTGTTTTCTTGGGGAATAATCCGACTCAAATTTCCGATCGTTGTTTTCGAGTCGACCATTCCTCCTTTGTTTTTTGTGCTGCGTTTTGTGACGAGGAAATATTGTGGGCGATAGGTGCTGTGTAGGTGTGGTAGATCTACGACGTGTTGTGCGTAGGGAGAGCGTTATCTTCGCGGAGATCTCTATTTCCGGATAACCCTACATCACATACTGATGGTGCATAAGGGCAAGGGCAAGGCCAAGTGCTCTAAGAAGACGAAGGTGGGACCTAAGTCATATCTTGAGCCCAAGTCTTCTGCACTGATGAAAAAGAAAAGCACGGTGAAGGAAGGGAAATGCCACCATTGTGTCAAGGCTGGTCATTGGAGGAGGAACTGTCCTTCGTACATTGAAGGTCTGCAGAAAATGAAGGGAGGTATGACCTCCGCTTCAAATGTTCACGTTATAGAGATAAAACTTTCTGCTCCTTCATCTCGGGTATTGGATACCAGATGTGGTTCTCACATTTGTACAAATGTGCAGGAACTGGGAAGGAGAAGATTGCTGAGTAAAGGGGAGGTGGACCTCCGCGTCGGCAATGGAGCAAGAGTTGCTGCTGTCGCTGAGGAGTTTACCGTCTTTCTTTGCCCAGTGGGCTTGTAATAGAACTAGATAATTGTTATTTTGTTCCGGCCATAACTAGAAACATCATATCTATTTCATGTTTGGACATGATTGGATTTTCTTTTATAATTAAGAACAACTGTTGTTCTATATTTAAGAATGATGTTTGTTATGCTGTAGCCCAATTGTTTAATGGTCTTTATGTTTTGAACTTGGACCATCTGATCTGTAATGTAGAAAATAATAAAAGACTAAGAACAAATGACTCGAACCCTACATTTCTCTGGCATTGTCGTTTGGGCCATATCAACGAGAAGCGCATATCCAAGCTCCATAGAGATGGACTTTTGGACTCATTTGATTATGAGTCATTTGAGCGATGCGAATCTTGTTTGTTAGGCAAGATGACTAAAGCTCCTTTCACTGGTTATACTGAGAGGGTTGAGGATCTCTTGGGTGTTGTACATAGTGATGTATGCGGACCCATGAGTTCCATGGCTAGAGGTGGGTATTTCTACTTTGTTACATTTACTAATGATTTCAGTAAATACGGATATGTGTATCTTATAAAGTGCAAATCCGAGACCTTTGAAAAGTTCAAAGAGTTCAAGAATGAAGTAGAAAACCAGTTGGGTAAAAGGGTTAAAGCACTCCGATCTGATCGAGCTGGCGAATACCCGAGTCATGAGTTTCGTGATCATCTGAAAGAGTGTGGTATTGTATCACAGCTCACTCCACCTAGAACACCATAACATAATGGTGTGTCTGAGAGGAGAAATCATACTCTGTTAGACATGGTACGTTAGATGATGAGTCATGCAGACTTGCATGTTTCCTTTTGGCGTTTTGCTTTAGAGACTGCTGCAATGACATTGAATCGCGCTCCAATGAAAATAGTTCTGAAGACACCATATGAGATATGGACTGGGAAGCGTCCTAGTATGTCGTTCATTAAAATTTGGGGTTGTGAGGCATACGTGAGATGTCAAATGCCTGACAAGCTGGAACCCAAATCGGATAAATGTTATCTGGTGGGATATCCTAAGGAAACGAAAGGGTATTACTTTTACCTACCGTCTGAGGGCAAAGTGTTTGTCGCAAGGACTGGTGTCTTCTTGGAGAAAGAGTTCTTATCAAGAAAGACTGAAAAGGTATAGCTTGAAGAATTTCAAGAACCACATGTAGTGAATGAGCCGGAATTGGATTCTGAGACAGGACTACAAGATGTTGTAGCTAGAGAACCTGCTCAAGGAACACAAGTCCTATGTAGATCTGGTAGACCGAGGTTTGATCCTGAGAGATATGGATTTCTCGTGTCTCAAATAGGTAATGTGTTGCTTATGGATCATGGTGATGAACTAGCGACCTACCAAGAGGCTATGAATGGACCGGACTCCGACAAATGGCTTGAGGCTATGAAATCAGAAATGGACTCCATGTATGCAAACCAAGTTTGGAACTTGGTGGAACCACCTGAAGGGGTATGACCCATAGGGTGCAAGTGGGTCTTCAAGAAGAAGACCGACATGGATGGGAATGTACAGACATTCAAAGGGCGACTGGTGGCTAAGGGTTTCAAGCAAATTCATGGTATTGAGTATGATGAGACCTTTTCCCCTGTTGCCATGGTATAGTCCATAAGGATATTGCTTGCTGTTGCTGCGTATTATGACTACGAGATCTGGCAGATGGATGTCAAAACGGCTTTCCTAATGGAAACCTTCTTGAGGAAGTGTATATGACACAACCCGAGAGTTTTGTATCCCCAGATGAAGCCACTAAAATATGCAAGCTGAATAAGTCCATCTATGGACTGAAATAGACCTCTCGAAGTTGGAATCTTCGTTTTGATGAGAAAATCAAAGAGTTTGGTTTCATCAAGAATGAAGATGAGCCTTGTGTTTACAAGCGAATCAGTGGGAGCATTGTTGTCTTCCTGATATTATTTGTAAATGACATACTGGTGATTGGGAATGACATTCCTACCCTGAAAGTTGTTAAGAACAACCTAGGGAACTGCTTTTCAATAAAGGATTTGGGTGAAGCAACTTATATACTCGGTATTAAGATCTATAGAGATAGATCGAAGAAGTTGCTGGGTTTGACCCAGAGTACGTACATCGAAAAGGTGTTGAAGCGGTTCAACATGCTTGAGTCCAAGAAAGGATTTTTGCCCATGTCTCATGGTGTGAATCTCTCTAAGGACCAGTGTCCAAAGTCTTGTGAAGATAAGGACCTCATGAAGTTGATTCCATATGCTTCAGCAATTGGATAAATCATGTACGCGATGTTATGTACTCGACCCGACGTCTCCTTTACTTTGAGCATGACTAGCAGGTATCAGTCAGACCCCGGTGAGTGTCACTGGATTGCAGTCAAGAATGTCCTGAAGTACTTGAGAAAGACTAAGGATGTGTTCTTGGTGTATGGTGGAGAGGAAGAGCTCGTTGTAAGTGGTTACACGGATGCTATCTTCCAAACTGATAGAGACGACTCCAAGTCTCAGTCAGGTTTTGTGTTTTGCCTGAATGGAGGAGCTGTGAGCTGGAAGAGTTCCAAGCAAGAGATAGTTGCTGATTCTACAATAGAGGCCGAGTATATCGCCACAGCTAATGCGGCAAAGGAGGCTATATGGATTAGGAAATTCATCGGCGAGCTTGATGTAGTTCATAGCATTGTTGGTCCCGTAGTTCTCTACTGTGATAACAATGGTGCAATTGCACAATCTAAGGAACCTAGATCCCATCAGCGCTCCAAGCACATACTGAGGCGGTTTCATCTTATTCGTGAGATTGTCGAACGAGGAGATGTGAACATTTGCAGAGTGCCGGCTGAGGAAAATATTGCGGATCCACTGACAAAGCCTCTCGCGCAGAGAAAGCATGATGGTCATACTAGATCAATTGGTATACGATACCTAAATGATCATCTCTAGTGAGAATCTTGTGGATTGCATGTAAACATGTATTTTGTTGGCCATTTGTTCATATGATGAACAGTGTACCTAGTTTTTCTCTGACAATTAATGGCAAGTTCTTTTATTATGAGTTTTTTTCTATATGATAGTTAAATGTTAACATAATAGATACCCTTAGAATGTTCGCTTCCATGGGACATCAAGTACGTGACTTGAATGTGAGAGCCTATGATTTATTTGAAGCTTCATTCTTAAAAGGTCCCTGGTCGAGTATCATCATAGAAGCTAAGGGTGATGATGGTACATGAAGGCTAGCACGTGCGTTGACTGATGACCGGTTCGCACAGGTCATGATATTGTGATATCAAGTCATCACGTGGGTACTTGTTAGTGAACAAGTTGTACTGGACAGACCCAACCTGAGACTACTCTGTGGATTGTCATCCAATCATGTCACGAGTAGGTCTCAATTGACAATGGTGTTGTGGTCCTTTGACCTGAAGTCACAGCATTCATCAAGTGAGGAAGAGCGTGCTTTGATGCCATCTAAAGTCTTCCTTGAGAAAGGTTGATGAAAAGGGTGGTTGTTGGGCATGTTACGAATCATTTGGGTGTTTGTGTGTGAGCAGATATGGGATTTGTCCTCTTGTATGACAGGAGTTGCATCCATGGGCCCCTTGATGGAACTGGACTGAGAAATGCATGGCCATGCTTGGTTGAGTCAATATGTGATATTGGACTCACCATTCTCTGGAAGTTCGTCCTAGATCAAGAAACTTGGACTGAGCTATTACGAGGGTGACACGGTCCATGCCTCTAGTTCTTTCCAGATGTAATGGACAAAGACAACGCTGATACATTGGTCATAACGGCTTATGAGTTATAAACTCTTATTGCTTGGGGAGCAATGATGCATTGCTAGATGCCGCTCATTGTTTGTGAGGTTTTTGGTTTGATACTTTCAAGATCAAGTGGGAGTCTGTTGGAGTTACCATTGTGATCTAGAAGTGGTCAAACATGTAATCTCACTGCCAACGCGATATGAGCCTGCAGGGTCACACATAAGAGATGTGGAGAAGTTGGATGATTGACTGTGTTGGTAAAGGTTACCAATCACCGACCTGAATGGGGTTATGGGCAAAGTGTTGCCTTAAATGATCGTCGGGTTGGGCAAATGTTACCTTGAAGGACTGGTAAGAATAGTCGATCGAGGGTCGACGAGAATCGTCGAGGATTGGTACTCTGATTCTCGCCGATCGACGTGAATCGTCGACCCACGTTCGGCGTGAATCGTCGAGTATTGTACTCTGATTCTCGCCGATCAGGGTGATTCTCGCCGATTTTGATTCTCGCCGATTGTGATTCTCGCCGATTGTGATTCTCGCCGACTGATTCTCTCCAATCCTAGGTGATTCTCGCCGACTGATTCTCACCGAATCTGCTAGGTGATTCTCGCCGATTCTGGAGCCCTAATTTTCTTGGTGGTCTATGGATAGCGATATTCCTAAGTCTATTTATGCCTTTGGTATAAATACACACTTAGGGTTTTCGGGATCGTCTATCTGACCGAATATCTGATCAAATCGATCACTGATCGAATCGTGCGACGGAAGTGTTCCGCCATTTCGTTCGTTCCGCCGATCCCGAATCCCGCCGACGGAAGGGTTCCGCCGCCGTGTTTGCTCCGTTGACCTCCTCCTCTCCGGCGATCGTCGCCGGTGTTGCTATCCCTGGTGCGGACCTAGCAGTCCGTGGGAAAGCAAGGTGCGGTCACTCTCCTTCCTGATTATCCGTGCGACTGAAACATCGGTGTTCTCCCGCTCTTGTGGATTTCTGCAGAGACGTGGATATTATTCCACGTAGAACTCGCCACTAGCAAGAAGACGAAGCTTGGAGAATCTCCGTTGAGTTGTGACTCAACGCCACCGAGCTAATTTTTGCCTAGTTGTATGTTAACTTCTTGATTCAACTACCATGGCCCGATCCCATCTCTTTTGGGTTTTCTTGATGTTTTTATTCTTCCGCTGCGTGCACAAGTGTTGTGCCATCCTCATAGAGAAACCCAACAAGGGCAAGGCGAAAGATTTAGGGCCCAAGGAAGACAAATCTCCCCTGCCCCCAACCTCTTCCTTCTCGCGCCGGCGGGCAAAATTCTGTGCCTTGCGCATGAGCAGTTCTTTCCTTTTTAGATCCACAGATGGTGATCGCCAGGGTGGTATAACAATACCCACCAATTCAGCAGCATGCCTATCTTTCTCATCCATGTGAATCCTTTCCTCACCCGCAGTGGGTGAAAGAATAGCCGAAGTCACCTGTTTAACAGTCTTACAAGCTTTGTTAGGATAAATCGATGCTTTTAAATCAGTCTTCCGCATGCTGTCTACATCCGTGCTCAGCTCATGTTTCTTCTCAACTGAATCTTGTTTCACGTCAAGTGACTCCGTCTCCGACTCTCCTTCAGCTAACATCAGTGGTTTTGCCACTTTCTTACCCGATCTTGCTCATTCGGCAGGTAACCTGTCTCAGCAGCACTAGATAAATCATTAGATAACAAAACATTCAATTTCAGAAGTTCTCCAGGTTAATTTAAAATTATAGGGAGAAGTGACGGCGGTAAAGGCAAATCGACCTTGGAAGCCAAGGTGACACTGCTTGCGTTAAATTGCAATGTAGCTTCACTAGCTTTTCGGAATGGGACCCCTAAGATGGGTTTCGATGTATTTCCCATGGGTCCTAACACCTGAAAGTCAGTGACTACAGTAGCCCCATTCAGAATCACTTCCACATCTTTAATCTCTCCATCGGTCTTTACTACTATTCCATCAGCTAGCACTAGTGACTTCTGGACATCAGATTCGATATTTAAATTCAGTTTTTGAACATCTTGCAAAGCAAGAATGTTGCACGATGATCCAAAATCACACAAAGCTATCGCCTCCACTGCATTAATCTCACATTTAACAGCCATTTCATTTTTATCGCACTCCTCCGCATACCCAGCACTCTTCTCTTGCTCACGGGCATTCTTCTCCGTATCACTTGGGAGGGTGCTGCGAGTACGCTCGGAGAACACTTGGGCCAGTTGCCCCAGTTGTGTATCCAAGTTCCTCATGGAAGCTGTTTGAGTGGACATATTAGATTGGGCCATATACACAAACTTCTCCATCATTTCCTCAAGCGCACTCTTACGAGTCCCTTGAACGTTCAGATTATAATATATATGAGGCGGTCGTGGCTGGCTACTAGGGGCTTGAGCATCAAATTGATGCTGGCCGCCCTGCCACCTTTGACCGGGAGCATTTTGATTCCACGAGAAATTATTATGATTTCTCGCGTTGGAGTTATACCCATTATTATAAGGAGCAGTGCTATTTTGACTATTTATAAAATTTACATTCTCATCAAAAGTTATACCTGACAGCTCAGCAAAGGTCTCCCCAGTAGTGCATTCATAAGCATGATGGCCGGGGTTACCACAACCCTAGCACGAAATGTCCAAAAACTGAGCTGGAGGAGGGGCCGATCTGGTCAACATCGTCCTTCCATCCATTGTATGCTGGCTCGGCTCAGTTTGTTGCAGCACATCATTTACTTCAAACAAATTCCTCGCCCCTATTGGGGCATTTTTTCCGGCGGTCAAGTATGTGCTATGGGAGGTTGTGTCGCGAAGTAGCCTCAATGCCTCATCAGAAGATAGGTTCATTATTGTGCCTCCAGCTGCCGTGTCAATCATAGACCTGAAATTAGGCTTAATAGCAAAGTAGAATATTTCAACAAAATTACACGGCTCATAGCCGTACTGGGGGCATCGATGCTGCAGGTCAGCAAATCTCTCCCATGCTTCAAATAAAGTTTCCTGGTCCCTCTTTCGGAAGGTAGCTATTTCCCTCCAGGAGTTCACAATTTTATCTACCGGGTGTAATTTAGCCAAAAACTTAGAGGAAAGAGCCTCCCAAGTAGTAGCAGTCCCGGGCACAATGGTATGGAGCCAAGTTTTCGCCTTGTCCCTCGATGAAAACGGGAACAACCTCAGCTTTACTACGTCATCAGAAATACCGGCATAGCATAATGTGCCACAATTATCCGAGAACTCCGCCAGATGGAGCTGCGGATCCTCACTCGGCAAGCCCGAGAACTGAGTATTATTTCGGATCATGTTCAGAATGGCGGGCTTAATCTCGAAGTGGTTGTTTACGATGGCCGGTCTGAAACCAGGGTAAACACTTCCCGTAGTAGGGGTTGTGAAATCACACATTGTCCTAATGCGCTGATGGACCACCTCTTGGACCTCAACAACCCGTTCACCTTGTCCATTTCCACCTTGACCTAAATCTTCCATCCTTTCTTCAGTAGAAGTAGCATGCAGGCAAGCTCACTTCGCACGTGCGGTTTCAAGTTCACACACAAGATCTTCAACCCTATCACTGGAGTTGGGATCTGTCATACAACACAAAAAATCCTTTCAAAAATACCAAAAACACTTACAAACTTTTTCAAAAGAAAAATATACGCAACAGTTGCACTCCCCGACAACGACGCCAAAAACTTGATGCATCAGCAAGGGTATCGATCGTAGTCAAGTAATAAAGTTGAGGAGTTGAATCCCCGGATATCGATCTCTCGAGGAGTGCATATAGGGATTTTGATTTCTCTATTGAAAAAGTGATTACAAGTGTTAACGTAAATAAAAGCGGTTTTGGTCTGGAGTTTCCTAAGTTTAACACTAATAAGCCTATTGCAGGTCGCCGTCACCGCGTCTCTTTGGTGGATTACTCTAGAGAGTAATATGAAAGATGGATGAGCCAATGAAGGTCACAATCACCTCTTCTCCGCGCATGCTTCTAGCAATCGCTAGAACGACACTATCTCAACAAGAACATGAAAAACTGAAGCTCAGCAACACAATCAAGATCTAAGATGTAACAACACATAGACATGCTGAAATACTTAAAATAATCAGTGTTCTTAAGACACAATCAAACAACAACAAGTTCAGCATAAAGTAACTACAAGAGGAGGGGAGAAATACAGCAAAAAGGACTAAGGCTTTTCGAGATTCGCGACCGGAGTCAAGGGTTGTCGGGCCTTGTCCGAGCTCGGTCTACGGATGACATCCGTGGTCCAGAAGGGATGTCACCTCCTTCGAATAACCCTTCTTCTTCGTGAATAGTTGCTGGGTTAAATCTGTCCAGAGAACTCGACGGATGCAACACCTTATGAACTTGAAACAAAGCTTGGAGTTTGGAGAAGAAAATGATGGCCGAAGATGAAGCTATCACAAGCTTTTGTAGGGAGAAAGGTGGCCGGATCTACTCTCCAAGGAGGAGAGACAAAATATCGGCTGGAGGTGGAGTTTTTCTGCTCAAAGGAGTAGAAAAGGCGGATGGGTCAGACTGGATCGGAACTCCTCCAGAACTGTCCTTAGGAAGAAGAAATCTGCGCTTTAAATAGAAGCAGGTCAGAAAAATAGGCGCGCACGGTTTGGCATACGACCGTGTGTAAACCATGCGATATTAACTTTTTGAACAAGCATGTGGAAGGAGAAGCATTGACCCGTACATTTTAATCGAGCACGGACGTTTCCGCCCTTGCGTGAAGGAAATCGCTCTGGTAGTAACAAAAAGCAGGAAATCAGGACAACACAGGGGAACCGTGCATTTTACACACGCACGGGTGCTTCCTGTTGGTTATTGTGTTGGAACACCCTATTACTAATTTGGGTCAGGATCACTATGTCTCTAGGAATCTGTGTTTGACCTTCTGTATAGCTTAATAGGTCAATTAGAATTGAGTCTAAGGGTTAGAAGTCTAGGATTGGAAGCTGCCCTGAAGACCAAGTTTTTCTGTCTGGAGACTAAGTCTGATCGTCGAGCTCAGCACGACGATTCGTCGAGCTCAGATCGACGATCGTCGAGCTCAACTTCGGCAGATCATCGAGCTCCACTCGACGATCGCTGAGCTCAACTTCAGAATATCGTCGAACTCCATTCGACGATCGGTGAGCTCAGTTCGACGATTTGGACTCTGCATTGGATCTTTATCTCTGAGCTCAGTTCGACGATCTTTGAGCTCAGATCGACGATTATTTTGCTGCTTGAGTTTTCCAGTTCGCTGAGCTCAGATCGACGATAGCAGAGCTCAGTTCGACGATTTCAGTCAACTTCCAGAATTCAAATTCAAATCAGACATGAGTTATTATGCAATTAATTCAGAGATTTGCTAGCCATTTTCATTTACTTCTGGACCAAGTTTCAAGGGATCTTTCAAGGAATATTTCTGTGGACTTTCCTCCAGAAGAGATTATGCAATTAAGGATGCAATCAATGCAGGCCAACGGCTATCTTTGACAGAGTAATATTCTATTCTGGCACAGAGAATAAAAAGACAGAATGTTTTTGAATCAATACAGATGATATACAGAGATTAACAAGTAGAGGACACACAATACAGATTACAGAGACTCTCTCAAAAACTTCTGTCAAAAAGAATTCTGAAGAACACTCATCAAAGAGATCAAGTTTTCAAAAATCATCAGATCTCTTTAGCTTTCAAAGTGTTCAAGGCCAACATCATCTCAAGACTCCAGACACTCAATATTTCAGCTTGTTGAAATCATCTATTGCTGGAGATCTATCTTTGAAGGCCTATCACCCTCAGCAAAGCTCTTCTTCCTGAAGATCTCAAGGACTCAGGGGGAGCTTTGACATCAATCCACATAGTCTTCTCAGTTGCTTGAGAAAGAGAAGACTGCCATCACTCTCTCACCCCCACTCTGTAAAGGGTTTTTCAAACTCCCTTCAAAAGTTTGAATCTGGTTTTTGAGCACCTTGTCAAAAGCTCATTGGTGGCAAGACACCTGATCAAAAAATCTGCTTTGGTTTTTGAGCACCTTATCAAAAGCTCATTGGTGCCCAGGACACCTGATCAACTCATCCTGCAGTGGATTCCTACCTAGGGTGGTAGAAGAGTGGATGTACCCAAGTTTGGGGAACCACTATATTTCCTTGTGTCCTCTGGCTTTGCTTGTTTACTTTTTGTTTCTGGCCTTGATTTGTCTGTGCTTAGTTTTTGCATAGTTTAGTTCTGTGATTAGATTTATATTTGCTTCCCTGTTCACACATATTACAACAATTGTTGTAAAAGTTTGTAAAAGTACTAAAACACCATATACTCTATTGACCCCCCCTCTAGAGTATATCAGATCTAGTTGCACTTTCAATTGGTATCAAAGCGAGGTTGGTCAAACATATCATATCTGTTTGGTTGTACAGGCTAACACCTGAACCCCAAGATCCTACACTAGATCTGTTTTTCTTTTGTATTTTATTATTAGATTTTGTTTGCACAAATCATGGCCCAAAACAAAGACTATGCTAGCACCAGACCTCCAGTGTGCAATCTGTCAAAGTTTGCACTTTGGAAAGCAAGTATTAGACTCTACATGAATTCTATTGACGAAGATATTTTCAATTCTGTTTTGACAGTGTGTCCAAGACCCCCAGAAAGCACAAGTACAAATGCTGTTCCACCTCCATCAGGAACAGATGCTGACATCAAAAAGTGGAAAGTAGCTGATGCCAAGGCTATGAACATCCTAGCCTAGACAATGTCAGATGACATATTCCAAAAGGTAGCTGAATGCAACTCAGCCAAGGAGATTTGGGACAAGCTCTCAGAAATTGTCTCATGCTCAGCTGATGAGAGAAAGGACAAAAGATCCCATCTCATCTCCCAATATGAGAACTTCAAGAAGGGAGAGACTGAGTCAGTGGGAGACATGTATAACAGACTGAGTCTAATTGTCAGTGAACTAAGGACTTTAGACAAAGATATCTCTCTGACAGAACTTAATGACAAGATCCTAATGTGCTTCCCCAACACTTGGGATTCAAGAATCTGGCCAATTAAAGATGCCAGAAGTCTAAATGAGATCACCACTGAATCCTTGTTGGGTAAGCTCAAATCTTATGAGCTACTCATCAAGAACAGAGAGGAAGAACAGAAGGCTGCTTCACCAGCCACAAGAAAGGAGAAGACCATAGCATTCAAGGCAACTGAAGACCTGCCTGAAGAAAAAGCTACAGGCAATGATGAACTTCTCAGCTTGTTGGCCAAAAGATTCTATAAGATGGCCAGAAAGGACTTCAGAAGAAGATCATACAAGGAGCAGGATAGGCCAAGGTATGCCAAGTCCATTGGCAATAACAAAGACATTATTTGCTTTGGTTGCAGGAAACCAGGGCACATAGTTCCTGACTGTCCAGAGAACAAGAACAAGGACAGAAGGGAAAGAAAGGAGAGAAGAAAGGAGAAAGACTACAAAAGGAGTGGCAATAGCAAACCTTCTTCCAGCAAAAATAAGCATACAAGGAAAGGGTTTGTTGCTGAATCCTGGAGTGAGACTGAAGAGGAGTCAGAAGCCTCTTCCAGCTCCAGTGATGATGAAGATGATGCAGAGGAAAAGGAGTTCTGCATGATGGCAATCAATGCCTCACAACACAACTCAGAGGAAGAGGAGTCAGAGTCAGACTCAGAGACTCAACCTGAAGAAGATCAGGAAATTAGCTCTTTTGATTTTACTTCAGAAGATTTTAAATCTGAATTTAAATCACTGTGTTTAGACCTGCTAAAGTCTGAGAAAGAGATTATCTCTCTCAGAAATCAATTATCTGAACAAAATGTTTTAAAGTCAGAAAACCTCAAACTCTCTCAGGAGTTGGAGAACTATAGGGAACAGATAGCTACACTGAAAAGTGAGCTCTTTGAGGCCAAGAAGCTTGAAGAATCCCTTAATGGGAGAAGCATGAAGCTGATGGACATCACAAGCACAGTGAACTCTAGATTCAACAGTACACTGGGCTTGGGTGCTTCATCCAGCCAACCTATAGTCCTAACAACTCCCATCAAGTTTATTTCTAGCAAGGGAAAGGGAGTTGTAGAGGTTGCTAGGAAAAATTCTGATCTGCCTCAGAAAACTAAGTCCCAGCAAAAATCGTCGAACGGAGATCGACGATCGCTGAATGAAGATCGACGATCGCCGAACGCCGCTCGACGATCTCAGGACAAATCGTCGAATGCAGGTCGACGATCTCAGCCAAAGTCGTCGAACGCAGCTCGACGATCTCATATACCTGACCTCAGCCATAGTCGACCGTCGAACGGAGCTCGACGATCTGACCCACGATCGTCGAACGCAGCTCCAAGATCGTCGAACAGAGGTCAGAGCCCTGGAAACTTTTTCAAAGGCAAGTCAAAATTGAATCCTAAAGGTTCTTCATCCCAAACCTTCAACCCTTATACTGAATGGATTTTACCTCCAAGGAGATATCATCCTGAAGGATATAAGAGTCAGCCAGGGATGTCTTTCATTTCTGAATTTAGAGGTTATCAACCTAGGCCCAAGGTAAACTGGGTCAAAAACAAGTAAATTGTTTCATGTGCAGGTGAAGACCTATCCAACATCTAACCAGCAATGGTATTTGGATAGTGGGTGCTCTAAGCACATGACAGGGAATAAGGACAACCTCACATCCTTCAAAGCCAAGCTTGGACCTAAAGTTATCTTTGGTGATTCCAACTTTGGATAAACTAAAGGATATGGTGCAGTCCAGATTGGTTCAGTAACCTTCAAGAAGGTAGCATATGTGGAAGGACTGAAGCACAACCTAATCAGCATCAGTCAGCTATGTGATGAAGGCTACCAGGTGACCTTCAGCAAAACCTTATGCAAAATCAAGTCAGAGGACAACACAACTGTGTTGACAGGTATAAGGAAAGGTAACATCTACTTAGTAGACTTTCTTTCAACTGATATAGATATTTGCCTGTTTAACTCAGTCTGTAGACCAAATGTGTTATGGCATAAGAGATTAGGACACCTAAACCTTAGAACTATTGCTAGGCTATCCAAGGACAACCTTGTTAGAGGACTACCTTCTGGCCCCTACAAGAAGGAAGGACTCTGCAAGGCTTGTCAATTAGGCAAGCAAACTAAAAACAGTTTTAAGTCACTTAATAAGAGTGATTCACCTAGGATATTGTATCTGTTACACATGGATCTATTTGGACCCATCACAGTACAAAGCCTAGGAGGGAAATCCTACACTTTAGTAATTGTAGATGACTTCTCTAGATTCACTTGGGTGTTCTTTCTAAGGAAGAAGTCTGATAACTTTAAGTGTCTGACAGAGTTTGTCAAATGTATACAGATTGAGTTCAATACTCACATTGCCCTGATCAGAAGTGATCATGGGACAGAGTTTGATTCTCTTCTTATGCAAGAGTTCTGTCAGAGTGAAGGGATCAGGCATACTTTCTCAGCTCCTAGAACTCCTCAACAAAATGGGGTAGCTGAAAGGAAAAATAGAACCCTTATTGAATCTGCCACCACATTGTTGTCAGATGCTCATCTACCTCTATCCTTTTGGGCAGAGGCAGTGAACACCTCCAACTATTTGCTGAACAGAAGTCTGATACATAAACTGAAGGGAAAGACTCTCTATGAATTACTCAAAGGGAAGAAACCTAAAGTTGACCATTTCAGAATTTTTGGTTGCATTTGCTATATTCACAATAATGACAAGAAATACTTAGCAAAATTTCAAGCCAAAGCTGATGAAGGAGTGTTTCTGGGATACTCCATGATCAGCAAGGCCTATAGGGTCTATAATAAATCATCTTTGAAAATTGAGGAATCTGTTCATATTTCTTTTGATGAAACTAACATGTCTTTCAAGGAGAAGATTTCTTCTACCATAGAACCTTTGCAGGAACACTCTCTAGTTGAAGATATGAACAAGCTACAGGTTGCTCAAGAAGAAGAAAGCAGTGAAGATGAAAGCAATGCTCAACACATTGAAGCTCAACTTGAAGAGCCAGTTGTTGTACCACAAGAGGAAACAACAACACAGGTTGGTGAACAATCAACACCCCCTGTTGATCTAGTAACATCAAGAGACCATCCAATTACCCAAATAATTGGAGAACTCTCAGCTGGTGTGCAAACTAGAAATCAGGTCAACCAAAACCTGTTGCACACCTGCTTCCTTTCTCAAATTGATCCTCAGTCCATTCAAGATGCAGAGCAAGATCCACACTGGATCATTGCAATGCAAGAGGAGTTGCATCAATTTGAGAGGAACAAAGTATGGGAACTAGTGCCAAAGCCAAAGGATCATTCCATTGTTGGAACAAAATGGGTATTCAGAAATAAACTGGATGATCAAGGAGTAATAATAAGGAACAAGGCAAGGCTAGTTGCCCAGGGATATTCTCAAGAAGAAGGAATTGACTACGACCAGACTTTTGCACCTGTTGCAAGATTGGAAGCCATCAGAATATTTCTAGCTTATGCAGCTCACAAAGGCTTCAAGGTTTATCAGATGGATGTCAAGAGTGCCTTCTTAAATGGAGACATCAAAGAGGAAGTCTATGTCAGACAACCTCCAGGTTTTATCTCTCCAACTTATCCTGATTATGTTTTTAGACTAAATAAAGCATTATATGGTCTCAAGCAAGCTCCTAGAGCATGGTATGAGACCTTAGCATGCTTTCTCTTGGAAAATAGTTTTATAAGGGGTAGAGTAGACCAAACTCTTTTTATTAGAACCCATAAGTCCCATACCCTACTAGTGCAAATTTATGTAGACGATATCATTTTTGGTTCTACTGACTCAAAATTGTGCAGAAGGTTTTCTAACCTGATGCATTCTAAATTTGAGATGAGTAGTATGGGTGAGCTATCCTTCTTCTTAGGATTGCAAGTCAAATAACATGCTGAAGGCATCTTTATTTCTCAAACCAAATATGCTAATGAGCTGGTTAAGAAATTTGGTATGTCTGAGGCATCTTGTATGAAAACACCCATGCCTACCAATGATGTATTGGATGCTGATGAACATGGGAAACCTGTTGATCAGACAACATATAAAGCAATGATTGGCTCTTTACTGTATCTTACATCTAGTAGACCAGATATAATGTTTGCTACATGTATATGTGCTAGGTTCAAAGTAAGCCCTAGAGAGTCACACCTAACATTAGTAAAGAGGATTTTCAGGTATGTTAAAAGTTGTCCAAATCTAGGTCTCTGGTATCCAAAAGATTCAGCATTTGAGTTAACTGGATTCTCTGATGCTGATTATGCTGGATGCAGAATTGATAGGAAGAGCACCAGTGGAACTTGTCAGTTCCTTGGTGATAGACCTGTCTCTTGGTTTTGCAAGAAACAAACATCTGTGTCAACTTCAACTGCTGAAGCTGAATATATGGCTGCAGGCAGTTGTTGTTCAAAAATACTGTGGATTCAAAACCAACTCCTAGACTATGACTACAACTTAGAGAAGTCTAAAATCTTTTGTGACAGTACAAGTGCTATTTCCATAGCTCAAAATCCAGTCCTCCATAGTAGGACAAAACACATAGAGATTAGGCATCACTTCTTAAGGGACAATGTTGAAAAGAATAAAATTGAATTACAATATATCCCAACTGATTTACAAAGGGGAGATATTTTCACCAAGCCTTTGGATGAAAAGAAACACACCTTCTTCCTAAATCAGTTAGGAATGTTAGATGGAGGAAGTCTTAAATAATATCCAAGATTTTGAAAGCTAAAAATTGACCAAGACTAGGCAAAATTCTGATTTTTCTTAGTGTCTAGAATTTTCTGATCTCTGAACTGCGCTCGACGATTTCCCCAAAGATCGTCGAACGGAGATCGACGATTTCCAGAATCGTCGAACTGAGTTCAACGCCTCTCAGATAGTATGAACTATCTCCTTCGGTCAACGATCGTCGAACGGCGCTCGACGATTTTGTTCCCTGAACGATCGTCGAACGGAGCTCGACGCCTTCCAAGATCGTCGAACGGAGATCAACGATGTTGGAGTCTCTTCAGATTCCTTTAGAAGCCTAGATCGTCGAACTGAGTTCAACGATCTTTCCAATTCTGCGTCGAACCCTAATATAAAACTCATTTTTCGCCGTCGTTCTCTCTTGCGCTTTCAATTTCTCTGCAAGAATCTTCTTCCCTCCAAGCAACTCTACACTTGGTCGTTTTGTTTGTTAAGTTTTTGCAGGTACAATGGCCATATCAGTTGCTGTTCTAGCCACCATGAAGTTTGATGCAGGCTTTGACATTGATCTGGAATCGTTCAACACCACTGATCAAATATTCCAAGACATTCTGAATTTATTCAAGGATCAGAACTTGTCTGCCCTCATGACCACTAGAATCAAGCTTGCTTCAGATGAAATAAAGGAATGGGTCTATACTGCTCACAATCTAGACAACAACACAATAGTTGGATCTATTGCTGGAACCCAGGTACCTCTGACCCCCACAGCTTTAACAGAGGTTTTTGGTTTAAGAAATGGAGAAGAAACTGCTGAATTATCTGGAGAAGAGTTTTCTGACATACTTGCCAGGATGGGTCATCCTGAGGGAAACCCTAACAAGTTATTCAAAAGGAACTTGTCTGTTGAGTACAGGTTCCTAGCAGATGTTGTAGGAAAAATGCTGTTGGCAAAGCACTCTGCATATGACACTATCTCTAGACATCAGCTCTGCCTCATGGGAGCTCTGGTAGATAAGAAAAGTCTTAACTGGGGAGAGGTCTTCTTTGACCTAATAAAGAAGAAAATAAATAAAAGCTTTGTAAATTTTGGAAGGATTATTGGAGTCTTCCTGCAGAACAAGTGCCCTACCTTGCTGGTCTCCTCTGGAGTGCACATAAATGCCTCCAAGAGACTTACCTGTGCCCTCTTTGGCAAGTGGGACAGGCAGATAAGCAAGCCAAGCAGGCCCTCATCTAGTGCTCCTTCAGGCACCAGGACTCACAGAGTCACTCTCTCACAGGTCTCTGCTCCTGTAGAAGACCTGGCTGCTGTTGTTGCTGCCTCTCCTCCTCCTCCAAGTCCAACCCTACCTCCTCCATCCACCATTCCAGTTCCATCCACCATTCCAGCTTCATCCCACATCACCATCTCTAGCCCTTTCCCAACATCAATTCCATCTCCAGCAACCATTTCATCCCCTCCAGTAGACCAATTCCACCCTTTGTTCTCATATCCACCACCAGATGTCACTTCTTCACCATCCATACCATCTTTCACCCTTCTGGATGACTCCTACATGGATGATTCCCCCTCATCTCCTCCAGAATTACCCTCCTCCTCAACCCCATTCCAAGATCTCCTCCTCCACATCATTGACCAACCAACATTCAATCCATCCATATCCATCCCCTTCTCCTCCATTTCCACTATCCCCACTCCTCAGCCATCCATCCCTCCACTCTCCAGCCCTCCACTTCCAGCATCATCAGCCATCCCTATCCCATCTACCTCTGCTCCTGCTATTGAGCATGTAGATCTCCCAGCCTTAGCTGACAAGTTGTATGAGCTACTTGCCCCCAGGCTCTCTCTTCTCATGGAGGCCTCCTTAGCTCCTCTACAACAGTTAGTGGCAGCTCTATCTGCCAGGCTATCCTCCCTCCTTCCTCAGGCAGCACCTCCAGCAGTGTGCCTTGATACAGATGCATCTGCATCCAGGCAGGGGGAGATGCCATATGAAGCAAGCCTTCATGCTGCTGTTGCTGCTGCTTCTACTCCTGCTGTTCATGATACTGCTGCTGCTGTTGTTGTTTTTGTATCTGCTGTTCCTGTGGCTCCTACTGCAGTCTTGGCAATAGACCTAAGGTCTTTGCTTTCTGCCTTTGATACTGCATACTTCAGTTATCTCCCAGAGCCTAATGCTATTCAGCCCCCAGAAGATTTGTCCAAGGCACTGGTGCCTTTCTCTGGCTGTGACCCCAGCATTATATCCTCCTTTGTACTCTCAGTAACTGCTGCTGCTGCTGCTGTTGAAGAAAGAACTATTTTTGCTGCTGCTGAAATCCCAACTGCCTCTGATGAGCAGATATCCAAGGATTCTCTGATGACAGAGGCCACTGATTTTGAGCCTGCTGAAGATTTTGTTGATGTTGCTGTAGTTGCTGCTGCCATCACTCCTGAAGTTACTGTTGTTGTTTCTGCTTCTCCTTCTGTATCTGCTGCTTAATCTGTTGCTGTATCTACTGCTGAATCTGCTGTTGTTTTTACTGCTGTCTCTGCTACTGTCCCTACTGCTGCTCCTTCTGTTTCTGCCTCATCTACTGCTGCTCTGTTGAAGAAAGAATTGATGAAGAAAATAGATGCTGTATATGATGCCCAGAGTTCTGACTCTGATGAGTTCAAGACAGACTCTGATGACTCTGCTGCCACTATTGTCAGGAAGAGGAAGGCTAGTAGCAAGGCTATGAAAAGGGTTCCTCCTGCAAAAGTAAAAGATGATAATGATATTCCTTATTATATTCTGCATAACTGCCAAATTACTGAACATTGGATGCAGTATTCCAAAAATCAGCTAAAAGCAATGAAAAAGAAGAGAAAGTATGAGAAGGGCTCCTCCCAGTTCCAGCACCCTTATCCTCCTCCACCACCTCCTCCTGATGCAGGTGCAGGTGGCAGCTCTGCAAGTCAAGCCCCATCTAGAAGCCAGGCTCCCTACCAACCCCATGCCAAATCATACCAAAGGGAAAGCCAGCCTAGGGGTTCTAATTCCAGGAGAGGAGGATACAGGGGAAGTCAAAGAGATATTCAGGTTTATTCTAAAGGGCATTCCAGGAAGCACCCATACTCCAGGGGAGGACATGTTTCAGCTGACACTACTTCTGGTCCATTCCCCTACAAGCTAAGAGAGACAGTGTCTGCTAGGCCTCCTCAAGATAATTCTTCCAACAGGTATGAGCCACCTGTACCATTTGAGGACCCTGAGAAGAATCCTGTTGCTTGGACTGCTAGGATGAAGGAGTTGGCTGCATTAGATCAGATAAAGAAGGCCAAAGAACAAGGGCTAGACACCTCCAATATTTCTACTATGTCAGAACAAAGACAAAAAGAGCTAGAAAGATATGCCTCCAGCAAATTCTTTGATGCAGACAGATATATGGAGTTGCATCCTGCTGCTGTGGTTCCCAGGACTTCAAAGAAAACATACTTGGGTGTAGCTGATGACACTAGGTCCAACAAGGAAGCCTTAAATCCAAACAGAGAAATCAAAATGGTTAAAGGCAAAGAGAAGAAGTAACTCTGTAAGGTGACAATCTTTGGATTTTCTGACTTCTATCTGGATGCCATATGCATATATATATATATATATATATCTCTGTGATGTTTCTGCAATGTCTAGCTGCTGTTGTTTTTATGCTTTTCTGATTATATGTTATTATTTGAATTTCCAAAGTCTGTAAATAGTAATCCTAACCCAAATAGGGGGAGATTGTTGGAACACCCTATTACTAATTTGGGTCAGGATCACTATGTCTCTAGGAATCTGTGTTTGACCTTCTGTATAGCTTAATAGGTCAATTAGAATTGAGTCTAAGGGTTAGAAGTCTAGGATTGGAAGCTGCCCTGAAGACCAAGTTTTTCTGTCTGGAGACTAAGCCTGATCGTCGAGCTCAGCACGACGATTCGTCGAGCTCAGATCGACGATCGTCGAGCTCAACTTCGGCAGATCGTCGAGCTCCACTCGACGATCGCTGTGCTCAACTTCAGAATATCGTCGAACTCCATTCGACGATCGGTGAGCTCAGTTCGACGATTTTGACTCTGCATTGGATCTTTATCTGTGAGCTCAGTTCGACGATCTTTGAGCTCAGATCGACGATTATTTTGCTGCTTGAGTTTTCCAGTTCGCTGAGCTCAGATCGACGATAGCAGAGCTCAGTTCGACGATTTCAGTCAACTTCCATAATTCAAATTCAAATCAGACAGGAGTTATTATGCAATTAATTTAGAGATTTGCTAGCCGTTTTCATTTACTTCTGGACCAAGTTTCAAGGGATCTTTCAAGGAATATTTCTGTGGACTTTCCTCCAGAAGAGATTATGCAATTAAGGATGCAATCAATGCAGGCCAACGACTATCTTTGACAGAGTAATATTCTATTCTGGCACAGAGAATAAAAAGACAGAATGTTTTTGAATCAATACAGATGATATACAGAGATTAACAAGTAGAGGACACACAATACAGATTACAGAGACTCTCTCAAAAACTTCTGTCAAAAAGAATTCTGAAGAACACTCATCAAAGAGATCAAGTTTTCAAAAATCATCAGATCTCTTTAGCTTTCAAAGTGTTCAAGGCCAATATCATCTCAAGACTCCAGACACTCAATATTTCAGCTTGCTGAAATCATCTATTGCTGGAGATCTATCTTTGAATGCCATCACCCTCAGCAAAGCTCTTCTTCCTGAAGATCTCAAGGACTCAGGGGGAGCTTTGACATCAATCCACATAGTCTTCTCAATTGCTTGAGAAAGAGAAGACTGACATCACTCTCTCACCCCCACTCTGTAAAGGGTTTTTCAAACTCTCTTCAAAAGTTTGAATCTGGTTTTTGAGCACCTTGTCAAAAGCTCATTGGTGGCAAGACACCTGATCAAAAAATCTGCTTTGGTTTTTGAGCACCTTATCAAAAGCTCATTGGTGCCCAGGACACCTGATCAACTCATCCTGCAGTGGATTCCTACCTAGGGTGGTAGAAGAGTGGATGTACCCAAGTTTGGGGAACCACTATATTTCCTTGTGTCCTCTGGCTCTGCTTGTTTACTTTTTGTTTCTGGCCTTGATTTGTCTGTGCTTAGTTTTTGCATAGTTTAGTTTTGTGATTAGATTTATATTTGCTTCCCTGTTCACACTTATTACAACAATTGTTGTAAAAATTTGTAAAAGTACTAAAACACCATATACTCTATTCACCCCCCCTCTAGAGTATATCAGATCTAGTTGCACTTTCATATTGTATCCACAATTACCTGGATTTGAGGAAGCCACCTGTCAAGCTAAGATGAATTCACAATGTATTTGATAAAATCTTTCAAGTTATGCTTGCAGTTATTTCACATTAAGTACACACCAATGTCAGGGTGTAGTAGGTCAATATACATGGGTCTGTGCGACGTAATCACTCGTTGAGCAGATCAGTGTGTTGGCCTACGTGTACTCTCTCTATTGGAGTGTACTTATTTTCAAGTACAGGGCTGTGTTAAGGCAAGAGCAGGCAAGGAGCAAGGATGGGTCAAGGAGCACCTCATGGGTGGAAAGACAAAAAATCGTCTCAGTGTAAATCGACGAGAATCATTGGTTGATTCTCGCCGACTCGATCCAGTTACTTCAAAGCGAGCAACTCTGATGCTAAGTAATAATCGACGAGAATCACCAAGTGATTCTCGCCGATTCGGCAAGAATCACTAGTGATTCTCGCCGAATCATCGAGAATCACTTGCTGATTCTCGCCGAATCGACCCGGCTTAATCAGAGCGTGCAATCAAGTCAACATCGACAAGAATCATCTTTGATTCTCCCCAAATCGACGAGAATCACCTTTGATTCTCGCCGATTCGACGAGAATCACCTTCGATTCTCGCCGATTTTGACTTGGGCAATTTTCTGGAAACAGCTGGACCGGATTCTACCGCTGGCACTGTTTTGAACCGGAATTAGGGTTTCTTCTGGTGGGACCCATAACGGTCATAAAAGAGTATTTTACTGTATAAATATAGGCGTATTTTTGAACAGTAGTTCAGCGAAGAAGATTTGAAAAAGACGAGCCGCGACGTGACATAGATCGCGATTTCCGCCGCCGCCGCCGTTGCCGCACGAGCAAGTTGATCGCCGGTCTTGATCCTGGTTTCTTCCAGATCTCCCGTCGACAGAAGCTTGGCCAAGCATATCATCTCATGTGTCTAACCGGAGATCCTTTTTCTCTTGATTTGTTGATCGGGAAAACCTTCCCCGTCCGAATCGATTGAGACAATCGATCCTAGTGTGACCGTTGGAAGACCTAGCTAGCTTTGCTACGAAGTTTGGATCTCCAAAGTACTGTAGCCGCACATCGTTGTCGCCGCCGATCCCATGAACCAAGCCGCCGCCCATCTTGCCGCCACCGGTTCTGGGGAAATTCTCTCCAAGAGAGATCTAGGGTTGTGGACTCTTCGTGGACTTCAAGAACACGTCGTCAACGAAGAGGGACACCTTAGTCTCCAAAAGTAGTTTGTATTTCTTGTACATTCTAGTTTTATTTTTGTTGTAAAGGAACGTTGGTTCATAGCTATAAGGGTTGGGTGCAACCCGTGTTGTGGGAGTGTTGACTCCTACGTGTGGAAGGGTTCCTTCCGATAGTGCAAGGATTGGATTTCAATCCTGTTGGTGAAGAGACCGAGTCGTCCCTTGTTGGAAGATAGGTGGAAGGGGGAAAGTGGATGTACCCAAATCGGGGAACCACTATAAATAGCTTGTGTACTCTGTTTGCTGTGCTGTTTTATTTTCGTGTGCAGGTACAATTTTAATTCCGCAAAAAACGCTGCACGTCACATATTCCCCCCCCCCCCATAGGTGAAGGTAGTCGACACTAGGTGGACTTTCAAGTGGTATCAAAGCGAGGTTACTCATCAAAAAGGATTACACCTTGAGTAGAATCCTGCCACCAGTGTCAGAAGCATGGAGCTGGATCATGAGATATTGCCACTAAGACTTCCCACATGCACAAAGGAGTATTATCCAGTCTGGAAGATGAGTGTCGTATCACTTGGAGGCTATCAATCCTCGAGCATCTTTCATCCTGGAAGAGGGTCCTTTTATTCCTATGACGACCTCCGGCTCTGGAAAGAATATCCAAGTGCCCAAATGCATTGCTGAGATGTCAGAGACGGAACTCTCATTATTTAATCTGGACAAGATGATTCGTCAGATTATCATGGATATCTGGTCTGTACCTTCTCGCTCCAGATTGGAAAAATGTGGGACGGCCAAATCTATGTGGGTGATGATCTCAGAGCTGATGGTGGGATCTAAGAAAGCTGGAATCTGCTGTCAACTAGAGGATGAAGCCTATGTGGGGGTCCTCGCCTCTGAAGATGAAGGCAAGGATCAATCGGACAGCATCAGAGCTCCAGTGTCCGTGTCAGAGACTGAAGAGGCCAGTGAGGAAAGCAGCTCTGATGAGGATGACACAACGGTCACTGGCTCTAATGACAATAACACTGAAGAGCAGGTAATTTCTTCATCTTGCCCCGTCTCTCATGAAGTTTCTGAAGACAGGAACTGTTTCCCTTCAGAAAATCCTGATTCTCTGAAGAGAGCCCTTCAGAAAAGCAACCTACTTGTTGAAGAACAAGCTCAGGAGATTGCTCGGCTGAAGATCTTGTTGGTTCTCCAATTAGCATCCAACAAGGTCAAGGACTCTAAAATTTTGATCTAGAGAGTAGTCAAGAGAATGAGAAGAGGCTAGTATCTAACTTTTCCAAGGTTGATGCTATAAAGAGAAAGGAAGAAAATGGGTGGATCTCCCGAATTATCAATTCGTGGAGAAATGGGGAAACGGTATTCCGACCCCCCACTCCGAGCAGGAAGGGTATTCATCATGCCTTCATGTATGATCACAGGAACAATCGTGGTCACTGCAAGGGTGATCTGTCCTCATGTGGAGACACCCATAGTGCAAGGGCCGTCATGGCCACCCATGAGAGAATACCTAAGGCTAATTCTGAGCCCTTTGTATTCTCGACCACTGCCCCTACTCGGCATGAATCGGCTGGTATCAGCTCTCAGAACTCCTCTCTCCACCCAAGGACACAGGAAAGGGGGGTTAGAAGTCATGCTGTAAGTTCTCATGGGGCCTCAGGAAGGGGGCTGACTGAAAGGAAGGCACCTCCTCCCAGGCCTCGTGACGCTCGCTGCATGCATTCATTCCACCCTTCCACGTGTCACAGTGGAAGAGGCAGTTCTGGGAGCAGATCCAGATCTATACCGTTTGGACCTAGGCTCATGACTACCTCAGTCACTAGATCAGGTCAGAAACGGAGATACAACATTCACGCGTGTTGGTGCTGTGGCAAGGTGGGACACTTTGTCATAGACTGTTGGCACAACCCCTCTGTGTCAAGGGCAAGGGCCTATCCACATCTCCTGGGCAGAGGTAGTCTTCCTGACAGGATTTCTGAGGGAAGGCATTCGAGTGTTTATGCTAACAAGAACCTAGGACCCAATATGTATTGGGTTCCTAAGGTAAAGTAACTCTCTTTTGCAGCGTAATCTAGGTTCCCATAAACATGATGGGAACTAGACAGTAAATGTTTCAAGACTAAATTGGAACAAATATATGGAATATCAGAAGTACCATTTACAATGGGATACTCGCATTGAACACCTGGTATGTCTCAAACTGAGGCGGTAAATCATGAATCTCATAATCCCAGGTATTTTTGATCAGCTCATATACTTGAGTCATATTGTATCGACATATACATATATATATATTTATATATATACATATATACACATATATGAGTGTACACCTGAGGATAGGTTAACGCGATAAATATAAACCTTAGACACATCAATGAAGATTTATCGGAAATTCCACTGGCAGATTCGAGAACTAACATCTCCAGGCATAAATCAATTCAATGAAAACTAACGAAGATACATCATTGGAAATCTCGACAACGAAGATACGTCATTGGAAATCTTGACATCAAGAAATGTATGGAAAAGCCCGATTCAAATCCTAAATATATTGGCTTTAAGAAATATATATGTGTTTAGAAGTTTTTTTTAATTGTCTTGATATCAGAAGACTTCGAGAATGCGGCATGCCTCTTAACCTGAAGATTCCTATCCCTTCGATATCGACGTAGACAAATTCCCACCGATCCTTAGTAAAGGGATCCCGTTAAAAACCATTAAAACCCTATTAAAACCTGTCGTTAACACAAAGGAATCCCGCCGACTCTTCATTTCCGCAGGAAACTTACCGAAGGAAGCTCACCGAAGGATTCTCTCCTTTTCCTCCTTCACACTCGCTGAATCGTCCCTTCAAGCTCGTCGATATCGCATAGGATTCTCACCCGTCAAACTCGCCGACTCTTCCCCTTCCGTCGACAACCGCAGGAATCCCACCTTTTCCGTCGACAACCACAGGAATCCCGTCTCTTCCCCTTCCGTCGATAACCGGAGGCAACTCGCCGATTCTTCGTCGCGATCTTCTTCCGGTTTCCCGCCGCTTCCGTCGATTCTCACCGTCTACGCTTTTGGGTAACCACATCCTCATCCTTACAAGGACTTTATTACTAGTGTCGCTTCCCTTTTGACTTTTGATTTAGCATAGAGTAGGGATTCTCTTCCTAGGTTTGCAATGGCTCCAAGGACAACCGCTGGACTGATCACTGGATGTGAGCTTGTTCGAACATGGTTCTCACATGCCTCAGATGAATTTAGAAACATCATCCTTATGCTTGAAGAGGCTGGACTCTCATTCATACTGGAGCACCCCTGTAAAATCCTGGACAAGGAAGTGATGGAGTTCTTCGCAACCGCAAAACTCCGGAATGACGACTCTCTCATCAAGAGCAAGGTTGCAGGGGTAAAGATCAAGATGACTGTCAGCAAGCTGACCCACTTCTTGCAGCTCACTAGCTCGGCGCACGAGGATTATCTGGATGAACAGGACAATACCAGGACTTTATTATTCTGTGGACTCGCTCGAGGAACTAGGTCGATAAAGCGAAAGGATATGAATGAGGAGGGAAAACTTCTGTCAGACATCATTGGAAAAGTACTCATATGCAAGCCAGGCTCTCATGACCACATCTCTGCGGACATGTTCAAGATCCTTGTGGCAATTGTCTGCAGAAAAAGATTCAACTGGGGGGCATTGCTTTTTGAGAAGATAAAGGATACACTCAGATCTCCTAGCTTTGGTCGAATCATCAGTCTATATCTCAATCAGTTAAACGGAGATAAGTATGACATGAGTAATGGAGTTCCACTGCATTACTTGAAGAAAATGGACTCGAGCGTCTTTGACAGATGGGAGAGATGCATTCGGCAGGCTGCCGTGGTAGAACAATAAGAAGCATCTCCAGCCGAGGACAGAACTGTGGCTGATTCCGTAGTAATCCCCAGTGAAATTCCTGATGGACTGACCGCAGGAATTGAGGGGGAGCCTCTACCCGCTCATGCTAATATCGTATCTGACATCTCTCAGATACCCAGAGATGCAGTGGCGGATATACAAGAAGAAAGTGAAGCTGTGATGGAGAATGAGGCGGCCCTGACCGTGCATGATCGAGGAGCCGAAGCTAATGTAGAGGAAAATGATGAGGGAAGTTTGAAAGATGATGCTGATGAGGATGATCTCATGGATGATGAAGATGAGGAAGAAGGCAATGAGGGACAGGAAGCATTGGAGACTCAGGATATCACTGAAGTTCCATCTGACAAGCACACTCCTGAGATCGTTCCTGAGATAATTTGTGCAACAGTGGAGTGGGAGTCCTCTCAGCAGAGACTGCCTAGTACTTCCGAGAAATCTACAGAGGCAGCAAGTATTCCCCCCTTAGAGACTGTGCTCGTGTCCAGCTCTACAGGTGCATCTGCTGAAGCGCAAGGCCGAGGAGTGCCTCTGGCTCATCCACTACGAGATGATCTAGCCAATCACACCGTGAATGTCATTCAGGGTATAGTGGATGAGCTCAAAGCATCTTTTGAGAAAGCTTAAAATAAAATGTTGAAAATAATTAAGAAATCAGAGAATCTCATGCTCAAGAACATGGTGGAGATCAATCACAAACTGCACGTGATGGAAAAGAAGTTTGAAGATAAATATGCAGCGGCCGGCCAAGCTGTCACTCTTCTTATGGACGGATTAAAAAGGAACACCGATACTCTCGCAATCGTAAATCAGAATGCTCATGTCGTAGCAAATAACATTCAAAAGTTTGATGGCAATATGGTAACTCTTAACACCAATCAACAAGCCTTGGTAACTGAATTCTCCAGGACTACAAATCACATTGATGAGTCACTGCATTCTTATGCAAACTCCATTGTAGTCAAAGCCAAAAAGGGGGAGAAAGAATATATAGCTAAGATGGCCGAGCTTCAAGAAATCATGATCAAAAATTTTGAGCAATCAAACATATATGTTTATGACAGTTGCTGGTGGATGCTTAAACAAGCGTTAGGCGCTAACATCCCTGAAAATCCTGAGGGTGCTCCTGCTCCTGAAGATAATACTGTGGCTGATGAGGGCGCCAGTGTTGAAGAAGTTCCTGTAAGTGAAGTTGATGTTCATAGGGCTGCTAGGGCCTCCTCCAAGGCAAAACTGATGGTAATGTTTGACCAAGGAGCCATAGCAAAAGCCAGGGACAAGAGGAAATCGCAAGAAGGGACATCTAAGGAAACACAAGCTGAAAAGAGAATCAGACTGAAGGAGGAGGAAGTAAGAAACGAAAAGTGGAGTCCGGTATCAAAGAGTATCATCTTGGACACATTCTGGCTACAAGAAAAAGGAGAAATCAATCGAAACGACGTATACAGCCAGCATGAGTGGGAGCTACACAAGACGTATGAAGCTAAACGGAACATCTTCTTCAGGACCAACACTGCGGCAGATAAAGCTCCTCCACCCAGATACTATCCAAAGCCCAAGGAATATGTTGAAAGGCAAAGAAAGAAGTTTTTGGCTCAGAAACATAAGTATGACCTATCCAAAAATCCATAGACAGAAATTCATAGATTGTCATTGTCTCCTGAACACTGTTTCTTGTCTTATTGATATATGAACGATCCTGATTATATATATATATATATATATATATATATATATATATATATATATATATATATATATATATATATATATATATATATATATATATATATATATATATATATATATGTATATGAATTTATGATTGACTCAAGCCTTGATCTGTTTGCCTATATTTTCTTGTGCCGCATCTTTATATTCTCTATGTTGTATATATTATCTGGTTGGTGGTATTCATCTTAGCTAGTAGGATTTTGGCTTCGTCAAATAGGGGAAGATTGTTGGGTATTATATCCACAATTACCTGGATTTGAGGAAGCCACCTGTCAAGCTAAGATGAATTCACAATGTATTTGATAAAATCTTTCAAGTTGTGCTTGCAGTTATTCCACATTAAGTACACACCAATGTCAGGGTGCAGTAGGTCAATATACACGGGTCTGTGCGACGTAATCCCTCGTTGAGCAGATCAGTGTGTTGGCCTACGTGTACTCTCTCTATTGGAGTGTACTTATTTTCAAGTACAGGGCTGTGTTAAGGCAAGAGCAGGCAAGGAGCAAGGATGGGTCAAGGAGCACCTCATGGGTGGAAAGACGAAAAATCGTCTAAGTGTAAATCGACGAGAATCACCAAGTGATTCTCGCTGATTCGGCGAGAATCACTAGTGATTCTTGCCGAATCGTCGAGAATCATTGGCTGATTCTCGCCGACTCGATCCAGCTACTTCAAAGCGAGCAACTCTGATGCTAAGTAATAATCGACGAGAATCACCAAGTGATTCTCGCCGATTCGGCGAGAATCACTAATGATTCTCGCCGAATCGTCGAGAATCACTGGCTGATTCTCGCCGAATCGACCCGGCTTAATCAGAGCGTGCAATCAAGTCAACATCGATGAGAATCATCTTTGATTCTCGCCGAATCGACGAGAATCACCTTTGATTCTCGCCGATTCGACGAGAATCACCTTTGATTCTCGCCGATTTTGACTTGGGCAATTTTCTGGAAACAACTGGACCGGATTCTGCCGCTGGCACTGTTTTGAACCGGAATTAGGGTTTCTTCTGGTGGGACCCATAACGGTCATAAAAGAGTATTTTAATGTATAAATACAGGCGTATTTTTGAACAGTAGTTCAGCGAAGAAGATTTGAAAAAGACGAGCCGAGACGTGACCTAGATCGCGATTTCCGCCGCCGCCGCCGTTGCCACACGAGCAAGTTGATCGCCGGTCTTGATCGTGGTTTCTTCCAGATCTCCCGTTGACAGAAGCTTGGCCAAGCATATCGTCTCACGTGTCTAACCGGAGATCCTTTGTCTCTTGATTTGTTGATCGGGAAAACCTTCCCCGTCCGAATCGATTGAGACGATCGATCCTAGTGTGACCATTGGAAGACCTAGCTAGCTTTGCTGCAAAGTTTGGATCTCCAAAGTACTGTAGCTGCACACCGTTGTCGCCGCCGATCCCGTGAACCAAGCCGCCGCCCATCTTGCCGCCGCCGGTTCCGGGGAGATTCTCTCCAAGAGAGATCTAGGGTTGTGGACTCTTCGTGGACTTCAAGAACACGTCGTCAACGAAGAGGGACACCTTAGTATCCAAAAGTAGTTTGTATTTCTTGTACATTCTAGTTTTATTTTTGTTGTAAAGGAACGTTGGTTCCTAGCTGTAAGGGTTGGGTGCAACCCGTGTTGTGGGAGTGTTGACTCCTACGTGTGGAAGGGTTCCTTCCGATAGTGCAAGGATTGGATTTCAATCCTGTTGGTGAAGAGACCGAGTCGTCCCTTGTTGGGAGATAGGTCGAAGGGGGAAAGTGGATGTACCCAAATCGGGGAACCACTATAAATAGCTTGTGTACTCTGTTTGCTGTGCTGTTTTATTTTCGTGTGCAGGTACAATTTTAATTCTGCAAAAACGCTGCACGTCACCTATTCCCCCCCCCCATAGGTGAAGGTAGTCGACACTAGGTGGACTTTCACTTCCACCCCTGCGTTAATAAGGCGCACGATGACCACAGAATGGAATAAACAAACACACAAACAAGAAAGCTACAGGAAAACTGTGCGTTTCCTTCGCGGACGGTTTAGAAGAAACCGTGTGTCAACCGTGCGTGAGGATCGTCGAGCTCAGCTCGACGAAATTCGTCGAACTCAAGTCGAAATTTCTCCTACTCAATACAACGCACGATCTGGCACAAACCGTGCGTGAAAGAAATGCACGACCGTGCGTTTTCCACAAATCAGAATTTCTGCCTTGGGGAAAACGCACTACCTACACAACAATGAAACCAAGCTGGAGCACAAGATCCCAGCACCAAAATGCAATCAAAGTCAAACAAAAAGAGCCATGGGCAGCACCATGTGCTTACCTCAAACAATAGAATGCGCAATTGCACACCCTTGGGCCAGAAAAGTGCACAATGTGGTCAATGACCGAACGAAGCAAATATATCCGAATTCCGGCTGAAATGCAGTATACAATTGACAAAACAAGCCCAGATGAGTCTGAAAAACCCTATAAATTGTGGACGCATCACTTACCAAGGAGACTACCTGGTTTTATGCCAAGAACCTGCGGATTATGGTGACACTAAAACACGGGCTAGTCGACGCCGCAAGACGCCGATCCTGCCTGCTAGAATGATCATTTAACGGTAGGCCAATTCAGAATAGAAGTATAACAAAAGCTAGCATGTCCACAAGTCACAACAATAACATCATATATATATATAATGAAAAGGTACAACAGTCCACAATGAGTACAAAAAGAGAGAAGGGCTTATGTCCGTACATGCCAAAAATGAATAGAAAATCTCTCTCACACTACGACACTATGCAGAAGCAAACTCTAAACAAGCACACTGGTCATCACCCGACGCTGGCTTACGGGAGTAGTACGTGGTATCTGCTCCTCAAGTCTTGCTACCTCGTCCTGCTAGTCATACTGGTACTCCATCTTCTCGAGCTCCTAAAAGGTTACAGTCACAACCGACCGTTACTCAAAAAGACGAAGCCATTTTGTCCTCGCCTCACCCCCGTGACTCCTAGACACCGTGCGGGAGGACAAATGCAGAGGACAATAAGGTAGAAAGAAAGGGAAGCAGGTGATAGTGTAGCTATGCTATCATGATTATATTTCTAACAGATATCATTGAACTAACAATTCAATATTGTATAAGTGATAATAAGTAAACAGTACTAGAAAGAAGAGCAGCATTAAAGTAAAGTGTGAGTAGAAATTAAAACATCTTCCACTACACTACATCACAGGAGTACCTTAACTTATATGAATGCTCATAAAAACTTACAAGTTAAGGTTTCAATAATATAACTTATCATATAAAAGAGCCCATACTAATTTATATGATAAGGGTCTGCAATGAGTATGCCTAAGTATGTATGCATGCTATGATGAGTTATGCAGTTTATGATTCATACAACTGCAACTCGAACACACAGCTCTATGATCACAGACCTTTAGTTCCCAATTTTTGGAGTTAGCTGAACTCTCTGGTACCACCATTATGGCTACGTCAGCAGTGTAACAGGCGTCTCGACTTCCTATGCGGGTATACACACTACCAGGACTAGACCCTTCGTATGCCTCTGTACACGTCCTAGGTGCAATCTAGAGTCCCTGCGTACTCTTTGCTGGCAAATCCACCAGTCATGTTGGTCAAGTGTGCATTTTCGGGGATCGTCCTCTAGACCGCATGTAAAATAACCCACTGGCCCCTCAAACCCTTACACCTCGCCAGAGCCACCGTACTACCATTGGTGTGATGATTGGTCCAGTACTGCATGACTCGCCACTAATATGTTTTATGCACATGCGAGTTATTTTGAATCCGAGCCCCCAACCTGCAGGACCAAAACCGTCATGTATCTAAACATCCGAGCCTCCAACTCGCAGTACTAAACCCATCATGTATCCAAACATTCGAGCCTTCAGCTTGCTGGAATAAACCCGTCCTGTATTCAAACATCCGAGCCTCCAGCACGTAGGACTAAACCCATCCAATATCCAAACATCTGAGCCTTCAGCTCACAGGACTAAACCCGTACTGAATCCCTCCAACCCTATACGAGTGAGTTTGTCAGATCGTTCTCTTAACTTATTAGACTACTCTTATCTTATTATTGTTATACGTAGTAGTTTAGATTTAGTCCTCAGACTGCCAAGGGCATACCCGGTGAAGGGCTCTCAGGGGCACTAGGAATGACGATGGGCTGAATCCCAAAGCTCCCTTTCTCAGGAAAACATACTTTTATTGGTGTCTACCCATTGTTAATACCCCAATCTTATTATTGCTCTTAAGTACTTATTGGGGAGGACGACGATCTTTCGCCGGCCCCTGCTATAGTTGTTCTCTTGTGGCTTACACTCCAAAACTCGTTATAATGTAGTGACCTACTTATGATCCCGACCAGGGTTTCAACTTCACAATGTAGTTCTCAATTCAACCATATATCGTATCCCCTATGGGTCCCAGTGCTATACAATATTTCTACTCAATGCAACCCATGACCTAATACTAATCCGCCTGAGATAGCTTCCAATCCTTTAGGCCAAATGCCCCTAAATATTTATCATGGGTTTGTCATATGTATGAAGTTGACCATTTGGTATTTCATCATTTTTCTAGGTGTCTAGGACCCTATATTAAATCAGTTAGTTAAGTGATCTAGGTCACTTTGTACATGAACTATTACATCCAAAGGCCCATTATATCTAAGTAATTTATCTGGAGTTCATCTAGATTAAAATGTCTGTTTATCAAAGCTACAGATTTTTTCCGCTTGATTTACCATTTATTTTCTATTTTTGATTAAAATCACATTTAATTCATTTTCCAAATGAAATACTTCAAATATTTAACTAAAAATTCATAGAAAATTACTAATGATAAATAATGTCATAAATATACTGAAAACAAAGTTTCATACTCCTAGCCAGTTATTTGACCTCAAATATTAAATATGATCGTTATTAAAAAATGCCACTACTATAGTTTTCATGATGATTATTTATCCAATAATTCTTAAATAATTTACAGGGTCTATATTACAGAAATAAGAGCCCACACATTTTTCCACAATTTTCCAAATAGTATTAGCCTTATATTTAATTTAAATTCCAAAAGAGTAAAATTGTAAATCTACTAAATACACTAAATATATTTCTCAAACAAACCCATAACTTTTTCTAGAGATGAAAAATGTCATATTGGCGTTTGTATCAAAATTTTAGAATTTTACATGATCAGTCAACCTATATCTCTCTTTTTTTTCTAAAAGAGGCTAATTTCCAATAATTCAAAAAAAAAAATTGGAGTTTTGATGCCAAAAATCCCATTTTTTCTATGGGTGTTGTATTCCATTACTATTAGTCTTTGTCCAAATTTTCATGGACATTCATTAGGCCAAATGGGCTAAATTCCCATTTTCCCATTTTGTTAATGGAACACTATTTACAAATCTACCTCCACCATGCATGTTGGATTTAACCAACATGTAGAGGGCCAAATTGTCTTAAACTTTTACAATAGTCATATACTGACCCTAAAACCATGCCACCCAAGTTTTGGGATATTTGTAGTTGTAAAACTCCGTAAATTACATTTATTTAATAAATCAAAGTATGTCTAAAAATATAGGAAAATGTCCTCCAAAAATTCTGATTTTTGGACATAGTCTAAGTATGATATACACACATGCATGATATGAATTTCACTGCATGTGGACTTATGTTTTAGTCTAGGAATCCATTTGAACTTATGCTCTAGTATAGGAGCAGTCCTAGGAGAATGAACATATATGGAGCTATATTACTCCAAATTACAAGTTTAGGGTGTCAAATTAAAGGTAAGACTAAGATATAGAAGTTTCATGTTGGTGAAAATTTCTGTGTTTGCATCTAAGAGGCCTAGAATTAACGTGAAAGTCACTGCATAAAATGTAACATAAATTCACATAAATAAAAAATACTATAGTTTAATACATCAATATGGATGGCATCCATGCATCTTCTTCAATGAGCCTACAGACGAGATTGACCCGACCTGGAGAATGATTATCTTTCATTTCCCATCCATCCAGCCACCTCCCCAGCCAGCCACAACCACCACCGCCTCCGTTGAGTTGGTGGTATGCGTTTGACGGTGACTTTGCCGCCGGAGGCGGCAGTTTCCGATGAACCCGAGCTCCATTAAAAACATGATTTTTTCTTGAAATTCTCTCATGGAATCGAGATCAATTGAGCCCTATGTGTCTCCTATTTGATCTAGTAAGCTAGAAGAAGGGGAGAGGAGGAGAAACAGACTTTGATTGGGTCCCGACTGCAGCGGCGGCGGTTGGCCATTGAATTTCTCCTCTCCGGCAAGCATGATCGATTTCACAATTCTCCAACAAAACCATTGATCCAAATATCAATTTCAACTCCTTTGGACGTTCTGAAGCTAATGGGATGGTTGAAATGAGGAGGGGAAGGCTGCATAGTGAGATACCATTAAGGGGATTTCGTCCACGACCTTGGATGCACCTCCTTAGCTCCAAGTGGTACCTCCACTGCTGGAATTCTATTGGGAATTCATTTGTGAGCTCAGAGGTTTGCTTGGGTAGAGAGGAGGAGGGACACATGGCCTCCATCCCTCATTTACCTCCTTTTCCCTCTCATTCACATGGGAAAATTCCAAAAATACCCACATGCATGTTACTACCCTCCAAAATCAGAGGGTAGGTGTTGATGCGTGAAAACGGCATCGCCTAGTTAACAAGGATGGGGTATTCGGTCTCACAAGCTGAGAGAGGAAGAGGATGAAGGTTGCGGGGAAAGAGGAAGCTTCTGAGTGCTCGAGAGTGGAGCAAAAGCTTGTCAAAGGGGTTGCGGGGATAGAGGAGAGGGTTGCTTAGGGCAGTGGAGGAGGTTGATCAGGAGCTATCGAGCAGACGAGTACTTGGAGGGTTGTTCTTGCAGGTTGGTGCCGAGGGAGCTGAGCTGAGCTAAGAAGAAGAGAGGGGGCCGGTGGTAGCGGCAACAGCAGACTTCACCTGTCGCGGCTTAAATGCTACTCTTGCGACAGGCTTTATTTTCATTAATATTGAGAGTTACAGCTTACAATACACCTTCACAAGAAAGCAATAAAGGTGTACAAGAAGGAAGCTGGCGGCTCAGCAAGAAGTGCCAGAAGAGGCCGCACGGGCTGAAAAGCGAAGCCGGCAGGCCGTGCGGTTAAGAGAAATCGGAGACCGCAGACTGGAGAACCAGAGGCTGGCAGGCCGCACGACTGAAGGTACGGAGAGGGGGTGTGGACTGAGAGACGGAGTCCGTAGGAAATGGGCTTGCTGGCTGACTTTGAGCGTGAACACCTTGGGGAGTCTGAGCCTGAAGCTGGATTCTCCCCCACATGAGAGGTATGTGGGTCTATTTATAGGCCCGAGGAGGTAATGGCTTGCAGTGACATTACCCCCGGTGAGACAGTAACTTGGGCGAGAACAAGACGGAGCCCGCCGAGTCCACAACAGGCAGTGCAGACTGAAGCTTGCTTCTGAAGCCGGTGCTGCTGACGACGAACTAGGAGACTTAGAGGCGGACTTCGATACGGTTCCGCGGAGTCCGCCACTGCTGAGCTAGGACTGTCCGCCTACTGCTGGGGTGGCGGATGCTGGAGGCTAAGCGGCGGACTACATGGAGAATCCGCAGAGTCCGCCGCTGCTGAACTGAGCGAGCTATAAGGGGGTGTGAGCTGAAGAGTGCCCGCAGAGTCCGCCGAGTCCGCACGAGGTTATGCAGACTGAGACTATCTTTTGGAGGATCTGCTGCCTGGCGGGCTGGAAGGAGTCCGCCACTACTGATTGATTTCGCGCCTAGACTACGGACTGTGGGAGAAGTTTGCTACTACTGGCTGAGCCTGCGACAGGCCTGCGGACTGAGGATTAGTCTGCTACTACTGGCTGAGCCTGCGACTGTCCTGCGGACTGAGGAGGAGTGTGCTACTATTGGCTGAACCTGCGTCAGGCCGGTGGACTGAGGAGGAGTTGACCTGCTGCCGAGAAGCTGGTGCTGGCCAAGGAAAGGCGGACTGCATAAAGAGTCCATTGAGTCCGTGGAGACCGCCTCTGTTGGTGAGCTGAGTCCGCTTTGTTGGAGATGGAGAGCCTGGCTGTTGAGGCTGTTGGGGTTCACCAACGAAGGTGGACTGGAAGTCTTGACCGCACTTCGAGTCCGCCGAGCTCGCGATGAACGGGACGTTGCTGGTCTTGGAGTGTAGCCGGAGAGTGAGTTTCCGCGCTCCTTGTGCGGACTGACGAATCTGGCTGCCGCCGCTGCTGGGTGACGAGATATGCAACTTGCCGGACTGACGAGGTAGACCGCACATGTTGGAGACGGAAGTAGCCGGCTGGCGGCCTGGGGGCAGGTTGCCACCTGTGCTTGGAGGTTTGTAGCGGTTTGGTGTTCTTGAAGAGCGACTTGCAGGAGCGGGCTGAATGAGCGGATAGTTCCTGCAAAGGGCGCGACTTGTTACCGACCTGGGAGGATAGGGAGTTGAGTCCGACAAAGAGAGTCCTGCGGAGACAACCTTGCAGTTAAGCTGAAAAGGGGGGCGGTCTACAGAGGCGGACTGCAGAAGCAGTCTGCGACCCCTGCCGGCCAAGGGAAAGCGCGCGGCCTGGGCAGTCAGATCGCTGAGACCTCCGAAGCCGCGCGGCCTGAGTAGATAGAGAATCCTGTCCGCCCACCCTAAGAAGCGACCTCCAGGAGGAACCTGGAGCAAGCCGCTACTGGTGAGCTGGCTGCCTTGGGAAGGATCGCCGATTTCGGGGTTAACATAATCCCCGCACTTTTTAAGTTCCGAAGAGAACTTTGAAAAACTTGGAGAACTACGAAAATCGTGATCCACCCCAAAGTAAAGAGAAGGGGGCAAGGAGAGATAGTACCTGATGCCTCTCCTTAGGAGTTTGGTGCTGCCTGTCTTTTTCCTGTAAAGGAAAAGTTAGTATAGGCATAGAAGGTACGTATCGCGTGTACTTGAGTTTGCCTTTGCAAAACGAAGAAGATGCGTCTTCAAATAAGCTCTGCAAAATGAAGGTGAGAGGAAAACATAGAAGCATAATAACTTACAAGTACCTGATGGAGGCTTGCAAGCACCTGTTATCCTCTGCAAAAGAAAAAGTGAGGAGTATGCAAGAAAGAAAAGCGAGCTGCAAGTACCTGGAGGTGACTTGCAAATCTTTGTTGATTTCTGCAAAAGTGAAGTTAAAAACAAATTCGGGAGTAAGGAAAGCTGGAAATACCTGAAGGCAACTTGAAGGTATTTGCTGGTCTCTGCAAAAGAAGAGTTAGAAGTAGGCACAATATATGAAAGTAACTTACAAGTACCTGTGAAGAAACTTGCAAGTATCAGCTGATCTATGCAAAATGAGAGTTAGGAACAAATATGACATATGAGAGTAGCTTGCAAGTACCTGTAAAGAAACTTGTAAGGGTCTGCTGATCTCTGCAAGAAGAGAGTTAGGTGCAGAAAAACATGAAAATAGCTTGCAAGTACCTGTGAAGAAACTTGCAAGGATATGCTATTTTCTGCAAAGTGAGAGTTAGAAACACATGTTGTATATAAAGAATAAGTTGCAAGTACCTCGATATGACTTGCAGGTGCCTACTAATCACTGCAGGGAGAAGAGTAAGTGGCAGACATAAAATAATGAGCTAAGCAGCAAGTACCTGGATATGACTTGCAGGTGCCTGTTAATCACTGTAAGGAGAAGAGTGAGTGGCAGACATAAAATAATGAGCTAAGCTGCAAGCACCTGAATGAGGATTGCAGGTGCCTGCTGATCTCTGCAAAGAGAAGAGTTAGAAGCAGACAATATACAAAAGAAAATTGCAAGTACCTGGGAGGAGGCTTGCAAGTGTTAATTATTGATAAGATAAGGTCGATATGACCAAATAGTAGAGGAAGTGCCTGATACACTCTGCTGATAATTTAATGAAGATCAAACCAGAAAAAATTGATCTTCTTACTATATTAGAGATGTCTTCAACATGAAGTCCATATCAATAAGTCGAGTGTTGGCATTGGATAAGAGTAGTAAAGAGCTTATAAGTGATCATTTGGTAGAGCTTTGAACAAACAATGCACATAAGACGAGCATAAGCAAAATGAATGCTGAAAATCCTTTTGGTAGGTCGGATTAACCTGTTCACCTGTGAAAGAAGGCAGTTTGGCAAAAAAGAGGTCTATACTTGGAAGTGACCAAAGTAGGCTGGATGCTGCCACAGGTGTTCCCCATGGGCCTTATGCATTCCTTGCCTGAGAAAGGTCATCCCGAGTATAGTCCTACTCAAAGCGGGCTGGCCGCACATCCTATAGGAGGGCACACAAAAGAGAAAAGAACGGAAAATTCTGAGAAGGATAGATAGATGCACTGATCACATGCTTCGGGTTACTATGTCAATGATCAATGAGACTGGTTGAGCCAAAAGGCCTATAACTAGTCTGTGGATTGATCAGTGGAGTTGAAGACCCCACGAAAGCATGGATTGGGAGCACTAGAGAATGCTCGGCCACCACAGTTGTGGGATTATCAAAAGACAAGGCTACACTTGGTCACCATTGCTTGCGAAGCAAAGATCACCGTAATTGTGATGTATCCTAATGGAGCACATCAGAGCTAACACATGGGGCATCCCTAGCACGCACTCTGTGTCAGATGCTGGCTAGGATCCAAAGTCCAGTATTCCACCGCATGAGAGTTGGATAGCCCCCACTACACATATATGCGAAATCTCACCGCGATATGTGGTCACTGTGGTCTTACGCCGGAATCCAATCCCAAGGGGGCCTATAGCAAGACTCGGTGACATCTCTGTGGCTCAGTGATCTCTTGGGAAAGAGGGAATAGAGGAGGAAGCAATACAAGAAGCGAACTATGTCAATATGGGATGCCTGATAAAAGCTTTGTTGAAAAGCAAGAATGAAAACTTAGAAGTGTTTTGAAAAGAGAATGTTTGAAAGGGGAAGAGTAAGAGTAACCGATAATGGTTGCAAGAAAATTTGAGGACTATGAAGTTCTTTGCTGGCTTTAGAATAGCCTTCCAAGCTCGACCTCGTCATCGGCATCAAAGCATTCAACAGTTTTATTGACAACGAGGAAAGGGGGTTCTTCGACTAGGCTTACACCTCTTGAGCTGCAAGGAATGTCTGCAACTTCTTTTCCCTTTGAGGTTGCCGGCTCAGGGCGATCTTCTTTAGGAAGAAGGTCACGCATCTTACCATGTTGGAGCATCCTTTGCATAAGCTGGCGGAGTGCTCGGCAGTTCTCAGTTAGGTGACCTGGCTCTTTGTGGAATTCGTAGTATGGTTCTGAGTCTCTAGATCTTTGATCTGCTGGTCGATAAGGCTTCTTGTAGCTAGCCCTATCTTTCATGATTTGGCTTACTTATAGCACGGCTTCTTCTAGTTCAGATTCATGTAAGGCATCGTCTTGCCGTTGATAGACTGCAGCTGTTTCAGAAGATGGAGCTAGTGGTAGCAATGAATCTTGAGCACGATCACGGCTCAGGAAAGGGTATCGATAGAGTTGAAACCTTTTTCCCTTCCTCGAATGAGTTGGGAAATCATTGTGAGGAGACCTCGGAGGCTGCTTGTGAAAAAGGATCTTTCTCTGATAAGAGCTTAAAAATGAAGCATGGGTTGCTCTTTCTGCCTCGGTTGCATGAGTTGGCTAAGGCAATCAACTCTTGGTATGTCCTTGGCGCTCGGACATTGGCTTCAAACTTGAGAGGCCCTTCACGGAGACCGTAAATAAGAGCTACTCGGTACATTTCTTGGCTAACAATCTCGATGTCCAAGATTTCTACCTGGAATCGATCAACGAACTGAGAACATGTTTCATTGCCACGCTACGTGATCTCAAAGAGGGATTCTGGACAGCCCTTTCTCTTTGTTGAGGTAGAGAATCTGAGCAATAACTCCCTTCGCAGGTCAGCAAAGGAAGTAATGTAGTGAGGGCGAAGACCGTAGAACTATTCATCACTTTCCCATCAATGGTTGTTACTAGGAGCTTGCACTTGGTTGCATCTAAAAGGTTTTTGAGAGCAACGACTGATTCGAAGGCTTGTAGATACTTCACTCGATCAGTCTCTCCGGTGTAGATCGGTAACCAGGGTTCTCTGAAATTTACTGGAGTTGGTTCATGATGAACATTCTCTGTAAACGGCGAAGGCTCTTCCTGTTCACCTACATCATAAGCATTAAAAGGAGCATAAGTTGCAGCTGCAACAGAAGCAGGAGGATAAAAGGGAAAAGTTGTTGTAGGAGAAAAGACAGGAGCTGCAGGGTAAGGATAACTTCCCTGAATGTCGAGAAATCTAGCAGTACTTCCCCAGGTTGCTTCCCGGAAGAAATTTTGGAGAGCAGCAAACTCTTCATCTTGAGGTCGTAGAGGAGCTGCGGGCCCTTGCGGGAAGGTTGTCATGTAAGGAGGATAGACCGGCGTGGAAGCTGGTGGACAAGCTTACTGACGCTCCAATGTTGGGCTGGATTGATCGGAGCAACTGAAACAACTAGAGTTGTTGCGGGTTGAGAGTCTAACTATTGCGTGATCATGGCGAGCATTTGGTTGATTGCTTGAAACTGCTGAGCATTCTCATGGAGCGATTGCTCAAAGGCCTCCCAGAGAGGATCATCTCTAGGACTTGGAGCAAAGTTCTCGGCTGGCTGATGACCTGACATGGCTAACTGTCGTTGTTCACCGTCTGTTCAGATATGAAGGTCACGTGTTAACTGTTGATGCGCGAAAACGGCACCACCTAGTTAACACGGAGGGGGTGTTCGGTATCACAGGTTGAGAGAGGAAGAGGTAGAAGGTTACAGGGAAAGAGGAACTTCTGAGTGCTCGAGAGTGGATCAAATGCTTGTCAAAGGGGTTGCAGGGATAGAGGAGAGGGTTGTTGGGGGCTGCAGAGGAGGTTGATCAAGAGCTGTCGAGCAGATGGGTACTTGGATGGTTATTCTTGCATATTGGTGCCGAGGGAGCTGAGCGGAGCGAAGAAGAAGAGAGGGGGCCGCTGGTAGTGGCAACAGCAGACTTCGCCCGCCGTGGCTTAAAAGCCACTCTTGCGACAGGCTTTCCTTTGATTAATATTGAGAGTTACAGCTTACAATATACCTTCACAAGAAAGTAATAAAGGGGTACAAGAAGAAAGCTGGTGGCTAAGGAAGAAGTGCCAGAAGAGGTCGCGCGGACTGAAAAGCGAAGCCGGCAGGCCACGCGGTTAAGGGAAAAGGGAGACTGTACGGACTGGAGAACTAGAGGCCGGCAGGACGTGCGACTGAAGGCACAGAGAGGGGTGCGGACTGAGAGACTAAGTCTGCAGGAAATGGGCTTGCTGGCTGACTTTGAGCGTGAACGCCTTGGGGTGTCTGAGCCTGAAGCTGGATGCTCCCCCATATGAGATGTATGGGGGTATATTTATAGGCCCGATGAGGTAACGGCTTGCGGTGACGTTACCCCCGGTGAGATGGTAACTTGGGCAAGAAGAAGACGGAGCCCGCCGAGTCCACAATATGCTGCGCAGACTGAGGCTTGCTTCTGAAGCTGGTGTTGCTGACGGCGAACTGGGAGACTTAGAGGCGGACTTCGATACGGGTCCGCAGAGTCTGCCACTACTGAGCAAGGACTGTCTGCCTGCTGCTGGGTTGGCGGATGTTGGAGGTTAAGCGACGGACTGCAAGGAGAATCCGCAGAGTCCGCCGCTGCTGAACTGAGCGAGCTATAAGGGGGTGCGAACTGAAGAGTGCCTGCGGAGTCAGCCGAGTCCGCACGAGGTTATGTGGACTGGGGCTTTCTTCTGGAGGATCTGCTGCCTGGCAGGTTTTAAGGAGTCTTCCACTACAGACTGAGTTCGCTCCCAGACAGCGGACTGAGGGAGAAGTCTGCTACTACTGGCTAAGCCTGCGACAGGCCTGCAGACTGAGGAGGAGTCTGCTACTACTGGCTAAGCCTACGACAGGCCTGCGGACTGAGGAGGAGTCTGCTACTACTGGCTGACCCTGCATCAGGCCGGCGGACTGAGGAGGAGTTGACCTTCTGTCGAGAAACTGGTGCTGGCCAAGGAAAGGCGGACTGCATAAAGAGTCCACTGAGTCCACAGAGTCCGCCTCTGCTTTTGAGCTGAGTCCGCTTATATTGGAGTTGGAGATCCTGGCTGTTGAGGCTATTGAGGTTCACCAATGAAGGCGAACTGGAAGTCTTGACTGCACTTCGAGTTCGCCGAGATCGCGATGAACGGGACGTTGCTGGTTTTGGCGGGTAGCCGGCGAGTGAGTGCCCTCGCTCCTTATGCGGACTGACGAATCTGGCTGCCGCCGCTGCTGGGTGACGAGATATGCAACCTGTCGGACTGACGAGGCAGGCTGCACGTGTTGGAGACGGAATTAGCCGGCTGGCGGCCTAGGGGTAGGTTGCCACCTATGCTTGGCGTTTTAGAGCGGTCTAGTTTTCATGAAGAGCGACTTGTAGGAGCGGGCTGAAAGAGTGTCTAGTTCCTGCAAAGGGCGCGACTTGTTGCCGACTTGGGCGGATAGGGAGTTGAGTCCGGCAAAGAGAGTCCTGCAGAGACAACCTTGCGGTTAAGCTGAAACGAGGGGCGGCCTGTAGAGGCGGACTGCAGAAGCAGTCAGCGGCCCCTGCTGGCCAAGGGAAGGCGCGCAGCCTGGGCAGTCAGACCGCTGAGACCGCTGAGACCGCCTAAGCCGGGCGGTCTGAGCTTACAGAGAATCCTGTCCGCCCAACCTAAGAAGCGACCTAAAGGAGGAACCTGGAGTAGGCCGCTACCGGCGAGCTGGCTGCCTTGGGAAGGATCGCCAATTTCGGGGTTAATAGTAGGGGCTGTAATTAAACCCTTGGGCTGCTAATGGCCAAGGGTCACAGGCATAGCCCATTTCGAATGAGCTTGGCCTTCATTTTCTCCTTTAGGTCCTTTGTTGACCCAGATAACTTTTAGGGTTGACTTTGTCAAACTGGGTCAATGGGTGACCCTATGATGGGGTATTTAGGTCACTCGGATTTCTTTTAGGATTAGGGCCATAATGGTGAGGTCAACTTGTATCCATGTTTTCAATTTGGGCAAGTTTGACCTAAAGTTGATTTGAACCATATAGTGGGCCCCATGTGAGTCCATCCTACTCTTATGGTCCTAGAGTCAAACCTTATCTAATCCCTTCCCTCCACCATATGTCCTAACCTAATCTAAGTTAAGTGGTCTAGTAGGAAGTGAGATGTTACAAAGCCCAATAAAAAATTAATTTCATCCCCAAAATTCAAGTTCGGGTCTACGGGATTTTTGTGCACATGAAGTTGAGAAAATTTTCAAAAATACTTAAGATATACCCGAGGCGAACAGTCCTAGATATTGTTCCCGCATCAGATCCATTGGATCCCAAGTGTACTCATCCCGTCCGTGGTTGGACCACAACACCTTGACCAAGGGGACCTTCTTCTTCCACAACACTATGATCGTCGTGTCATTGATTCAGACTAGCTACAAACGAACTTATCTATCAGGTGATATTGGTCTAGCTGTAGTGATGATATGCTGCTCTGTCCAAAGTAGAGTTCTCTGAAGCGAGGAGACGTGAAAGATGTCATGCAGGTTCCCTAACTCTAGCGGCAGCTCAGCCCATAAGCCAAAGGACCAATCTGCTCCCGGATCATGTATGGTCCCATAAATTGAGGGATGAGCTCCTTATGCCTCTACATCTGTGAAACACCGTGCACCAGACATATCTTCAAGATTACTCTGTCTCCCACCTGGATCTCTACCTTTTTATGCCCCACATCATAATACTCAACCTGTCGACTCTGAGCCTCTAGCTTCCTATCCCTAATCAGCCGTATATGCGCGTCCGTGTCCTCAATATAATCTGATCGGAGTTCCCATGGATCCTCATCTTGGACCCAAGGTAGCAGCGTCCGACACTTACTACCATATAGGACTCGTGGTTGTTGTTATAAGAAAACTCTATAGAGGTAACATTCTCCTTCCAAATGTATTTTCATCATTCTTTAGGATACTAACCATCAAAGTTATGTGGACATATTTCCAAGTCTTTCGACATATTATCATTATAATAAACCTTAATCACTCCTTGGATTTGGAGTCCCTTACAACCAATGATCACCAAGCATGTGAAAATCGATAATCTTTTCTATTCCTGTCCACCTAGATTATTACCTGTCAATCAATGTGATCTTAAAATCACCCATAAATTATCATACACATTAGACCGACTCTATTATATATAGTAGATAACCAACTTTTGAGATCATGATTTGATGAAAAGATCATCATTTTTGTTTCTTTTACTCCCAAATTCATAACTTATTTCATCTCTACGTTAACAACAACACCTATTTCGTAGAGTGTTGACCCTTCATGTTTACATCAAGCGATAAAAAAAAAGACTCCCAATCACTTTTCACATAGGTTTAATTCATAAATTTAGAGTGTATCTTTTCAAACTGGTGAGGTCTATCACAAATCGATTTCATCATAAAGAGATTCTTATTTAACAATAATTACTTATCGTGTAATGTCACCATATACACCTTTGCAAAGCAAAATTGATCTCTTCATAGTCATGAATTTTCCAAATGTGATCATGATGTTATCAACGTATGTCTCCGTATTCTTGATGCTATCACAATCAAGGGTCATACCTATGCGTACGCTTCCACTAATCATCCACCCTATCTCAATTTGAAGAGTCATTACATTTTCAATGCCATGCCTTGACAAATTAATCATTTATTTGCTCGAACTTCAACTTAGGTATGCACGTAGTAACTTTCCTATACAAGTTCATATAGTTATCTTTAATAGGCAAGCATGGGTAAATACTCATCTAAAGCCCTTATAATAATGAGATTAGCTTAATTGTGTGTGGAATACGTATAAGTAATCTTCATTCTAATCTCCAAAAATTATGGCATGGTAGAGACTATCATTTCTCTAAGTTCATGAGTTATCACCACTTACATACACCAAAAAAATATAATTCGCACTATCCAATATATGCAAGGTTGAATTTATTCGTTCCTTTGTGCGTACGATAGGCTTGCATTGTTTACTCATGATCAAATTTGTTTAAGTTCACTAAACATGATAGTGCGTTTGTTACCCGCAAAGTGGGCATTTCAAATTCTTTGAATTATTATAGTATTTGATTCTTAGGACATTAGTACGTTCATAACCACAAGTTTCTCTCAAATTCTTGAATTTTTCTGAACACGATTATTATATCATCAAACACTTTTGTTTTGATTCTTGTGATCATTAGAGCCATATCCAAAGCATCGTACTTATAATATATATATCTTCCAATTCAGCATGGTCTTTCACTTGATTTTAAATTTTTTTGGGGTCGTTATACTTCCAATTCTACCCATTTAAAATGTGATAGTCATGTTCACTTTCCTAAGAGCCCTAGCTATGCAAAATTTCCAATTATCCTTCTAACATGTACTGAATTCTCAATTAACATTAGCTCTCTCTTGCAATATATCTGAGTTCCTTAATCAAATCCTTAACCGACAATATATTGATTAATCATGTATTATATTGATTGGGTTGAGGTGTTAGAGCATCTACATGTTTTGTTGAGGTAACACACTCCTTTAGTAATACATAGAGTCTTCGTGTTGTCGAAAATGCTTTGATTTTAGTTTTTTGAAAAGTCAGATGTTCAAATTCTTGTGGATTGTACACAACTTTTTTGTTCTTTGGATATAGCATGTCATTATGCATCGTTGAAATTACAATATCGCTTTAAGTTGTGCCAAGTAATCATCTGATTCACATGCCCAAGAAAGTTTCTAACGTCTCATGGCGACTTTCCTTGTTCTAGGATTGTACCATGTCCAAGTAGGCAACCCTCTATGTATATCCCAAACTTTTAGGGAGGGTTGATCAACTTATTAATTATCCGTACACATGTCTCAATTTTTATTCGGGTAATGTTCAAATACCAATTCTTCAAGATCACTATGTTTGTGACACAACGTTTTATAAACAGGTTCTAGAGAAATCATATCGCTATCAAATTAGTCCAATAAAGAAAAGGTTCAGCCCTCATATATTTTGGGCTAAGTTTATTCGATATATATAGTGCACTTATCCTATATATGCACTAAATACTCATGGCTAACAATCTTAGACTTGGAGTTCCACCTTAAGACCTATTGATATGTTGTATACCTTAGGCCCTTAAGGTTAGTATTTATGACAATCTTCTCAAGAACAACATGTGACCCAACAAAAATATGTCGCTTCTTAAACTTGAATTCTTATTCTACCTTTGGTATTGGTCACGGTGGTTGTCTGAACGTAATCAAGTCATCAGTACGAGGGTTAAGTTTATGAGTACCCTACTATTCCACTAATATATTATAAGCACCAATTCTCTTTGAGGCGGTCCTATCATCTTGGGTAAGAAGTGATAATATCACTCGATAGATGAAGTTGGGACATTGGAATTTAAGCCTTCAGCATTGACTCTTGCGTAAATTCTTCCCTTAGCTAATTTAGGTATCCTCATACCTTAACAAATCTATACCCAAGGCCGATTATAGAGTAAGAGTGTCTAGTTCCAGCAAAGGGCGCGACTTGTTGCCGACTTGGGCGGATAGGGAGTTGAGTCCGGCAAAGAGAGTCCTGCGGAGACAACCTTGCGGTTAAGCTGAAACGGGGGGCGGCCTGTAGAGGCGGACTGCAGAAGCAGTCAGCGGCCCCTGCTGGCCAAGGGAAGGCGCGCAGCCTGGGCGGTCAGACCGCTGAGACCGCCTAAGCCGGGCGGTCTGAGCTGACAGAGAATCCTGTCCGCCCAACCTAAGAAGCGACCTAAAGGAGGAACCTGGAGTAGGCCGCTACCGGCGAGCTGGCTGCTTTGGGAAGGATCGCCAATTTCGGGGTTAACAGTAGGGGCTGTAATTAAACCCTTGGGCTGCTAATGGCCAAGGGTCACAGGCTTAGCCCATTTCGAATGAGCTTGGCCTTCATTTTCTCCTTTAGGTCCTTTGTTGACCAAGATAACTTTTAGGGTTGACTTGGTCAAACTGGGTCAATGGGTGACCCTATGATGGGGTATTTAGGTCACTCGGATTTCTTTTAGGGTTAGGGCCATAATGGTGAGGTCAACTTGTATCCATGTTTTCAATTTGGGCAAGTTTGACCTAAAGTTGATTTGAACCATATAGTGGGCCCCATGTGAGTCCATCCTACTCTTATGGTCCTAGAGTCAAACCTTGTCTAATCCCTTCCCTCCGCCATATGTCCTAACCTAATCTAAGTTAAGTGGTCTAGTAGGAAGTGAGATGTTACAAAGCCCAATAAAAAATTAATTTCATCCCCGAAATTCAAGTTCGGGTCTACGGGATTTTTGTGCACAGGAAGTTGAGAAAATTTTCAAAAATACTTAAGATATTCCCGAGGCTAACAGTCCTAGATATTGTTCCCGCATCAGATCCATTGGATCCCAAGTGTACTCATCTCGTCCGTGGTTGGACCACAACACCTTGACCAAGGGGACCTTCTTCTTCCACAACACTATGATCATCGTGTCATTGATTCAGACTAGCTACAAACGAACTTATCTATCAGGTGATATTGGTCTAGCTGTAGTGATGATATGCTGCTTTGTCCAAAGTAGAGTTCTCTGAAGCGAGGAGACGTGAAAGATGTCATGCAGGTTCCCTAACTCTAGCGGCATCTCAGCTCGTAAGCCAAAGGACCGATCTGCTCCCGGATCATGTATGGTCCCATAAATTGAGGGATGAGCTCCTTATGCCTCTACATCTGCGAAACACCGTGCACCAGACATATCTTCAAGATTACTCTGTCTCCCACCTGGATCTCTACCTTTTTATGCCCTACATCGTAATACTCAACCTGTCGACTCTGAGCCTCTAGCTTCCTATCCCTAATCAGCCGTATATGCGCGTCCGTGTCCTCAATATAATCTGATCGGAGTTCCCATGGATCCTCATCTTGGACCCAAGGTAGCAGCGTCTGACACTTACTACCATATAGGACTCGTGGTTGTTGTTATAAGAAAACTCTATAGAGGTAACATTCTCCTTCCAAATGTATTTTCATCATTCTTTGGGATACTAACCATCAAAGTTATGTGGACATATTTCCAAGTCTTTCGACATATTATCATTATAATAAACCTTAATCACTCCTTGGATTTGGAGTCCCTTACAACCAATGATCACCAAGCACGTGAAAATCGATAATCTTTTCTATTCCTGTCCACCTAGATTATTACATATCAATCAATGTGATCTTAAAATCACCCATAAATTATCATACACATTAGACCAACTCTATTATATATAGCAGATAACCAACTTTTGAGATCATGATTTGATGAAAAGATCATCATTTTTGTTTCTTTTACTCCCAAATTCATAACTTATTTCATCTCTACGTTAACAACAACACCTATTTCGTAGAGTGTTGACCCTTCATGTTTACATCAAGCGATCAAAAAAAAAAAGACTCCCAATCACTTTTCACATAGGTTTAATTCATAAATTTAGTGTGTATCTTTTCAAACTGGTGAGGTCTATCACAAATCGATTTCATCATAAAGAGATTCTTATTTAACAATAATTACTTATCGTGTAATGTCACCATATACACCTTTGCAAAGCAAAATTGATCTCTTCATAGTCATGAATTTTCCAAATGTGATCATGATGTTATCAACGTATGTCTCTGTATTCTTGATGCTATCACAATCAAGGGTCATACCTATGCGTACGCTTCCACTAATCATCCACCCTATCTCAATTTGCAGAGTCATTACATTTTCAATGCCATGCCTTGACAAATTAATCATTTATTTGCTCGAAGTTCAACTTAGGTATGCACGTAGTAACTCCTATACAAGTTCATATAGTTATCTTTAATAGGCAAGCATCGGTAAATACTCATCTAAAGCCCTTATAATAATGAGATTAGCTTAATTGTGTGTGGAATACGTATAAGTAATCTTCATTCTAATCTCCAAAAATTATGGCATGGTAGAGACTATCATTTCTCTAAGTTCATGAGTTATCACCACTTACATACACCAAAAAAATATAATTCGCACTATCCAATATATGCAAGGTTGAATTTATTCGTTCTTTTGTGAGTACGATAGGCTTGCATTGTTTACTCATGATCAAATTTTTTTAAGTTCACTAAACATGATAGTGCGTTTGTTACCCGCAAAGTGGGCATTTCAAATTCTTTGAATTATTATAGTATTTGATTCTTAGGACATTAGTACGTTCATAACCACGAGTTTCTCTCAAATTCTTGAATTTTTCTGAAGACGATTATTATATCATCAAACACTTTTGTTTTGATTCTTGTGATCATTAGAGCCATATCCAAAGCATCGTACTTATAATATATATATCTTCCAATTCAGCATGGTCTTTCACTTGATTTTAAATTTTTTTGGGGTCGTTATACTTCCAATTCTACCCATTTAAAATGTGATAGTCATGTTCACTTTCCTAAGAGCCCTAGCTATGCAAAATTTCCAATTATCCTTCTAACATGTACTGAATTCTCAATTAACATTAGCTCTCTCTTGCAATATATCTGAGTTCCTTAATCAAATCCTTAACCGACAATATATTGATTAATCATGTATTATATTGATTGGGTTGAGGTGTTAGAGCATCTACGTGTTTTGTTGAGGTAACACACTCCTTTAGTAATACATAGAGTCTTCGTGTTGTCGAAAATGCTTTGATTTTAGTTTTTCGAAAAGTCAGATGTTCAAATTCTTGTGGATTGTACACAACTTGTTTGTTCTTTGGATATAGCATGTCATTATGCATCGTTGAAATTACAATATCGCTTTAAGTTGTGCCAAGTAATCATCTGATTCACATGCCCAAGAAAGTTTCTAACGTCTCATGGCGACTTTCCTTGTTCTAGGATTGTACCATGTCCAAGTAGGCAACCCTCTATGTATATCCCAAACTTTTAGGGAGGGTTGATCAACTTATTAATTATCCGTACACATGTCTCAATTTTTATTCGGGTAATGTTCAAATACCAATTCTTCAAGATCACTATGTTTGTGACACAACGTTTTATAAACAGGTTCTAGAGAAATCATATCGCTATCAAAATAGTCAAATAAAGAAAAGGTTCAGCCCTCATATATTTTGGGCTAAGTTTATTCGATATATATAGTGCACTTATCCTATATATGCACTAAATACTCATGGCTAACAATCTTAGACTTGGAGTTCCACCTTAATACCTATTGATATGTTGTATACCTTAGGCCCTTAAGGTTAGTATTTATGACAATCTTCTCAAGAACAACATGTGACCCAACAAAAATATGTCGCTTCTTAAACTTGAATTCTTATTCTACTTTTGGTATTGGTCACGGTGGTTGTCTGAACGTAATCAAGTCATCAGTACGAGGGTTAAGTTTACGAGTACCCTACTATTCCACTAATATATTATAAGCACCAATTCTCTTTGAGGCGGTCCTATCATCTTGGGTAAGAAGTGATAATATCACTCGATAGATGAAGTAGGGACATTGGAATTTAAGCCTTCAGCATTGACTCTTGCGTAAATTCTTCCCTTAGCCAATTTAGGTATCCTCATACCTTAACAAATTTATACCCAAGGCCGATTATAGAGTAAGATACGCCATGAAATCCTCTTGGTAAGTCAAATTAAAGTGGTGTCATATTTGGGTTGGCCTAACTCATTGTTTAAATGGACTATTTTATGTGACTTTTACATATGGGCATACCATTGCTTCTGCTGCATAGTTTGTCTGCAAACGAATGCTCGGGCGGGGTCACCCAGTGTTGTGGACTTCTTTCTCAAATGATTGTCTGTTCAAGTGATTTCGATTTGTAAGACCCCTCCCCTTCCCAAGGAGATTACTTGGTCTTATTCCCAGAACCTCCACCTTACGGTGACACTAACACACAGGCTAGATTGCAAGATGCTGATCCAACCAGCTAGTACGATCAAATACCTATAGGCTAATTGAGAATAGAAGTACAACAAAAGCTAGCATGTCCACAAGTCACAACAATAACATCATATATATATAATAAAAATGTACAACAGTCCACAATGAGTACAAAAAGAGAAAAGGGCTTATGCCCGTACATGCCAAAAATGAATACTAAATCTCTCTCTCGCACTACAACACTATGCGGTAGCAAACTCTAAACAAGCACACTTGTCATCACTTGATGCTGAGATATGGTATTAGTACATGGTATGTGCTCCTCAAGTCCTACTACCTTGTCCTGCTGGTCGTACTGGTGCTCCAGCTCCTCGAGCTCCTAAAATGATATGGTCACAACTGACCGTTAGTCAAAAAGACTAAGCCAATTTGTCCTCGCCTCACCCCTGTGACTCCTAGGCACCGTGCGGGAGGACAAAAGCGCAGGAAAACAAGGTAAAAACAAAGGGAAGCAGGTGACAGTGTAACTATGCTATCATGATTACATTTCTAATAGATATCATTGAACTAGCAATTCAATATAGTATAAGTGACAGTAAGAAAACAGTACTAGAAAGAAGAGAAGCCGTAAAGTAAAGCAAGAGTAGAAAGTAAAACATCTCCCACTAACTGACGGGATTTTCAAAAGATTTGACATGATTGGTTCACGTGGCCGTCATTAATGTTAATTATGAACGTTAGGGAGATCTTATATAAGGTCTTGCCATTTCGAATAATCCTAACAAGCACATGAAAGAAAGATTCTAAGAATTTTGAATCGGATTTTCTCTTTCCTAAATGGAAACCACCGCCGCACCTCATCGTGCAAATCGCAAAGGGCTTTCGTTCAAGAAGATTCAGATCAGTCGACTTGCAGATCGAGATTGTTCTTTAGCTTCTTCATCTTCTCTTTGGTCGTATGAGTCAAAAATTTTTAGATCTTATCTTGCCGTGTCTTCTTCAAAGTTTTCTGACAGTGCCGCAAATTTCAAGAAGGAAGACCTAGGCCGAAAATTTCCAGATCTGAGAAAAAGAAATTATTTGTATTTCTCATTTCAATTTATACTTGTAGGAGATTATTCTCCAAGTGTAGGAGCGTTGTTCTCCGAGTTGTAGGAAGTTTTCATCTTCTGAGTGTAGATCCGTTTTGTGGATCGAGTTGTAGGAACATTGTTCCGAGGCGTAGGAATGGTTTCAATCCGAGATAGTGGAGTAGCTGAGTCTGGTTCTTTGCTAGATCGGTGAGTGGAAAGTGGATGTACACAAGGTTGGGGAACCACTATAAATCTCTGTGTCCTCTGTGATTGCTTGATTATTTTTTGAGCTTAGATCGTTAATTTTTATTCCGCAAAAAGACGCAAAACTCACTTATTCAACCCCCTCTAGATGATTTAGGTATGAAAACTAATAACTTCAATTGGTATCAGAGCCAGGTTGATCATTAAAAGGTTAACACCTTGATCAGATCTGACCTAAGTTGTCTTTTGAGTTATCCAAGCATGGACAAGGCCATGTATTTTGCTAAGCTTCCCTTGTGTACAAAGAACAACTTTTCCATGTGGAAAGTGAGGATTAAATTTTTCATGGAAGTTGTAGATCCAAGGATCTTCATGATTGTTGAAGAAGGTACTTTTGTTGCTATGACCATCTCCACTATAGATCCTACAAAGAAAGTTCCTAAGAAGTTGATGGATTTCGACAAAGATGAAATTGCACTTGTCTCCTTAGACAAGAAGGCCAGAAATATTATCGCAAGTGCAGTTGATGACTCGATGCTATAGAACCTGATACACTGCCAATCCGCTAAGGAAATGTGGCAGTCTCTCGTCACCCTGATGGAAGGCACATAAGAAGTTAGGGATGATAAAATATCCCTTCTTAATCAAAAATATGAAGCCTTCCCACAGTACCCAAGGATACCATTGTAGACACTTTTGAAAACTTCTTCAAGATAGTTAACGACCTAGGAGTCTACGACCGATTCTTCACCAACGAAAAACTGAATGATAAGTTCTTGAGATCCCTGACTAAGGAATGGGATAACAAGGTTTGTGCTATTCGGGAATTTGGAAAGCTAGCTGAGACTGACCCACAAAATCTCTTCGGAAAGCATGTCATATGAGCTGCAAATTAATTCGAGAAAAGCCGAAGAAGATAAGAACAGGTGTTCATCCAAGGAGAAGTCTATAGCTCTCAAGGCATACACCTCAAGGAAGTCCAAGACTGCCACTCCTGCCCTAGCATAAGAAGTAAGTGAAGAAGAAACCTCAGAGACAAGTACTTCAGGCTCATAACTATCTGAAGGAGAGTTCTCTCTACTCTCAAGACAGTTCAAGAAATTCTTGAAAAAGAAGAAGTAATGGAGAGGCAAAGATACCTCGTACAGAATATCACGTCATGATGATGATCAACACAAGAAAGGCTTTAGTAGCCAAGACAGGTATAACTCTAAACATAACAAACATATTTCTACTGACATCGTTTGTTATTGCTGCAATAAGGCAGGTCACGTTATTGCTGACTGCCGCCACAAGAAGGAGGGTTGAAAAATAGACGAGAAGAAATTTTCTTATAATAAGAAGAGAACAGAGAGAAGCCTTATAGCCAAGAAGGGCAAAACTCATAGCGACTCTAACTCATCTGAGTAAAGTGAAGAAGAGGAAACCTACTTTGGGCTTATGGCTCATACTGATGATGAACAAGAACCCCAGTTCACTGGGAAGGTTAATTCTCACACTCCTCCATTTGAATCTGATGTTTCTGAACATGGTCATGAGGACAGCTCTTCTGACGATGAGTCTGAACTCATGACCCAGTATAAGGAGTTGATCAAGGCTTTCGATAAATGTCGAAAAGTCATTGATGAATTGTAAATATACCTATTTTTATGTACATTACTTAAGTCATTTTCATTTATATTTGTCATTTCTACTTGTTTTTATTCAATAAAATGCTCCTATTTTTGTAAATATTATACTAAATTATTTTATTTTATTTTTTAGGAAAAAAAATCAAAATCTGCAAAAAAATGCCATGCCACGCCCGTGACATATTGGTCACGCCCGTGACCAGGGCGTGACAGCTCAAAATCCCGTGAAGCAGCCAATTTTGAAGAGAAAAGCCTGACACGCCCGACCACACGCCCGTGTCAATCCGACACGGGGCGTGACCAAGCCCGTGTTCATCCCGCTCGACGATTTCACCTCGACATTCGTCGAACCAAGAGGGACACGCCCGTGTCCGATGTGCGCCACACCCGTGTCCACCCGACACGCCCTGTGCCAGCCAGGTCGACGATTCGCGCTCAACGTTCGTCGAAGCCTACAGGGACATGCCCGTGTTCAATGATTCGTCATGCCCGTGTCAGCCCGACAAACCGCCGCCGGCAACTCCCGAAGTCAACAATGCCTTTAATCGCCGAACGACACGCCCACCGTCACGCCCGTGACCTGGGGCGTGACCGCCGCGTTTTCGGCTGCAAAGTCAAATCGCCGTCAAATCCGTCGCTTCACCAAAATCCACTGTAAAATAGTGATTACACGCCCCCCGACACGGCCGTGTCGGAGGGCGTGTACTTGGAAATGTTTGCCTATTTAAGGGCAGCTAATGTATGAATTCAGGGTTCCAAAAATCCGAACCATTTTGATGTATAAGGGCTGCCGTTAGAGCTGCTTTAGTGCTATGTAAGGATTCTCTCCCCCCCCCCTTTTGAAGTTTGTTTGTTTAAGCTCCTGTAATCAACTTCTTTTATTAATAAAGTAGATATTTTTCTCATCCTTATATGCTCTGAATTTTCTCTAAAGGCCTCCTTTTCATCAATCTTATACACTTTCATGTTTTAAAATGAAAATGTTCTTGCTTTCTTTTCAATTATAACAAAAATTATAGCCGTTATTATGACCGATTTCATTCTCAAACTCTTAAAAATTGGTTAGACTTAGGATTTTCATGCTTTAAAATGCATTCTTATGAACTTGTAAAACTTTAAAAAGGTGATTTTCACCCCTCTTAACTTAGCTTTTACTTTGTTTTAATTATAAAACTATTGCTTCTTTTTAGCTTACTCCCACTTTTTAAACCATTTTACAAGGCTATAGGAATGTATAAATTGTTATTTTTATTTTCCATCAACTTTCATTTTAAGTAATTACAAAAAATATTTTCGCTCGAACAATTTTTATTTTCACTTTTTAAGCATTTCTATCAAAATCTAACGGTAAAAATGTAAACGATTTAATTTTTCGGGCACTTGCCTTTCTCACTTTAATTTGAAAACTTTTTGCTCAAATAATTTTTATTTTGCCTTTTTATGCATTTCTACTACATTCCAGCGGTAGAAATGCAGTCATTATAATTTTTTGATAACTTTGATTTTTGCAATTATTTTTGCACAAGTGTGTGCGTGTATGAGATATTTTTCAGCTCCTAAGTTAAATTATGCAAGTGTCTGCGTGTGTGTTTATTTATGTCAAGTGCATGAGTAGTTACTTTAAAGTAGAGTGCGTGTGTTGTTTTTATTTTTCTGCTTACTCATTTGAGTTAATTGACTGGATTTTATTCAAGTAGAGTGCGTGTGTTATTGTTATTTTTCCGCCTACTCATTTGAGTTAATTGGCTGGATTTTATTCAAGCAAGTGTTTGTAGCTTTTATTTTTCCGCCTACTCACTTGAGTAAAATAGCTGGTCTGTATTTTCAGTCCTACTCGTTTGAGTAGGACTTGTAATTTTCATTCTTTATTTTTCCGCCTACTCACTTGAGTTAAATGGCTGGATTTGATTTTCCGCCTACTCGCTAGGAGTTAAATGGTCGGACCTTATTTTGATGTAAATATTTAAGAAAGCTCTGTAATCGAATTTATTTTCTCCTACTCGTTTGAGTAGGACTCACTTTCATTTCAGTCATACTCATTTGAGTAGGACTTGCAATTTTCAGCTTTTATTTTCCGCCCCCACTCGTTTGAGTGGGACTTGCAATTTCAATAATGCACTTTTCAGCTTTTATTTCCCGCCCCCACTCGTTTGAGTGGGACCTGCAAATGTCAATTATGCAATTTTCTCTTATGTGTAACTTAGTTTTATTTCTGTCTCTTATTATATGTCTGAATGAGTGCGGGTGCGTTTATTTGTCATAACTTTTCTAATGTTAGGATATTTTACTTTTCTTCTTATTTTCTTTATAACCTTTCAGCGAATAGTTTAGAACGCTCGCATAACCAAACATATAAACTATCCCCATTCCGATGAGTGGCTAATTGCTTTTAGGCCTCGGTATCGAAGAGCTTTGGGATCTAAAATGTTTTAAATAACCAAATGTCTAATTTTTTGATTTAATTAAAAAACTTAAGGTTTACCCCGGGTTAACGACGCGTAGACTCACATATCGATGTGTGGGCTCTATTTCCGTTATCCATACGCTAGCTAGCCGAGAGGCCGTGCGTATGGACAGATCACCCCTGGGTAAATAGAGTTCTGCACTAACCCTCGAGAGAGGAGGCGCGCTAACTCTACCGGATTGGGTTCCCCACCCAATAGCGGGGTTCTTAGCGTACTGCGGGCATTAAGGGGAATCCTTCGTCTGACGAGAGCCCGGTCGAATAGCCATAATGTCTAGGTGAGCGATATTCCTAGAGATAGGTGAGCTCATTATTTTGAACCTCCACGGCCAAGTTTCTGCTTTAATTAAATTGAAACTTTAGATATCTAGTTATTCAAATCTTTTTTTAATCCTAACGCAATTCGATACCGGGAGTTATCTCTTCATCGACTATTTTATTAAAATCTTGTTTTATCTTATTTTAATTAAAACCCTCAACTTACTATTTCGGTAAAATAATAGTGTTTTCGGAGGAGTATGGGTAATCAACTCGTTCCCGGGAATAATACGACCTTGGTATTCTCCCGAATATCGAGTACTACTTGCGATAGGTGCACTTGCCTCATCTAGCAAGCCCGCGGCGATCGACTCACCGAACCAACCACAGTAAGAGTCTGTTTGCGGGCCAATCAAGTTTTTGGTCATTGAACACGGGCGTGTCCCTGTAGGATTCGACGAACGTTGAGCGCGAATCGTCGACCTGGCTGGCACGGGGCGTGTCGGGCGGACACGGGCGTGGCGCACATCGGGTACGGGCGTGTCCCTCTTGGTTCGACGAACGTCGAGGTGAAATCGTCGAGCGGGTTGAACAAGGGCTTGATTACGCCCCGTGTCGGATTGACACGGGCGTGTGGCCGGGCGTGTCAGGCTTTTCTCTTCAAAATTGGCTGCTTCACGGGATTTTGAGCTGTCACGCCCTGGTCACGGGCGTGACCAATATGTCACGGGCGTGACATGACATTTTTTTGCAGATTTTGATTTTTTTCTCTAAAAAATAAAATAAAACAAGTTAGTATAATATTTACAAAAATAAGAGCATTTTATAGAATAAAAACAAGTAGAAATGACAAAAATAAATGAAAACGACTTAAGTAAATGTACATAAAAATAGGTATATTTACAATTCATCAAATACCCCCATACTTAAGCTTTTGCTATTCCAGAGCAAAAGTTTGAGATGAACTTATAAGGAATAGAAAAAACCCTAAGTTTAGCTACCGCTTAATCAATTATAAGAGAGATCTAAATAAATAAACGGGGTGTAAGAGTTAAGTCCTAAATGTATGAAGATGATTTAAATAGCGCAAAAGTTTTGGCCAAAAGACTTCTTGATATAATCAAATAGAAAGCAATAATTGTAATGGTTAGATTAACAAGAATAGTTTGGAATTATATGAACTTTTAGACTATAGGAGTTTTACTGGAAATAATGCAATTTACAAATTATGCTCTCAAAAAGATTTTTGAATTAAATCTAGAATCGTGAAATTGGCTAAGGGGGTTGATGTTGGTTTATGAAGAGGGTTTTGATTTTTGAGGCGAGGTAATTTTTTCTCGAACCTCCATGTTTTTTTTGGATTATTAGGAAAACGAAATCTTATTTTCCTAATATCGATTTTTTTCAACTTCATAATAAATTTTAACCCAATGTATATGTGTAGAAGTAATGAATTTTATCCTCTTACTCTATAACATATAATCTTTTTAATCTATTGGGTGCCTATGTTTACGGAACGAAATCTTATTTCCATTGACATATGATCTTTTTAGGATAACAATTTTATCATGCCAAGTTGGTCATGATAAGGAAGGTGAGAAAAGAAAACAAGATTTTTTATTAAAAAACAATTTTGAGAGCAACCTTAATAAATTGTAAGTTCCAAATTTTCAGAAATATAAAAGTAAACATAATTGAATCCTATGGTCGTTATTGTCTAACATAATACACGTGCTCCTATCAATGAAAAATTAGAAGTAGTGACTAAAACGAGTTCGCTATTTTTAACAAAGCATAATGAATTCTTTAAAACTTAACCCCGAATATTTAAATTTTTCAATCAATAATTAACAAACAAATAACAAACAAATAATTAATAAAATTCACATATAAATAAACTCAAAGCAAAATTTTTGGATAGCAAGAAAATTAAGGATGTTATATTTGATTTATTTGTTTCAAAATATATTATTTTTTTGTTTTTTTAGAGTTTTTGTGTTTTTTTTATTTTTTTTATTTTTTATTTATTTTTTTTGTATTTTGGTTTTGTTTTACTCAAATTTTTTTGAATTTTTGTTTAGTTTTCCTTTTTTTTTGAATTTTTTTTTTGTTTTGAACTTATTATCTTTTTTTTAGATTTTTAAGGTTTTGCGGAAAGTGCGAGAAAAAGAGACGGTATTTACAAGAATGAGAGAGAAAAGGAAGGGGGAGAGAGAAGATTATTTACAAAAATATTTACACAGATTTTTACAAAATGAAAACAGAAATGTTTTGGAATTTTGGTTTTATAATTTTTTTGAAGTTTTTGTTTTATAATAAATTTTTTTTTTGAATTTTTTGTTTTACAATTTTTTTGGGATTTTTGGTTAAAAAGACATAAAACAAAAACATTTTAAAGACAAAAAAAAACTTAGGTTTTTGGGATTTTGTTTTCATTTTTAAATTTTTTTGAAGTTTTTGTTATTTTTATAGTTTTTTTTGTTCGTATATTTTTTATGTTTAAAGTGCAGAAAATAGAAAGACAGTGAAGAAAATAGAAATACAGTGCAGAAAATAGAAATATGAAACAGAAAGCGAGAAAACACAAAAACTTGATTGGCCCGCGAACAGACTCTTACTGTGGTTGGTTCGGTGAGTCGATCGCCGCGGGCTTGCTAGATGAGGCAAGTACACCTATCGTAAGTAGTACTCGATATTCGGGAGAATACCGAGGTCGTATTATTCCCGGGAACGGGTTGATTACCCCTACTCCTCCGAAAACACTATTATTTTACCGAAATAGTAAGTTGAGGGTTTTAATTAAAATAAGATAAACTAGATTTTAAGAAAATAGTCGACGAAGAGATAACTCCCGGTATCGAATTGCGTTAGGATTAAAAATGGATTTGAATAACTAGATATCAAAAGTTTCAATTTAATTAAAGCGGAAACTTGGCCGTGGAGGTTCAAAATAATGAGCTCACCTAACTCTAGGAATATCGCTTACCTAGACATTAAGGCTATTCGGCCGGGCTCTCGTCCGACGAAGGATTCCCCTTAATGCCCGCAGTACGCTAAGAACCTCGTTATTGGGTAGGGAACCCAATCCGATAGAGTTAGCGCGCCTCCTCTCTCGAGGGTTAGTGCGGAACTCTATTTACCCAGTGGTGATCTGTCCATACGCACGGCCTCTCGGCTAGCTAGCGTATGGATAACGGAAATAGAGCCCACACATCGATATGTGGGTCTACGCATCGTTAACCCGGGGTAAACCTTAAGTTTTTTTATTAAATCGAAAAATTAGACATTTGGTTATTTAAAACATTTTAGATCCCAAAGCTCTTCGATACCGAGGGCTAAAAGCAATTAGCCACTCATCGGAATGGGGATAGCTTATATGTTTGGTTATGCGAGCGTTCTAAACTATTCGCTGAAAGGTTATAAAGAAAATAAGAAGAAAAGTAAAATATCCTAACATTAGAAAAGTTATGACAAATAAACACACCCGCACTCATTCAGACATTTAACAAGAGACAGAAATAAAACTAAGTTACACATACGAGAAAATTGCATAATTAACATTTGCAGGTCCCACTCAAACGAGTGGGGGAGGGAAATAAAAGCTGAAAAGTGCAGTATTGAAATTTCAAGTCCCACTCAAACGAGTGGGGGCGGAAAATAAAAGATGAAAATTGCAAGTCCTACTCAAATGAGTAGGACTGAAATGAAAGCGAGTCCTATTCAAATGAGTAGGAGAAAATAAATGCGATTACAGGGCTTTCTTAAATATTTACATCAAAATAAGGTCCGACCATTTAACTCCTAGCGAGTAGGCGGAAAATCAAATCCAGCCATTTAACTCAAGTGAGTAGGCGGAAAAATAAAGAATGCAAATTACAAGTCCTACTCAAACGAGTAGGACTGAAAATACAGATCAACCATTTAACACAAGTGAGTAGGCGGAAAAATAAAAGCTACAAACACTTGCTTGAATAAAATCCGGCCAATTAACTCAAATGAGTAGGCGGAAAAATAAAAATAACACACGCACTCTACTTGAATAAAATCCAGCCAATTAACTCAAATGAGTAGGCGGAAAAATAAAAACAACACACGCACTCTACTTGAAAGTAACTACTCACGCACTCGACATAAATAAACACACACGCAGACACTTGCATAATTTAACTTAGGAGCTGAAAAATATCTCATACACGCACACACTTGTGCTAAAATAATTGGAAAAATCAAAGTTATCGAAAAATTAAAATGACTGCATTTCTACCACTGGAATGCAGTAGAAATGCATAAAAAGGCAAAATAAAAATTGTTTGAGCAAAAAGTTTTCAAATTAAAGTGAGAAAGGCAAGTGCCCGAAAAATTAAAACGTTTACATTTTTACCGTTAGATTTTGATAGAAATGCTTAAAAAGTGAAAATAAAAATTGTTCGAGCGAAAATATTTTTTTTAATTACTTAAAATGAAAGTTGATGAAAAATAAAAATAACAATTTATACATTCCTATAGCCTTGTAAAATGGTTTAAAAAGTGGGAGTAAGCTAAAAAGAAGCAATAGTTTTATAATTAAAACAAAGTAAAAGCTAAGTTAAGAGGGGTGAAAACCACCTTTTTAAAGTTTTACAAGTTCATAAGAACGCATTTTAAAGCATGAAAATCCTAGGTCTAACCAATTTTTAAGAGTTTGAGAATGAAATCGGCCATAATAACGGCTATAAATTTTGTTATAATTGAAAAGAAAACAAGAACATTTTCATTTTAAAACATGAAAGTGTATAAGATTGATGAAAAGGAGGCCTTAAGGGAAAATTCAGAGCATATAAGGATGAGAAAAATATCTATTTTATTAATAAAATAAGTTGATTACAGGAGCTTAAACAAACTAACTTCAAAAAGGGGGGAGAGAATCCTTACATAGTACTAAAGCAGCTCTAATGGCAGCCCATATACATCAAAATGGTTCGGATTTTTGGAACCCTGAACTCATACAGCAGCTGCCCTTAAATAGGCAAAAATTTCCAAGTACACGCCCTCCGACACGGGCGTGTCGGGGTGCGTGTCATCACTATTTTACAGTGGATTTCGGTGAAGCGACGGATTTGACGGCGATTTGACTTTGCGGCCGAAAACGCGGCGGTCACGCCCCAGGTCACGGCGTGACGGTGGGCGTGTCCTTCGGCGATTAAAGGCGTTGTTGACTTCGGGAGTTGCCAGCGACGGTTTGTCGGGATGACACGGGCGCGTCGAATCATTGAACATGGGCGTGTCCCTGTAGGCTTCGACGAACGTTGAGCGCGAATCGTCGACCTGGCTGGCACGGGGCGTGTCGGGCGAACACGGGCGTGGCGTACATCGGACACGGGCGTGTCTGTCTTGGTTCGACGAACGTCGAGGTGAAATCGTCGAGCGGGAATAACACGGGCTTGGTCACGCCCCATGTCGGATTGACACGGGCGTGTGGCCGGGCGTGTCAGGCTTTTCTCTTCAAAATTGGCTGCTTCACGGGATTTTGAGCTGTAAAGCCCGGGTCACTGGCGTGACCAATATGTCACGGGCGTGACATGGCATATTTTTGCAGATTTTGATTTTTTTTCCTAAAAAATAAAATAAAACAAGTTAGTATAATATTTAGAAAAATAGGAGCATTTTATTGAATAAAAACAAGTAGAAATGAGAAAAATAAATGAAAACGACTTAAGTAATGTACATAAAAATAGGTATATTTATAATTCATCAAATACCCCCATACTTAAACTTTTGCTATTCTAGAGCAAAAGTTTGAGATGAACTTATAAGGAATAGAAAAAACTCTAAGTTTAGCTACCGCTTAATCAATTATAAGAGATCTAAATAAATAAATGGGGTGTAAGAGTTAAGTCCTAAATGTATGAAGATGATTTAAATAGCGCAAAAGTTTTGTTCAAAAGACTTCTTGATATAATCAAATAGAAAGCAATAATTGTAATGGTTAGATTAACAAGAATAGTTTGGAATTATATGAACTTTTAGCGTATAGGAGTTTTACTGGAAATAATACAATTTACAAATTATGCTCTCAAAAAGATTTTTGAATTAAATCTAAAATCGTGAAATTGGCTAAGGGGGTTGATGTTGGTTTATGAAGAGGGTTATGATTTTTGAGGCGAGGTAATTTTTTCTCGGACCTCCATGTTTTTTTGGATTATTAGGAAAACGAAATCTTATTTTCCTGATATCGATTTTTTTGAACTTCATAATAAATTTTAACCCAATGTATTTGTGTAGGAGTAATGAATTTTATCCTCTTACTCTATAACATATAATCTTTTTAATCTATTGGGTGCCTATGTTTACGGAACGAAATATTATTCCCATTGACATATGATCTTTTTAGGATAACAATTTTATCATGCCAAGTCGGTCATGATAAGGAAGGTGAGAAAAGAAAACTAGATGTTTTATTAAAAAACAATTTTGAGAGCAACCTTAATAAATTGTAAGTTCCAAATTTTCAGAAAGATAAAAGTAAACATAATTGAATCCTATGGTCGTTATTGTCTAACATAATACACGTGCTCCTATCAATGAAAAATTAGAAGTAGTGACTAAAACGAGTTCGCTATTTTTAACAAAGCATAATGAATTCTTTAAAACTTATCCCCGAATATTTAAATTTTTCAATCAATAATTAACAAATGAATAACAAACAAAGAATTAATAAAATTCACATATAAATAAACTCAAAGTAAAATTTTTGGATAGCAAGAAAATTAAGAATGTTATATTTGATTTATTTGTTTCAAAATATATATATTTTTTGATTTTTTAGAGTTTTTGTGTTTTTTTATTTTTTTTATTTATTATTTCTTTTTTTTTGTATTTTGGTTTTGTTTTACTCAATTTTTTTTTGAATTTTTTTTTAGTTTTCCTTTTTTTTTTATTTTTTTTTGTTTTGAACTTATTTTCTTTTTTTTTAGATTTTTAAGGTTTTGCGGAAAGTGCGAGAAAAAAAGACGGTATTTTCAAGAATGAGAGAGAAAAGGAAGGGGGAGAGAGAAGATTATTTACAAAAATATTTACACAGATTTTTACAAAATTAAAACAGAATTTTTTTGGAATTTTGGTTTTATAATTTTTTTGAAGTTTTTGTTTTATAATAATTTTTTTTTTGAATTTTTTGTTTTACAATTTTTTTGGGATTTTTGGTTAAAAAGACATAAAACAAAAAACATTTTAAAGGAAAAAAAAAACTTAGGTTTTTGGGATTTTGTTTTCATTTTCAAATTTTTTTGAAGTTTTTGTTATTTTTATAGTTTTTTTTGTTCATATATTTTTTATGTTTAAAGTGCAGAAAATAGAAAGACAGTGAAGAAAATAGAAATATAGTGCAGAAAATAGAAATATGAAAAAGAAAGCGAGAAAACACCCCCATACTTAAGTTCAACATTGTCCCCAATGTTGTAACGTAAGTATGCGGAACAAAACAGGTAAGATAATATATACAAAGAAAAGAAAGAGATGGGGGGTAGAAGCTTCCCTGATAGGAGGTGGTGAAGACGCAGTTTAGTAACCCTGCATTAGGAAGAAAGATAGCAAAGAAAAAAAGTAAAGAGATAGCGAAAAAGATAAACATGGGGTGCCTCCCAGGAGCGCTTTGTTTATAGTCGCGTAGCTTGACTATGTTGGTGGTTTATATATCCAGGAGGGTTATGGATTCTAAATTACCGCTGTAACGCCCCCGATTTTCCGATGATTTTATTTGCTTGGGAACGTCAGATTTATGACGTCGTGGCGTTACTTTTAACGTCGATTTGACGGCGCGATGTCGCTAAGGCAATTTCGCGTCCGTGCGGTCGAGTAGGCCGAATTCTTGTTATAATGGTAAGATTTTGCATTTGGAATTTAAGTTAAGTAATTTTGGACTTGCTCGTCAAGTTTCATCGCAATCCGAGCATTTTTGGAGTCTCGGCGCGCGATTGAAATTTTGGATTGTTTATGTTTGCCGTATACTTTGAAAAATTAATATCTCGGAAATGGCTCATCGGATTGTGGTTTTGACTTCGCCGTTGAGTTCGTAGCGTCAGTGTTTGCCGACGGTGTGAGTTTTGTTTAATTCGGCGCTCGTTCGGGCTTTCGTAGTGAGTCGTCTCGAGAAGCTATGGTTCTACTCGATTAGCCCGTTTTAGAGTTTTACTCGGGTGCCTTTTTGAGGGTCAAAACGGTGTTGTATCAAAATATGGTCAACATGAAATTTGTTCGTCGCGACAATATCTACAACTTTTATGTTGACCACGTTTCGATTTGAGATCGTTTTAAACCCCTAATTCCGTTTTGTCTGCAATAACTCGAGTGGTGGGCTGCTACTCGAGTATATGCTTCTTCTACTCGAGTAAGTCATGTTTTTACACGAGTAATGAGCCCCTACTCGAGTATATTGTGTTACTACTCGAGTAGGTATGTTATTACTCGAGTAGGTAGGTTACTACTCGAGTAGGTATGTTGTTACTCGAGTAGGTATGCTGCTACTTGAGTAGGTATGCTGCCACTCGAGTAGGCTGTTTTCTGTCTGCGTTCAGAGGCCGTTTTGAGGGTCAAAACGGCATTGTATCAAAAACTGGTCAATATGAAATTTGTTCGTCTCGATGAGATATACAACTTTCATGTTCACCACGTTTCGATTTGAGGTCGTTTTAAATCTCTAATTCCATTTATTCTGCAATAACTCGAGTGGTGGGCTGCTACTCGAGTATATGCTGCTTCTACTCGAGTAAGTCATGTTTTTACTCGAGTAATGAGCCTCTACTCGAGTATATTGTGTTACTACTCGAGTATGTATGTTATTACTCGAGTAGGTATGTTACTACTCGAGTAGGTATGCTGTTACTCGAGTAGGTATGCTGCTACTCGAGTAGGTATGCTGCCACTCGAGTAGGCTGTTTCAGTCTGTGTTCAGAGGCCGTTTTGAGGGTCAAAACGGCATCATATCGAAAAATGGTCAACATGAAATTTGTTCGTCTCGACGAGATCTACAACTTTTATGTTGACAATTGTTCTCGCAAAATCGCTCGAAATAAACCGTTTTTGACAAAACTTTTTATAAACATATATATTTATATATATATATTCTTGGACTTAGGTTTTAGAACCAAAATTCATCTTCTCCGTTATTTTTCTCCCGAACCAGAGCAGCGAGCGAGAGAGAGAGTTTCTTTTTCGTGAATCTTCCGGTCGCAGCCGACGGTTCTCCGGTGCTCGAAATCTTCAACCGAACTTAGATCTGGAAAGCTCTCGCCGAGAGTTACGCTATCGTGGTAATTTCTTCCCCGTTCCTTGAGTTTTTTCGTTAGGGTTTTTCGGCCCTAATCCCTTTTCCACCATTTTTGTCTAGATCTCAACCTCTCCCGCATCCTTTTGCCCCGATCTACGACGTGGAGTGATTCGGTTGACTTTTCCGGTAAAAACAAGGCAAGTGGTGGTTTCTCCTCGTTTCTCCTTGTCCGATTCGATGGTAACGGATATGTTTTTCACATCCCCTAACATTTTCTACAATTATTCTTCCAAATTATTGCTATTATTAACCGCTCTGTTGATCACATGTCATTATGATGTTTTGTCGTGCTAAACTCGATCTTGTCTATTTATGTTTAATCGTTCTTGAAGTGTTTTAGCGATGGTTTAAGTACCTTAGCTCTCGTTATCAAACGTTTTAGAGTTTAATTAGGGTTGTAAATCGTTCCTAAGGGTTGATCAACCGCGTCTTGAGTTCGATAATGTCTAGTAGAATCTGTCGAGCCAAATCCCGAGATATTTTGTGTTGTGGTTTCTTTGGGTTCTTAAATGCGAGAGTTGGTGGGAGATTCCACCTCTGCTGTGTTTGTCACCTTCATTAGTGCCCTGTGGAAGTCTACCTGGTTTTTGGTTGTCTACAGTGTATGGTGGAGAGTATAAGACTCCCTCGCAGTTAGACGGATTATATATCCGTTTTGTTTCTTTTTGGGGGGTGTGTCCAAGAGTGACCACTTCGCCCGTGCCTTTTGGGGGGGGGTGTCCAAGAGTGACCACTTCGCCCGTGCCTTTGGGGGGTGTGTCCAAGTGCGACCACTTCGCCTGTGTTTTTGGGTGGTGCGTCCAAGAGTGACCACTTCACCAGTGTGTTCGGGTAGAGTCGACCACAGGTGCCTAATAAGATTTTTTTTTGTATTTTTCTTTCTGGTGAAATAACCATGTAGCCACCTTATAGCCTTGTGCATCTGGTGCACCCTTGTGGACGTGAAAAATCACGAAGGAGTTCTTTTCCTATTGATGCCCTATTTTCTTTTGTACTTTACTTCAGTGCTTTTGGTCTTGGGTTGGTACCCCTGTTGACCTTTGTTTATTTTAGCTTATTACTTTTCCTGCCATTACTTGTACCTTCTTGCTGAGGTATTCTGTTTTTTTAGAATGCCTCAGGTTCAGAGCTGTATCAGTTAGCATTGCCGGTGTTGGATTTCTGGCGGCAGTGTTGGTCGTGGTTGTTGCCTCGTTATAGCGAGATAGTTTGTTGTTGGTTTTGTTTTTACTAGTTCAGACATACTTTTGTACGTGGGTTCGTGTCAGCTTGTTGGCGTCCACTGATTGTTAGTTGTTGATACTTGCTAGCTGCTCATTTATTTAAAAGTGGATGTTTTACTTGCTCTCTGGGAGGATCTATGCTATAAATGCATGTTAGGTATTTTAAACTATAAAACCTACTACTACTACTTCATGCATTGCATAATTTGAAACTCTAACTTGTTATTTTTGGCGACCGTAAAAGCTATCTTCCCCACTATAATAAATTTAGAGTCTTGCATAGCATGAGTTGTCCTTTAGAGACGTTTTCACTCATTTAGGATGTTTGAGTTAATTTAATCAAGTATTTTTCCACAGCGTATAATATATTTTGATTCGTGGACTAGATGAGCCACTAAGCCGAGGGATACGACTAACTTCTGCACTTAACTGATTTTCCTTATAATAACTTAAAAGGAACTTTTCTTCATGATTAGTTTGGTGTCTGCCTGAGCGTCCGCAGTTATCCCCTGCTGACGTGCCATCATGACGCGTATTTTCCCTTACTCTGATAAGCCTTATTTGCGGTGAAAATGCGGGTTGTGACAGTTGGTATCAGAGGGAGGTTGCTTGACAATTTGTCGGGCAACCTTTCCTTGTTGGTATTAGGTGTTTAGCATCATATCATACCACACACCGTTATGTCATCAGCACGTCTCGGCTGAAGCACGAACACTACACTCATAGCATAACATGAAGTATATGGGGCATATTATGTAGTATGGGATGCATAATATGTGTCTGTATATGGATCCACCTTAAGGGCAACATGTGAGAGTTATGTAGTATGGGATGCATAACCTCACCACATGAATGCGACTAGCACGTTTCTTTTTTGTTGCATGAGAATGTCATGTAGTATGGGATGCATAACATTTTCATGTGTACGCCGCTCATAACATGCATTAGGGATTTTTTTAGAATGCATTGCACAATCATGCATAGCATAACCTTGCATAAGCACAACGTGCCAAGCTAAAGATTGCAGGATGACATATGTACACACATGGTTTTAAATCAGAAAATGAATATAAAAAAACATGCATTCATGTCAGAGGCACAAGAGTCAATTGGATGAGACGATATCATCCTAAGTAGGACATAACATCATTATAAAATCCCAGAGCAAGTTACAGCGTAAGCAAGTGTCTTTTAAGTATGGTCTGAACTAAGTGGTGTAGTCCTAGTTTAAGCTAGAGTTTTAATGAGGTGTTACGTGTTTTTTTAGAATGTCGCATGAGTATGTTACGACCAGGTCGACTTCCCAGTCTGAGGGTGAGTCGTCAGGTACGCGGGGTGAGGCGATGATTGTTGAACTACGCTAGAGCATGGTGACCATGGAAGGTCAGATCGTGGCAATGCAAGCACAGTTGCAGGCATTATTGACTACCACCTTAGGACAGCATCCTGGTGAGCAAACCCCCGTAGCGATTGGGTATGAGAGTGAGATCAGTAAATTTAATAAGTTTGCTTCTGAGTTGAGAGCTGCTGAGGAGCGCAGGGTTAAAGGTTTCTTGGGAGGTCTCCAAAATGACATTCAGCAGTTCGCCAATACTTACCAGTCTGAGACTAATGCGAGGATAGTAGAAGTTGCTCTTGAAGTTGAGACCATTGGATAAGCTAATGATCGTGATATGATACCGAGGAAAGAGAAGAGGAAGGGTGTCGAGCATGGAAGCTCTAGGGCATCTGTCCCTTCTTCAAAAAAAAAGTGGAGAAATATGTAGCTTCTGTGGTCGACCTGGCCACCTTTTCGAAAGGTGTTTCAAGAGAAGTGCCACACAAAATAAGCAGCGGGTGCTCGACATCCAAGGAGTACCTAAGGGAGATCGGGTGTGCACGTTCTGCTCAAAGAAGGGACATGACGTGAGTCATTGCTGGTTGAAGGAAAAGACTTGCTTCCAGTGCGGGCAGAAGGGACACCTGAAGACTTCGTGCCCCCAGGCTCAGTCCCCACTGCAGCCGGCCCCGCCACGGGCTCTACCGCTGCCACAAAATCAGGACAAAGGAAAAGGTAAACTGATCGCGACGACTGAAGAAGAAACTCAGTCTTCAACACAAGTGATTTCAGGTTATGTTCTATCTGGTTTTGTTATTGATTGAATAAGTATGTATACGATTTTATAAGTAAATTAAGGTAAAGAACCGTTGGGAGCGTGTTCCTTTTGATTGTGTCGCTACCCACCCATTCGTGGTTAGGCCCTTTATAGAGCATCATGGTTTGACCCTCGATCAGGTTGGTGACGTGTTTTGTGTCAAGTTTCCTTCTGGTGCTTCTGTGGTATCGGACGAAGATATTCAGGGTTGTCCGATTTAGTTATTTGTTTTTCTAGTGGTTGATGATTTAAAGGTGATAGACCTGGAAGGTTTTGTGTAGTCTTAGGCCTGTACTGGTTGTCTAGGCATGACTCTGTTACCCAGTGTAAGGTTAAGCGCTTGGACTTCAAGATGGACGACGGTCAACCCAGGAGTGGTTATGGTTATCCGCGTCAGGCTTCTCCAGTTATTTCTGCGGTATGTGCTCGGAGGCTTTTAGCTTCTGGGTGTTTTCTTATTTGGTTCCAGTTCTGGAAACCAAGGTAGGTTTACCGTGTCTAGAGGATGATGTCTTGGTGTATTCCCGCAATGCTGAGGATCATACTCAGCATTTGCTTTTGATTTTGTCGACCCTGAGGGAGCATAAGCTATATGCGAAGTTGAGCTAGTGTGAGTTTTGGCTACCCCAGGTTTCCTTCTTGGTCATGTTGTAAGCAAGGGCGGTATTTCGGTTGATCCGACCAAGATTTCTGTCGTGATGGAATCGGAGAGACCTTCCACACCCAAGAAGATTATGAGTTTCTTGGGCATGGCTGGCTATTATAGAAGATTCATGTAGGGGTTTTCGGTGTTGTCTGCTCCTCTAACTAGACTTACTCAGAAGAATATTGCTTTCATTTGGAGCGATAAGTGCGAAGAGGCTTCCCAAGAGTTGAAGAAGGTATTATGTACTGCTCCGATTTTAACCTTACCTACAGAAGGAGTTGAGTATACTGTGTATGTTGACGCGTCACACATCGGACTTGGTTGTGTTCTAATGCAAGATGGTAAGGTGATCGCGTATGCACCAAGGCAACTAAAGATCCACGAGAGAAACTATCCTACGCATGATTTGGAAGTTTACTGCCGTAATTTATGCGCTGAAGCTTTGGAGACACTTATTACATGGTGCATTGTGCAAGATCTATACAGATCATAAGAGTTTGAAGTACGTCTTCACTCAGAAAAAACTAAATTTGCGCCAGCGTCGGTGGTTAGAATATGTGGCGGATTATGAAGTGGAAATTCTTTATCATCCAGGAAAGGCTAATGTAGTAGTCGATGCCTTGAGTAGAAAGACCGCTAAGATTTTTAATCTGTCGGTGCAGTCCTTGGTAGAAGAATTTTTGTTGATGGATATTGAGGTTGGGAGTAGTACCGTGCCTGCTAGTCTAGAAGCAGAAGAACCCTCTTGTATTTCCCTTACTCGAGCACATCAGAAGGATGATCCGGACTTGTTACATCTCCGGAATAGAACGGTGAAGGGAGAGCTACCCGATTTCTCTGTGGATGAGTTGGACACCCTGAAGTATCGGGGTAGATTTTGCGTCCCCGCCTTTGACGATATTCGAGCTAAGATCTGCGCTGAAGCTCATGGTTCCAGTGTAGCCTACCATCCAGGCTCCATAAAGATGTATAAAGATCTGAAGCAAATTGTTTGGTGGTCAGGGATGAAGAACGACATCACAAAGTTTGTATCAGAATGTTTTACATATCAGCGTGTTAAGGCTGATCATAGAAGGCCTGGTGGTAAGTTGACACCTCTTGATATTCCAAGTTGGAAGTGGGAAAGTTTTCAATGGATTTTATCACCGGTCTGCCAAAGTCTCCCCATGGGCATGACTCCGTTTGGGTGATAGTCGACAGATTGACAAAGTGTGCTCACTTTGTTCCATTTAAGATTGGGTACTCGATGAAGAAGATAGCTGAGTTATATCTTGAGGAGGTCATCAGGTTACATGGTGTGCCTGTTAGCATCGTATCAGATCGGGACTCTAGATTTACGTCTCGCTTTTGGAAGAGTTTACAGGAGGGGTTGGGTACCGATTTAAGGTATTCCACCGCCTATCATCCTCAGATTAATGGTCAGACGGAAAGAGTAAATCAAATCGTAGAAGATATGATCAGGTGTTATATTTTGTATCATGGTGGTGTTTGGGATGAGCGTCTCAGACTCATGGAGTTTGCTTACAATAACAGTTAACAAGAGAGTCTGCAGATGGCTCCGTTTGAGTCCTTGTATGTGAGGCGTTGTAGAACCCCTCTATTTTGGGCTGAAGTTGGTGAGAGACCATTGTTAGGTCCGGAAGCCCTTGAAGAGATGAATTGTGCTGTGACTCATATTCGAGAAAAGCTTCGTGTGGCTCAAGAACGCTATGAGAAATATTCTAATCTTCGAAGGGTCGATCGGGAGTTTGCGGTTGGATACTTGGTGTTTCTGAAGGTTTCTCCAATGTCCGGTGTTAAAAGATTTGGTAGGAACCACAAGTTAGACCCCCGGTATGTGGGAACTTTCTAGATTCTTGAGCGCATCGGAGTGTCGGCTTATAGGTTGGAATTGCCTGCGACCTTCCCTGGTGTCCATGATGTATTCCATGTGAGCCAGTTGCGGAAATGTGTTCATAATGATCGTCAAGTACTCGACTCGATACCCCAGATTCAGCCCAACCTTACTTATGTGGAAGAACCTGTTCGTGTTCTGGATTTTCAAGAGAGGGTGTTGTGGAGAAAGACCATCCCTACGGTCAATATTCTTTGGAGAAATCAAGACGTCGAGAGCGCGACGTGGGAATTGGAATCGGCTATGAGGGGATCTCACTCGCACCTCTTCTCTTAGTTTCAGGTATGTTGTTATGTTTTCAGTTATGTTTGATTTTATCGTTTTGATTGGTTTTGGAGTTGTGTTAAGTTTCAGGACGAAACTTATTTTTAGGAGCAGTGACTGTAACGCCCCCGATTTTTCGATGATTTTATTTGTTTGGGAACGTCAGATTTATGACGTCGTGGCGTTACTTTTAACGTCGATTTGACGGCGCGATGTCGTTAAGACAATTTAGCGTCCGTGCGGTCGAGTAGGCTGAATTCTTGTTGTAATGGTAAGATTTTGCATTTGGAATTTAAGTTAAGTAATTTTGGATTTGCTCGTCAAGTTTCATCGCAATCCGAGCATTTTTGGAGTCTCGGCGCGCGATTGAAGTTTTGGATTGTTTATGTTCGCCGTATACTGTGAAAAATTAATATCTCGGAAATGGCTCGTCGGATTCTGATTTTGACTTCGCCGTTGAGTTCGTAGTGTCAGTGTTTGCCTACGGTGTGAGTTTCGTTTAATTCGGCGCTCGTTCGGGCTTCCGTGCTGAGTCGTCTCGAGAAGCTATGGTTCTACTCGATTAGCCCGTTTTAGAGTTTTACTCGGGCGCCTTTGTTGAGGGTCAAAACCGCATTGTATCAAAATATGGTCAACATGAAATTTGTTCGTCTCGACGATATATACAACTTTTATGTTGACCACTTTTCGATTTGAGGTCGGTTTAAACCCCTAATTCCGTTGTTTCTGCAATAACTCGAGTGGTGGGCTGCGACTCGAGTATATGCTGCTTCTACTCGAGTTAGTCATGTTTTTACACGAGTAATGAGCCCCTACTCGAGTATATTGTGTTAATACTCGAGTAGGTATGTTATTACTCGAGTAGGTAGGTTACTACTCGAGTAGGTATGCTGTTACTCGAGTAGGTATGCTGCTACTCGAGTAGGTATGCTGCCACTCGAGTAGGCTGTTTTCTGTCTGCGTTCAGAGGCCGTTTTGAGGGTCAAAACGGCGTCGTAGCAAAAACTGGTCAATATGACATTTGTTCGTCTCGACGAGATCTACAACTTTCATGTTCACCACCTTTTGATTTGAGATAGTTTTAAACCTCTAAGTCCGTTTATTTTGCAATAACTCGAGTGGTGGGCTGCTACTCGAGTATATGCTGCTTCTACTCGAGTAAGTCATGTTTTTACTCGAGTAATGAGCCTCTACTCGAGTATATTGTGTTACTACTCGAGTAGGTATGTTATTACTCGAGTAGGTATGTTACTACTCGAGTAGGTATGCTGTTACTCGAGTAGGTATGCTGCCACTCGAGTAGGTATGCTGCCACTCGAGTAGGCTGTTTCAGTCTGTGTTCATAGGCCATTTTGAGGGTCAAAACGGCATTGTATCGAACAATGGTCACCATGCAATTTGTTCGTATCGACGAGATCTACAACTTTCATGTTGACAATTGTTTGATTTGAAGTCATCCTAGCCCTCTATTTTGGGTTCCCGCAAAACCGCTCGAAATAAACCGTTTTTGACAAAACTTTTTATAAATATATATATATATATATATATATATATATATATATATATATATATATATATATATATATTCTTGTACTTAGGTTTTAGAACAAAAATTCATCTTCTCCGTTATTTTTCTCCCGAACCAGAGCAGCGAGCGAGAGAGAGAGTTTCTTTTTCGTGAATCTTCCGGTGGCCGCCGACGGTTCTCCGGTGCTCGAAATCTTCAACCGAACTTAGATCCGGAAAGCTCTCGCCGAGAGCTACGCTATCGTGGTAATTTCTTCCCCATTCCTTGAGTTTTTTCGTTAGGGTTTTTCGGCCCTAATCCATTTTCCACCATTTTTGTCTAGATCTCAACCTCTCTCATATCCTTTTGCCCCGATCTACGACGTGGAGTGATTCAGTGGACTTTTTCGGTAAAACCAAGGCAAGTGGTGGTTTCTCCTCGTTTCTCCTTGTCCGATTCGATGGTAACGGCTATGTTTTTCACATCCCCTAACATTTTCTACAATTATTCTTCCAAATTATTGATATTATTAACCGCTCTGTTGATCACATGTCGTTATGATGTTTTGCCGTGCTAAACTCGATCTTGTCTATTTATGTTTAATCGTTCTTGAAGTGTTTTAGCGATGGTTTAAGTACCTTAGCTCTCGTTATCAAACGTTTTAGAATTTAATTAGGGTTGTAAATCGTTCCTAAGGGTTGATCAACCGCGTCTTGAGTTCGGTAATGTCTAGTAGAATCTGTCGAGCCAAATCCCGAGATATTTTGTGTTGTGGTTTTTTTGGGTTCTTAAATGCGAGAGTTGGTGGGCGATTCCACCTCTGCAGTGTTTGTCACCTTCATTAGTGCCCTGTGGAAGTCTACCTGGTTTTTGGATGTCTACAGTGTATGGTGGAGAGTATGAGACTCCCTCGTAGTTAGACGGATTATATATCCGTTTTGTTTCTTTTTGGGGGGTGTGTCCAAGAGTAACCACTTCGCCCGTGCCTTTTGGGGGGGGGGGTGTCCAAGAGTGACCACTTCGCCCGTGCCTTTTGTGGGGTGTGTCCAAGAGCGACCACTTCGCCTGTGTTTTTGGGTGGTGCGTCCAAGAGTGACCACTTCACCCGTGTGTTCGGGTAGAGTCGACCACAGGTGCCTAATAAGATTTTTTTTTTGTATTTTTCTTTCTGGTAAAATAACCATGTAGCCACCTTATAGCCTTGTGCATCTGGTGCACCCTTGTGGATGTGAAAAATTACGAAGGAGTTCTTTTCCTATTGATGCCCTATTTTCTTTTGTACTTTACTTCAGTGCTTTTGGTCTTAGGTTGGTACCCCTGTTGACCTTTATTTATTTTAGCTTATTACTTTTCATGCCACTACTTGTACTTTCTTGCTGAGGTATTCTGTTTTTTTGGAATGCCTCAGGTTCAGAGCTGTATCAGTTAGCAGTGCCGGTGTTGGATTTCTGGCGGCAGTGTTGGTCGTGGTTGTTGCCTCGTTATAGCGAGATAGTTTGTTGTTGGTTTTGTTTTTACTAGTTCAGACATACTTTTGTACGTGGGTTCGTGTCAGCTTGTTGGCGCCCACTGATTGTTAGTTGTTGATACTTGCTAGCTGCACATTTATTTAAAAGTGGATGTTTTACTTGCTCTCTGGGAGGATTTATGCTAGGAATGCATGTTAAGTATTTTAAACTATAAAACCTACTACTACTACTTCATGCATTGCATAATTTGAAACTCTAACTTGTTATTTTTGGCGACCGTAAAAGCTATCTTCCCCACTATAATAAATTTAGAGTCTTGCATAGCATGATTTGTCCTTTAGAGATGTTTTTACTCATGTAGGATGTTTGAGTTAATTTAATCAAGTATTTTTCCGCAGCGTATAATATATTTTGATTTGTGGACTAGATGAGCCACTAAGCCAAGGGATACGACTAACTTCTGCACTTAACTGATTTTCCTTATAATAACTTAAAAGGAACTTTTCTTCATGATTAGTTTGGTGTCTGCCTGAGTGTCCGCAGTTATCCCCTGCTGACGTGACATCATGACGCGTATTTTCCCTTACTCTGATAATCCTTATTTGCGGTGAAAATGCGGGTTGTGACAACTGCCCACAGGATCGCCTGCTATGTATAATTTTAAGCGATGACCGTTCACTTTAAACAAGCCTTTATCCGGGTGGGAGACGAGTACGGTCCCATAAGGCCAAACCTCTTCAACTTTGAAGGGGTCGGACCAACGTGATCTAAGTTTCCCGGGGAAAAGTCTAAGTCGTGAGTTATAAAGAAGGACAAATCGCCCGGAGAAAATGTTTTTTGGGGCTTGAGTTTTCGGTCGTGATAAAACTTAGAACGCTCCTTATAGAACTTATTGCTCTTGTAAGTGTTGGCATGCCATTCATCGAGCTCGTTTAGTTGCAGTTTAATATTTTGGGCGGCTAAGTTAGCGTCAAGATTTAAAAGTTTTAAAGCCCAAAGTGCGCGATGTTCTAATTCTACGGGTAGATGACACGCTTTGCCGTACACTAATCGATATGGCGTACAACCAATTGCGGTTTTGTATGCGGTACGATAAGCCCACAATGCATCGTCGAGTTTGATGGACCAATCTTTCCTATTAAGTGAAACGTTTTTCTCTAATATGCGCTTTATCTCTCGATTTACTACCTCTACTTGGCCACTAGTTTGCGGTTGTTAGGGGGTGGCAAGTTTGTGCGTGACGCCGTATCTAGCTAACGTCTTAGCCATCTGGGTGTTGCAGAAATGCGTTCCCCTATCGCTTACAATAGCGCGCGGAGTGCCGAAGCGCGAGAATAGTTTTTTAAGAAATGTAACGACGACTCGCGCATCGTTGGTGGGGAGAGCTTGCGCTTCCGCCCACCTCGATACGTAGTCGACCGCTACTAAAATATACATATTTTTGAAAGATGGAGGAAGCGGGGCAACGAAATCTATGCCCCATAAATCGAACACTTCGTACTCTAAAAACATGTTTTGGGGCATCTCGTCGCGACGAGAGATGTTACCCGACCGCTGACAGCTATCGCATGCGCGCACAAAATTGTGAGCGTCTTTGAATAGAGTGGGCCAAAAGAAGCCCGCCTCTAGCGTCTTCTGCGCGGTCCGGTTAGCTTGATAATGCCCACCAGCCGGACCCTCGTGGCAGTGCCTAAGGATTTGCGTGCACTCCACACCCGCGACACATCTTCGGACCGCTTGGTCCGCGCAGATATGAAAAAGAAAAGGGTCCTCCCAAAAGAAATATTTCATGTCAGAAAAGAATTTCTTCTTTTGCTGTCTTGAAAAGTCTTTTGGAAGTACCCTCGCAACTAAATAGTTTGCAAAAGCTACGAACCAAGGCGGGGAAGAAGAACTAGTAGTTATGGCTAGGAGGCGTTCCTCGGGGAATCTGTCATTTATGTCAGATTCGACGAGCGCTTCCGCAACGGGATTTTCTAAGTGGGAGAGGTGATCGGCGGCTAAATTTTATGCGCCCCTCTTATCCCGGATCTCTAAATCGAACTCCTGCAAGAGGAGGATCCATCGAAGAAGGCGGGGTTTGGCATCCATTTTCGCTAACAAATATTTTTAGGCGGAATGGTCGGTAAATACGATAACTTTGGATAGCGTTATATACGAGCGAAACTTATCAAAAGCAAATACCACGGCTAAAAGTTCTTTTTCTGTTGTGGTGTAATTTCCTTGTGCGGAAGTGAGTGTCTTGCTAGCGTAGTAAATAGGATGAAAATATTTGTTTATACGTTGGCCAAGAACGGCTCCTACGACAATATCACTAGCGTCGCACATAATTTCGAACAGAAGGGTCCAATCGGGCGCCACTAAAATAGGTGAATTGATAAGTTTTTGTTTTATGAAATTAAAGGCAGACTCGCATTCGCTATCAAAGACAAAATTTGATTCCATTTCCAAGAGGCGAGTAAGCAGGTTCGTTATTTTTGAAAAATCTTGAATAAAACGCCTATAAAAGCCCGCGTGCCCTAAGAAACTCCTGATAGATTTAACGTTGGAAGGCAGGGGAAGTTTTTCTATAATTTCAAATTTGGCCTTATCGACCTCCATCCCCTTAGACGAAATCATATGGCCGAGAACCAAAACTTCTCGAACCATAAAGTTGCATTTTTCCCAATTTAAAACAAGATGCGTGTCCTCGCATCGCAAAAGGACACAATCTAAATTACTAAGACATGACGGGAAAGAGCTTCCGAAAATAGAGAAGTCATCCATAAAGACTTCCATAATGTCTCCTACCAGCTCGCCAAAGATGGCCAGCATACATCTTTGGAATGTAGCGGGCGCATTGCAGAGGCCAAATGGCATTCTTCGATATGCGAAGGTTCCAAACGGGCAGGTAAAAGTTGTTTTCTCTTGGTCATCGGGGGAAATGGGGATTTGGAAAAACCCCGATAGTCCATCGAGAAATCAAAAATACGGATGACCGGACAAACGCTCTAAAATTTGGTCTAAAAATGGTAGTGGGAAATGATCCTTACGGGTGGCGTCATTTAGTTTTCTATAATCGATGCACACCTGCCAACCCGTAACAGTACAAGTTGGGATGAGTTCATTGTGCTCATTCTCCACTACAGTAAGACCGCCCTTTTTGGGCACCACGTGAATGGGACTAACCCACGTACTATCTGATATGCGATAAATTATCCCCGCATCTAATAATTTAATAATTTCGGCCTTAATGACGTCTTTCATGTTTGGGTTAAGACGTCGCTGCGGATGAATAGTTTTGCGGCAATTATCGAGAAGGAAAATCTTATGGGTGCAGAAAGACGGGTTAATCCCTTTGAGATCAGAAATTTGCCAAGCAATTGCGTGGCGATGTTTAAGCAAAACTCCCAATAAATCGGAAGTCTCCGATTCGCTCAAATGCGAAGAAATGATAACAGGGAGTGTATCATCTTCCCCAAAAAGGCGTATTTTAGTGAATCGGGTAGGGGTTTGAGTTCAAGGCAGGGTGGTTCTTCTAATGAGGTTTTAATTCCTATGTCTTTCTTACCAATTGGTTCGAAAGGCAAGTCTATAGAGGTATCCTCATCGTAGTTAAAATTTTTGACCGCATAAAGATCGTCGTTTAAAAAAGCAGACTGAAAAATAGGGGAAGAACAATCTCCAATATATGTGTCTAAATTATAACAAAAGTCATCGCTCGATGACGAGTCTCCTATGGAGGGATTAATAGAGAAAGTAACTTCGTCATCTCCTACCCGAAGGAGGAGACTACCATTACTAACATCAATTAATGCGCGGTAGGTAGCGAGAAAAGGGCGACTGAGTATAATTGGTACATCGGTGTCCTCCTCGATGTCCAAGATGACGAAGTCTACCGGAAAGATAAACTTATCAACTCAGACAAGTACGTCCTCCACTACCCTGACGGGAAACTTAACCGAGCGATCCGCTTGTTGGATTCGCATTTTAGTAGGGGCCGGAGTGCCCAAACCTAATTTTTGAAAGAGCGAGAACGGCATCAAATTAATGCTCGCGCCTAAATCTGCAAGAGCGTATTTTACTAATATATTGCCAAAAAGTCACGGGATGGAGATGTAACAGCCCAAAGTGCAGAATCAGGAATTTTTGGGTGACACGGCCTGGGACACGGGCGTGTCCCAGGGCGTGTCAGGTGACACGGCCTGCGACACGGGCGTGTCGCAGGGAGTGTCGAGGTTGTGTCGACGATTGGGCTTTGTCTCGACGATTTTTGTTCTCGACGATCCGTCGAGAGGAGGCACACGGCCTAGGACACGGGTGTGTCCAAGGCCGTGTCGCATTCTCGACGAGTTTTTCTCGACGATCGTCGAGTGTCGAGAAGTGCGTGTCGAGTGTTGAACACGGCCTGTGACACGGGCGTGTCACAGGGCGTGTCAAATCAGGCGACGAACTCAGCCCGCCGAAGGATTTCGACAGGGCGTGTCTTTGTGCCGTGTCTGGGCACACGGCCTGGGACACGGGCGTGTCACAGGCCGTGTGAAGTCTCGGGATGATTTGGGATTTTTTTTCCCAGGTACACGGCCACAGACACGGGCGTGTCTGAAGGCGTGTTGGTGACACGGCCCATGACACGGGCGTGTCCCGTGGGCGTGTCACTGGTTTGGATAAGTCGGTTGACCACCGCTTGAGGCACACGGCCTGGCACACGGCCGTGTTCGAGGCCGTGTCGGGTCAAAATCTGTGTTTTTGGCAGAATCGTGGCCGTTCATTCCTTCAGTCTGGATCCAAGGGCTGAAGCTTCTTCTTCTTTTTCCTTAAGGGCCGAAATCAGAGAATGATTTCTCACTTTGCTTTGGCCTTCATCTTTCTTCAAGAGAGAGAAAGAGAGAGAAAAAGGAGGAGGAAGAAGAAAGGGGGCTGCTGCTGGTGGTGCTGCGGTTTACCGACGAGAGATCCGAAGCCAGCGTTGCGGAGGAAACGCTCTTGCGAGTCTTGCAAGCTAGCTTGGAGGCCATGGCACCGAAGCGATCATCAAGGGTAACGACTTTTCTTCCTAGCCATGTGAAGGCTTCCTTTTTGGCATATCTTGTGATTTCCCCCACCAAGAGGTGGCTGATTTTGGCAATCTTTGGGTGGATGCTTGAAATCCCCTTTGTGTTGCATATAGATCCGGAAATGGAGTACGGAATAGGCATGCTGTGTGAAGCCCATCTGGACAGGTTGGTCTGGATTGGTGATGTTGCATACGAACCGGAGAAGACTCCGTGATAAACGTATAGTGTAGGAGTCTACGGGTTATGCCTGCGAAAAGGAGTAGCAGGAAGTACTGGGGTGGTAGCCCAGGAAAATATCCATGTGATGGTTTTGGGTCCAACCTGTGAATGAGGCACAGGTAGTACTGGTGGAACCAGGAATGGCCCTTTTTGTGATGCTTGATGTCATAGGGTGTCCACCTGTGAAGCGAGTCACAGGAAGTACTGGTGTGCCCAGGAAAGACCCCTGACATTTGTGCTTGTGCGGTGTCCACCTGTGGAGAGCGTCACAGGAAGTACTGGTGCGCCCAGGAAAGACCCGCTGTTGCTGTGAGGAAATGGGTATAGTGAAATACCCAGGCTTGAATGCCAGGAACAGGATTGGTGAGACCGACCCGCGCCTTTGATATAGCCATGAGTACGCTGTACTCGGAGAAGGCAAGGCGATTTGAGCAACGGGGGGTGGAGGATCCGACCTGCGCTATGTCCGTCTGACGTGAGACCAAAAAGTGCGGTCTGTTGGAGCGCATAGCAAGAGTCTTTGGCCTGCGCGCCATGACACAACGGGGGGCTACGGGCCATCCCGGTGTCCGAGAACTAACTCCGGCTGCACGCCATGGAGTAAATGCTCAAGAGATTTACCGTTGGGTGATGACCCTGATACGGTGGTGGGTAAGAGGTTGCCAGAACACCAAGAATGTGCCCTGAGTGCACAGACCGTTGGGCCGGGTGGCGAACGGTTGTGATGGCTTGTGTGCGTGAAAGCACCTTTTGATGATATAGCTTGCCATACGTGTGATATGATATGCCTGCAGGGAAAAATACCGCTGCCCCGAGAGAAGGGGTAGGTTCGTTATAATTTGGTCAGCTAAACGCTGACCGTTGCTTTTGTTTGCCACCGGTGGGTGGATTGTCCTTGCACAGGTGCTGGAGAGCCGAGCGGGACGCATAGAGGTTGATGCTCCTGCTGGTGTTGCTGCTGCTATTAGCCCTCGAAGGCTAAGTGTGTTCTTTTGAGTGTTTTCTTTTATTGTGGCCGGCCTGCGCGCCAATCTGTTTTAGGCCACTGTGTGAAATCCATGTAAGGCCATAAGGCCAACTCTTTTGACAGGTTGTAAGACATTCCTATATATATATAATGTGGAGTTTTATATTTGGACATTCATGAGGAGTTCAAGTAGTTTAGGCTTCCGCTAGAATGCTTGTGATAGGTGCGACGCGCTACTCTGATATCATCATGTACCTTCACCGACTGTTTTGTGGTATATCCTGTGGGGCCCCGGCCGGACATTCTAGAATATACCATATGAACGGATGGGGTTGTTACAGGAGAACCGTCCCGTGTCATTTCTTTTTAGGGGCAATTTATTAGTAAGAGCCGCTGAGCAGTCAGCATTAAGAGAAATATGCGAAATATTTTCTAATTTTTGTTTATTGGAAAGAAGTTGTTTTAAGTATTTCGCATATTTAGGCATCTGAGAGATTGCCTCGCAGAAGGGAACATTAATATGAATTTGTTTTAATAATAAAATAAATTTTTCAAATTGCTCGTCCTTACGCTCACTATTAAGTTTATGCGGATACGGCAAGGGCGTTTTAATAATTTTTTCAGTTAAAATTTGTAAAGGTGGCATAACCAAAGAAGGGGGAAGAGGGGTCGGAGGTTAAATATGTACCTAAGGATCGGTCTGTTTTGGATCGATCACCTCCTTTCCGCTACGGAGGGTTATAGCGTTGATATTTTCCCGCAGATTGGGCTTCGTGTTTCCCGGAAGTGCCCCGAGCGCACGCTCGGACATCATTTGCCCAAGCTGTCCAACCTGGTGTTCTAAGTTTTTTAGCGATCCTGTGATGTTCCGGATATTTGACTCGTTGGAAACGATATATTTAGAAAAATTCTCCTCCATCGGGGAGGGTTTTGGAAGAGGGGGAGGCGGCAGAAATCTGGGCGCAAAAGAATTGGGGGGGGGGGGGGGGGGCGCTGCGCATTATTCGGATTGCTCCATGAGAAGTTGGGATGGTTCCTCCAACCCGGATTATAGTTATTGCTATAAGGGTTGTTATTGGGGTTGATGGAAGGTCGCCCAACATTTCCCACGTAGTCTACGAATTCATTTGCTACGCCGGCATTAGGGGGAATCGCCCAAGGCGGAGTGGTGGAGGCAGCAGACATCTCCGCCACCTGCTTCGTCAGCCTTTGAACTTGAAGGGCTAAGTGGGCAGTGGAATCCACTTCGAAGAGGCCGGCCGCCTGCTTGGGACGTCCCCGAGGGACGTTCCATTGGTAGGCGTTCATAGCCATCTCTTCAATAAGAGCTTGGGCAGCCTCGGGGGTCTTATTATTCAAGGTACCCCCGGCAGCCGCGTCAATCATTTGACGCGTCTGATAATTAAGCCCATTATAGAAGATTTGGACCTGCAGCCATGCAGGCAGCGCGTGGTGCGGACACTTGCGGAGGAATTCCTTAAAGCGCTCCCAAGTCTCAAAAAGAGACTCAGAATCGTTCTACACGAACGAAGAAATGTCCGCCCGCAACTTTGCAGTTTTGGCGGGCGGAAAATACTTCGTTAAGAACCGCTCCGCAAGCTCGGCCCAGGTGGTGATGCATCCTCGTGGGAGGGAATTCAACCACGCCTTAGCTTTGGATCTGAGGGAGAATGGAAAAAGGTGCAAACGAATGACGTCATCAGTGACGCCATTAATCTTAAAAGTATCGCAAATCTCTAAAAAACTAGACAAATGAACGCTCGGGTCCTCATCCGGCTGTCCATCGAACTGCACGGCGTTTTGGATCATTTGGATAACGCTCGATTTGATCTCAAAATTATTGTTCGCCACCGTCGGGCGAACAATACTGACCCAGTATCGTCAAAATTTGGCCGGGCGTAATATGACATTGTACGCTCAAGGGTCGCGTTCGGATTGGGGTCAGCCATATCAATGGCAGAGGGTTCTCCGATGGATTCTTCGGGATCCAAAGAGGGATTTCGGCGTTGAGACCGAATACGCGCAAGAGAGCGTTCGATCTCAGGATTGAAATCCAAATTTTCAGACTCCGAAGGCTGTCCACGGGTCATACACCCTAATAAAAAGTAGAAAATTAACTTTTTTTTTGGATTTTGAAGAAAAGTTTTTAAGTTTTTTTTAGTTTTTAGAAATAAAGGTAAAGGTAATAGAGTTCGGATTCGGAATAACAACTCAAAGAGGTCCCCGGCAACGGCGCCAAAAACTTGATTAGCCCGCGGCGATCGACTCACCGAACCAACCTTAGTAAGAGTCTGTTCGCGGGCCAATCAGTCATGAAAACTCAAGCCAAAGAGCTAAATTCTCTCAAGGCTGAAGAGTGCCCTTTGAGAGACGAAGTCGCTAAGACGGACTCACTCAGAGAGAACTTCAATGCTACCATTGAAGAATACAATAAGACTCTCGAGCACCTAGACTTAAAAGAGAAGATCATAAAAGAACTGGAAGCACAACTTGAAGCAGAGAAGAAACTTGTTGAAAGTTTCTCGAAGCCCAAGACTGTCCTTCCGTTCATTTCTGAATTCTCAGCTAAGGCCAAAGGTGCTGGGTTAGGCCATGTTGAAGCTCCTTGTAAATCTTCTAGGAGGAATAAGGCCTAGATAAAGAATAAGGCGGCCAAGAAGGCTTTGGCCAAAGAGAAGGGGAAAGCTTCTCAAGATCAAACTTCTTTTAAGAAGATCGTATTTCCATCAAACGAGTTTGATCTTGACTTGCCCTATGGTCACTTTGCTAGGCCTACTTATGTAGAGCCCAAGTCTCATTACCAGGGATGGACTCGTCTCGTAACTTTGGTGAAAGTGTCTTTAAGGCACCCAATGAAGAAATTACTCTTTAGAGCTATGGCCCTTATAATCATGGTCATAACATCAAGAAGGCACCAAAGGTAAAGCCTATTGTAGAAAACCCTCTCAAGGAGAAGAAGAAATTTTATTGCCATCACCATGAAGATTCTTCCACTAAAATGCTACCCTTGCTAGACCACCATCTCAAAAGGTCAAGAAAGAGATTACATGGCAAAGATACAACAGGTTTGACTGTTAGTGTTGTGGCAAAATTGGTCACTTTGCCATTGACTGCTGATTTAACTCTAGAAATTATGTGACTCCTCAAGTTAGCAATGTGAGGAAGACCAGTCATAATGCTAATACTCGTAGGGGGAGTACTCTAACAAGAGACCAAGGACCCAAACATGTTTGGGTTCCTAAGGCAAATTGATTTGTGATTGCAGGTATGTCCAAAGGCCAACAAAACTCTTATCTAGTACTTGGACAATGGATGCTCTCGACATATGACCGGGATAAGAAGCCTTCTTTAGAACTATTCTCCAGTCTTGAATGGGGCAAAGGTCATCTTTGGACGTTTATACTAAGGAATTACTAAAGGCTATGGTATGATCACTAACAATAGTGTATCCTTCTCAAATGTTGCTTATGTTGAATTATTGTAACACAATCTTAAAATCATACGCCATCTCTGTGATAAAGGATACGTTGTTGAATTTCATGCAGATAAGTGCTTGATAAAATCAGATGATAATATGAAAATGATTCTGTCAGGCACTCGAAGCAGAAATATATTTTGTTTGAATTTTATTTGTATAGACTCTTCTACACCAGTATGCTTTTTGGCTAAAGATAGTGCATCTCTTGGTGACCAATGACACATGAGACTAGCACATGTTAATTTCAAAACTATCATTAAATTATTTTATCTGAATTTAGTACGTGATGCCCCAAATGTCAGTTACGCTAAAGATAGACCTTCTCATGTGTGCGTAAAAGGCAATCAAACAAGAACCATCTTTAAAAGCATCATTGGCAAAGATTATAATCCATGTTTCTATCTACTTCATATGTACTTGTTCGCTCCACTGCAAGTTAGAAGTTTCGGAGGTAAGGATTATACATTGGTTATTGTTGATGACTACTCGCGCTTTGCGTGGGTGTTCTTTCTGAAACACAAGTCAGATACCTTTGACAACTTTACTAATTTTGTCAGGCAAGTCCAAAATTAATACAATTGTTTCGTAGTAAAAATCAGAAGTGACAATGGAACAGAGTTCAAGTCTGGGGCCATGACAGAATTTGTGAAAGCTTAGGTATCTTTCATTAGTTTTCCTCTCCTCGTACTCCTCAACAGAACGGGGTAGCTGAGAGAAGGAATAGAACACTCATAGAGGCTTGCAGGACCATGTTGAGTGATGCCTCACTACCAGAATACTTCTGGGCTGAAGCCATCAACATTGCATGCCACGTGCAAAATCGAGCACTCATAAAGAAGAACCACGATAAGACACCTTACGAACTTCTAAAAGGCAGGAAACTGACTATTTCATATTTTAGAATCTTTGGCTGTAAGTGCTTCGTCCTTAACAATGGCATGTACCACACTACCAAATTTAGCAAAAAGAGTTTTGAAGGTATTTTTGTAGGGTATTGTAGCCATAGTAAGGCATATAGGATATTTAATAGAAAAACTCTGGTTGTAGAAGAATCCATTCATGTTGTTTTTGATGAGACGAGCTTGCTGTAAGCCAACTCTTCTAGTGTGTTCATTGAAGATGCAGGTTCAAAGATGAAAGAACTTAACATGGGTGAGCTGACTGAAGAAAAAGGTGAAAAGTTCATCAAGATCACCACTCCAACCCCGATTGGAGAGGTTGATGATCAAGATGAAGAAATCATCCAAGTTGATGAAGTCACTCCGGTGATTGAAGACACTGCAGATGCAAGGACTCTAGAGCTCAGACATCTGAAGGATCACCCAATGGACCAAATCATAGGAGATCCCCATGATGGTATTAGAACTCGTAGAGGTATAACTAACGAGAATCTATATTTGAGTTTTCTCTCACAGGTTAAACCGAAGAAGTTTGAGGAAGCAAACTCAGACGAATCATGGATAATGGCAATGGAAGAAGAACTAAATCAGTTCAAGAGTTGTCAAGTCTGGAAACTTATTCCAAGACCCAAAGGTAATAATGTCATCGAGACAAAGTGGGTGTACAGGAATAAGAAGGACGAGGATGGAACAATCATAAAGAACAAGTCCAGACTCGTCGCCAAAGGATATCGCCAAGAAAAGGAATCGACTTTGACCAGACGTATGATATAGTGGCAAGGCTGGAGGCAATCAGGTTGTTCCTAACATATGATGCTCTTAAGGGCTTCACTGTCTATCAGATGGACGTGAAGTCTGCCTTCCTTAATGGTGACATAAAGGATGAGTTGTATGTGGAATAACCTCCTGGTTTTGTTGACTTTAACTTTCTTGACTATGTTTATCTGTTATCTAAAGCATTATATGGTTTGAAATAAGCTCCTCGGGCTTGGTATGAGATGCAGTCTACCTTTCGTCTTGAGAATAAGTTCATAAGGGGAAAGATAGATAAGACATTATTTCTTAGGGAAATAAAAAGTAAGATTTTGCTAGTGCAAATCTATGTCGACGACATCATTTTTGGCTCTACTAACGACAACCTCTGCAAGAAGTTTTCAGAACTTATGCAAGGGAAGTTTGAAATGAGCAGTATGAGAGAGCTGAAGTATTTCTTAGGGATTCAGGTGAAATAATCTGAAGATGGAATTTTCATCTTACAGATAAAGTTCACCAAAGAGCTAATTAAGAAATTCGGAATGGAGAACGCAACCTCTATGAGGACTCCAATAGGTTCAGCTGTGTCTCTGGACAAGGATGTGAAAGGGAAACATTTTGATGAAACCAAGTATAGAAGCATAATTAGATCCTTTCTCTACCTTACTGTTGGGTATCACATCCACAATAACCTAGATTTGGTGAAGTCACCCTTGAATTAAGATGAATTAAGTTGTATTTGATGTTTTGTTTGAGTTATGTGTTTGGAGGACAAAATTTCCAAGTGTAAACCAATGTCAACCTACAATGGGTCACCAAACACAGGACCATACAATGTAATTTCTCATTGTGTGATCCATGGTGTTGACATATGTGTAGCCTCTCTATTGGGATACAGTTTATTTTTCAAGCACTAGGACTGTTGGTGGAAGACATGTTGCTGATTCCATTGAAGGAAGAAAAATCTTCATAAACTCAATTTTTCTAAGTGTTTCACTCAAGTAGATTTTTAGTACTCGAGTAGAACCCTTAGTTATACACGTGAACTCTAGTTTGTATCTCGAGTGAAGGAAATGGCTCTCGAGTGATTTGAATATAGATCTCAAGTGGCCAAGTCCATTACTCGAGTAGACTTCTTCTCTTTCTCGAGTTGACAGATTTTTACTCTCAGAAAATATTCTAAGTACTTTACTCGAGTAGTCAAGTTAACAACTCGAGTAGATGAGTCCTTTGTCTCGAGTTACAGAAGGACTGTTCTCGTGTTGAATCTACCCTACTCGAGTAGTAAAGTTTATGTACTCGAGTAGTCTGCTTCCTTCTCGAGTAGTCCAGTTCCAGTACTCGAGTAATCAGTTTTAAACTCCCAGAATATTCTCTAAGTCTTTTTCTCGAGTAGTTCATCTCCACCACTAGATAAATACTTCTAACATTCGAGCAACCTTTTTCCACTCGAGTGATGATGAATTTTGTTTTAGATTTCCCGAAGCACTTCTTCTTGAGTAGTCTGTCATTGTCTTCTCAAGAACCTAAAGTAGTACTCGAGTAACTCTTGTTTCACTCGACTAATGCAGACATTATTTTCAAAAAAAATCGCTAAGTCCTGACCTGACGGGATTTTCGAATGACTTGACGTGATTGGTTCACGTGGAAGTCATTAATGCTAATTATGACTGTTAGGGAGATCTTATATAAGGTCTTGTCATTTCGATTAATCCAAATAACAACAAGAAGCGCTAAAAAGAAATATTATAAGAACTCTGAATCCATTCTTCTCTTTCCTAAACGTAAGCAGCCGCCGATCCTCATCGTGCAAATCTCCTAGGGCCTTCGTTCAAGATGATTCAGATCAGTCGACTTACAGATCGAGATTGTTCTTCAACTTCTTCATCATCTCTCAGATTGTGTGAGTCAAGGATTTTCAGATCAAGATCTAGCTGAGTATCTTCTTCATTAATTTCTGATAAAGCCGTAAAGTCAAGAGGAAGACCTTGGCCGAAATCTCCAGATCTGAGAAATATTGTTGTTTGTTTTTCATATTCTCAATTTATTCTTTTAGGAGATTACTCTCCGAGTGTAGTAGCTTCGTTCTCCGAGTTGTAGGAAGTTTTCATCTTTCGAGTGTAGATCCGTATTATCGATCGAGTTGCAGGAACTTTGTTCTGAGGCATAGGATTGGTTTCAATCCGAGATTGTAGAGTAGCTGAGTCTAGTGCTTTGCTAGATCGATGAGTGGAAAGTAGATGTGCCCAAGGTTGGGAAACCACTATAAATCTCTGTGTCCTGTGTGATTGCTTGATTATTTTTAGTGCATAGATCGCTAATTTTTTATTCCGCAAAAAGAAGCACGACTCACCTATGCACCCACCTCTAGTTAATTTAGGTAGACAATTGAACACTTTCAATTGGTACCAGAGTTAGGTTTATCATTAAAAGGTTAACAGCTTTATCAGATCTGACCTAAGTTGTCTTCTGTGTTATTCGAGCATGGACAAGGCCAGAGACATTTCAAAGCTTCCCTTGTGTACAAAGAACAATTTTCCCATGTGGAAAGAGAGGATTGGATTTTTCATGGAAGCTATGGATCCAAGGATCTTCATGTTTGTTGAAGAAGGTCCTTACATTACTATTACCGTCTCCACTATAGATCCAACAAAGAAGGTTCCTACGAATTTGATGGATCTAGATAAAGATGAGATTGCACTTGTCTCTTTAGACAAGAAGGCCAAAATTATTATAGCAAGTGTAGTTGATGACTCGATGCTGCAAAACCTGATCCACTGCCAGTCCGCTAAGAAAATGTGGCAGTCCCTCGTCACTTTGATGGAAGGTACATAAGAAGTTAGGGATGATAGAAGATCCCTTCTTAATCAGAAATATGAAGCCTTCCGACAAGGACCCAAGGATACCATTGCAGACACTTTTGAAAACTTCTTCAAGATAGTCAATGACCTAAGAGTCTATGACCGAGTCTTCACCAACGGAGAACTGAATGATAATTTCTTGTGATCCCTAACTAAGGAATGGGATAACAAAGTTTGTGCTATTCGGTATTTTGGAAAGCTAGCGGAGGCAGACCCACAAAATCTCTTCGAAAAGCTTATGTCATATGAGCTACAACTTAATTCAAGAAAAGCTAAAGAAGAGAAGAACAGGTCTTCATCCAAAGAGAAGTATGTAGCTCTCAAGGCAGACAACTCAAGGAAGTCCAAGGCTGCCTCTCCTGCCCCAGCACAAGAAGTTATTGAAGAAGAAACCTCGGAACCAAGTACTTCAGGCTCAGAAATATCTGAAGGAGATTTCTCCCTACTTTCAAGACAGTTTAAGAAATTCTTGAACAAAAATAAGCAATGGAAAGCCAAGGATGCCTCTTACAGAAGACCACGTAATGATAGTGATTGACACAGAAAAGGCACAAGCTACCATGACAGGTATACTACTAAATAGAACAAACATATTTCTAATAACATTGTTTGATATTGTTGCAATAAGGCAGGTCATGTTATTGCTGACTGCCCCCACAAGAAGGAGGGTGGAAAAAGAGAAGAAAAGAAATCTTCTTACAATAAGAAGAGAACAGAAAAGAGCCTAATAGCCAAGAATGACAAAACTCTTAGCGACTGTAACTCATCTGAGTAGAGTGAAGAAGAGGAAGCCTACTTTGGGCTAATGGCTCAGAATGTTGATGAATAAGAACCCCAGTTCACTGGGAAGGTCAATTCTCATACTCTGCTCTCTGAATCTGATGTTTCTGAACATGATCATGAGTACAGCTCTTCTAACGATGAGCCTTGTTGAAATTTATGAAGTGAAAGTGGGTGGAGCCGGCTGGGCGGTCTAAGCAGTCTGAGTCCGCGGCCTGGGCAGACTGATGTTGCGGCCTAGGTGTCTTGCTTGTTGGACTTGGTGTCTTGGTTTTTCTTGTGGAGCGGCCTATGTGGCCTGTCTTTGGCAGTCTGGTGGCGGTGCTCTGCTCGACCTGTGGTTCTGCAATTAAGCCGGTTTTTGTGGTAACCGGGCGGATTGGTGTTTATCTGTGGGATTTGTAGCAGACTTGCTTGAGTCCGAGATGTCTGCCTTAGAGGACTATTTTTGGAGATCTGCTTTGGTTCTTGACGAGCTCTCTAATGGTGCAATGGGTGTTGGCCACATTCCTTGTGGCGGACTGTCCTGATGTTGGCGGTCTGGGTCTTTTGTGTCCACCATGCTCACGCCAGTTTCTTGATGGGCTGATGGACTTGGTCATTTTCTTTGACAAGTCCATGGTGTTTGCAGTTTCCGCAGAGTCCGCTGTTGATCGGGCGGACTGCCTGTTTGTCGTGGTCTTGTGGCGTTGTTGTCGAGCTATGCGGACTGTCGCTTTGTCTGCATATAGTGTGCGGACTGATGCAGCATGGTGTGTGGATGTGTCCATGTGTTGTGCTGAATGGTGGACTGGCGCTGTGCTTACGTGCGGTGCAGACTGGCGTAGTGTCTGCATGGTGGCAGTCTGACTTTAACCTGGCGCCTGGAGGGTTGTTTGAAGTCTAGGCAACTCCTTGCGGACTCGATAGACTGGGATGTGTTAGCCATGGACTGACGCAGTGACTCTATTCACTAGGGCGGTGACCACACTCCTCACCCTGTCTATTAATACACCCCTGGCACGTCTACAGTAATTGAGTGAACAGTAAGTTGAGTCTTGGTTAATTGTTGCGGTCTGGGTTTTCCTGTCCGCGCTGGTAGAGAAGAGATAACTGATTACTGTTTGCAGGTGGCACGTCTAGCACTGTGGAGCCAGAAGTTTGTCTTTGACTTTGGTCAAGATCAGTGAAGTTTGCAGTTACAATCGGCGGTCTCAGCAGGTCACTTCTACGGCTTATCAGTTTTAAATGCTTCAGTTTTTCCAAGTTTAATAACCTGTCCGCCGGACTCGGGCGGGTAGGCGGTCTGTAACGCCCCGAAACTCAATGGAGGAAAAGGGGGACGTTTTGGGCCAGTTTGGGTTCTGGCAGTAGGCACACGGCCTGGGACACGGGCGTGTCCCAGGGCGTGTCGACCCGTGTCGACACTTAGCCGCGAAGTCGTCGAGATTCTCTCGACGATTCGTGGAGACTGGGCACACGGCCTGCGACACGGGCGTGTCGCAGGGCGTGTCGACCCATGTCGACACTTAGTCGCGGAGTCATCGAGATTCTCTCGACGATTCGTTGAGACATGGCACACGGCCTACGACACGGGCGTGTCGCAGGGCGTATCGATCCGTGTCGACGATCGTCCCGGGGAGTCGAAGAGATTCACTCGACGATTCGTCGAGACAAGGCACACGGCCTAGGACACGGGCGTTCCCAAGGCCGTGTCATCAGATCGACGATTTTCGCTCGACGAAATGTCGAGACCGTGTACACGGCCTGGGGTCCAGGCATGTCAAGGTGACACGGGTAAGGACACGGGCGTGTCCTAGAACCCGTGCAGTGCTCGGGTTGATTTTGGGGAAAAATCATGGGGTACATGGCCGGCCACACGGCCGTGTGAGGTGGAACACGGGCGTGTCAGCTCGAACACGGGCGTGTTCGATACCCGTGTGAGGTTCCAGGAGATTCGATTTTGACGGCGAATGAGGCACACAGCCCTGGACACGGGCGTGTGCCAGGCCGTGGTTTGTAAAACATGTAATATTCAAGTGAAACATTATGTAAGGCCTTAAGGCTTGTTTTGGGTATTTTTGTATAACATTCCTAATTTGTGCTAGTGGACATTCGTGCTCTAATGCTGGGTTCTTTGTTTACAACTTTTATAAACTGCTTCCGCTAGAATGCTCTGTGTAGGACGTTGAGATTGGTTGGATGGTTTCCATAAGTAACCACCCGGTCTGTCTGTGGCATACGACATCGGGCCCCGGCCGGACCTACTGCTATATGCTATGTGACGGATACGGGGTGTTACAATTTGGTATCAGACTACTGGTTTTGGTCGGGCTTAAGGTGAATTCGTGGGCGAATTCTTCTTATGGGGTGGTGAGCACATTGTGTGCGTCATCGTAATAACTGTAAAAAGAACCCATGAATGTCCACTTAGGAATGAAAATACTCGTGTTTGAGGAACCTGTGTGTTCCTATAGTTGCTGTTTGCAATTTATGTGGTCGCTTAACGGTGTTTTGTACCACTATAGGTGACCAGAAGTGGTGTTGGGCCGTCAGAAAGCCGAGTTTCTGAGGCTAGTAGTGCACCGGATGTTGCTCCTGCAACACCTCTGTCGACTGAAAATATTCGATTGGTGGCTGAAGCGATGTTGGCCGTGATAAATGCGCAGCCTGCAAGGCAAACGCAGCAGCCCGCTCCTGTGATGGAGCAAGAACCTCTTCAATAGGCTGAGCCGAGGAGAGTGGAGCAAGTGGTTGTAGAACCGGTGGTGCCAAGGAGGGCAACTGAGAGGCAGCTAAAGCATGTAATGAGCTTTAACCCTCCGTTATTCTCGGGGTTGGGAACCCCATCTCAGGCTGAAGACTGGCTCTCCAGGGTGAAGAGAGTCATGACAACAACGGAGACGGAGGAGTGGCAAATGACCACCATCGCTACGTTCCTTTTGGACGGTGAAGTGAGGATGTGGTGGGAAGGATTGGAGCTGCATCATTTGAGGTGTAGACAACTGATAGACGTTCCGATGGAAGAGTTCTCGGGATTGTTCTTGTCTAGATACCTCCCTTCGACGCAGAAGATAGCGTTGGAGAATGAGTTCCTGAAGTTGGTACAGGGTGAGAGGAGCGTGGATGAATATCTCCACGAGTTTACTCGTCTGAGTCGTTATGCTAGTTCCACCATCATGGACGAGGAGCGTAAGACTAATCGCTTCAACGAAGGCTTGAGAGATGATTTGAGATTATTACTCTCGGGGCCGATGACGCATGGTTTCTTAACCTTGGTCAATACTGCCCGGTCCTTGGAGAAGTACATGAAGAACGTACAAGCAAAGAAAAGCTTGGGTGAGAAGAAATCTGAGTTTAAAGTGCCGAGTACTTCAAAGTCCGGCTATCGGAGGGCTTTCAAGAAGCTTAGGACTTCGGGTCCAGCTCCTTCTGGTGCTTCTGGGGCGACTACGAGTCGGACCCCGGGCGCGTGTTTTACATGTGGAAAGACGGGGCATTTCGCCCGTGATTGTTGGAGTGGACGTCCTAAGTCCGAGAGGAGGCCGGGAGCTACTTATGAAGAGAAGGGAAAGGCGGTGGAGTCGACCGCATCCCATTATGCTCCGGCCCAACCAAGGGTCTACAATCTTCGCCAACAGGAGGCCATCAAACAAGCTGATGTGGTGACAGGTACGGTTTAATTTATAGCAAGTCAATTTCTTTAAATATTTGTTATGCAGATGTTACCTTACCACTATTTGTTTAGGATTTGTATTGATTTGTGAAAATCCGGCACGAGCACTCTTCGATACGGGAGCCTCACACTCCTTCTTGTCCGAAGGATTTATATCATGCATCGGAGTCCCTTCTTCGATAGCGAAGGATACGTTGGATGTGTTGTTGCCCAATGGGTGTTCGATGGAGGCGGATAGGATCTGCGATGTTAAGACTCGTATTGCGGAGCAGGAGTTCGACCTGCGGGCATCTTTACTTCTGTTAGTGGAGTTCGACGTCATATTTGGCATGGACTGGCTCTCGGAGCATCAGACCCATATAGATTGCGGTAGCAAGGAAGTTAAGCTGGGAGCGAGTCGTGAGATGACTTTTACGGGCTTAAAGGGGTCGACCAAGACGTTGATGTCTGCTCTTCAGGTGGTGATGGCGGTTCGTGCTGGTGCAGAACTGTTCTTTACACTAGTGGAGGTTGCAAAGCCGAATCCCGCATTGGATTGTATTTCAGTGGTATCGGAATACCCTGATGTGTTCCCCGCAGATCTTCCTGGAGCCCCGCCTCAGCGGGAGATAGATTTTACGATCGAGCTAGTGCCAGGTGCAAAGCCTGTGTCACGATCTTCTTATCGGCTAGCACCTAAGGAAATGGCGGAGCTGAAAGTTCAACTGCAAGAGTTGTTGGAGCAAGGGTATGTGCTCCCGAGTTCTTCGCCTTGGAGCGCATCGGTCCTCTTTGTTAAGAAGAAGGACGGAATCTTGAGGCTATGTATTGATTATCGGGAGCTAAACAAGCTGACGGAGAAGAACAAGTACCCGATCCCCCGGATTGATGATCTTTTTGACCAGTTAGTCGGGTCGACGGTGTACTCAAAGTTAGATCTTAAGGCTGGGTACTATCAGCTGCGGATAAGGGAGAGTGATATCCCGAAGACAGCGTTTAGTACGAGATACGGGCATTATGAGTTTACAGTCATGCCGTTTGGGCTGACTAATGCGCCGTCAGTGTTCATGGATTTGATGAACAGGACTTTCAGGGAGTACTTAGACCATTTCGTGATCGTCTTCATCGACGATATTTTGGTGTACTCACAAAGTGAGGAAGATCACTTCAAGCATCATCATTTGGTGTTGGAAATGTTAAGGAGAAACCAGTTGTATGCCAAGTTCTCGAAGTGCGAGTTTTGGCTGTCCTCAGTGGCGTTCCTCGGTCATATAGTGAGTGGAGAGGGTATTGCTGTGGATCCGGTGAAGATTGTTGCGATACGGGAGTGGCCTGAGCTTGCTACTGTAGCGGAAGTCCGGAGTTTTCTGGGGCTTGCCGGCTATTATAGGCGCTTCGTAGAGAACTTCTCGCGGATAGCGTTACCTCTCACTACTTTGACGAGGAAGGAGCATAAGTTTGTTTGGACGCCGGAGTGCGCGCGAGCTTTTGAGGAGTTGAAGTGTCGGTTGACCACGGCGCCTGTGCTGAGTTCGCCATGTGGAACCGAAGGCTATGAGATATATAGCTATGCTTCAGGCAGCAGTTTGGGTTGCGTGCTACTGTAGCACGGAAGCGTGATAGCATATGGCTCGAGACAGCTAAAAGTGCACGAGAGGAATTATCCGGTCCATGAGTTGGAGTTAGCGGCCGTGATTTTTGCTTTGAAGCTGTGGAGGCACTATTTGTACGGTGTGAAGATTGATATCTACACCGATCATAAGAGCCTGAAATATTTGATTGATCAAAAAGATCTGAATATGCGGCAGTGTAGATGGATGGAGTTCCTGGGGGACTATACGTTCAAGATCCACTACGTGCCTGGAAAAGGGAATGCGGTTGCGGATGCGTTGAGTCGCCGAGCCCCAGCTCAAGCCAATTGGCTATCGGTGCACGATGAGCGGTTGGTGCGGGAGTTGGAGGCGTTGGAGATTGCTTGTGTGGATAAGCAAGCAAGTGCTGAAGCAGTTTTGAATTGGACTGAAGTCCAATATGACCTGGCTGATCGTATTCGGCAGGCTTTGGATATGGATGCTCTTATGAAGCAGTTCATGGTAGAGGCTCTGGATGGGTCAAATTCCCAATTCGTCGTGGAGGACGGGTTGCTTTGGAAAGACGGTCGTTTGTGTGTCCCAAGTGTGGGCAATTTACGGGTGGATTTGTTGTATGAGGCACACCATACCAAGTACTCGATTCACCCGGGGAGCACGAAGATGTACCGTGATGTGAAGAAACTGTTTTGGTGGCCGGGTTTGAAAAAGTATGTGGCGCTATACGTAGCGAAGTGCCAAACCTGCGCCTTGGTAAAGGCGGAGTGCCAAAAGCCGGGAGGATTTCTCAAGTCCTTGCCTATTCCGGAGTGGAAATTTGACGACATCTCTATGGACTTTGTGCACGGTTTGCCAAGGTCGCAGAAGGGAAACGACGCCATTTGGGTGGTTGTTGATCGATTAATGAAGGTGTCGCATTTTATTCCGCATAGGAAGGATGATCCGGTGGAGAAGTTGGCAAAGCTTTATGTGGATAACATAGTGCGGCTTCATGGTGTGCCCCGCAGCATCGTGAGTGACCGAGATGGGCGGTTCACGTCCAATGATTGGAGGCTGGTGCAGCAAATGTTGGGAACAAAGCTGAAATTCAGCACAGCCTTCCATCCGCAAACGGATGGGCAGACCGAGAGGGTCAATAGAACCATGGAAGACATGCTTCGCATGTGTGTCTTGGATTTTGGAAAGCAATGGGAAGACCACCTTTATTTGGTGGAGTTCGCCTACAACAACAGCTACCAAGCGAGCATTCAGATGGCGCCTTTCGAGGCCCTATATGGTAGAAAATGTCGCACGTCGTTGTCTTGGTTAGAAACGGGTGAGTCAAGGTTGTATAAGCGATCAGATGTGGAGGGTGCTACTTCTTTGGTGCGAACCATTCGGGAGAGGTTGCTTATCGCTCAGGACCGGCAAGCAAAGTACTATAATGCCAAGCATAGGAACGTGGAGTTCGCTGTGGGCGATTATGTATACTTAAAAATCAAGTCGTTCAAGGGTGTCTCGCGGGTGCAGCGATTGAAAAAGCTAAGCCCAAGATACCTTGGACCGTTTGAGGTTCTGGAGCGAGTTCGTGAAGCGGCCTATAGGTTGAAGCTTTCAATGGAGCTTAGTGGTTTACATGATGTATTCCATATTTCGGTACTCCGGAAGGCGGTGCAAGAGCCTACGCAAGTGATCGCGGTCGATCAAGTGCCGGTGGATAGTGGGCTAACGACAAAGGTCAAGCCCGTGCGGATTGAGGACTCAGAGGTCAAGCGGCTACGCAATAAAGAGATCAGGATGGTCAAGGTCCGGTGGGAAAATTGCGGTCGTGAGGAGCTCTCTTGGGAGCGAGAGCAGACTATGCTTGACGAGTATCCGGAGTTGTTCCGCTCAGATACAAAATTTTGATTTTGTACATGTCTTTCCTTTATGTAATTTCGTGGGCGAAATTCTTTTAAGAGGAGGAGAGTTGTAACGCCCCGAAACTCAAGGGAGGAAAAGGGGGATGTTTTGGGACAGTTTGGGTTCTAGCAGCAGGCATACAGCATGGGACACGGGCATGTCCCAGGGCGTGTCGACCCGTGTCGACACTTAGCCGCGAAGTCGTCGAGATTCTCTCGACGATTCGTGGAGACTGGGCACACGGCCTGCGACACGTGCGTGTCGCAGGGCATGTCGACCCGTGTCGACACTTAGCCACGGAGTCGTCGAGATTCTCTCGACGATTCGTTGAGACATGACACACGGCCTACGACACGGGCGTGTCGCAGGGCGTGTCGACCCATGTCGACAATCGTCCCGGGGAGTCGACGAGATTCACTCGACGGTTCGTCGAGACAAGGCACACGGCCTAGGACACGGGCGTGTCCAAGGCCGTGTCATCATATCGACGATTTTCGCTCGACGAAATGTCGAAACCGTGTACACGACCTGGGGTCCAGGCGTGTCAAGGTGACACGGGTAAGGACATGGGCGTGTCCTAGAACCCGTGCAGTGCTCGGGTTGATTTTAGGGAAAAATCATGGGGTACACGGCCGGCCACACGGCCGTGTGAGGTGGAACACGAGCGTGTCAGCTCGAACACGGGCGTGTTCGATACCCGTGTGAGGTTCTAGGTGATTCGATTTTGACGGCGAATGCGGCACACGGCCCTGGACATGGGCATGTGCCAGGCCGTGTTCGGTCCAGATTGGGCATTTCAGCCCCGAATCGAAGCCGTTCATTTCTTTAACTGAAGATCCAACGGCTGGGGGTTGTTCCTGAAGGGATATACCTGTGAATGGGCTTTCAAAACCCTTACTTTTTCTTAAGTGTTCTCTTTTTAAAGCCTTAGAGAGAGAGGAGAGCCAAGGGAAGAAGAAGGAGCTAGATCCCGCCATTGGAGGAGCTTCGGAGCTCCGAATCGCGAACCAACTCCGGATCCGCGCAGGCAAAGCTAGTGCGGTGGTTTTCATCCGATTACTTTTCCATGGCGCCAAAGAGGAACGCAAGGGTAACGATCCTCATCTTGAGCATGAGTAGCTCTCTTTCTTAGCATAGGAAGCCCGCTCTCGCGAGTTTGCGGAGAGTTGGAGGCGTTCCTTCGGGTAGATATGTGAAGTCCCCGTTGTTTAGAGTCCGTAAGCGAGAACGGACATAGGCATGATGTGTGAAGCCTACCCAGACATGTTGGTCTAGATCGGTGATGTTGCATTGCATAATGCCGGAGAAGACTCTGTGCTATTGGTTGTTTTTCGGGTTTTCTACGCGGTAGATTGCAGCAGGGAGCCTTGGGGACTAACCCAAAGGTGCACCCAGAAAACTGGGCGGATATGAGATCTTACCAACTTGGTGGCTTGAGAGCCAACTTGAACATAACCGGGTTTTGTGGCTTGTGATGGAAATGGGACTCGGCAGAAGTTTGACCCGCGCAAATGGCTTAAATTGTCGTTACGATGTGAGCACGGGTTAGATGGAACCGTACCCGTTCTATGTCGTTCGGTTAAAGAGACCTAAAGGCATGTGGCACTTACCGTTGGCATAGAATAGGGTCTTCGGCGGTCAATGGCTTAAATTGTCGTGACCCATGCCAGGAAGACAAATTGCTCATAAGTTTGGCCGTCCAAGTGGCGGTGGTGAGTCCGGAATGTCAATGGCTTAAATTGACGTGACATCGACTGATTCACCGAGAATGTGCCCTGAGAGCACGGGGCGTGTGGCCGTGCGAGCCAACGTCTGTGATGAAATGACTATATATATACATTGCTCGCTTATGCTAATGAAATGCAGGGAAGGAGCATCGCCGCCCCGAGTTGGGGGCGAGATCGTTATAATTTGGTCAGCATTGCTGACCGTTGCCTTGTTTTGCCACCGTGTGGTGGTTTGTTGCTTGCAGGTGCAGCTGGACCAAGCGGTCAATAGCGGGCTAAAGCCCTTTTTGCGAAGCCGGCCCTCGAAGGCCCAAATGGAAGTGTTTACTGTTTTATTCATGTATGACCGGCCTGCGTGCTGTGGTTTGTAAAACATGTAATATTCAAGTGAAACATTTTGTAAGACCTTAAGGCTTGTTTTGGGTATTTTTGTATAACATTCCTAATTTGTGCTAGTGGACATTCATGCTCTAATGCTGGGTTCTTTGTTTACAACTTTTATAAACTGCTTCCGCTAGAATGCTCTGTGTAGGATGTTGAGATTGGTTGGATGGTTTCCATAAGTAACCACCGGTCTGTCTGTGGCATACGGCGTCGGGCCCCGGCCGGACCTACTGTTATATGCTATGTGACGGATAGGGGGTGTTACACGGTCTGTTCTTCAGTTCGGCAGCAGTCAGCGAATAAAGTCGTGTCCGCGCGACCTCGCGGTCTCAGCGGTCTCCGTGTTCTATTCACCTTCTAGCAGCAGCAGTTCGGGCGGGCTCGACGACTTTGGTAGTCAGGGCGGTCTCGGCAGTCTCCAGTTCTGTCCGCTCGGATTGTTTTGATTCTTTATATTTTTCCTTGGGTACTGGCGAAATCATGTCTTGCCACATATACCTCGCCTTGTAAAGAAGTAAATAAATATATGATCTACTTATTCCTTCTACTTGGATTTGATGTTTGAGCTTGCTTTCCTGGTTTTTGCTTGATCAAGGTGTGATCTTGATAGATCTGAGAATATTCATTTGGCGTTAGACTATCTCGTTGACCACATTGAGAAAATTGAACATGGTATCATAGCAAGGTTCAGTTGCTTGAGCGGTGATCAACTAGTGTTTTGCTCTGTGCTTCTGAAAGGTTAATTAAGGTTGCTGCAATGGAACGGAGCTATGGAAGAGGTCTGGGTATTGAACTCTTAACCATGACTAACTTTAAAAAGTGGAAGTCGGGCATGAAGAGTTTTCTTCTGGGCGAGGAGCTATGGGTGGTCGTCGGTGGTGACGATAGATAGTAAGTTACAACTGTGTTTGGGACTACTAAGCAGGTGAGAGTCTGGAGGTAAACTAACACAAATGCTGAGTTTACCCTCAAGAGGGCTATTCCACCGAAGCAGTTTGATCACATCATTGGATGTGAGTCGGTTGCTGATAATTGGACAACTATTGATGGGTTGTTCAACATGAAGAATGTGGCGAGGCTACAGTTCTTAGGGAATGAGTTGGCTAGGACGACTCAAGGAGAGCTGACCATCTCTAAGTTCTTTCTGAAGATGAAGAGTCTGTGTGTTGAGATATCAACGCTTGATCATGATGAGCCCATCTCTGAGGCCAAGTTGAAAAGGCACATTATCCACGGCTTGCGGAAGGAATATGTTGCCTTTGTAACCTCTGTTCAAGGCTGCGCCACTCAGCCATCTCTGCTGGAGCTTGAGAACCTGCTTGCTTTGCAGGAACATTTGGCCAGACAGATGGTTGCAATCACTATCTCTGAAAAAGGTAGTGAAGCGTTGTTCACATCCAAGAAGAAGAAGATATGGGAAGAGAAGAATAAGAACACCACTGCTGAAAATAAGCCTCCAACCTCTTATCAGCTAGAGAGGAGCGCTGCTCCTAAGAAGGATTGGAAAAAGAACTTGAAGTGCTACTGGTGTCATCAGTGGGGACACTTTAAGAGTGACTGCAAGGTCAAACTGCAACCTGGGCATGCTGCGGGCAAGGAGAAAGCTTGTTCTAATACTGAGGAAGCCACCTATGTCCGTGACTTATCCGCTGTCGACTTCAACGACGAGTGGATTGTGGACTCCAGCTGTGGTCATCACCTCATCGGAGACAAGTTAAAGTTCTCCTTGCTGCAAACTTACTCAGGTAACAAAGCTATCAATACTACTGATACTACTGTTTATGCAGTAGAGAAGTAGGAGATTATGTCATTGGGTAGTGATAAGGGGCCACTCATGTTAAGGAGTGTGTATCATATACCGGGCATGAAGAAGAACCTCTTCTCTGTGACCAATGATGTAGAAGCAGGTTATCACGTTCTGTTTGGGCCAACACAAGTGAAGTTCCTTCGCAACGTATCAGCGGTAAAGGCTGATGTTGCTCACGTTGGGAGGAGAGTTAAGAACTTGTTTGTTCTTGCAACAAACTCTTACGTTGATCGGATGAGCGCTAATGATAGCGCTGCTATATGACATGAGAGGCTGGGGCATGTAAGAATGGATAAGTTGAAAGCTATGACAAATAGGAGTCTTGTGAGAGGCTTGTCTAAGTTATCTTCCTTTGGCATTGGTCACGTTTGCACGGGGTGTCAGTACGGTAAGGCTCATCTCCTTCCGTTTGATAAGTCACAAACGAGGAGCAAGAGACCATTGGAGTGTATCCATGGTGACTTGATGGGACCAACCATCACTACTAGACTTGGTAGGAGCAGATACATGCTCATTCTGATTGATGACTATTCAATATACACTTGGGTATATTTATTGAAGGAGAAGTCAGAAGCTTTCCATTTGTTTGTGGAGTTCACGTAGCTAGTGGAGGGCCGACTTAGCTTGCGGATAAAGAAGTTTAGATCAGACAACGGTGGTGAGTTTGTCTCCTCCGAGTTTTCTAACTTCTGCAGGAAGCACGAGATCCAGAGAGAGCTTACTTGTGCTCATACTCCACAATAAAACATAGTAGCGAAGCGGAAGATCTGTCATCTGACGGAAACCTGCAAGTGTTGGCTTCATGCGAAAGACATTTCTTGGTCCTTCTGGGCAGAGAGGATGTCTTGTGCTTCTTATGTCATCAATCAGATACCGCTCAGTCCGATCAACATGAAGTCTCCTTTTGAGATGTTGCTAAAGGAGAAGCCAAGCGTGGAACACCTTCGGGTGTTTGGATCAACTTGCTATGTGCATGTCCCGGATGCTTCAAGGACAAAGCTTGATGCAAAGGCAAGGAAGCTTGTCTTTCTAGGATATGATGAGCGGAAGAAGGGATGGAAATACATAGATCCTATGACGTACAAATTTGTTGTATCAAGAGACGTGGTCTTTTATGAAATGATGTCGTATGGAGGAGGCTCGGTTGAGCTATCAGAGAGCAAGGTTGAAGAAGAGCAGAAGGTGGCTGTAGAAGTTCTTCAAGAGGAGCTTGTTGTTTCACCAACAGCTCCTATTGCTTCAAGCTCTGAGGAAGAGGAGTCTGGTTCAGGAGGCAGGGGGAGAATTGCTCAAAGTTTGCCCGGAAATAAAGCTGAGCCTGAAGAAGCAACGGAGGTGGTGAGCAAGGAGCATACCCATCAGAGATCAAAGAGAACTGTCAAGCCACCAACTTGATACTGTGATGGGAATGCACTGAGTTTTGTCTCCTGCTTCTTTGCAGGTCATCTGGATGAGCGTGTGACTGCAAACTTCAATGAGCCCACTGGAGTCAAGGAGTGGGAAGATTCCATGAAAGAGGAGATTGCTGCTCTCAAGAAGAATGAAACCTGGGACCTTGTGCCCAAGGTTGATTGCATTACTCCAGTGGCTTACAAGTGGGTGTACAAGTTGAAGAAGAAGGCTGATGGGAGCATCGAAAGATATAAGGCTCGCCTTGTTGCTCAAGGATTCTCACAATAGTATGGAGAGGACTATGAGGAGACATTTAGTCCAGTTGCAAAGATGACTTCGGTTCGGGTGGTGATCGCTTTGGCTGCTTGCTAGGGATGGAGGATGTGGCAGCTTGATGTGAAGAACGCTTTTCTTTACGGAGAGATTGATAAGGACATTTTCATGGATCAACCACTTGGATTTGTCTCTGAAGTTCATCCGGACTATGTCTGCAAGCTCAGGAAGGCTCTCTATGGGTTGAAGCAGGCTCCAAGAGCGTGGTATGGGAAGATTACAAAATTTCTCCAATTCTGCGGATATCTTTCTTCCAACTCGGATTCAAGCTTGTTCATCAAGAAGATGGGACAACTTCAAGTCTTCGTCCTGCTGTATGTTGATGATATGATCATCACAGGGAATTCAAAGGAGGAGGTAGCTAGGCTCAAGGCTGAGCTAGCTATTCGCTTTGAGATGAAAGACTCCTTCATCACTTTCTTGGTTTTGAAGTGGAGAGGAAGGAGAGAGGGATACTCATCTGCCAGAAAGGATATATGAATCACATTGTGAATCGATTCAGCATGAAGGAAGCAAAGAGTTACTCTACTCCTTTGGATCATGGGCTAAAGCTTCGACGAAATGAAGGAAGGATTCTTCCTGATCCCTTGGTGTTAGAGCTCTAGTGGGGAGCTTGATCTACCTAACGATTACAAGTCCAGACATTGCTTACGCTGTTGGCCGAGTAAGTCAGTTTATGGCAGAGCCAAGGAAGTCTCATCTGGTATTGACAAATAATATCTTGAAGTATGTCAAAGCGACTTCTAATATGAGACTCCTCTATGGAAGGGACACATACTTTTCTTTGCTTGGATACACGAATGCTGATTATGGTGGTGATTCAGATGATCGAGGATCAACTTCTGGTTATGTTTTCACTTGTGGATCAGCTTGCATCTCATGGTGTAGCAAGAAGCAGGACTCAGTGTCCGTGTCTACTACGGAAGCAGAGTACAAGGCTTCGGCCTTGGCTGCTCGAGAAGCTATTGATAATACGGTTTGCAGTCAATTTTATTAGGGTATTTTCAGGGTTTTAAAGCAAATCATGTATTGTAAAGTACTTATTTTGATTCCCCTTTGTATATATTTTTGTCGCTAATGTGTTTTTTCTACTTTTTGCAGGTTTTCACGGCTTTCAGCCGAATTTTGCTGTGACACGCCCCAAGGTCACGCCCTACCCGGGCGTGTACCTAGGGCGTGTAACCCAGAGGAATGAAGCAATTGGTCTGAAACTGCATTCCATGGAAACTTAGTGTACACTCCCTATGTCACGCCCGTGTCACATCCGACACGGGCGTGTTCCAGAGGCGTGTCCCCAGGTTCCGAGGAATTGCCGTAATGCGCTCGTTTTTCCCGCTCCACCGTCGCACCGAAAGTGTCACGCCCCCGGGTCACGCCTGACCCGGGCGTGACATATGAGCGTGTACTTCAGTAACCACGCCTGTCACATCCAGCATTCAATCCCAGCTCAACAAAGTCACGCCGTAAAGAACACGCCCCATGTACACGCCCTACCAGGGCGTGACATTTGGGCGTGTACTTCAGCTACTTCGCCAGAATTAAATTCCAGCCCGAAAAAGTCGCACCGAATGTGTCACGCCCCAGGGTCACGCCCGACCCGGCCGTGACAGGGGGGCGTGACCCGACCCGAAAAAATCTATAAATAGAGCCCATCTCCAAGGGTTCAGGGACACCTTTTGGATTGAGAGGGGAGGTTCTGTCCTTTGTATTTCTGAACTTTTTCAAGAATGTCTCTTCATTTTTAGCTCTTCTTATCTCTAGCTTAATGCTTTCCCTGTATTGGCTCCTAGATTCTTTCTGTAGCATAATATTAATGATAGTGTAGTTTACTTTCCATGCACTTGTAATCTTTGGTTTTCAAGTTGTAAGATCCCTGTTTCCATTAATAAAGAAGTGCTGCTTTCTTTTTCGTTTCTACTTTATTTTCATTATTTTCTTCTACGCATCTTATTTTCTCCATTTCACCATGAGTAACTAATCCTCCTTGTACTCGATCTTGATGATCCGAGGTTCGATTTGATTAAGTTATGATGCTTTAACCCTACTTTTTCTTTCCAAAGTTATACCTTGAATTACTCTTGATTAAAAACCCTACATGGAGAGATATCATCAATATGTATATTTTCCATCATTAGCTTTCATTCTTGGCTAGCCGAAAGGCTGATAGTTTGAAGTAAGCACTCAAGAGTAAAGAGAGTTGCACGCACCCCTCGAGAGAGGCAGACGTTAAATCTCCTGGATTGGAGTGAAATCCAATAGAGGGGTTCACAGCTTAAAGCGAGATTTAGATCTCTGATCGGACGAGAGTTCGGTTGAGCATTCCTAAACTCAGGTAGGCACGGCTTCGAGAGAAGCGTGTTTACGCTTATGGAACCTCCACGGTCAAGGTTTTAGCTCTATTAAGTAAAAGTTTATTTTCGCATTTCTTAATCAACTTTAGCCGAGGTGATCCTCGATCGAGTGCTCTTCTCTTTGATTGTCTTAATCCCTCGCTGTAATCGTTTTAATAGCTCTCTATTTTTCCGCAAGCTTTTCTTTCTTAGCATAATACTTCTCTCCTCAATCGCATTTTAGTAATCTCTTAAACCCTAAAACACTCTTCGATAAGATAATGGTTTTTGTGTGAGTAAGATTAATTAATGTTTCCCGGATTTTAATACGACACTTGTGTCCCCTAGCTGCATTTCGATAGGTATACTTGCCTTGTTGGATTGTTAGTTTGGTTATTTTCTCCTTGCGAAGATATGCAATAGCAAGTTTTTGGCACCGTTGCCGGGGAAGCAACTTCTGTTAATAATTTGAAAACACGAATCTATTAATTTTACCACTTCTCTTTCTCACCATCCTTCTTAAAATTATTAAGTACCGCTCTTAATTGAAACCCACATCACAAATTTTTCTACACCACCTAACTCTCTCGAAAAGGGCAAAGTGGCTCTAAATGCCACTATCTTGTCTAGTACCTTGCGAACCCTTCACCGGGTAGCCCTTGGGAAGTTCGGGAGTTAAAACATAAAAAATCTATTTCAAAAAAAACAAACTTCATTAGCTCTTTTATTTTCTAGTTTATTTTATTCATCTTTCTTCTCTTCTCTTCTTCTAGTGTATGACCCGCGGGAGTCCGTCAGTTATTTTGGACCTGGACCACAAAATTGAGCGTACTCTTCGGAGAAGATCGCTATTTCAAGGCCCTACTACTCAAGTGTCGGATGAGGATTCAGAGTCATTTTCTACTTTAAGAATGCAAGAACCCAACGTGGAGGAAGCCGTGCAAAGGCCTATGTCCTATTATGCACGACCGAATCTCGAGGGTACAGAATCTAGTATAGTTCGCCCTGCAATAGCAAATAATAATTTCGAACTGAAGCCTAGCATAATTCAAATGGTGCAGCAGTATGTGCAATTTGACGGGCTTCAAGATGAAGATCCGAACGCACACATAGCCAGCTTTCTTGAGATTTGTGACACCTTCAAGATAAATGGTGTCACAAATGATGCTATTAGGCTAAGATTATTTCCTTTCTCTCTTTGAATTAAGGCGAAGTAGTGGTTGAACACCCTTCCTAAAAATAGCATAACTACTTGGACGCAATTAACTGAAAAATTTTTGGCGAAGTATTTTCCGCCTGCTAAAACTGCAAAACTTAGGAATGACATTTCTGCCTTTGGACAAATAGACTCTGAGACCCTTTACGAAACCTAGGAAAGATTTAAAGAATTATTAAGACGATGCCCACATCACGCTCTTCCTGTATGGTTGCAGGTGCAGACGTTCTATAATAGGCTAAATCAAAGCACAAAGCAAATGATAGACGCAGCTTCTGGCGGTACTTTAAACCATAAGACCCCGGAAGCAGCTCTTGAGCGGTTTGAGGACATGGCCATGAACACTTACCAGTGGAATGTGCCTAGGTCTCGCCCAAACAAACCTGCAGGTCTCTTTGAAGTGGACAACGTCTCCCAACTCGCACTGCAAGTTGAAATATTAAGCAAAAAAATTACGGTGTTGACTGCTGCCTCCGCCCCTAAGGTATGGGAATCTGCAACTCCTCCCGCTGAACATTTGGATTATGTAAATAATATGCCTAGAACTGCTTTTAATAATTTTTCTGCTTCAAATTTTCATCCTCCTGGTTTTAATTTTCCGAATAGTTATAATCCTGCGTTAAGAAATCATCCGAATTTTTCGTGGAGCAATCCATCGAATGCTGTGCGCCCGCCACCGCAAAGTGATTTTTCTGCACCACCACCACCTCCTCAAAGTTTTCCAAAACCTCCAAGTTTGGAGGAAATGTTTTCAAAATACATGAATGCTAATGACGCTACGATTAGAACCTTAACTGGAAGCGTTAAAAATTTAGAAAATCAGGTAGGACAGCTCGCTAAAATAATTTCTGAGCGACCCGTAGGGGCTCTTCCTTCCAATACCGAGCCCAACCTGAGAGAGCAAGCGAAAGCTATAACTCTTCGGAGTGGGAAGAAAGTTCCTGGTATGGTAAGTGAAGAACCCGAGGCAAGCTCCGCTCCCGCTTTAAAAAATCAAAGCTCCGCTCCCGCTTTAAAAAATCAAAGCTCCGCTCCCGCTTTAAAAATTCCACCTTCTGCCAAAGAAGTTATCACCCATGTTTTAGAAAAAGAACTCACTCAACCACCCACCTTTAAAAACAATCCATCCCCGCCATACCCTTCCGAACTTAATAAACAATGACAGGACGATCAATACACCCGTTTTTTAGAAATGTTTAAACAAATTCACATAAATCTGCCTTTCCACGAAGCCATATCCCAGATGCCAAAGTACGCAAAATACCTTAAGGACCTCCTGACCAACAAGAAGAAGTTATAGAACCTTTCGCATGTCACGTTAAATGCCGAGTGCTCGGCGGTTTTGACAAACGGATTACCGAAGAAAATCAGTGACCCGGGTAGTTTCTCTATCCCGTGTGTCTTTGGTGATCTCTTTGTCAAACATGCTCTAGCCGACCTAGGTGTGAGTATTAATCTTATGCCCCTCTCGTTGTTTAAAAAGTTAGGAATTGGTAGTCTCAACCCCACACGCATGAGTATCCAGCTCGCCGACAGATCGGTCAAATACCCGTTAGGTATAGTGGAGGACGTCCTAGTCAAGGTCGACAAGTTCATCTTCCCGGTGGACTTTGTCATTTTGGACATCGAAGAAGACGTCGAGGTCCCCCTGATCTTTGGCCGGCCCTTCCTTGCCACCTCCCGAGCTATCATTGACGTAAGCAATGGTAAGCTCTTCCTTCGAGTAGGCGACGACGAAGTAACTTTCTCTATCACCCCCTCGATGAAAAACACCCTAGCCAATGATGACTCATGTTTCTTTGTAAATGTTGTAAGTGAAGAGTCCTCCTCTCTCCTCTTTGATTTCGAAGAAGAATTTTTTGATTTTCTTTCTTATACTGCTCCAACTGAATCGCTACATTTAAGTGAAGAGTCCTCCTCTCACCTCTCTGATTTTAAAAAAGAATTTTCTAATTTTTGTTCCTCTTCTACTCCTCCAACGGAATCGCTGCGAGAAGCCACCTTCGCCGCTAGCCCCACCCCTTTCAAATTACCATACAAAGAAAAATTTTATGAACATATTGTTTTTGAAAAAGATCAGATTTCAAAAATGTCATATGAAGACCCCCCTACCCTGGAACTGAAAGATCTACCAGAGCACCTTAAATACGTTTTCTTAGAAAAGGATTCTAAGCTGCCCGTCATAGTTTCAGCCTATCTTAGGGATTCGCAAAATGATAAACTCCTTTTAATTTTACGTAAGCATCACCGAGCCATTGCTTGGCATATTTCTGATATCAAGGGCATAAGCCCATCCTTCTGTACTCACAAAATATTAATGGAAGATAATTCGCGTAACTCTATCCAACCTCAGCGCCGTATAAACCCAAATATGAAAGAAGTAGTTAAGGGGGAGGTTATGAAGTTGTTAGACGCCAGAATTATCTATCCTATATCAAACAGTAAGTGGGTTAGCCCTGTCCAGGTAGTACCCAAGAAGGGAGGGATAACGGTAATAAGTAATGAAAATAATGAATTAATCCCGACACGGACGGTGACCGGTTGACAAATGTGTATAGATTACCGTAAGCTAAATGATGCCACCCGCAAGGATCACTTCCCATTGCCATTCATCGATCAGATTTTAGAATGACTTTCCGGACATAGCTTTTATTGTTTTCTCGATGGCCTCTCGGGATATTTACAAATCCCCATCTCTCCCGAGGACCAGGAGAAAACTACGTTTACTTGTCCCTTCGGCACCTTCGCCTACCGAAGAATGCCGTTTGGATTGTGCAATGCGCCAGCTATATTCCAGCGATGTATGCTCGCTATCTTTGACAAGTACGTAGAAAGCATCATGGAAGTTTTCATGGACGATTTCTCCGTGTTCGATGATTCCTACGATAGTTGCTTAGAGAACCTTGAAAAAGTCTTAGAGCGATGCGAAGAAACTAACCTCGCCTTAAATTGGGGAAAATTCCATTTTATGGTGACGTAAGGGTTAGTTTTGGGACATAAAATTTCTGAAGAGGTATTGAAGTAGACGTTGCGAAAATAGAAGTTATCGAGAAGCTGCCGCCACCTACGAACATAAAAGCTATAAGAAGTTTTCTAGGTCACGCGGGTTTCTACCGCCGCTTTATAAAGGACTTTTCCAAAATCACCAAGCCCCTTACCCATCTCTTAGAAAAAGACGCCCCATTCATCTTTGATGACCTCTGTCTAGCTGCCTTCAATTTAATAAAAGAAAAATTAGTTAATGCCCCAATCATGATAGCTCCAGTGTGGGAATTTCCATTTGAGATAATGTGCGATGCGAGTAGTTATGCAGTGGGAGCCGTTTTAGGCCAACACATATCTAAAAACTTCCACCCCATCCATTACGCTAGTAAGACACTCACTTCTGCACAGGAAAATTACACCACGACCGAGAAGGAGCTCCTAGCCGTAGTATTCGCTTTTGATAAATTTCGTCCTTATATTACTCTTTCAAAAATTATTGTTTTTACGGACCACTCGGCCCTCAAATATCTTCTTTCCAAAATGGATGCCAAGCCGTGCTTGATTCGCTGGGTCTTACTCCTCCAGGAGTTTGACTTAGAGATTCGTGATATGCGAGAAGCTGAGAACTTGGTCGCCGACCACCTTTCGCACCTAGACAACCTATTTACAGAAAAGTTAGACGAAAATTCTTTTAATGACTATTTCCCCGATGAGAAGCTATTCATAATTAACACATCTACTTCTCCTTGGTTTGCCCGCATTGCCAACTATCTAGTGGCTCGTGTGCTCCCAAAAGAGTTTTCATCTCAACAAAAGAAGAAATTCTTTTCTTAGCTGAAGAACTATTTTTGGGAGGACCCGTATCTTTTCAGAATTTATGTCGACCAAATGATAAGGAGGTGTGTTTCTTATGAAGAAGGATTAAATATTATTAAACATTTGCATGAAGGACCGACAGGTGGGCACTATCAAGCTGCTCGCACCGCTCACAAAGTGTTAAGCGCGGGTTTTTACTGGCCTAGCCTGTTTAAAGACGCGCATGCCTTTGTGAGTAGGTGTGATAGTTGCCAACGGTCGGGGAATATTTCGAATAAAAATGAAATGCCACAAAATTATTTCCTAGAGTGCGAAGTTTTCGACCTCTGGGGGATTGATTTTGTCGGCCCTTTTCCTTCTAGCTTCGGGAATAAGTACAATTTAGTTGTCGTTGATTATGTTTCGCGTTGGGCCGAAGCCCAAGCTCTTCCTACAAATGACTCCCGAGTCGTAGTTAATTTCCTAAAAAAAGTATTTTCTCGCTTCGATACGCCGGGCGGTATCGTTAGTGATAGGGGTTCCCATTTCTGTAACGCGCAATTTTCAAAAATCCTAACTAAATATAGCGTTACTCATAAGCTTTCCACTGCCTACCACCCCCAAACTAACGAACAAGTCGAAGTAGTAAATAGAGAAATAAAAAGAATTTTATAAAAGACTATTTCTATATCTAGAAAAGACTGGTCCGCAAAATTAGACGATGCTCTATGGGCCTACCGAACAGCATACAAAACCACCCTCGGATGTACGCCATATCGGTTGGTTTATGGAAAATCGTGTCATTTGCCCGTAGAATTAGAACACCGCGCTTTTTGGGCCTTAAGATTTGTTAACTTCGATCCCCACTCTGTCTGCAATTTTAGGAAATTCCAACTTAACGAACTCGACGAGTGGCACTCTAACGCTTATGAAAATAATAAATTTTATAAAGAGCGGACGAAGCATTTGCACGATAAACATCTTAGGTACCCAAAAACCTTTAATCCGGGCGACCAAGTTCTTTTATATAACTCCCGATTACATTTATTTCCGGGAAAGCTAAAATCACGATGGTCTAGGCCATTTACAGTAAAAAAAAATTTTCCGTATGTCACGGTTTTAGTTTCGCACCCTGAAAAGGGTGAGTTCAAAGTGAATGGACAGCGTCTTAAACTTTATCTCTGTGGTGATGTCGGTCCAAACTGTATTAATATTATTCTACACGAACTTTAAACTAACTGGACACCGTCTAGTTACTTGCTACTTTGGACAAATAATCGTTCAGACAATATTTTTTTTAATGCGTCGAGCTCAAACGACGCTTAAAACAAAGGGCGCTCTTGGGAGGCAACCCAATCTATTTTTTTTGTTTTTCTTATTTTACATTTTTGCCCCGGATGGTTCCGCCAATCTCAAGCTTCTGCGATCACATGCTCCAATGCTGCTAAATCCATCACAAAGTCCAACAAAAGACCTTACCAGCAGACTCAAAGCACAAGCATGGGGGAGTGACATCACTGAGCTTTCGCTGCAAAATAAAATCGGGGAAGTACATGTTTTTCAATTCTTTCTTTCATTTCTGTACTTTAAATATCTCTCGTTCTCCAACCTCCTTCTCCATTGAGGACAATGTAGATTTTAAGCTTGGGGGAGGACAACCTCCTTCTTTTTACTTTTTGTAAATATCTTTTACTTTTTTTGTAAATATTCTTCAAAAATCCAAAAAACAAATCCAAAAATCCAAAATATATATATATAGCTGCATTTTGGTATTTCAATAAGTACCCCATGTTTATGTTTTGTTTTTCTCAAACTTCTTTATAAACAACGTAGTTAATTATAATTTTTCTAATCATTTTTTTATCATATTTCACAAGTAAAATGTTAGCCATGCTGTGTTTCTAATTGACGGTAGCATGTTAAGGTGAAATATTTCTCTAAAAAGCGCATTTCTATTATGGTTTTCCGTTCTTTATTTTCTTTACTTTCTCTAAAATTTATCATCCACTATTTTCCTTTTCGTTTTTAGATAATGTTTGTAAGGACAACTTTTGAATAATGTAGTAGATATGAACGATCCAAGTCACATATTATTTTTATTTTCAAGATAATTTCATCAAACTTCTTTTATTATCTCGAACTTGTTTTTTGAAAATTTTCAAATCTATGTTTTAAATAAATTTAAAAAGCGTGAAAATGATTTAGGCCATTTTTGTTTACGTTTGAGCTTTCCTGCCAACCTAAAATCTTTTACCACTAGTTAGCCGCTTTTGAGCCTTTTTTTCCAAATTCATTTGATAACTCCACATAGCATTTCATTTTCAACAAAGCCAAAATTCCTACCTATCTAATCACGCTAAATTTTTTGAGTTTCATTCTAAAATTTTCATGATAGAAAATTTTGTGTCATCTTTGGAAAAATTGTTGAAAAATGTGTACTCAAAAGCAATGTTTGATTTTTTTTTCTGGCCAATTCAACACGAAAGAAAAAAAATTTTATGGCCTTTGTTTTGAAAAAAAGAAAAAAAATGAATGATGAAAAAAAAAATAATAATAAAGAAAAAAAAAGAGAGAAAAAAAAAATATATATACATATTTTGTTTAAAATAAAAATTTTTTGAAACTCGTTGTTTTGGTTTAGCGTGATTTTAAGCCTCCATGTTTATATTTGAATTCCACTCCTATTCATAATCCTAAACCAAACGTTTCGGTCCTATTAAGTCCTTTTGATTCACGTCTTTTTAAATTTTATTTAACAACTAAGAAAAGAAGAAAAGTAAATCAGTTTTAGTTTTGGATTTAAACTTAGATTTTTGTTATTTAATTGATATAATTATAATGCGTTGCTTGGATCTAGTAATAACTCAATTCGTTCTTTTCATTTTCATTGCCTTGCTTAAATCTATTTAAAGAATTTCGTCAAAATTCTGGATGATTTATTTTTATTAAGTAAAGTTTATAAAAGTTAAATCATACCAAAATAATTGTTTTAGATTTACGTTTTACATTCTCCCTACCTGGAATTTAGCATATTACTTGTTTAAGCATGATTAAAACTTTTTTGAATTAGTCACTTTTATGATTAGCTAGTTTTGATATCTTTGCTTGGGGACAAGCAAAACTTAAGCTTGGGGGAATTTGATAATACAGTTTGCAGTCAATTTTATTAGGGTATTTTCAGGGTTTTAAAGCAAATCATGTCTTGTAAAGTACTTATTTTGATTCCCCTTTGTATATATTTTTGTCGCTAATGTGTTTTTTTTCTACTTTTTCAGGTTTTCACATCTTTCAGCCGAATTTTGCTGTGACACGCCCCAAGGTCACGCCCTACCCGGGCGTGTACCTAGGGCGTGTAACCCAGAGGAATGAAGCAATTGGTCCGAAACTGCATTCCGTGGAAACTTAGTGTACACGCCCTCTGTCACGCCCGTGTCACATCCGACACGGGCGTGTTCCAGAGGCATGTCCCCAAGTTCCGACGAATCGCCGCAACGCGCTCGTTTTTCCCGCTCCACCGTCGCACCGAAAGTGTCATGCCCCCGGGTCACGCCTTACCCGGGCGTGACATATGGGCGTGTACTTCAGCAACCACGCCCGTCACCTCCAGCATTCAATCCCAGCTCAACAAAGTCACGCCGCAAAGAACACGCCCCATATACACGCCCTACTAGGGCATGACATTTGGTTGTGTACTTCAGCTACTTCGCCAGAATTAAATTCCAGCCCGAAAAAGTCGCACCGAATGTGTCACGCCCCAGGGTCACGCCCGACCCGGGCGTGACAGGGGGGAGTGACCCGACCCGAAAAAATCAATAAATAGAGCCCATCTCCAAGGGTTCAGGGACACCTTTTGGATGGAGAGGGGAGGTTCTGTCCTTTGTATTTTTGAACTTTTTCAAGCATGTCTCTTCATTTTAAGCTCTTCTTATCTCTAGCTTAATGCTTTCCCTGTATTAGCTCCTAGCTTCTTTCTGTAGCATAATGTTAAAGATAGTGTAGTTTACTTTCCATGCACTTATAATCTTTGGTTTTCAAGTTGTAAGATCCCTGTTTCCATTAATAAAGAAGTGTTTCTTTCTTTTTCGTTTCTACTTTGTTTTCATTATTTTCTTCTACGCATCTTCTTTTCTCCATTTCACCATGAGTAACTAATCCTCCTTGTACTCGATCTTGATGATCCGAGGTTCGAGTTGATTAAGTTATGATGCTTTAACCCTACTTTTTCTTTCCAAAGTTATACCTTGAATTACTCTTGATTAAAAACCCTACTTGGAGATATATCATCAATATGTATATTTTCCATCATTAGCTTTCATTCATGGCTAGCCGAAAGGCTGATAGTTTGAAGTAAGCACTCAAGAGTAAAGAGAGTTGCACGCACCCCTCGAGAGAGGCAGACGTTAAATCTCCTGGATTGGAGTGAAATCCAATAGAGGGGTTCACAGCTTAAAGCGAGCTTTAGATCTCTGATCGGACGAGAGTTCGGTTGAGCATTCCTAAACTCAGGTAGGCACGGCTTCGAAAGAAGCGTGTTTACACTTATGGAACCTCCACGGTCAAGGTTTTAGATCTATTAAGTAAAAGTTTATTTTCGCATTTCTTAATCAACTTTAGCTGAGGTGATCCTCGATCGAGTGCTCTTATTTTTGATTGTCTTAATCTGTCGCTGCAATCGTTTTAATAGCTCTCTATTTTTCCGCAAGCTTTTCTTTCTTAGCATAATACTTCTCTCCTCAATCGCATTTTAGTAATCTCTTAAACCCTAAAACACTCTTCGATAAGATAATGGTTTTCGTGTGAGTAAGATTAATTAACGTTTCCCGGATTTTAATACGACACTTGTGTCCCCTAGCTGCATTTCGATAGGTATACTTGCCTTGTTGGATTATTAGTTTGGTTATTTTCTCCTTGTGAAGATATGCAATACCAGCCATCTGGTTGAGGAGGCTTGTAGAGGATGTTCATGAGGAAGTGAAAGGTCCTACTTTACTCCGAGGTGACAATGAGAGTGCTCTCAAACTGGTGAACAATCCAGTTTGTCACGCAAGTACCAAGCATATAGAGATCGAACATCACTTCATAAGGGAGAAGGTGTTGGAGGGATCTCTTATGGTCGGGCATGTTCGGAGTGAAGATAATCTTGCTGACATCTTCACGAAGTTGCTGTCGAAGGGTCCATTTCAACGGTTACGAGGTTTGCTGGGCTTGATCACCACTTCTCACGTCAAGCGGGAGTGTTGAAATTTATGAAGTGAAAGGGGGTGGAGCAGGCCGAGTGGTCTGAGTGGTCTGAGTCCGCGGCCTAGGCGGACTGATGTTGTGGCCTGGGTGTTTTGCCTGTTGGAAATGGTGGCTTGGCTGTTCTTGTGAGAGGCTTGTGCAGCCTGTCTTTGGCGGTCTGGTGGCGGTGCTCTGCTTGACCTGTGGTTCTGCAGTTAAGCCGGTTTTTGTTGTAACCTGGCGGATTGGTGTTTATCCTCAAGAGTTGTAGCGGACATGCTTGAGTCCACGGTGTCTGCCTTAGCGGACTATTTTTGGAGGTCCGCTTTGGTTCTTGCCGAGCTCTCCGGTGGTGCAATGGGTGTTGTCCACATTCTTTGTGGCGGACTGTCCTGATGTTGGCAGTCTAGGTCTCTTGTGTCCTCCATTCTCGCGCAAGTTTCTTGATAGGCTGCTGCACTTGGTCATTTTCTGTGACAAATTAATGGTGTTCATAGTGTCCGCAGAGGCCGCTATTGACCGGGCGGACTGCCTGTTGGTCGTGGACTCGTGGCGTGCTGTGGCGTTGTTGTTGAGCTGTGTGGACTGCCGCTTTGTCCGCGTATAGTGTGCAGACTGATGCAACATCGGTTGTGGCTGTGTCCCGGTGCTGTGCTGAATGGCGGACTGGCGCTGTGCTTGCGTGCGGTGCGGACTGGCGTATTGTCCACATGGTGGCAGTCTAACATTGACCTGACTCCTGGCTGGTTGTTTGAAGTCTGGCCAAGTCCATACAGACTCGGCAGACTGGTATGTGTTAGCCGCGAACTGGAGCGGTGACTCTATTCAGTAGGGCGGTGACCACACTCCTCACCATGCCTATAAATAGAACCCCCCCGACAAGTTTACAGTAACTGAGTGAACAATAAGTTGAGTCTTGGTTAATTGTTGCAGTCTAGGTTTACCTGTCCGCGCGGGTTGAGAAGAGATAACTGATTGATATTTGCAGGTTGTGCGGGTAGCACTGTGGAGCCAGTTGTTTCGCTTTGACTTTGGTCAAGATTAGTGAAGTTTGCGGTTACAATCGACAGTCTCAGCAGGCGCTTCTGCGGCTTGTCAGTTTTCTCTGCTTCAGTTTTTCCAAGTTCAATAACCTGTCCGTCGGACTCGGGCGGGTAGGTGGTCTGTTCTTCAGTTCGGCACCAGTCAATGAATAACAGCATGTCCGCGCGACCTCGCGGTCTCTACGGACTCCGTGTTCTATTCGCTTTCTAGCTGCAGCAGTTCGGGCGGGCTCGATGACTTTGGCAGACTGGGCGGTCTCTGCAGTCTCCAGTTCTATCCGCTCGGATTGTTTTGATTCTCTGTTTTTCCTTGTGTACTGGCGAAATCATGTCTCGCCACGAATACCTCGCCTTATAAAGAAGTAAATAAATATATGATCTACTTGTTCCTTCTATTTGCATTTGGTGTTTGAGCTTGCTTTCCTGGTTTCCGCTTGATCAAGGTGTGATCTTGATAGATTTGAGAATATTCATTTAACGTCAGACTATCTCGTTGACCACTTTGAGAAAATTCAACAAGTCTGAACTCATGGCCCAATATAAGGAGTTGATCAATTCTTATGACAAATGTCGACGAGTCGTGAAAACTTAAGCTAAAGAGATAAAGTCTCTAAAGGCTGAGGAGAGCACTTTGAGAGAGGAAGTCGCTAAGACCGATTCACTCAGAGAGAACTTCAATGCTACCATTGAAGAATATAACAAGGCTCTCGAGCACCTATACCTTAAGGAGAAGATCATAAAAGAACTAGAAGCACAACTTGAAGCTGAAAAGAAACTTGTTGAAAGTTTCTCAAAGCCCAAGACCGTCCTTCCTTTCATTGCTGAATTCTTAGCTAAGGCTAAGGGTGCTGGGCTAGGCCATGTTGAAGCTCCTAGTAAATCTTCTAGGAGGAATAAGGCTCAGATAAAGAATATGGCGACCAAGAATGCTTTGGCCAAAGAAAAAGGTAAAGCCCCTCAAGATCAGACTTATTTCAAGAAGGTCGTATTTCCATCGAACGAGTTTGATCTTGACTCGTCTTATGGTCACTTTGCTAGGCCTACTTATATAGAGCCGAAGTGTCGTTACCAAGTATGGACTCGTCCCCGAAACTTTGGCGAAATTGTCTTTAAGGAACCCTATGAAGAAATCACTCTTCAGAGCTATGACCCTCATAATCATGGTCATAACATCAAGAAGGCACCAAAGATAAAGCCTATTGTGGAAAAGCCACTGTAGGAGAAGAAATCATGTGATTGACATCACCATGAAGCTTCTTCCTCCAAAAATGCTACCCCTGCTAGACCACCATCTCAAAAGGTCAAACAGGAGAATATAAGGCAAAGATACAACAGGTTTGACTGTTGGTGTTGTGGCAAAAATTGGTCACTTTGCCATTGACTGCTGGTTTAATTTCAGGAATTTTGCAACTCCTCAAGTTAGCAATATGAGAAAGACCACTCATAATGCTAATAGTCGTATGGGGAGTATTCTAACAAGAGAATAAGGACCCAAACGTGTTTAGTTTCCTAAGGCAAATTGATTGGTGATTGCAGGTATTTCCAAAGGCAACCAAAACTCCTATCTGGTACTTAGGCAGTGGATGCTATCGGCACATGACCGGGACAAAAAGCCTTCTTCAGAACTATTCTCCAATCTTGAACGGGCCAAAGGTCATTTTTGGATGTTCAGACCGAGGAATTACAAAAGTCTATGGTATGATCACTAACGGTAGTGTATCCTTCACGGATGTGGCTTATGTTGAAGGATTGGAACACAATCTCATAAGCATAAGTCAACTCTGTGATAAAGGATACATTGTTGAATTTCATGCCGATAAGTGCTTGATAAAATCGATTGACAATATGGAAATGTTTCTATCACTCACTCGAAGCAGAAATATATTTTGTTTGAATTTTATTTGTATAGACTCTTCTACACTAGTGTGCTTTTTGGCTAAAGATAGTGCGTCTCTTGGTGACCAATGACACAAGAGTCTAGAACATATTAATTTCAAAACTATTAATAAATTATTTTCTCTGAAATTAGTATGTGATGCCCCAAATGTCAAATACGTTAAAAATAGACCTTGTCACGCATGGGTAAAAGGAAAGCAAACTGGGGCTACCTTTAAGAGCGTTATTGGCAAAGATTCTAATAGATGTTTACATCTACTTCATATGGACTTGTTCGGTCCACTGCAAGTTAGAAGTTTGGGAGGTAAGGATTATACATTGGCTATTTTTAATGATTACTCTCACTTTGCGTGGGTTTTCTTTCTAAAACACAAGTTAGATACCTTTGACATCTTTACTAAATTTGTCAGGTAGGTCCAGAATGAATACAACTGTTTCGTAGTTAAAATCAGAAGTGATAATGGAACAAAGTTCAAGTCTGGAGCCATGACAGAATTCTGTAAAAGCATGGGTATCTTTCATGAATTTTCCTCTCCGCGTACTCCTCAACAGAATGAAGTGGCTGAAACAAGGAATAGAACACTCATACAGGCCTGCATGACCATGTTGACTGATGCCTCACTTCCAGAATACTTCTGGGCTGAAGCCGCCAACACTGCATCCCACGTGCAAAATCGAACACTCATAAACAAGAACCACAATAAGACACCTTACGAATTTTTAAAGGGCAGGAAACCAACTGTTTCATATTTTAGAATCTTTGGCTGTAAGTGCTTCGTCCTTAACAATGACAAGTATCACACTACCAAATTCTGCGAATATAGTTTTGAAGGTATTTTTGTAGGGTATAGTAGCCATAGTAAGACATATAAGATATTTAATAGAAAAAACCTGGTTTTAGAAGAATCCATTCATGTTGTATTTGATGAGATGAGCTTGCTACAAAGCCACTCTTCTAGTGTGTTCATTGAAGATGCAGGTTCAAAGTTGAAAGAACTAAACTTGGATGAGCCAACTGAAGAAAGTGGTGAAAAGTTCATCAAGATAACCACTCCAACCCTGATTGGAGAGGTTGATGATGAAGATGAGGAAATCATCCAAGTTGATGAAGTCACTCTAGAGCTCAGACATTTGAAGGATCACCCAATGGACCAAATCATAGGAGATCCCCAGGATTGTGTCAGAACTCATAGAGGTATAGCTAACGAGAATTTATATTTGAGTTTTCTCTCACAGGTTGAACCGAAGAGGTTTGAGGAAGCAAACTCAGATGTATCATGGGTATTTGCCATGGAAGAAGAACTAAATCAGTTCAAGCGTTGTCAAGTCTGGAAACTTGTTCCAAGGCCTAAAGGTAAGAATTTCATCGGAACAAAGTGGGTCTACAAGAACAAGATGGACGAGGATGTAACAGTCATAAAGAACAAGGCCAAACTCGTCGCCAAAGGATATCTCCAAGAAGAGGAATCGATTTTGACCAGACGTATGCTCCAGTGGCAAGGCTGGAGGCAATCAGGTTATTCCTAGCATATGCTGCTCTTAAGGGCTTCACTGTTTATAAGAGGGACGTGAAGTCTGTCTTCCTTAATGTTGACATAAAGGAAGAGGTGTATGTGGAACAACCTCTAGGTTTCGGTTACTCTAACTTTCTTGGTTATGTTTATGTGTTATCTAAAGCTTTATATGGTTTGAAACAAGCTCCTCGAGCTTGGTATGAGACACCGTCTACCATTCTTCTTGAGAACAAGTTCACAAGGGGAAAGATAGATAAGACATTATTTCTTAGGGAAATAAAAGGCAAGATTTTGCTAGTGCAAATCTATGTCGACGACATTATCTTTGGCTCTACTAACGACTACCTTTGCAAGAAGTTTCCAAAACATATGCAAGGGAAGTTTGAAATGAGCAGTATTTGAGAACTGAAGTATTTCTTAGGGCTTCAGGTGAAACAATCTGAAGATGGAATTTTCATCTCGCAGACTAAGTTCACCAAGGAGCTAATTAAGAAATTCGGAATGGAGAACGCAACCTCTATGAGGAATCCAATGGGTTCAGCTGTGTCTCTAGACGAGGATGAGAAAGGGAAACCTTTTGATGAAACCAAGTACAGAAACATAATTGGATCCTTGCTCTACCTTACTGCCAGTAGACCAGACATAATGTTCTCAACATGTGTATGTGCAAGATTTCAAGTGAACTCTAAGGAATCTCACTACGCTGCTGCAATGAGGATTTTGAGATACCTTAAAGGTACACCAAATCTTAGCTTATGGTACCCAAGAAGTAATGATAGCGAACTAATTGGTTTCTCAGATGCAGATTTTGCAGGTAGTAAAGATGACAGGAAGAGCACTTCTGGGACTTGCTAATTCCTTGGAAGAAGACTCATTTCCTGGAGTAGTAAGAAGCAGAACTGTGTTGCAATCTCAACGGCTGAGTCAGAGTATATCTCTGCAGGCAGTTTTTGTGAATAGTGGCTATGGATAAAGAACCAGTTTGAAGACCATAACATGAAGTTTCAAAACATTCCTTTGTTTTGCGACTCTTCCAGCGCGATTGCAATAGCCAACAACCCAGTTTCTCATAGCCGGACAAAGAACAAAGAGCTGTGGTACCACTTCATCCGGGAGCATGTAGAGCATGGGGACATCGATCTACAATATGTCCCAACTGACATGAAGATTGCAGACATATTCACGAAGCCGCTGGACGAGGCTAAGTTTTCGTTCTTCAAAACAGAACTTGGAATGCTCAACAAAGAAGATTAGAGAAGGAGGACTCACAACATAGCTCAGAGATCAAGGAATACATCAAAAGTTGAACTTTCTCAAAATTCTGACTTAATGACTCGAGTAAGAAGAAAGTCACTCGAGTAATTCTTTAACACTACTCGAGTACTCCGCAAGTCACTCGAGTAACACTACTCAAGTACTGAGTTCCCACTCGAGAGGTATGAAGACATAACTCGAGTATCTTCATTATCGCACGTGAGTACTGCTAGTTCACTCGAATATTAGGAAGACTTTTTCTCAACTTATATTCAAATTTCTTTATTCATAACCCGAAGCTTATTCCACCACTTTCAAAGGTATGTTAGATTAATATCTTCCTTAATCATCGATAATTAGGGTTATATAAATAGTAAAATTCGGATTTCATTTTCTACACAAATTCAAAACCCTCTCATTCGAGTAAAGAGACAGTCCTTTTGTAACACCCCAAATCCCAATTTGGGTTCAGGTTGGGTAACACGGCCTGGGACATGGGCTTGTCCCAGGGCGTGTCGTGGTCGGGTGGAGCAGCATGGCGAGTGGTCGTCGAAATCCGTTCGATGAATTTTTGAGAGGGAACACACCCTATGACACGGGGGTGTTATAGGGCCCGTCCTCCTCGCGGTCGTCGAACTCCAGTCGACGAATATAAGATAGGGCGTGTCTGTAGCCGTGTAAGGGTACACGGCCGGTGATACAGGGGTGTCACTGGCTGTATCCTTCCCGAGAGCAGCCAGGACTGTGTGTGCTGGTGGACACGGGTGTGTCCTGGGATACACGGCCGGTGACACGGGCGTGTCACAGGCCGTGTCCCGCTCAGGTTGGTTTGGTGGTGTGTCATTTGAGGTACACGGCTTCTAGACACGGGCATGTAGGACGTGACACAACCATGTACGATGTGACATGGGGGTGTCACATGGGCATGTACTGTTCTGGATTGAGTCGGTTATGTGCCGCTTAAGGGATACAGCCTGTGATACGGGCGTGTCACAGGGAGTGTCAGGCCGTGTTCAGTCTATTTCTGGTCAAATTAAGGCAGTTCATTTCCTTATTCTTGGATCGAAGGGTTCAGGCCCTTCCCTGCTACTTATAAGGCTGAAACGAGGGGATATGCTCCTTCATTTTATCCATTTCTCCTTCTTCTCAAATAAATATAAAGAGAGAGAGAGGAAGGAAAGGGAGAAGGGAGATGGTTGCCGGAGAAGCTTCAGCAGGCTGATTCATGAGCCGAGTGCGGATTTGTGAAGGCAAAGCAGTGGCGGTGATTTCCATCCGGCTAATTCATGGCTCCAAAGAGATCGTCAAGGGTAACGATCTCCTTCTTGGACAAACGAAGTCCTTTTTTTATGCATATGCATGGAATCCTCCACCAAGAGGTGAAAAATGTAAGTGATTCCTCAGTTGAGTTTGCATCTAGAGCCGGAAGTGTGTAGTACGACATAAGCATGTTGTTTGAAGCTCATCCTGACTGTTAGCCTTGATTGCTGATGGTGGTATTCTGCACCGGAGAAGACTCTGTCTATTTGCTGGATGCTTGTGAATTGTGAATTCTTGAAAAGCTTGTATGTGCCCTAGCTTGGGTGTATTGAACTGGATGGATTGGAAAGCTGCTCTGCGAGGGCTGTGTGGTGGATGGTCGATTGGTTGCAAGGCTTACTGCACCACAATGGTGGGTCGATCTGAATGCATGTGGGAGATCGATTGGTGGTAAGGCTTGCTGCACCACAATGGTGGGTCGATCGGAATGCTTGTTGGAGATCAATAGGTGGTAGGACTTACTGCACCACAGTGGTGGGTCTACCTCAGTGCTGGTGGGAGGTCGATTGGTGGCTCGGCTTACTGCACCATAATGCTGGGTCGATCGTAATGCTTGTGGGAGATCGATTGGTGGTAGGACTTGCTGCACCACAGTGGTGGGTCGACCTCAGTGCTAGTGGGAGGTTGATTGGTGGCTCGGCTTACTACACCACAATGGTGGGTCGATCTAAATGCTCTTGTTGTCGTGAGGTTAGTACCTCTAAGTGGGATGGATGGAATGTCTCCAGCATGCGTGTTGGTAGGCTATGACCGGCCAACCAACAGGTTAAAAACCTCTGCTCGGTGGTGGTGCCAAGAAGTCCGGCCCACTGTAATTTGCCCTAAGTGTAAGCAACGTCCGATAGAAATGGGCGCTTGTGATATTGTGCAATGCTTGTTGTGTTATAACTGCGATGCATACAGGGAAGGAACCACTGCCCTGGGTAAGGGGTAGGGTCGTTATAATTGGTCAGCTAGTGCTGACCGTTGCTTTATTTACCGCTCTTGAGTTGGATGTTGAATTGCAGGTGCTGATGAGTTGGATTGAATTGAGCAGAATGAAGACTTTCTAGTTAAAGTCCCTTGAAGACCATGCAAAGAACTCTTGGATTTCATGTGTGGCCGGCCTGCGTGCCGATATATGAAGCTGTATATTTATAAAAGAGCAACTTGTAAGGCCTTAAGGCCATGAGCGTGTGTGTGTTGTATACATTCCTGGTTTATGTGTAAATGGGGAGTTTATATATTTAGTGGACATTCATGTGGTTGAGTTCTTACAACTTAAAATGCTGCGCTAAAATGCTCTGAGTTAGGATACGAGTAGAACATGATTTGATATTCACACGTAATTCTGCCATTTGTATGTGAAATATGGTGTGGGGCCACGACCGGACCCACCGGTATATTCCATGTGATGAATGGAGGCATTACAAAGAGTTCAATTGGTGATGAGAGTTGAAAGAACTCCATAATTAAGCATGCTCGGGCTGGAGTAGTACTGGGATGGGTGACCTCCTAGGAAGTCCCCGTAGTGCATGCTTGACTATCGAGTTTACCTCATCAAAGGGAGGCACCGCCTTTAAATATTTGGATTGGTTATGAACTTATCACCGCCGGTATTGCCAAACTGTCAGATGATTTCACAAATCTCCTCATTCTTCTCGACACCGCCGGCCTGACATTCGTTCTCCAGCAACCATGCAAAATCCTATTTCCTGAAGTTGAAGAATTCTTTACAAACATCAAAGCAAGGAGAAATGACAAGGTCCTCAAGTTTACAGTCAAGGGAATCAAGATAAAGCTTACCAAATCCTCTGTCTCCAATCTTATTCGGCTACCCATAGTTGATGAAGAAGAAAACCTATCCCATGAAGATTCAGACAGAGCCTATATGTTCTGTGGACTATCTCCAGAAGTTCTTACCATTCCTCAATCAGAACTCAACCCAGAAAGCAAGTTGCTGGTGGACATCATTGGAAAAATTCTCCTGTGCAAGACTAGTTTTATTAGGGACATTTATTTTGATATGTTTGATATAATGACAACCATAATCTGCAGAAGGAGATTTTAGTTTGGTATGTTGATTCTTGATAAGATCAGGGAGATCATCAAGGCTCCTAATTATGCTAGGATCACCTCCTTGATGTTGCATGAGATCAATCCTGAAGTTTTTTATTTCTCCAAAGTCACAACCCTTTACCACATGAAGAAAGTATTCATCTCTTCCATTCAGAGATGGGAATTAAAGTTGCCGAATCCTGCTAAGGCTAGTAAAGCTGATGATCATCCAACTGCAGAGGACAGGACTCCATCTCCCTCTCCACCTCTTATTGCAGGCACATCTGGTGTAGCTGCTGAGGTGGAGCCTACTCCTTCTCTACAAGAAGACAAAATACCTACTCCACCTGTTATTGCTTCTCTCCCTCCAACCACTCCAGAAGAAACTCCCTCAGATGCTCAGGTACAAGACACCATTCTCTCTACAGAAGAAGCCATCAATCAGAAGATTGAAGAATTAAGTACTGAAGAGCCTCTTCCTCCCCTCCAAAAGGAACAACCTACTGAACCATCCAAGGAACCAACTCCAGTACCATCTCCAAGATCTCCTATTCCATCTCCAGAATCCCCTGTTCACAAATCCCCTGCAGCTGAGAAAGAATAAGCTGAGACTTTATTGATTTATGATGAGAAAGAACAGACCCCAGAACCAGTTGAAGCTCCTCTGAAGAGCTTGTATTTCCTTCTTCCCATCTTCATTGATGAAGAAGGAGATGTTTTGATTCACACAACCAGAGCTAAGAGCTCAGTCATTATTGAACAAGTTATTCTATGGACTGTTCCACCTCCTCCAGCTCCTCAGACTGCAACTCCAACTCCTCTTGCTACAAATGATCTAATTGGTAAGATTAAATAGATGCTGCTAGAACAGAGAAAATATTTTGATGATTCCTTGAAGGTAGTTCAAGAGAAAGTTTCTGTTCTTGAAAAAGAGATGAGAAGAGGTTTTGCTGGAATTCAGCACAATACTGATGAGCTCAGACAGCTATTCATGACAGGTGGAAAAGCATTATATCACACCATTACCATTGTAGGCAAAGTAATGGAACAATCTATTACTCTTGCTCAAAATCAGATCCAGTTATAAAAGCTGGCCCAAGAGCATACTTTCAAAATCTGTGATGACGTGGGTAATTTCAAAGAACATGCCATAAATGAACTCACTGTAGAAGTCAGAAAGGGGGAGACATTGGTCAAAGGATATTTAGAAACTTCAGATGCTACCAAGAAAACCCTTGGGGAAGCAAAGCTAAAGGAAATTCATGATGATGTGCAGAATCAGATCCACAGTGTAAAATTTCATACCTATGATACAGATGTGTCGCTGCATAACCAGATATTCCCTGATTTTCAAGCAGATCCAAATATTATTCCTCATTATCTGAATCCCCTATATCCTCTTGCTCTAGTTCCAATTCCTTAGCCTACTTTCTCTCGAAGACCTGAAGGCTCTAAAGCCCCTCCTCCAGAATCTTATACTTAGGTTTGGGAATCTGATCCAGCAGATATATTTCTTCAAGATCCTCCTAAGATTCACATCCCATAGAAAAGGAAGTATGGTGATGGAGCTTATGCCAGCAGATCCATTCTAGTTCCAGAAGTAGAGAAAAGGAAAGCTCCTGAATTTGCAGAGATTTGGAGTCCTACCTCTAAGTCACTTATACTTGATACTCTCAAGTTAGTCTTGCATTTCAATGAGAATAAACATGATCATTACAGCTCCCAAGATTGGGACTTGTATGAGAAATCTATGACCAAGAGAAGACTCTATGATAGAGAATATGGAAGGAACAATCCTGTTGCACCTCCAAAACCTCCCAAGTACTACCCAAAGCCATATAATTATCAAAGGAGGCAACAAGAAAAGAAGGATAGACAACAACAACAACAACAACAACAACATCAAGCCTAAGGATGAAGAAAGTTATAAGGGCGTGGATGGGAATTGTGTAGAAATGATTTTTGGACAATTCTATTTATATACATCATTAATTTTGTTAATTTACTCTTTGCTTATATTCGTTGTGCATGTTACTTTGTTTTCTCTCTTGCATATCTAGCTCTTTACTTGTTTATATAATTCACCTTAGTGTAGAGAGTTCTGACTTCTACAAATATGGGGAGATTGTTTGGTATCATATCAACAATAACCTAGATTTGGTGAAGTCACCCTTGAACTAAGATGAATTAAGTTGTATTTGATGTATTGTTTGAGTTATGTGTTTGCAGGACTAAATTGCCAAGTGTAGACCAATGTTATTCTACAATGGGTCACCAAACACAGGACCATACAATGTAATCCCTCATTGTGTGATCCATGGTGTTGACTCATGTGTAGCCTCTCTATTGGGATACACTTCATTTTTCAAGCACTAGGAATGTTGGTGAAAGACATGTTGCTGATTCCATTGAAGGAAGGAAAATCTTCATAAACTAAATTTTTCTAAGTGTTTCACACAAGTAGATTTTTAGTACTCGAGTAGAACCTTTAGTTATACTCGTGAAGGCTAGTTTGTATCTCGAGTGAAGGAAATGGCTCACGAGTGATTTGAATCTAGCTCTCGAGTGGCCAAGTCCATTACTCGAGTGGACTTCTTCTCTTTCTCGAGTTGACAGATTTTGGCTCTTAGAAAATATTTTAAGTACTTTACTCGAGTAGTCAAGTTAACAACTCGAGTAGATGAGCATTTTGTCTCGAGTTACAGAAGGACTGTTCTCATGTTGAATCTACCCTACTCGAGTAGTAGAGTTTATGCACTCGAGTAGTCTGCTTACTTCTCAAGTAGTCCAGTTCCAGAACTCGAGTAATCAGTTTTAAACTCCCAGAATTTTCTCTAAGTCTTTTTCTTGAGTAGTTCATCTCCCCACTCAAGTAATACTTCTAACACTCGAGTAATCTTTTTCCACTCGAGTGATGATGAATTTTGTTCGAGATTTCCTGAAGGACTTCTTCTCAAGTAGTCTGTCGCTGTCTTCTCGAGAACCTGAAGTAGTACTCGAGTAACTCTTGTTTCACACGAGTAATGCAGACATTTTTTTCAAAAAAATTCGCTAAGTCCTAAACTGACGAGATTTTCAAATGACTTGATGTGATTGGTCCACGCGGACGTCATTAATGCTAATTATAACCGTTATGGAGATCTTATATAGTGTCTTGTCATTTCGACTAACCCTAACAACAATAAGAAGCGCTGAAAAGAAATATTCTAAGAACTCTGAATCCATTCTTCTCTTTCATAAACGGAAGCCGCCGCTGATCCTAATTGTGCAAATCGCCTAGGGCCTTCGTTCAAGGCAATTTAGATCAGTCAACTTATAGATCGAGATTATTCTTCAACTTCTTCAACATCTCTCGGATTTTGTGAGTCAAGGATTTTCAGATCAGGGTCTAGCCGAGTATCTTCTTCAATAATTTCTGATAAAGCAGCAAAGTTCAAGAGGAAGACCTTGGCCGAAATCTCCAGATTTGAGAAATATTGTTATTTGTATTTCATATTCTCAATTTATTCTTGTAGGAGATTACTCTCCGAGTGTAGGAGCTTCATTCTCCGAGTTGTAGGAAGTTTTCATCTTCCGAGTGTAGATCCGTATTGTGGATCGAGTTGTAGGAACTTTGTTCGGAGGCATAGGATTGGTTTCAATCCGAGATAGTGGAGTATCCTGTTGGATCCCTAGTTGATTTGGGCTAGGTTCACTGACTTAGGATGTGACCCATCATGTATAGCCAGAGTCAAAGTTGTGTCCTAGAGTGTAGGCCAAGTCCTTAGGTTCAACTTCAGATGGACCAGCTTTCATCAAGACCATTAGAGACTCCAGACTTAGAGGTTTTCAAGACCAAGTTGAATGAGTTCGACGTTCGTCGAACTCAGCTCGACGAAAGGAGTTCTCCGCTCGATGATCGTGAGACCTTTCTTAGTGCTGAGCTCGACGATCTTGGTTCTCAGTTCGATGAAGATTCAGTTTCTTCATCAAGCCAAATTCAGGACAAATTCAGAATTTTTCTAAATCCAGCTTCAAGCTTTGGTCGACGAATTATATTCTGAGCTCGATGAACTTGGACCTCAAGTTATCAGCTTCTCAGGTCGACGAAGTCAGCCTCTCAGGTTGACGAATGCAATACTCTACTCGACAATTTCTGGACTCAGAGTATTTGTGTCGACACTTAGGGCATGTGTCGACACCAGTCAATCTATGTCGACACCAGAGGATCTATGTAGACACTAGAGGATTTGTGTCGACACCAGGATTTCAGTCAACAATAATTTATGTCGACACGAGAAGATTTGAGTCAACACCAAGATCAATCATTCAACACCAGTTTATGTCGACACTGATAACAGCAGATGCAGAATATTTGGCTAAGTCCACAATCGTTCTCTGCTCGATGAATTTGAAACTCAGCGCGACGAATACTATCTGATAGTGAAGATTGTCTGTTCAACGAATGAAGATTGTCTGGTCGACGAGCTCTCTTAAGCTCAGCTCGACAAACTCAGGCTCAGCTCGACGAACTCAAATTCAGCTCGACGAATTGTGTTCTCCGTTCGACGAATCCAGACTAGGTCATCTTCAGTTTTCCTGTCCCGTTTCTTGGCGATGAATCCGGAGTTATTAATGCCAGATCTTCTCGGAATGTTACCGTTAGAACGTGCAATTAATCTTGGATTATTTCATGCCGTTTTTCCATGGGACAGTTGGGGAAATCATTGATTGTCGCTTCGTTCCAAGGCCGACTGCCATTACTGCTCAACATTCTAATTTTGAATGTTGTCAGTCAGTCAAAAAGAGATTTACAAGAAAAGAAGAAGAAGAAGCAGTAATAGAGTAACAGAATTACAGTACAACAAGCAAGACAGACAATCAGATAGACTCTCTCAGATTGCACAGAAGAACAATCAACTGAAATCAAAAGTTCTCCTGCAATCAGCCTGACCAGAGAACATTTTCAAGAAGGAGAAGTAGAACAATCAAAGTTTATCAAGAGTCCTCTTCTTCCAACTCACAGGATAACTTCAAAGGACAACAATTATTCAATCTGTCAAAGGAGTTCCTGAAACAAATTCTGGTCCAGGCATTCTAGGTCTTTGAAGACCTATCACCCTGAAGAAGTGAACCAGCATTCCTGATTAATTCAAGATCTCAGGGGGAGCTACATCAGCTACAATCAATCCACAAGTCTTCTCTCTGATTGTCGACAGAGAAGAAACCATCTCCTTTACTTTCAATTCCTGTACAGGGTTTTAATTCCCTTCAAAATTATTCTGGTTGCAAGTCTCCTTCCAAAAGACTTGAGGTTTGGTTTTTGAGCACCTAAACAAAAGCTCATTGGTGTCAGGCACCTGATCAAAAACCTGAGTGGATTCCTACCAGGGTGGTAGAAGAGTGGATGTACCCAGGTTGGGGAACCACTATAAAATTTCTTATGTCGTCTGGTTGCCCTTTTCTTTGTGTTTTGGCTGTGCTTTGTGATTGCTTAATTTGTTGTGCTTAGTTTATTTTAATTGTTGAATTGTTCACTTAGGAATACAATAATTGTTGTAAAAAGTTTTTAGTGAGCACTATACTCTATTCACCCCCCCTCTAAGGTATTTCAAATCTAACATGCACTTTCAATTGGTATCAGAGCCAGGTTGGTTAAAATACCACACCTTAGTGGTTGCACAGGATAACACCTAAACCACAAAGATCCCTCTAGTTAGATCTATTTATTTGTTTTTGTTATTAGATTTATCTCTTCTCAAGACATGGCCCAAAACAAAGATTATGCAAGCATCAGACCTCCAGTGTGCAATGTTAACAAGTTTGCCATCTGGAAGGCAAGAATCAGATTATACATGAACTCTATTAATGAGGACATCTTTTCTGTTATTTTGTCAGAAGTACCTCCAACTCCAACCACTTCTACAAGCACTTCAACAAACATGACTGCAATTCCTCCTCCAGAGAACAATGAAGCCTACAAGAAAGCCAAGATGGCTGATGCTAAGGCAATGAATATCTTAGCCCAGACTATGTCAGATGACATATTCCAGAAGATGGCTGAGTGCACCTCAGCCAAGGCCATTTGGGACTCCCTTAACCAAATGGTTGCTGGCTCTGCATATGAAAGAAAGGACAGAATATCCATTCTCATATCCCTGTATGAGAACTTTAAAAAGGATGAGAATGAATCAGTGGCAGAAATGTACAACAGATTGAGCACAATCATCAATGAGCTCAAAACCCTGGATAAGGACATCACCTTGACAGAGGTGAATGACGAGATATTGATGTGCTTCCCTAGCTCTTGGGATTCCAGAATCTGGCCAATCAAAGAAGCCAGAAGCCTCAATGAGATATCAACTGAGTCTCTACTAGGCAAATTGAAGTCCTATGAGCAGCTGATAAAATCTAGAGAAGCAGCAAAACAGAAGGCAACAACTCCAGTTAGAAAGGAGCACAGCATAGCCTTCAAACCAACTGAAGAAAGTGAGACATCAACTTCAAATGAAGAACTCATGAGCCTCTTTGCCAAAAGATTCTACAAGATGGTAAGGAAGGATTTCAGAAGGAAAGCATCCAGACAGGATGATAAACCCAAGTATGACAAGACACCAACTAAGGAGGTTGTGTGCTTTGGGTGCAGAAAGCCTGGACATTACATCTCAGAATGACCAAAGAATCAGAAGAAGGATAAGAGCAAAGAAAGAGACTCCAGAAGAAAGCACAGCAGCAGACCCTCTTCCAGCAAATATAAAAAGAAAGACAAGGGATTTGTTGCTGAGACTTGCAGTGACACAGAAGAAGAAACATCTTCCTCCAGTTCAAGTGAAGAAGAGGAAGAAGCAAGATCCAAGGAGTTGTGCCTAATGGCAATTGATGCCTCCAGGAACAATTCTGGATCAGAAGAAGATTTTGAAGATGAAGCTGCCTTAGAATGAGAGGCAGATCAGGTTATCTCTAGCTTTGACTTTAGTTCTGATTTATTTAAAGCTTAATTGAAATCTATGTGCCTAGACTTAATCAATTCAGAAAAGGAAATAAAAAATCATAGAGAAAGATTAGGCAATCTTGAATTAGTTAACTCAGAAAACATTAAGCTAACAGACCAATTAACCTTAGTTAATGAACATATAATTAAATTAAAATCTGAATTATGTGAGGCCAAACAACTTGAGCAATCTCTCAATGGGAGAAGCTTCAAGCTGATGAACATCACAAGCACAGTGAATGCCAGATTAAATGGCAAACTAGGCTTGGTGATTCATCAAGTTTACCCCCCATACTTAAGAAAAATATTCTTTCAACCCCCATCAAGTTTATATCTGCAAAGGGAAAAGAAAAGTTAATAGACAAACCAATGTCAGAAAATAATCCTAGACCCATAGACAAGAGAAACAGAAATCTGAAAACAGTAAATAAAAACAAAGTTCAGCAGCATTCGTCGAACTCAGATTGACGAAATGTAGCCAGTTCGTCGAACCCAGATCGACGGATGCTGAACACAAACTTCAGATATAACAATTCGTCTATCTGCGATTAACGAACTGTATATGGTTCGTCGTGCAGAGGTCGACGAACTTGGGGCACAGAAAATGACTACCGTCATTATCTGAGCAGAGATCGACGATCTCAACCCTTTTCGTCGAACTCTGGTCGATGAACTTACAACAATTCGTCAAACCCAGAAAGACCAAACGTAAACCATTTCTCTTACAGAAACTCTAAGCCAATTAATAAGACATTTAATCTAGTAGCTGATTGGGTAATTCCACCTAGGAGATATCACCCCTTAGGGTATAAACCACAACCTGCATTATCAGTTATTTCCAGCTTTACTTTTAAACCAAATAAAGGACCCAAGGTAACCTGGGTCAAGAACAATTGAATTTTGTTTTTCCTTGCAGGTATAGGTGAAGAGCTGTCCAAGGGTAAGTCAGATATGGTACTTGGACAATGGTTGCTCCAAACACATGACAGGCAGCAAGGGAAATCTATCCAACTACAAGACAAAGCTAGGACCAAAGGTGATTTTTGGAGATTCCAACAGTGGTCAATCAAAAGGATATGGAACAGTGAAGATTGGATCAGTGACTTTCAAGAAAGTAACTTATGTAAGAGGACTCAAACATAACCTTATATCCATAAGTCAATTATGTGATGAAGGTTATCAGGTACATTTTAACTCTACTTCCTGTTCTGTTATTGATAATAAAAACAAAACTGTTTTAATTGGACTTAGACAAGGTAACATATATTTAGTAGATTTTATATCTGCCACAACTGATATCTGCTTACTGAATATTACTAGTAATCAAAATGAGTTATGGCACAAAAGACTAGGACATGTAAACCTTAAGAATATATCTAGGTTATCTAAGGACAACCTTGTTAGAGGCTTACCTTCTGGCCCCTACAAGAAGGAATGTCTATGCAGGGCTTGTCAATTAGGCAAGCAAACCAAAACAAGCTTTAAATCCATTAATAAAAGTGATTCACCTATGATATTGTATTTGCTTCATGTGGATCTGTTTGGACCCATTGCAGTACAAAGCCTAGGAGGGAAGTCTTATACTTTAGTGATTGTTGATGACTTCTCTAGGTTCAGTTGGGTAGCCTTTCTGAGAGCTAAGTCAGATACATTCAAGGTTCTTACAGATTTTCTCAGGACCATACAGATTGAGTTCTCTACTCATGTTGCATTGATTAGAAGTGATCATGACATAGAGTTTGAGTCTCTTCTTATGCATGAGTTCTGTGATAAGGAAGGTATCAGGTAGTGCTTCTCAGCTCCTAGAACTCCCCAACAAAATGGGGTTGCTGAAAGGAAAAATAGGACACTCATTGAATCTGCAGGTACATTATTAGCAGATGCTTACATGCCTCTATCCTTTTGGACAGAAGCTGTAAATACTGCTAATTATGTCATAAATAGAAGTCTTATACATAAACTGAAAAATAAGACCCCCTATAAATTACTTAAAGGGAAGAAACCTAAAATCACATACTTTAAAGTTTTTGGCTTCATTTGTTACATTCACACAAATAACAAGAGATACATTAGAAAGTTTGAGGCCAAGGCTGAAGAAGGTATTTTTTTAGGATACTCCTAAGTAAGCAAGGCCTATAGGGTTTTTAATAAATCCACCCTTAAAATTGAAGAATCTGTCCATGTATCTTTTGATGAAGCTAACATGTCTTATAAGGAGAAAGAGATTTCTACCAATAGCTTCATGTAGGTTCCACAACTGTGTGAGTCTATAGATGGACTAAATCTTACCCAAGAGATATCAACTCATCCTACTCCACAGGTTGCTGAAGAAAGTGAAGAGGAAATTCAAGAGGAAGTGGCTGAACTTTCCTCAACAGCTAGTACCATTCCCCAAGAGGAATTAATTACAGAAGCTGTTGCTCAACAAACTCCACCAACTGATCTTGTCACACTTAGAGATCACCCCAGATCTCAAGTGATTGGATACATTTCAGTAGGTGTACAGACAAGGCATCAACTCAACCAAGACTTGATGCATGCCTGTTTTCTCTCTCAAATTGAACATCTCACCATCCATGAAGCTGAGTAAGATCCCCACTGGATCATTGCAATGTAAGAGGAACTAAATCAGTTTGAGAGATGTAGAGTTTGGGATTTGGTTCCAAGACCCCATAACTACCCAGTTATTGGAACCAAATTGGTCTACAGGAACAAGTTGGATGCTCAAGGCAACATAGCAAGGAACAAGGCTAGGCTTGTTGCTCAAGGCTACAGGCAAGAGGAAGGAATTGATTATGACCAAACCTTTGCCAATGTTGCAAGGTTAGAGGTCATAAGAATATTCCTTACCTATGCAGCTCACAAGAGATTCAAGGTCTACCAAATGGATGTCAAAAGTGCATTTTTGAATGGAGTAATTCAAGAAGAGGTTTATGTAGAACAACCTCCAGGTATTATCTCTCCAACTCAACCCTCTTTTGTTTTTAAATTGCATAAAGCTCTCTATGGTTTAAAGCAAGCTCCAAGAGATTGGTATGAGACCTTAGCAAGCTTTCTTTTAGAGTATAAATTTACATGAGGAACCATAGATAAAATACTTTTCACTAGACATCATAAGGACCAAATATTGTTAGTACAAATATATATGGATGACATCATTTTTGGGTCTACTGATCCCAAATTGTGCAAGAGTTTTACTGACCTCATGCATTCTAAATTTGAGATGAGTAGCATGGGTGAGCTTTCCTACTTCCTTGGTCTCCAAGTGAAGCAGCTCCCAGATGGTATTTTCCTCCCCCAAGCTAAGTATGCTAAAGAGCTTATCAAAAAGTTTGGGATGGGTGATGCTTCAGGGATGAAAACCCCTATGGCTACAAATGCTGTTGTGGATTCTGATGCAGCAGGGAAACCTGTAGATCAGAAAAATTATAGGGCAATTGTTGGATCCCTATTATACCTAACAGCTAGCAGGCCTGATATAATGTTTGTAACATGCCTTTGTGCTAGGTTCCAAGTGAACCCTAAAGAATCTCACCTTATTTTCCTAAAAATAATTTTGAGATATATAAAGAGTTGTCATAATCTAGGACTCTTGTATCCTGTAGAGTCAGAATTTGAGTTAACTGGATACTCAGATGCTGACTATGCTGGATATAAAGTGGACAAGTAAAGTACCTCTGGAACTTGCCAGTTCCTGGGTATGCGACTTGTCTCCTGGTTTTGTAAAAAGCAGACATCTGTGTCTACATCAACTGCAGAAGCAGAATATATGGCTGCTGGCAGCTGCTGTTCACAAATGCTATGGATACAAAACCAACTCCTAGACTATGTTGTCAACTTAAATAATTCAACTCTATTTTGTGATAATACTAGTGCTATTGCTATAACACAGAATCGGGTTCACCATTCTAGGACTAAACATATTGAAATAAGACATCATTTCATTAGAGATAATGTAGACAAAAAGAAAATTAACTTAATCCATATTCCTACTGATTTATAGAGAGCAAACATTTTCACCAAGCCATTGGATGAGAAAACTCATCTGGTCTTTATAAATCAACTGGGAATGATTAATGGAGATGAGTTAACCTAGTTTCTGTCTGCATTCGACGAATTTTCTAGAGTTCATCGAACGGAGTTCGACGAAGTTGGGAAAGTTTGAGAGATTCTCGTCGACCGGAGATCGACGAATTCTCTGTGTGTGGAAACAATTTTCGTCAACCGGAGATCGACGAACTTTGCTTTAGAAGATATTTCGCCGAACGGAGTTCGACGAACTATGTTCGATTCTTCTAGATGAGATCGACGAATTATTTGTCTATAATTTATTTCGTCGACCTCAGTTCGAAGAATTTTTCTTTTTTATGAAACGGAGATTGTCGATTCATATTCTGGAAAACTTATATCTAGGTTTTCTTCGACCTCTGTCCCGCGCTTTCAGTTCTTTTGCTCTTGATCGCTGTTTTCTCTGTGTCTTTCTTACAGGTCATCAATGGCGATTCCCACAGGAGCTTTGGTTGCGATGAAGTTTGATACAGGATTCGATATGGATTTTGAGTCTTTCCAGCATTCTGGTCCTATTTTCCTCTACATCTTGGAACTGCTAGAGGAACAGAATCTGAAGGACTTCATGACCCGGAGAATTAAACTGCATGCTACTGAAATAAGAGAATGGGTATATACATCTACTGCTACTGAGGATGATATTTTGACTGGCAGTATCGGGAGTCAGGATGTTCCGTTATCTCCCGCAATTCTTTTTGAGATCTTTGGCTTCGTGAATGGAGAAGACAACATAGAAATGGATTCTGAAGAGTTTGGTGACATGCTGAAGCTAATGTGTTTTTGAGAAAGCAACCCTAATAAGCTGTTGAAGAAGCAACTGTCCGCCGCCTACCAGTTTCTGGCGGACATTGTAGGGAAAGTGCTGATGGGAAAGCACTCAGTGCATGACTACATAACCCGGCATCAATTCCTGGTTATGTGCGCCGTGGTGAATAAGAGACGTGTCAACTGGGGCACAATTTTCTTTGATTTGATAAAGAAAAAGAACAGCAAGAAGGAAGTATGCTTCGGCAGAATTTTGGGGACTTTTCTTCAAGGGAAGGCTGCTGAATGTATGGTCTCCCCGACCATCTTCATAAATGCCAGAAAGCGCCTCACCTGCGCTCTGTTTGGCAGGTGGGAGAGGACAATCTCCAAGCCCTCAAAGGCATATTCCTCTTCCATCCAAACTTCTGAGAGCACCAGGGTTGTAAAAGCCGCTCCCCACCCTGCAGAAGAGGCCCTTCCATCTCCATCATCTCTTCTGGCACTTCCAACCAAACAACTTCTCTTCTCTTCCATTCCTGCTACCACACCTAAATCTCCACCACATACTCATGTGCCTACTCCTCCTCCATCTCCACCACTGGACCTTACCAACATTCCTACACCTCCAGCTACACCTCATGAGACATCACTTCCTACACCTCCTCAGTCTCCTCTTCCCCCTCATTTGTCATCCATTCCATCTTACAACATACCCACAGACACTATCATGCCAGATGCCCCCATTCCATCTACTATTCCACCCTCCATTCCATCCTTTTCCGCTTCCCCATTTGATCCATCTAACATCATCTCCTTGCTCACTCCTTTCATCAAATCTCTCATCCAAGAGGCCATTACACCTCTTGTGGCCTCCATCAATTCTTTATCTGCCCAAATCTCTCTTCTATCTGCTGTCCCCTCTTCATCTAGGGGCCTGGCTCCAGGTTCTCCTGAACCCAGCTAGGGGGAGATGCTAGGTGATGAAGTTGCAGCAGATGTAGATACACCAGCAGCAGTAGTCACAACAGCAGTTCTCTCTCTAGCAGATGCAGATTCAGATACAACAATTTTGACAGATTTTGATTCTGAAATGATTGAGTTAATTCATTTTATGGATACTGACAATGATCTAGATGAGTCAATTGAGGAAATAAAAACTATTGGTGATTTCTCTCTGAATCCCACAGTTAATCTACCAGAATTACTGGAGAGTTTTGATACTATACATATGCAATTCTTTCCAGCAGATTCTACTAAGCCACATTTGGATATTGTACCATACACCTCTCCAGTCAGTCCAGAACTTTCTAAGCAACTCTGTGACAATTTTGCTATCTCAGCTTCAGCTTCCATCTCAGCTTCTAGTTCAGAGGTCATTCCAGAAGATACTTCATTGCCAGTTTCAGCACCAGATTTTGTTATGGATGACTCTCCCCTACCAGATTTGTATGAGCTTATTCTAGCTGATATAGAAGAGGAGAATAAGGCAGCAGCTGAAAGCTCTGTCCCCATTGTTTCTGACTCCTGTGCAATCCCCTCCTCTTCTGTTGCTGATTTTCCAGTTCCTGAACCCTCTGCCCCTTCTCCAAAAAAAGCTATTCTCTCTGATAAAGCTTTAAAAGCTTTGGATGCCTTGTATGACATCCCTCAGGGCTCTGAGTCTGAAGAAGATGATGATGATGACTCAGATGAAGATGCTGCAAGTAAGAAAAAGAAGATGCTAGCAAAGAAAAGGAAGGCTCCTCCTCCTACAGCTCCCTAGCCAAATCCAAATACTGATACTCCCTATTACATTCTGCATAATGTAACTCCATATAAGGGGATTCCTGGATGGATGTGGCTATCCAAGAACCTGCAGAAGGATAGAAAGAGAAGCAGGAGATATTCCCCTCTTCCAGTGCACAGATACATGAAGGATCCTCCTCCTCCAGCAGGTGGTGCTAGTGGCTCTAGCTCCTAGAGATCTGCCCCAATGCAAACATATCAAAGACAATCAAGGAGATCTTCTGGAAGCAGCCAGCAGAGGTAGCCATCCTCAGGAAGTCAAAGTCAGCATCAGCAATAGCAGCATCATCAAATTTCTGATGTACAAAAAGCTGAAAGTCCAAAGAGACCTCTCTCTCCTCCAATCCCTTTTGAAGAGCCTGAAACTGCCAATACAGCTAAAATGGCCAGATTCCAGGAGTTAATTGGACTATCTTTGATAAATAAAGCCAAGGCTGAAGGTAAAGATATCTCTAGATTAACAACAATGTCAAAGTATAGAAAAGAAGAGCAGAAAAGATTTGACAAAGGAAATAAGTTATTTAATGTTGATGATTACATGAAACTTCACCCAGAAGTAGTTGTCCCCAGAGCAACATCATTGAATATTATTGGGGCAGCTGATATGACTATGACAATAGCTCAAGCTCGAGATCCAAAGAGAGAAATCATATTCAAGAAGCTAGGAGTGCAGACATCTGAAGACAGATCCAAACAGAAGAAGCCAAAGAAGTAATCTTTTTGTTGTTTCATTTTCTGTCTGTTTTTGTTTTTCAAACTGTGCTATCTGTTTAAACAAAGCTGTGTATATATATATCTGATGCATGTGTTATAATTCTCTGTCAGATATATTTCTTTTCTTGCTTTGTTTTTCTGTTTTGAGTCTCTATTAGTGACCTCACCCAAATAGGGGGAGATTGTTGGATCCCTAGTTGATTTGGGCTATGTTCACTGACTTAGGATGTGACCCATCATGTATAGTCAGGGTCAAAGTTGTGTCCTAGAGTCTAGGCCAAGTACTTAGGTTCAACTTCAGATGGACCAGCTTTCATTAAGATCATCAGAGACTCCAGACTTAGAGGTTCTCAAGACCAACTTAAATGAGTTCGACGGTCGTCGAACTCAGCTCGACGAAAGGAGTTCTGTGCTCGACGAACGTGAGACATTTCTTAGTGCTGAGCTCGACGATCTTGGTTCTCAGTTTGACAATGACTCAGTTTCTTCATCAAGCCAAATTCAGGACAAATTCAGAATTTTTCTAAGTCCAGCTTCAAGCTTTGGTCGACGAATTAGATTCTGAGCTCGACGAACATGGACCTCAAGTTCTCAGCTTCTCAGGTTGACGAAGCCAGCCTCTCAGGTCGGCGAATGCAATACTCTACTCGACGGTTTCTGGACTCAGAGTATTTGTGTCGACACTTAGGGCATGTGTCGACACCAGTCAATCTATGCCGACACTAGAGGACATATGTCGATACCAGAGGATTTGTGTCGACACCAGGATTTCAGTCAACAATAATTTATGTCGACACCAAAAGATTTGAGTGGACACCAAGATCAATCAGTCGACACCAGTTTATATCGACACTGATATCAGCAGATGCAGAATATTTGGCTAAGTCCACAATCATTCTTCGCTCGACAAATTTTAAACTCAGCTCGACGAATACTGTATGATAGTGAAGATTGTCTGTTCAATGAATGAAGATTGTCTGGTCGACAAACTCTCTTAAGCTCAGCTCGACGCTCAGGCTCAGCTCGATGAACTAAAATTCAGCTCGACGAATTGTGTTCTCCGTTCGGCGAATCCATACTAGGTCATCTTCAGTTTTCCCGTCCCATTTCTTGGCGATGAATCCAGAGTTATTAATGCCAGATCTTCTCGGAATGTTACCGTTAGAACGTGCAATTAATCTTGGATTATTTCATGCCATTTTTCCATGGGATAGTTGGGGAAATCATTGATTGCCGCTTCCTTCCAAGGCCGACTGCCATTACTGCTCAACATTCGAATTTTGAATGTTGACAGTCAGTCAAATAGAGATTGACAAGAAAAGAAGAAGAAGAAGCAGTAATAGAGTAACAGAATTACAGTACAGCAAGCAAGACAGACAATCAGATAGACTCTCTCAGATTGTACAGAAGAACAATCAACTGAAATCAAAAGTTCTCCTGCAATCAGCCTGACCAGAGAACATTTTCAAGAAGGAGAAGAAGAACAATCAAAGTCTATCAAGAGTCCTCTTCTTCCAACTCACAGGATAACTTCAAAGGACAACGATTATTCAATCTATCAAAGGAGTTCCTGAAACAAATTCTGCTCCAGGCATTCTAGGTCTTTGAAGACCTATCACCCTGAAGCAGTGCTCCAGCATTCCTGATTAATTCAAAATCTCAGGGGGAGCTACATCTGCTACAATCAATCCACAAGTATTCTCTCTGATTGTTGATAGAGAAGACACCATCTCCTTTACTTCCAATTCCTGTACAGGGTTTTAATTCCCTTCAAAATTTTTCTGGTTGCAAGTCTCCTTCCAAAAGACTTGAGGTTTGGTTTTTGAGCACCTGAACAAAAGCTCATTGGTGTCAGGCACCTGATCAAAAACCTGAGTGGATTCCTACCAGTGTGGTAGAAGAGTGGATGTACCCATGTTGGGGAACCACTATAAAATTTCTTGTGTCGTCTGCTTGCCCTTTTCTTTGTATTTTGGCTGTGCTTTTTGATTGCTTAATTTTCTGTGCTTAGTTTATTTTAATTGCTGAATTGTTCACTTATGAATACAACAATTGTTGTAAAAAGTTTTTAGTGAGCACTATACTCTATTCACACCCCCTCTAGAGTATTTCAGATCTAACCTGCACTTTCATATCCGAGTCTAGTGCTTTGCTAGATCAGCGAGTGGAAAGTGGATGTACCTAAGGTTGGGGAATTACTATAAATCTCTGTGTCCTCTGTGATTTTTTTATTATTTTCTATGCATAGATCGCTAATTTTATATTCCACAAAAAGACGCACAACTCACAAATTCACCCCCCTCTAGGTGATTTAGGTAGACAACTGAATACTTTCAATTCTTACTGCTAGTAGACCAGACATAATGTTCTCAACATGTGTATGTGCTAGATTTCAAATGAACTTTGAGGAATCTCACTACGCTACTGCAAAGCGGATTTCAAGATATCTTATATGTATACCAAATCTTGGCTTATGTTACCCAAGAAGTAATGATAGCGAACTAATTAGTTTTTCAGATGCAGATTTTGCAGGTAGCAAAGATGATAGGAAGAGAACTTCCAGGACTTGCCAATTCCTAGGAAGAAGGCTTATTTCCTGGAGTAGTAAGAAGCAGAACTGTGTTGCAATCTCAATGGGTGAGTCAGAGTATATCTCTGAAGACCATTGTTGTGCACAGTTGCTATGGATAAAGAACCAGTTTGAAGACTACAATATGAAGTTCCAAAACATTCCTTTGTTTTGCGACTCCTCTAGTGCGATTGCAATAGCCAATAACCCAGTCTCCCATAGCCGGAAAAAGCATATAGAGCTGAGATCACTTCATCCCAGAGCATGTGGAGCATGGGGACATAAATCTACATTATGTTCCGACTGATAGGCAGATTGCAGATATATTCACGAAGCCGCTGGACGAGACCAAGTTCTTGTTATTCAAAACCGAACTTGGAATGCTCAATAAAGAAGATTAGATAAGGTGGACTCACAACATAGCTCAGAGATCAAGGCATACGTCGAAAATCAAAATTTCTCAAGTTCATACTTAATGTCTCGAGTAAGAAAATGACCACTCGAGTACCTTTTCAAACTACTCAAGAACTCAGCAAGTCACTGGAGTACTACCACTCGAGTAATGAGCTTTTCTCTCGAGAAGTATGAAGATGTCACTCGAGTACCATCATTATCTCACTCGAGTACTGCCGGTCCACTCGAGTAACGGGAAGATAATTTCTCAAATTCGCACCCGAAGCTTATACCGCCATTTTTAAGGTATGATCGATTAATTTCTTCCTTAATCACTGATAATTAGGGTTATATAAATAGAAAAACCGGATTTCATTTTCTACACAATTTCAAACCCTCTCACTCGAGAAAGAAGAAAGCCTCTTCATCTTCCGCCGCTGTCGCGGAGCACGCCGCTGTCTTTTTCCCCACAGTCGATTTCTCTCATTTGTATGGACAATGGCACCGTCTTCCAGGATTAGGATTGGTAGTGAACTAGTTGTCGATGGTATTGCCGAACTCTCAAACGATTTCCGCAATCTTCTCATTCTTCTCGACACCGCCGGCTTGACTTTCGTTCTCCAGCACCCCTGCAAAATACTCTTCCCTGAAGTTGAAGAATTCTTTAAGAATATCAAAGTGCGACAGAATGGTAAGGTCCTTAAATCAAAAGTGAAGGGAATCAAGATCATGCTTACCAAGACCATTGTTTCCACACTTATTCGACTAGCCGTAGTTGATGAAGAAGATGGTCTAACTCATGAAGATTCTGACAGAGATTGCATGTTCTGTGGACATTCTCCAGAGGTTCTCTTTATACATTGACCAGGCCTCAATCCTGAATGCAAACTCCTTGTTGACATCATTGGCAAGGTTCTTCTATGTAACACAAGTTACATAATGGACATTTCTTTTGATCTGTTTGATATCATGACAGCCATTATTTGCAGAAAAAGGTTTCAATTTGGTAGGCTAATTCTTGATAAGATAAGGGAGAGCATCAAGGCTCCTAGTTATGCAAGGTTTATCTCTCTGCTAATGCATGAGATAAATACAGAAGTTTTTGATTTCTCCAAAGGAACAACTCTTCATCATATGAAGAAGATATCAATCTCTTCTATTCAAAGATGGGAACTGAAGTTGCTGAATCCTGCCCAGGCTGATATAGCTTATTACCATCCAGCTACAGAGGACAGGACTCCATCTTCCTCTCAACCTCATATTGACAACACATCTGGTGTAGCTGCTGATGGGTAGCCTGCTCCTTCTATTCCAGAATAAAGGTTACCTACTCCACCTACTGTTGCTTCTCTCCCTCCAACCACTCTAGAAAAAACTCCATCAGATGTTCAAGTTCAAGAAACCATACTCTCTACTGCTGAAGACATCAACCAGATGATAGAAGAACTCAGCTCTGAAGAGCCTCTTCCTCCCCTCCAGGTAGAACAACCTTCAGAACCATCCAAATATCCAACTCCAGTACCATCACCCTCTCCTATTACATCTCCAGAATCCCCTGTTCATCAATCTCCTGCTGCTGGCAAAGAACAAGATGAGACCATACTGATTTCTGATGAGAAGGAGCAGTCCACAGAACCAGCTAAAGCTCCTCAGAAGAGTTTGGACCTCCCTCTTCCCACCTTCATTGATGAAGAAGGAGATTCCTTGATTCATACTACTAGAGCTAAGAACTCAGTAACCATTAAAGAGATTACTCCATGGTCTGCTCCTCCTCCTCCTGTTCCTCATACTGCAACTCCAACTCTTGCTGCCAATGATCTTCTAAGTAAGATAAAACAGATGCTGCTCGACCAAAGAAAATATTTTGAGGACTCCTTGAAAGTGGTTTAGGAGAAAGTTTCTGCTCTTGAAAAAGAAATGACCAGAGGATTTGCTAAAATTCAGCAGAACACTGATGAGCTTAGACAGTTATTAAGGAAATGTGGAAAAGAACTGGACCACACAATTACCAGTGTTGGCCATGTGATGGAACAATCAATTACTCTTGATAATAATCAGATACAATTAGAAAAGCTGGCCCTAGGACACACTTTCAAAATCTTTGAAGAAGTAGGTACTTTCAAAGAAGCTGCCATAAATGAACTCACTATAGAAGTCAGAAAGGGGGAGACATTAGTCAAAGAATATCTAGATACTTCAGATACTACCAAGCAAACTCTTTGGGAAGCAAAGCTAAAGGAAATTCATGATGATGTGCAGAATCATATCCACAGTGTAAAATTTCACACATATAATACAGCTGTGTGGATGAATAACCAGATCTTCCCTGACTTTCAAACAGATCCAAACATAATTCCTCATCATATGAATCTTATAGTACTCCAGTAGAACCTTTAGTTGAACTTGAGTAAGTCAAGTCTAGATTTCGAGTAAAAGAAATGGTTCTCAAGTAACTTGAAGTTATTCTCGAGAGGCCAAGTCCATTACTCGAGTACACCTCTTCTCTTTCTTGAGTTGATAGATTTTCCCTCTCAGAAATTTTCTAAGTATTATACACGAGTAGTCAAGTTCACCACTTGAGTAGATGAGCTCCTTGACTCGAGTGATAGAAGGAAAGTTCTCGTGAAGAATCTACCCCACTCGAGTAGTGTAGTTCCTGCATTGAGTGCGTTGAGAGCGTCGAGAGAGTCGAGTGCATTGAGTGGTATCGCCGAACGAACCACACTATCGCAACTCTGATAGCTAAGACAATGCTTCATCGAGTGCATTGAGAGCATCAAGTGTATTGAGTCTACTCAACGCTTCGTTGAATGAGTCGAGTGTTATAACTATCGCTAGTGATACCCACTGTCGCCCGATGATAACCACTTTTATGTCCTATTTTTTTCAGTTTTGGGGGTGTCACAAACCTCCTCTCCTTACAAAAATTTCATCCCGAAATTTTATTTATCTGTAGGAAAAGAGTACAAAACTATTATAACTTTACTATTACAAAAACAACTTGGGAAACTCATCTCGCATGGTTTGCTCATGCTCCCATATCAAGTCTTCATGACCACAATTTTCCCAACGGACTTTGACCATCCTGATTTTCTGGTTTCATAGCTACCTGTTGTAACATCCCGACTTTTATAGGGCCACCAGAACCCTAGTGGGCCCAATAAAAGTGGCCCGAACCCTACCCATGACCCTGTGGGAGACAACCCTAAGCAGGAAATAGAGCTAGAGTACTCCGATTTGAGTTCTGTCAGTTCTTGTGACCTTATATAGTCAATACGAGTGCATCGAAAGTCGTTCAGTTGAACCCCGAGGTCATATAGTGGATGTGACCATTCCTCGCAAAACGCAACGAGAGCGAGAATTTGGATATCGAGCTAGTGAACTCTGAATCGAGTTCTGTCAGTTCCTGTGGCCTCATCTAGTCAATATGAGTGCATCAGAGCTTGTCGCGTCACGATCTGAGGTCTAACGACAATTTTACACACTTCTGCCATTTTAGCGCACTACGACGCACAAATTTTGGACTTTCGCCAAACGGACTCCGATTCAACCCCAGTCAGTGGCATTGGACTCGTGTGGTCAATACAAAGTCAACCGAAGTTGTTCTGGCCAATTTCGATGAAAATTGGTCAACCCATGGTCAAATCAAGTATAGTCGTGCACCAAAAAGCGTGCGCACACCAATTGTGACAATTTTTAGGAGGGTTAGCTAATAATGGGTTGATATTTTTTGAGAGTAAAATAGGCTCCTAGGAAAAAAATGTTGAACATGAAAAATGTTCCCCTACTAAGGGCATCCTCCACAAAAATTTTGAGAATTTCTGGAGTTGATTTGGTATTTTTAAAAGCATAAATGAAAATGTTTTGGCCAAATTAAAGGCCCAAAACTCTTCGAAAAATTATGAAAATTTTTCTAGGCTGATTTTAGACCCTTCCAAGGGTTGTATCAAAATTTGGGGTCATGGAGCTAAGTTTTGATATTTTTACCAAATTATGGAAGCCTAGGATCGCGCTCGGTATTTATTATGCCCGTTTTCTATGAAAATGAAAATTGGAGCGCGCGACTATCTTTTCTAATTTAAATTATAAATTCAAATTGTCTTATCGACGAGAGTGGTCGAGGTAAGTGACCAAGCTCCGGGTGTTTCGGGATTTCATGAAACCGTCGAGCGCCTCGGATCTTGGGTGATTCGGGCACGTTTGGAAGATGAGAGCACGAGTGGTGAGTTATGAATTATTCTTGACGAATAATAAGGGTGTACTCCTAACAAGCCCCTGATCTGATTAAGTCGTAATATGTCCCAACCGAATTAATTGGATCTTTAAAATAGGTGTAACCCATGGAAGCCCTTTAAAAACTGAGATGGAGATAGAACTGAATCTCTCCTGAGACGGAGATGGAACTGAAGCGTCCTGGATGGAGTGATTGAACTACTAACCATTTTCTTTATGATTACACCAATTTTGTACTGGTCCAGTTCCTTTATTTATTTCAATTCAGTACTACTCTAGTCTCGCACTGGTCAAGCTTTTAGTACTTTCATTTCAATAGTACTCCAGTCTTGTACTGGTCAAGCTTATTTCAATACTTTCATTTCAGTACTACTACAGTCTCGTACTGGTCAAGTTTATTTCAGTACTTTCATTTCAGTACTACTCCAGTCTCGTACTGGTCAAGCTTATTTCTGTACTTTCATTTCAGTACTACTCTAGTCTCATACTGGTCAAGCTTATTTCAGTACTTTATTCTCAGTACTACTCCAGTCTCGTACTGGTCACATTTCATTCCAGCACTTTAAATAAGCAGCATAATCACCGCACTTGTCCTTATCACAATTTACTTTTATAATCCGGGTCCAGCTCTGACGAGTAGTCATTATCAAGGTTGAGCCTTAGTTGGGGAAAAGAAGAGTCGAAGTAGTCCTCCAAGTATAGCCCCAAATAAAGCGATCCCACGCTCCTTGTCAAAAGTACAGCTAAGTTCCAATGCCAGAAGTGTAAGCCTAGTAGTGCAGGCCGACATAGACCCGATGTTATATTGTTTGCCTTTTGTTTGATTGATTGTAAATTGCTTGCGGTGTTGGTGGCGGGTCAGTCCCTTACGCAGACCGTTCGTACCGGTGTGGGAAGGTTGACGACTCAAGGCGACAGGTAGATGAGTACCACGGGTGACCTGTCATTATATTCCCCGTTGGGTTTCCTCCGCTGGTCGGTCAAAATGATTCTCTAGATGTTGCTGACATCCAAGAGTACATAAGGTTGTACATGAGGCCCTCGGGTTGTGCGGTACGATCACACCCAGAAGTGGCAGGACTGGCCACTGTCACCGACGGCTACATCAGTGAGGCCCGCGGGGCTCGCTACCCTGCTGGAATAGAAGCGGTCAAAACAATGTCGACATAGGGTTTGTGTGCGCGTCTATGAATTCCTGCGGTGTGTGCGCAGCTATGAATGTCCGCGGTGTGTGCGTGGCTATGAATGCCTACGGTGTGTGCGCGGCTATGAATGCCTGCGGTGTATGTGTGGCTATGAATGTAATACCCCCTATTCGTCGCATAGCATATAACAGTAGGTCCGGTCGGGCCCCGACGCCATATAGCACAGACAGACCGGGTGGTTACTCAATGGAAACCATCCAACCAATAACAATGTCCTACATAGAGCATTCTAGTGGAAGGAATTAAATTGTTGCATTAATAAAGAACCCAACACTAGCATGAATGTCCACTAATACACAAGTACAGGTCTTATGGCCTTACAATTGTTTTCCTCAAATTACATGTTTTTCAAAGCTCGGCACACATGCCACACATGAATAAAAAAACACTCAAAATTAGGCCTTTGAGCGCCGTCTCAGCAACTTGGGCTTTAGCCCGCTATTTACCGCTCGGCTACACTGCACCTGCAAGCACAATCCACCGCAACGGTGGTAAACCAAAGCAATGGCCAGCAATGCTGACCAAATTATAATGATCCCGCCCACAATTTGGGGCGGCGATGCTCCTTCCCTGCACTTTATTAGCATAACCAAGCAGTATATAAATACATCGCATCACAGGCGTTGGCACGCACGGCCACACGCCCCGTGCTCTCAGGGCACATTCTCGGTGATCACGGTCAAAGTCCGCCGACTCACCACCTCCACCAGGACGGCAATATCTCGTGAGCATCTGGTATTTCTGGCCACTGCCTAAGACCCTCCATCTATGCCAACGGTAAGTAGTAACTTTAGGTCTCTTTAACCGAACGACATAGATCGTGTACGGTTTCACCTGACTCGTTGCTCACACCACAACATCAATTAAGTCGTCTGCGCGGGTCAAGCTTCCCCGAGTCCCGTATCTCCCATACAATAACATAACCCAGTTATGTTCAGGTTGGCTCTCAGGCCACCATGTTGGCAGAACCATGCATCAGCCCAGTTTTCTGGGTGCACCTTGGAGTTAATCCCCAAGACTCCCTGTTGCAATCTACCACGTAGAAAATCCGAAAAACAAACATTTGCACGGAGTCTTCTCCGGCCATTTATGCAATGCAACATCACTGATCAAGACCAACTTGTCCGGGTAGGCTTCACACATCATGCCTATATCCGTTCTCGATTACGGACTCTATATGTACACAACAGGGACTATTCATGTCTACCCGAAGGAACGCCTCAAACTCACCGCAAACTCACGAGAGCGGGCTTCCCTATGCAAAAGAAGTAGAGCTTCACATGCTCAAGTAGAGAATCGTTTCCCTAGCATTCTTCCTTGGCGCCATGGAAATGTAAGTGGATGAAAATCACCGCACTCTCCTTGCCTCAGTAGATCCGAAGTCGGTTCGCGATTTGGAGCTCCGAAGCTCCGCCGGTGACCGGATCTTGGCTTCTTCTTCCTCCTTTGCTCCCCCCTCTCTCTAGACTTAGAAAGAGAACCACTCAAGTGACATGAGGGTTTCAAAGGACCAATCCCGGGTATATCCCAGTAAGAACAACCCCCAACCGTCGAATCCTAAAATAAGGAAACGAACGGCTACGATTCGTAGCTGAAATGTAAAACCTGGGCCGAACACGGCCTGCGACACGCCCGTGTCCAGGGCCATGTCCCTCATTCGCCGTCAAAATCGACGCGTCTCGAAAAACACACGGGCATCTGACACGCCCGTGTTCAACCTGACACGCCTGTGTCAGCCAGTACACGCCGGGTTCTCGGGCGTGTTCCCCTATCAACACAGGACCAACACCAACCCGAGACTCACACGGGTCTTGGACACGCCCGTGTCCTATTTGACATGCCCGTGTCCTATTTGACACGCCTGTGTCATACCCGAACACGCATGGTCTCCAGGCCGTGTTCACTGTCTCGACACTTCGTCGAGCGCAGTTTGTCGACCACCCGACACGGCCTTGGACACGCCCGTGTCCTAGGCTGTGTTCCCTTTCTCGACACATCGTCGAGCGAAACTGTCGACTTCCCGGGCCGATCGTCGACACGAGCTCGACACGCTCGTGTCTCAGGCCGTGTTCGCTGCTCGACGATCGTCGACTCCAAAATTTGTCGACCTCTCGGCCAAATCATCGACTCGAGCCTGACGTGCCCTGGCACACGCTAGTGTCCCAGGCCGTGTGCCCCCTGCCAAATTACAAATTTTGCCAAAAATGCCCCCGTCGCTCTTTTGTGTTTCGGGGCGTTACAACTCTCCTCCTCTTAAGAGAATTTCATCCACTAAATTACATAAATGAAAGACAAGCATAAAACTTAAACGGTACCTGAGCAAAACAACTCCGGGTACTCCTCAAGCATAGTCTGCTCTCGCTACCAAGAGAGCTCCTCCCGACCGCAATTATCCCAACGGACCTTGACCATTCTGATCTCTTTATTGTGTAGCCGCTTGACTTTTGAGTCCTCAATACGTATGGGCTTGACCTTCATCATCAACCCACTATCAACCGACAATTGATCGACCGCGATCACTTGCGTAGGCTCTTGCTCCGCCTTCCGTAGCACAGATATATGGCATACATCATGTAGACCACTAAGCTCCACAAACAGCTTCAACCGGTACGCTGCTTCACTAACCCGCTCCAGAACCTCAAACGGTCCAAGGTACCTCGGGCTTAGCTTCTTCAAGCGCAACACCCACGAGACACCCTTGAACGGCTTGATCTTCAAGTACGCCCAATCGCCAATAGCGAACTCCACGTTCCTGTACTTGGCATTATAGTACTTAGTCTGGCGGTCCTGTGCGATCAGCAACCTATCCCGAATGGTTCTCACCAAAGAAGTAGCATCCTCCACCTCTAGTCGCTTATACAACTTTGATTCACCCGTTTCCAAATAGGACAACGACGTGCGACATTATCTACCATAAAGAGCCTCGAAGGGCGCCATTTGAATGCTCGCCTGCTAGCTATTGTTGTAAGCGAATTCCACCAAATATAGGTTATCTTCCTATTGCTTTCCAAAGCCCAGGACACCCATGTGGAGCATGTCTTCCATTGTCCTATTGGCCCTCTCGGTCTACCCATCCGTTTGCGGATGAAAGGCTGTGCTAAAACTCAGCTTTGTTCCCAACATCTACTGCACCAGCCTCCAATCATTGGACGTGAACCTCCCATCTCGGTCACTCACGATGCTGTGGGGCACACCTTGAAGTCATACAATATTATCCACATATAGCTTTGCCAATTTCTCAACCGGATCATCCTTACTATGCGGAATGAAATGCGACACCTTCGTTAGACGATCTACGACCACCCAAATGGCGTTGTTCCCCTTTTGCGACCTTGGCAACCCGTGCACAAAGTCCATAGTAATGTCGTCAAACTTCCACTCCGGAATAGACAAGGATTTCAATAATCCTCCTGGCTTTTGGCACTCTGCTTTCACCAAGGCGCAAGTTTGACCCTTCTCCACATAGAGCGCCACATCCTTTTTCAGTCCTGGCCACCAGAACAATTTCTTAACATCGCGGTACATCTTCTTGCTCCACTGGTGAATTGAGTACTTTGTATGATGCGCCTCGTACAACAATTCCACCCACAAATTGCCCGTGTTTGGGACGCACAGACGACCATCTTTCCAAAGTAATCCATCCTCCACAACAAATTGGGAATTTGACCCATCCAGAGCCTCTATCATGAGTTGCTTCATGTGGACATCCATATCCAATGCCTGCCGAATCCGATTAGCCAAGTCATATTGGACTTCAGTCCAATTCAATACTGCTTCAGCACTTGATTTCTTATCAACGCAAAAGATCTCCAACGCCTCCAACTCCCGAACAAACAGCTCTTCATGGACCGACAACCAATTGGCTTGGGCTGGGGCCCGATGACTCAACGCGTCCGCCACCGCATTGCCCTTACCAGGCACATAATGGATCTTGAATTTATAGTCCCGCAGGAACTCCATCCATCTATGTTGCCGCATGTTCAGATCTTTCTGATCAATTAAATACTTCAGGCTTTTATGGCCGGTATAGATATCGACCCTTACCCCATACAAGTAGTGCCTCCACAGTTTCAAGGCAAAAATCATGGCCGCTGACTCCAAGTCATGGACCGGATAATTGCTCTCGTGCACTTTCAGTTGTCTCGAGCCATACGCTATAACGCTTCCATATTGCAGTAGCACGCAACCCAAACCACTGCCTGAAGCATTGCGATAAATCTCATAACCTTCGGTCCCACTCGGCGAACTCAACACAGGCGTCGTGGTCAACCGACATTTCAACTCCTCAAAAGCTCGTGCGCACTCCGACGTCCAAACGAATTCTGCTCCTTCCTCGACAAAGTAGTGAGAGGCAACGCTATCTGCGAGAAGTTCTCCACAAAGCACCTATAATAGCCGGCAAGCCCCAGAAAGCTCCGGACTTCCGCTACCGTAGAAAGCTCAGGCCACTCTCGTATCGCAACAATCTTCACTGGATCCACTGTAATACCTTCCCCACTCACTCTATGACCGAGGAACGCCACTAAGGACAACAAAAACTCGCACTTCGAGAACTTGGCGTACAATTGATTCCTCCTTAGCGTCTCCAAAACCAAATGAAGATGCCTGAAGTGATCTTCCTCACTCTGCGAGTATACCAAAATATCTTCGATGAAGACGATCACAAAATGGTCCAAGTACTCCCTGAAGGTCCTGTTCATCAAATCCATGAACACCGACAGCGCATTCATCAGCCCAAACGGCATGACTGTAAACTCGTAATGCTCGTATCTTGTACTGAACACTGTCTTAGGGATATCACTCTCCCTTATCCTCAGCTGATAGTAACCAGACTTGAGGTCCAACTTAGAGTATATCGTCGACCCGACCAACTGATCAAAAAGATCATCGATCCTTGGGATTGGGTACTTGTTCTTTTCCATTTGCTTGTTTAACTCCCGATAATCAATACAAAGTCTCAAGCTCCCGTCCTTCTTCTTTACAAATAGGACCGGTGCGCTCCAAGGCGACGAACTTGGACGCACAAACCCTTGCTCCAATAACTCTTGAAGTTGCACCTTCAGCTCCGCCATTTCCTTAGGCGCTAGCCGATACGGAGATCGTGACACAGGCATTGCACCTGGCACTAGCTCAATAGTGAAATCTATCTCCCGTTGTGGCGGGGCTCCAGGAAGATATGCGGGGAACACATCAGGGTACTCAGCTGCCACTGAAATACTATCCAACATAGGATTTGGCTTTGCAACCGCCTCAAGTGTAAAGAACAGCTCTGCACCAGCATGAACCACCTTCACCACCTAAAGAGCAGACATCAACGTCTTGCTCGACCATTTCAAGCTTCACATGCTCAAGTAGAGAATCGTTACCCTAGCGTTCTTCCTTGGCGCCATGGAAATATAAGCGGATGAAAAACACTGCACTCTCCTTGCCTCCGTAGATCCGAAGTCGGTTCGCGATTTGGAGCTCCGAAGCTCCGCCGGTGACCGGATCTAGGCTTCTTCTTCCTCCTTCTCTCTTCCCTCTATCTAGACATATAAAGAGAACCACTCCAGTGAAATGAGGGTTTCAAAAGCCCAATCCCAGGTATATCCCAGTAGTAAAAACCCCTAACCATCGGATCCCAAAATAAGGAAACGAACGGCTACAATCCGTAGCTGAAATATAAAACCTGGGCCGAACACGGCCTGTGACACGCCTGTGTCCAGGGCCGTGTCCCTCATTCACTGTCAAAATCGACGCATCTCGAAAAACACACGGGCATCCGACACGCCCGTGTTCGACCTGACACGCCCGTGTCAGCCAGTACACGCCCGGGTTTCCGGGCGTGTTCCCCCATCAACACAGGACCAACACCAACCCGAGACTCACACGGGTCTTAGACATGCTCGTGTCCTATTTGACATGCCCGTGTCATTCCCGAACACGCCTGGGCTCCAGGCCGTGTTCATAGTCTCGACACTTTGTCGAGCGTAGTTTGTCGACCAACCGACACGGCCTTGGACACGCCCGTATCCTAGGCCGTGTTCCCTGTCTCGACACATCGTCGAGCGAAAATGTCGACTTCCCGGGACGATCATTGACACGAGCTCGACACGCCCTGAGACACGCCTGTGTCTCAGGCCGTGTTCGGTGCACGACGATCATCGACTCCAAAATTTGTCGACCTCTCGGCCAAATCGTCGACTCGAGCCTGACAGGCCCTGGGACACGCCTGTGTCCCAAGCCGTGTGCCCCCTGCCAAATTCCAAATTTGGCCCAAAATGCCTCCCGTCACTCTTTTGAGTTTCGGGGCGTTACAATGAATGTCTGTGATAGATTTCAGGATATAAAAACCTGATGTGCTGATAAGCTAGTAGAACCTTGTTATAACCGATTTATACTATTGCTGCTTTTACCGGTTATATTGCCCTCTTTTATAATTGCTCCTAGCTGTTCATATATGAAATGTTGTGCTAACCCTCTCTTGCTTCAGCTATTTACTTTTGTTAGGTGGGTGCGTGCTCGTCCCCAGGATGTGGATCCGGGGAGGAGATTTGTTTCCACATAGCTCTGTGACTAACGGTTATTTGATTAACCATTTACAGGAGGTGGAGCACCGTAGTGACCCGCTACCACAGGAGATTACGCCAGCAGCTAGGTCTACTCGAGCAGATGCACCCCCACCATCCCCAGAGTTTAAAGACGTGAGTTCCGCCAAGCAGCGTAGATAAAGAGTTTATGAGGATTATATGTAGCACATGTATAGCCCACGGGCATATTTAAACACTTAGGCTTCGGCTTCGGAACCGCTGTGATTTTGATATGTGATATATAAATCTGCAATGGTTTCCTATTAATGCTTCTGCTATACTTTGATGGATTTTGAATGTTATGATTCGAGCCGAGCAAGGTGTCCATCTAGTGCTTGGATATGGTGGATCGTTTCCCCTAAGAAGCACTGGGTGGACGTCTTGGGTAATAGTACCCCTCCAGCCCGACCCGGGCAAAAATGTTGGGGGGGGGGGGGGGGGTACTACACCTGTCCTCCGTATCCTCGATCCGAATAGGTCTAACCATCATCGTCAGCCCACCATTGACCGATACTTGATCATCAACCACTAATTTAGTCAGCTCTTTCAAGTCTTTCCGCAACACCGATATGTGAAACACAGCGTGCAAACTACTTATCTCCGCCGAAAGAGCTAATCGATGGGCAGCTTCTCCAATTTGCTCAACCACTTCAAACGAACCAAGATACCTCAGACTCAACTTTTTCAAGCGCCAAATCCTATACATGCATTTGAATGGCTTTATCTTTAGATATACTCAATCGCCCAATGCAAACTCCACGCTTTGATGCTTGGTATTGTAGTACTTTGCCTTCCTATCCTGGTCTACCAATAACCGCTCTTGTATTGATCGTATAGTCGAATTTGCATCTTTGACTTCTTTACACTTAAACAATTTTGATTCATCGGCTTCTGCCTAAGCTAAAGGAGTACGACACTTCCTACCGGATAAAGCTTCGAACGGTGCCATCTGAATACAATCTTGATAGTTATTATTATAGGAGAACTCGATCATATAGAGATGGTATTCCCACCTCTTCCCGAAATCCAAGGCGCACATCTGGAGCATATTCTCCATGTTTCTGTTGGTACTCTCAATAGGACCATCCGTCTGCAGATGAAAGGTCATATTGAACCACAGTTTTATACCCAACAACTGGTGGATTAGCCTCCAATCATTTCAAATAAAGCACCCGTCGCAGTAAGTAACGATGCTACAGGGATACCATGCAATCGTACTATGTTGTCCACGTACAACTTATCCAACTTTTCCACTGAATCGTCCTTCTACTTCAATATGAAGTGCGATACCTTTGTCAATCTGTCAACGATCACCCACATGGCATCGTTCCCGCTGTGTGACCTCATCACCCACACGGCATCGTTCCCGCTGTGTGATTTCGGCAGCCTGTGCACAGATCCATAGAGATATCACCGTACTTCCATACCAGAATTGGCAATGACTTTAGGAAACCTCCAGGCTTTTGACATTCAGCTTTTACTAAGGCATATGTTTTACACTTCCCACGTAAAGAGCTATGTCTTTCTTCAAACCCAGCCACCAAAACATCTTTTTCATGTCCATGTACATTTTTGTGCTCTCTTGGTGAATTAAGTACTTTGTAAAGTGTGCTTCATGCATCAATTATTCTCATAGTTTGCCCACATTTGGGACTCACAACCAACCGTCTTTTCAAAAAAGACCGTCATCCAAGGAGAATTGGGAATTCGACCCATCTGCTGCATAGCGTTTCATACACTCATCGAGTTCGTTGTTCACCAAACCCTTTCTACAAGGTCATATTGTACCTCTGTCCAGTTCAAACACTCATTTGTAGTCGAATTCATATCAACACAATAAATATCTAAAGCCTCCAACTCCTGGATCAGACGCACATCATGCATCTGCAAACAACTTGCCCTTGCCGAAGTCCACCGACTCAAGGCATCTGCGACAACATTTGTCTTCCCGGGAGTATAGTGTATCTGGAAGGTGTAGTCCCTGAGGAACTACATCCACCTCCATTGCCGTATAGTTCAGATCCTTCTAATCTATTAAGTACTTAAGGCTCTTATTGTCCATGAAGATATCAACTTTCACACCATATATGTAGTGCCACCACAGTTTAAGTGCAAAAATCACAACCACCAACTCCAAGTTGTGGATTGGATAATTTCGCTTGTGGACTATCAACAACGTGAGTCATAAGCAATAACCTTTTCGAACTGAAGAAGAACGCAGCCTAAGACGCTCCCTGAAGCATCACTATAAATTTCATTATTGTCCGTACTACATGGCGAACTCCAGATCGACGCAGTGGTCAAACAACTCTTTAACTCCTTAAAAGCTCGCACACACTCAGGCGTCCAAATGAACTTCTGATCTTTCCTCGTCAGTGTAGTGAGAGGTAGGGCTATCTGTGAAACGTTTTTTACGAAGCCCCTGTAGTAGCCAGCAAGTCCAAGGAAGCATCTGGCTTCTGCTACAGAAGACAACACATGCCACTTTCGTATCGCAAATATGTTCGTCGGATACACCGCAATACCTTCTCCACTAACCACATGGCCAAGAAAAGCCATAGACAACAGCGAAAACTCGAACTTTGAGAACTTGACATAGAGCTTGTTTCTCCTCATGGTATACAAAACCATTCAAAATTGATTTCCATGATCTTCTTCGGACTAATAGTACACCAATATGTTGTCAATAAAGACGATCACAAACATATCCAAGTACTCACTAATGGTTCGATGCTTCAAGTCCATGAATACTGATGGCTCATTCGTTAGTCCAAATGGCAATACAGTGAACTCATAGTGATCGTAACGTGTACTAAACGCCATCTTTGGGAATTTCATCTTCCCAAATCCTCAACTGGTAGTTACCAGATTTTAAATCTAGCTTTGAGTAAACAGTTGAACTCACCAGCTGATCAAACAATTCTTCAATCCATGGAATCAGATACTTGTTCTTCTCCATTAGCTTGTTTTACTCTCGATAATAAATGCATAGCCGCAAGCTTCCGTCCTTCTTCTTCACAAAGAGGACCGGCGCACACTAAGGTGACAAACTTGGACGTATATAACCTTGCTCTATCAATTCTTGCAATTGAACTTTCAATTCTGCCATCTCTTTTGCGCTACTTAGTATGGGGAGCGGGCCACAGGTTTCGCACCTGACACAAACTCTATGGAGAAGTCAATCTCCCGCTGGGTGGTAACCCAGGAAGATCCTTAGGAAATACATATGCGTACTCTGATATGATAGGGATGTCACTCAAACTGGTCTTCAGCTCAACAACATCCAACGGAATGAAGAACAACTCTGTGCCCTTCCGAACATCCTTGACTACCTGTAGAGCAGACATCAATATCTTTCTTGATCCTCGCATAGCAGTGAACTTAGTATCTAATTCGATGTTTTGTCCCAGTGCGACCTCCTTAGTGTTGCAATCTATACAAGCACGCGGCTCTGAGAGCCAGTCCATACCGAAGATTACATCAAACTTAGATATTTACAGCACTTACGCTTCTAATCCGAAATCCCGACTTCCTATCCGCACCTAAACACAACAAGACCTATCCGGAAGCATCAAGCATCCATTCGGTAATAACACCTTTAGTCTATCTATCGACACACAAGTAGGCACTCTGATCCATGATAAAAAGTCATCAGATAAAAACAAATGAGAAGCACCTGTATCGAACAGTTTTCTCATCGGATAATCCTGAATATGGACAAAGCATATACTTACCAAGTTATCCACAAGCAATTCATAAGGTATAGATTATAAAGCATTAAAACTATATACTACTCATACATATGATGACATCTTCCTGTTTGATGGCCTCCTGTTGTCAAAGGTTATACACCCTCGGCTGAGCTATAGCATATTGGGACACAGTACCACCTTTCTCTTTTCAGCATACAATGCTCCTACCTATTTATAAACCTTTGGAGGACCACTCCTACATTCGTGGGCAAAATGTCTTGTCTTGCCACATGCGTAACCTGTGAGTAGACCTCGCCCTGATGTTGCTCTAAAAGTACCAATAAAAGGAGCCTGCCTATAATACTTGGACTTCTTATTCCATCTCTTGCGGTAGTCAAACTTTCCATGATGCGGCATTTTGAACTCAGGCTTTATCACATCCAAGTCCCTCTTTCCCTGCACCATCTTCATTTTATTCACTAACGAACGAGCCGTATTCACTAACACTTGAAAACATTGGTTCATCGAATCCGAGAGCAGTAACCTCAGCTCATCTCGTAGTCCCTCGTAGAACCTATTAGTCTTATGCTCTGAAAGTGAGGGATTGTTCTAACTAACTCGAGAGGGGGGTGAATAGAGTATTTTAAAATTGTAAGTTTGTTTTTACAGCTGATTAAAATAGGTTATACATATATATAAATAAATAAATAAAATTATCACAGCACAAAAAATAAAAAGGTTAAGCACAACCAGACGACACAAGGAGTTTATAGTGGTTCCCCAATAAACCTGGGTACATCCACTCTTCTAGCACCTGGTAGGAATCCACTATAGGTTTTTGATCAGGTGCCCTGCCACCATAGGTTTTTGATCAGGTGCCCTGTCAGCATAAGATCTATTTTCTACAGGAGATCTAACAACCCTTTGAGCTTTTGATCAGGTGCCCAAAAATCAAATCATGTCTTTTGATCAGGTGACTTGTGAACCAAAGAGTTTAACTTTTGAAGGGAGTTATAACCATGTACACAGTGAGAAAATAAAAGAAGTTGTCTTCTATTTATCAAATCTCTAAGAAGACTAGTAGATTTTGTTGTTGTTGTCAAAGCTCCGCCCTGAGTTATAGAAATCTGATCAGGAGTGGAAGCTTTGTTTCAGGGTGTAGGCCATCAAAGTTGAAAACTTCTTCTTCCAGTAAATGATTCTTAGAGATTGAGATTTTGATCTCAGATTGAATATGTGTTGCTGGAAGAAGGGCTTGCAGAAGATGATGATGAACAAGATGTTTCTTTGGCTCTGTTTGGGACAGCTCTGGCGGATTGAAAAGATGTTGTCCGGATAGAGCTGTTTTAAAATAGATTTCTGGGGAGCAGTTTTGAAAAGCTGCAGAGTGTTTGGGTATTCTGTGCAGAAGTGCGCTCGGAATCGCCCGAGGAAGGACGTCGGGGGCTCGGAATCGCCGGAGGAAGGCCGTCAGGGGCTCGGAATCACCGGAGGAAGGCCGTCCGACCTCTAAGCATGTTCCAACTGAAGAAACCATTAGATTTCCAAAACCTGTGAGAGAGAAAGCTATTTTGCAAGAGTAGAAGCTGGGAGGAGGGAGATTTCTGAAGAGCTGCAAAACAGCTCCAGATTTTTGAAAAGCTCTTCACAGGGAGCTATCCCAAACACATATAAAGCAGCTCTGGCGGCTGGAATAGAGATTTTCCAGCCGCCAGAGCTGCGCCAAACAGACCCTTTGTCTCTGTATCTTGTTCTCTCATTACAGATTTTTTTCTTTCTTCTTCTTGTTCTTCTTGAAATTTTTCTCTGTATCTGTAGCAATCTTCTGAAAAATTTCTTTATATATTGATTGCTGATTCAAACCAATTTGAATTTCAAATTTCTTAAAATCTTCTGCATAATTGTTGGGAGTTGGAACGACTTATGTTTTTTTCAATGTATTTCCCCAACTATCCCAATAAAAATGGTAGAGTAATAACTCTGTGAAATCCATAATTAATGTTACAATAAAATGACTATATTCATGATAATATAGAGCATTAATTATCAGAGTATTATTGTCTTAATTTTTGAAATCAAAATGCTTTAGTCGATCTGAGAAACTGCAGAAAAGTTTAGCCGAACAGAACCTGAAAGGAGTTAGTCAATCTCAGCAAACATTTCGTCGACCTAAACGCAATAAATACAAGCAACCAGAAGACACAAGGAGCTATAGTGGTTCCCCAATCAACCTGGGTACATCCACTCTTCTACCACCCTAGGTAGGAATCCATTGCAGGATGAGTTGATCAGGTGTCCTGGGCACCAATGAGCTTTTGATAAGGTGCTCAAAAACCAAAGAAGATTTTTTGATCAGGTGTCTTGCCACCAATAAGCTTTTGATAAGGTGCTCAAAAACCAAACACAAACTTTTGAAGGGAGTTTGAAGAACCCTTTATAGAGGTGGGGATGAGAGAGTGATGGAAGTCTTCTCTTTCTCAAAGCAGCAGAGAAGACTATGTGGATATTGATGTTGTCAAAGCTCCCCTTGAGATCTGTAGTTGTTCAGGAAGTGAAGCTTTACACTAGGGTGATAGGCCTTCAGAAAATTGATCTCCAGCAAATGATGATTTCTGCAACAACTGAAATGTGAGATGTCTGGAGTCTTGAATGTTGATGGCCTTGAACACTTGAATCACAAGAGATCTGAAGATTTCAGTTTTGTTGATCTCCTTTGAATGTGTGTTCTTATATGACTCTTGAGACAGAGAATGTCTACAACTCTCTATCATTTTCTTGTGTAACAGTTGGTGTTGAGAAAGATGTTGTTGCAGAAGAAGTTTTTCAGAGAATGAATATTGCAGAATATGTGTCTCTCCTTGTTCTTCTTCCTGTCCTCTACTAGATTGATATTGATGAAGTAGAAGAAAAAGTATCTTTTATTTCTTCTTATGTCTGAATAGAAATGATCCACTGTCAAGATAGCCGTTGGCCTGTCATCAATGACTTCCTTAACTGTAATTGTCTTCTGGAGGAAAGTCCAATAAAAACATTCCTTGAAAATCCCTTGAAACTTGCTCCAGAATAAATGAAAACGGCTATAAGATCTTCTGAATTAAATGCTGATAATAATTCTTCAACTGTCTGAATTTGAATTTTGAAAAACATTTAACTCTTCAGAAAAATGTCGAACTGAGCTCCACTATCGTCGAACTGAGCTCAGAGATTTGGACTTTGACAGAAACAGAGATCGTTGATCTGAGCTCAACTATCGTCGAACTGAGCTCAGAGATAGAGAATCAAACTGGAGTCAAGATCGTCGAACTGAGCTCGAAGATCGTCAAATGGAGTTCGACAATTTGAAGAATTTGAGCTTAGCGATCGTCGAATGGAGTTTGACGATCCGTCGAAGTGAGCTCAACGATCGTCAATTGGAGTTCGACGATTCGTCGTACTGAGCTCGTCGAAATGACTTGGTTTCCAGACTGAAAAACCTTGGTCTTGAGGGCAGCTTCCAAACCTAAGTACTAACCCTTAGACTCAATTCTAATTGACCATTATATCTATACAATGAGGTCAAAACAGGTTTCCTAAGAGACATAGTGATCCTGACCCAAATTAGTAATAGGGTGTTCCAACAATCTCCCCCTATTTGGGTTAGGATTACTATTTACAGAAATTGAAAAACTATAAACATACAGAACAACAATATAACAACAAAACAATACAGAAACACAGACATAGTCTGAGATAGATCAAAAAACAACAAATATTGTCACCTTACAAAGTTATTCCTTTTCCTTGCTCTTTATAAGTTTAATTTCCCTGTTTGGATTAAGAGCTTCCTTCTTTGATCTTCTGTCATCAGCTGCACCTAGAGATGTTTGTTGTTTAGGCCTTGGTACTACAGCTTCAGGATGCAGCTTCATGTAGCTTTCAGAATCAAAGAACTTGCTGGAGGAGTATCTTTCCAGTTCCTTTTTCCTTTGTTCAGATAAAGTGGTAATACTGGAGGTGTCTTTGCCTTGCTCTCTGGCTTTCTTAATCTGGTCCAGAGCGGCTAACTCTTTCATCCTGGCTGTCTAGAAGTTGGATTGTTCTCTGGATCTTCAATGGAACTGGAGGCTCATATCTGTTAGAGGGATTGTCTGGAGGAGCTCTAGAAGGAACTAATTCTTTCAACTTATAAGGGAAAGGACCTGAAGTTGTATCAGATGGACCTTGTCCTTCCCTTGAGTATGGGTGCTGTCTGGAATAACCTTTTGAATAAACTTGAAGTTCTCTTTGGTTGCCTCTGTAGTTTCCTCTCCTTGATTGATAGCCTCTAGATTGGCTTCCCCTATGTTGAGATCTTCCATGAGGCTGATAGGGGGTTTGACTTCTGGCAGAGGGATGAGAGGCAGAGCTACCACTTGCACCTGCACTAGGTGAAGGAGGAGGATGAGGAGGATGATGAAACTGAGAGGAACCTTTGTCATATTTTCTTTTCTTTTTCATAGCCTTTAATTGATTCTTGGAATATTGCATCCAATGTTCAGTTATAGGGCAGTCATGCAGAATATAGTATGGAATATCATTTGTATCTTTGACTTTAGCTGGTGGAACTCTTTTCATTGCCTTGCTTCTTGCTTTTCTTTTCCTTGCTATAGTAGCTGAGGAATCATCAGAATCAGTTATGAACTGATCACTTTCAGAGCTTTGTTCATCATATAAAGCATCAATCTTTTTCAGATAATCTTTATGTTGTTGGGTTGGAGCAGATGAAACAGTGGTGACAGCAGTTGTAGCAGTAGTAGAAGCAGAAATAGCACTGGCAGAAGTTGTAGCAGCAGCAGTAGATATAGCAGATATAGAACTTTCAGGAGCAACACTCTCAGAAGATACAACAGTAGTAGTAACAGTAGTAACTGGGGCAGCATGAGATTCAGAGAAAACAGTTTCAGATACAAAAACATCAGCAGGGGCAACATCAGCAGTGACAGCAGGCTCAAAGTCATATGCCTCTGTCATATGTATATCCTTAGAAACTAAATCATCAGTACTATCATCAATAACATCAGTAGGGGCAGCAGCAACAGAATCAGCAGCATAAACTGAATTTACAAAGGAATGTATAACACTGGTGTCACAGCTTGAAAAGGGCATAATGGCCTTGGAGAGATCTTCTGATGGCTGGACTGCATTATGCTCTGGTAGACAGCTGAAATATACATAATCAAACTCTGATAAAAGTGACCTAAGGTCCACTGAGAAAACTGCAACCTGTGGAGTTGAGGCTGGAGCTAGAGTTGAAGTAACAGCAGCAGCAGCAGCAGCAGGCAATCTAACATCTTCATGAAGCATCTCCCCCTGCCTAGATTCAGAGATAGCTGGATCAAGGCACCCAAACGAAGGGATTGGCTGAGGAGGAAAGATGGAGGAGAGCCTTGCAGATAGGTCTGCAACTGACTTAAAGAGTGGAGCCAAAGAGGTCCCCAACAGAAGTGAGAGCCTGGGAGCTAGCAGCTCATACGGTTTGTCAGCTAGGGCTAGAATATCTACATGCTCAAGAGGGATTTGAGCAAAGGTAAAGACTATAGGAGGAACAGCTGTAGATGGTGGAGGAGAGCTAGTGGATGGTAGAAGTGAAGGTTGAGATGTGGGGATTGTGGAAATGGAAGATAGTGGTATGGAAATAGAAGGTGTGAAGGAGGGTTGAGCAATGATGTCTACCTTCACAATCCACTATCTTCTGTGAGCAATGATGGTATGGAAATAGAAGGTGTGAAAGAGGAATTCTATCAGATTGAATGATGGAATGTGAGATGATGTGTCAAGATCTGGTTGAGGGTAGTGATGCAGAGGATGGAATATTTCTTCTGTGAGTGTAGGGATTGGAGATGGAATTGAAGTAGGAGATGGGCTGGAAATAATGATGGTGGATGAAATTTGAATGGTGGAGGTGACTGGTGGAGATGAAATAGGAGGTGAAGGAGGAGAAGCAGCAGGAAAGTCTTCTGTAGGGGCAGAGACTTAAGGGGAAGAGATTGTAACAGTCCTTGTGACTGAAGTTGCAGCTGCAGAGGGCCTGCCGGGCTTCACTATCAGTCTGTCCCACTTGCCAAAGAGGGCACAGGAGAGCCTCTTAGAGGCATTGATGTCCATCCCATTTGATACAAGCAGGGCAGGGCATCTGTTTTGAAGAAACAGCCCTAGAATCCTTCCATAATTAACAAAATTCTTATTTATCTTCTTAATCAGATCAAAGAAAATCTCTCCCCAGTTTAATTGTTTCTTATCCACTAGAACACCCATCAAACACAGCTGATACCTGGAGATGGTATCATGGGCTGAGTGCTTGGCTAAAAGAACTTTTCCTACAACATCAGCTAAAAATCTGAAATCAACAGCTAAATTCTTTTTCAGCAGCTTGCTAGGGTTTGCATCAGAATGACCCATTCTATCAAGCATGGTAGTAAATTCTTCTCCAAACATTTCAACAGAATCTCTTCCAGAATTTAATCAAAAAATCTCTGTCAGAATAGTAGGTGTAAGAGGTACCTGAGTTCCTGAAATTGATCCAACAACTGTATTTTGGTCCTGGTTGTGGGCAGTATACACCCACTCCTTGATTTCATCTGCAGGCAGTTTTATTCTGGTAGACATGATAGCAACAAGCTTTTGTTCCTTGAACAGTTCTAGAATATCTTGGAACATCTGATCACTGGTGCTGAAAGAATCCATGTCAATATCGAATCCTGCATCGAATTTCATGGCGGCCAGAACGGCGATGGAGACGGCCATGGTTTCCTGCAAACAATAAACAACCAAACGACCAAGTGTAGAGATGTTTGGAGGGAAAGAGAAAATTTGCAGAGAGATTGAAAGCACAAAAGGAGAACGACGGCCGAAAAATGAATTTTATATTAGAGTTCGACGCAGAAAATGAAAGATCGTTGAACTCAGTTTGACGATCGGGGCTTCTAAAGGAATCTGAAGGGTCTTCAATATCGTCGATCTCCATTCGACAATATTGGAGAGCGTCGAGCTCCGTTTGACGATAGTTCAGAAAACAAAATCGTCGGGCGCCGTTCGACGATCGTTGACCTGGAGAGATAGTTGAGCACTATCTGAGAAGCGCTGAACTCTAGTCGACGATTTCGGAAAGCGTCGATCTCCGTTCGACGATCGAGGGGAAAATCATCGAGCGCAGTTCAGAGACCAGAAACACTCTAGACACTAGAAAAAATTGAGATGTTTGCCTAGTCTTGGTCAATTTTTAGAGTTTCAAAATCTTGGAACTTATTTTAGACTTCCTCCATCTAACATTCCTTACTTATTTAGGAAGAAGGTGTGTTTCTTTTCATCCAAGGGCTTGGTGAAAATATCTCCCCTTTGCAAATCAGTTGGGATATATTGAAGTTCAATTTTATTTTTCTCAACATTATCTCTTAAAAAGTGATGCCTAATTTTTGTGTTTTGTCCTACTATGGAGGACTGGATTTTGAGCTATAGAATAGCACTTGTATTATCACAAAATATTTTTGACTTCTCTAAGTTGTAGCCATAGTCTAGGAGTTGGTTTTGAATCCACAATATTTGTGAACAACAACTACCTGCAGCCATATATTCAGCTTCAACAGTTGAAGTTGACACAGATGTTTGTTTCTTGCAAAACCAAGAGACAAGTCTATCACCAAGAAACTGACAAGTTCTACTGATGCTTTTCCTGTCAATTCTGCATCCAGTATAATCAGCATCAGAAAATCCAGTTAAGTCAAATGCTGAATCTTTTGGATACCAGAGACCTAGATTTGGACAACTTTTAACATACCTGAGAATTCTTTTAACTAATATTAATTGTGACTCTCTAGGGCTCACTTGAAATCTAGCACATATGCATGTAGCAAACATTATGTCTGGTCTACTAGCTGTAAGGTACAATAGAGAGCCAATCATTGCTCTATAAGTTGTCTGATCAACAGGTTTCCCATGTTCATCAGCATCCAATACAACATTAGTAGGCATAGGTGTTTTCATACAAGATGCTTCAGACATACCAAATTTCTTAACCAATTCTTTTGCATACTTGGTTTGAGAAGTGAATATGCCTTCAGCATGTTGTTTGACTTGCAATCCTAGAAAGAAGGATAGCTCACCCATGCTACTCATTTCAAATTTAGAATGCATTAGGTTGGAGAACCTTCTGCACAATTTTGAATCAGTAGAACCAAAAATAATATCATCTACATAGATTTGTACTAGTAGGGTATGGGACTTATGGGTTCTAATGAAAAGAGTTTGGTCTACTCTACCCCTTATAAATTCATTTTTCAGGAGAAAGCATGCTAGGGTCTCATACCATGCTCTAGGAGCTTGCTTGAGACCATATAATGCTTTATTCAGTTTGAAAACATAATCAGGATGGGTTGGATAGATAAAACCTGGAGGTTGTCTGACATAGACTTCTTCTTTGATGTCTCCATTGAGAAAGGCACTCTTTACATCCATCTGGTATACTTTGAAGCCTTTGTGTGCTGCATATGCTAAGAAGATTCTAATAGCCTCCAATCTTGCAACTGGTGCAAAAGTCTGGTCATAATCTATGCCTTCTTCTTGAGAATATCCTTGAGCAACTAGCTTTGCCTTGTTCCTTACAATTACTCCTTGATCATCCAATTTGTTTCTGAACACCCACTTTGTTCCAACAATGGAGTGATCCTTAGGCTTTGGTACTAGTTCCCAAACTTTGTTCCTTTCAAATTGATGCAACTCTTCTTGCATTGCAATGATCCAGTGTGGATCTTGCTCAGCATCTTGAATGGATTGAGGTTCAATTTGAGATAGGAAGCAAGTGTGCAACAGGTTTTGGTTGACCTGATTTCTGGTTTGCACAGCAGCTGAGATGTCTCCAATTACTTGGGAAATTGGACGGTCTCTTGATGTTACTAAATCAATAGGGGTTGTTGATTGTTCACCAACCTGTGTTGTTTTTTCCTCTTGTGGTACAACAACTGGCTCTTCAAGTGGTTTCTCTTCATGATGTTAATTGTCTTCTTCATCTTCACTACTTTCATCATTTTGAGTGATTTGTAATCTATCCAAGTCTTCAGCAAGAGAATGTTCCTACAAAGGTTTTATGGTAGAAGTGTTCTTCTCCTTGAAAGACATGTTAGTTTCATCAAAAGATATGTGAACAGATTCTTCAATTTTAAGAGTTGATTTATTATAAACCCTATAAGCCTTACTGATCATGGAGTATCCCAGAAACACTCCTTCATCAGCTTTAGCTTGAAATTTTGCTAAATATTTCTTGTCATTATTGTGTATATAACAGATACAACCAAAAATTCTAAAATAATCTACTTTAGGTTTCTTCCCTTTGAGTAATTCATAGAGAGTCTTGCCCTTTAGTTTATGTATTAAACTCCTGTTCAGCACATAGTTGGAGGTGTTCACTGCCTCTGCCCAAAAAGATAGAGGAAGGTGAGCATCTGACAACAGTGTAGTGGCAGATTCAATAAGTGTTCTATTTTTCCTTTCAGCTACCCCATTTTGTTGAGAAGTTCTAGGAGCTGAGAAAGTGTGCCTGATCCCTTCACTCTGACAGAACTCTTGCATAAGAAGAGAATCAAACTCTATCCCATGATCACTTCTGATCAGGGCAATGTGAGTATTGAACTCAGTGTGTATGCATTTGAGAAACTCTGTCAAACAATTAAAGTTATCAGACTTCTTCTTAAGAAAGAACACCCATGTGAATCTAGAGAAGTCATCTACAACTACTAAAGTGTAAGATTTCTCTCCTAAGCTTTGTACTGTAAGGGGTCCAAAAAGATCCATGTGTAACAGATACAAAATCCTAGGTGAATCACTCTTATTAAGTGACTTGAAGCTAGTTTTAGTTTGCTTGCCTAACTGACAAGCCCTGCAGAGTCCTTCCTTCTTGTAGGGGCCAGAAGGTAGTCCTCTAACAAGGTTGTCCTTGGATAGCCTAGCAATGGTTCTAAGGTTTATATGCCCTAGTCTCTTATGCCATAGAACATTAGGTCTACTAACAGAATTAAACAGGCAAATGTCTACATCTGTTGAAAGAAAATCTACTAAGTAGATGTTACCTTTCCTTTTACCTGTCAACATAGTTGTGTTGTCCTCTGACTTGATCTTGCATAAGGCCTTGCTGAAAGTCACCTGGTAGCCTTCATCACATAGCTGACTGATACTGATCAAATTGTGCTTCAGTCCTTCCACATAGGCTACCTTCTTTAATGTGACAGTGCCAATTTGAACTGCACCATATCCTTTTGTCAGTCTAAAGTTTGAATCACCAAATATGACTTTGGGTCCAAGCTTGGCTTTAAAGGATGTGAGGTTGTCCTTGTTTCCTATCATGTGCTTTGAGCACCCACAATCCAAATACCATTACTGGTTTGATGTTGGATAGGTCTTCACCTGCACATAAAATAATTGACTTGTTTTTGACCCAGTTTACCTTGGGCCTAGGTTGATAACCTTTAAACTCAGAAATAAAAGACATCCCTGGTTGACTCTTATAACCTTTAGTATGATATCTCCTTGGAGGTATAATCCATTCAGTATAAGGGTTAAATCTGGATGAAGGACCACTAGGATTGGATTTTGATTTACCCTTGAAAGAATTTCCAAAGCTCTGATCTCTGTTCGACGATCGTTGAGCTGCGTTAGACGATCTTGGGTCAGATTGTCGAGCTCCGGTCAACGGTCGACTGTGGCAGAGTTCAGGAATTAGAGATCGTCGACCTGAGTTCGACGATTTTGCCTGAGATCGTCGATCTGCGTTCGACGATCGTCTAGCTCCATTCGACGATTTCTGCTGGAACTTGGTTTTCTTAGGCATATCAGAATTCTTCCTAGCTACCTCTACAACTCCCTTCCCTTTATTAGAAATAAACTTGATTGGGGTTGTTAGAACTATAGGTTGGCTGGATGAAGCACCCAAGCCCAGTGTACTATTGAATCTAGAGTTCACTGTGCTTGTGATGTCCATTAGCTTGATACTTCTCCCATTGAGGGATTCTTCAAGCTTCTTGGCCTCTGATAGTTCACTTTTAAGTGAAGCTGTCTACTCCCTATAGCCCTCGAACTCCTCAGAGAGTTTGAGGTTTTTTGATTTTAAGGAACTGTGTTCAGATAATTGATTTCTGAGAGAGATAATTTCCTTCTCAGATTTTAATAGGTCTAAACATAGTGCTTTAAATTCAGACTTAAAGTCCTAAGAATTGAAATCAAAAAAACTAATTACCTGGTCTTCTTCAAGTTGAGTCTCTGAGTCTAACTCTAACTCTTCTGCATCTGAATTTTGTTGAGAGGCATTGATTGCCATCATGCAGAACTCCTTCTGTTCAGCATCATCTTCATCATCACTTGAGCTGGATGAAGCTTCTAACTCTTCTTCTGTGTCACTCCAAGATTCAGTAACAAACCCCTTACTTGTGTGTTTGTTCTTGCTGGAGGAGGGTTTGCCATTGCAATTCTTCTTGAAGTCCTTATCTTTTCTTCTTTCTCTCTTATCCTTTCTATCCTTTTTTTTGTTCTCTGGACAGTCAGGCACAATGTGGCATGCTTTCCTGCAACCAAAGCAAACAATTTCTTTATTATTTGACATATCATACCTTGGCTTGTCCTGCTCTTTGTATGATCTCATCCTGAAGTCCTTCCTGGCCATCTTGTAAAATCTTTTAGCCAGTAGACTAAGCAGCTCATCATTGCCTGTGACTTTGTCTTGAGGCTGATCTTCAGTGGCTTTAAAGGCTATTGTCTTTTCCTTTCTTGTGGCTGGTGAGGCAGCCTTATGCTCTTATTCTCTGTTCTTAATGAGCAGCTCATAAGACTTGAGCTTGCCCAAGAGAGCTTCTGTTGTAATCTCATTCAGACTTCTGGCATCCTTGATTGGCCAGATCCTTGAGTCCTAAGTGCTTGGGAAGCACATTAGGATTTTGTCATTTAGCTCAGTCAATGAGATCTCTTTATCTAAAGTCTTCAGTTCATTGACTATAAGGCTGAGTCTGTTATACATTTCAGCTACTGACTCAGCTTCTCCTTTCTTGAAATTCTCATATTGGGATATGAGGTGGGATCTCCTGTCCTTTCTTTCATCAGCTGATCCTAAGACTATTTCAGAGAGCTTATCCCAGATTTTCTTTGCTGAATTACATTCAGCTACCTTTTGGAAAATGTCATCAGACATAGTCTGGGCTAAGATATTCATAGCCTTTGCATCTGCTACTTTCCACTTCTTGATATCAGCATCTGTTCCTGATGGAGGTGGAACAACATTTGTGCTTGTGTTCTCTGGAGGTCTTGGACAAACTGTCAAAACAGAATTAAAAATGTCCTCATCAATAGAATTCATGTAAAGTCTAATCCTTGCTTTCCAAAGTGCAAACTTGGATAGATTGCACACTGGAGGTCTGGTGCTAGCATAATCTTTGTTCTGGGCCTTGATTTGTGAAGAAATAGATCTAATAACAAAATCTACAACAAGCAGATCTAACAATAGGAATTTTTGGATTCAGGTGTTAGCCTGTGCAACCACTGAGATGTGGTATGTTTGACCAACTTGGCTCTGATACCAATTGAAAGTGTGAGTTAGATTAGATATACTCTAGGGGTGGGTGAATAGAGTATGGTGCCTGCTAAAAACTTTTACAACAGTTGTTGTATTCTAATATGAACAGGGAAGCAAATAGTAAATCTAAGCACAGAATAATCACAAACTACAAAAGAAACTAAACACAAGCCACGGCCAGAAACAAAAATAAATACAAGCAACCAGAAGATTTTTTGATCAGGTGTCTTGCCACCAATGAGCTTTTGATAAGGTGCTCAAAAACCACACACAAACTTTTGAAGGGAGTTTGAAGAACCCTTTACAGAGGTGGGGATGAGAGAGTGATGGAAGTCTTCTCTTTCTCAAAGCAGCTGAGAAGACTATGTGGATATTGATGTTGTCAAAGCTCCCCCTGAGATCTGTAGTTGTTCAGGAAGTGAAGCTTTGCACTAGGGTGATAGGCCTTCAGAAAATTGATCTCCAGTAAATGATGATTTCAGCAACAGCTGAAATGTGAGGTGTTTGGAGTCTTGAATGTTGATGGCCTTGAACACTTGAATCACAAGAGATCTGAAGATTTCAGTTTTGTTGATCTCCTTTGAATGTGTGTTCTTGTATGACGCTTGAGACAGAGAATGTCTACAACTCTCTATCCTTTTGTTGTGTAACAGTTAGTGTTGAGAAAGATGTTGTTACAGAAGAAGTTTTTCAGAGAATGAATATTGCAGAATATGTGTCTCTCCTTGTTCTTCTTCCTGTCCTCTACTAGATTGATATTGATGAAGTAGAAGAAAAATTATCTTTTATTTCTTCTTATGTCTGAATAGAAATGATCCACTGTCAAGATAGCCGTTGGCCTGTCATCAATGACTTCCTTAACTGTAATTGTCTTCTGGACGAAAGTCCAATAAAAACATTCCTTGAAAATCCCTTGAAACTTGCCCCAGAATAAATGAAAACGACTACAAGATCTTCTGAATTAAATGCTGATAATTATTCTTCAACTGTTTGAATTTGAATTTTAAAAAACATTTAACTCTTCAGAAAAACGTCGAACTGAGCTCCACTATCGTCGAACTGAGCTCAGAGATTTGGACTTTAACAGAAACAGAGATCGTCGATCTGAGCTCAACTATCGTCGAACTGAGCTCAGAGATAGAGAATCAAACTGGAGTCAAGATCGTCGAACAGAGCTCGAAGATCGTCGAATGGAGTTCGATGATTTGAAGAAGTTGAGCTCAGCGATCGTCGAATGGAGTTCGACGATCTGTCGAAGTGAGCTCAACGATCGTCGATTGGAGTTCGATGATTCGTCATACTGAGCTCGACGAAATGACTTGGTTTCCAGACTCAAAAACCTTGGTCTTGAGGGAAGCTTCCAAACCTAAGTACTAACCCTTAGACTCAATTCTAATTGACCTTTAGATCTATACAATGAGGTCAAAACAGGTTTCCTAAGAGACATAGTGATCCTGACCCAAATTAGTAATAGGGTGTTCCAACAGGTGTTGTGTAGCAGATTGTAGCTTTAGAATAATTTGCAAAAGCTAGTAAGGTGGTGTTATAGACTGTATCAAAAGAATAAAGTAATGAAGAGATATCAACTATGTGATTAAGGATAAAAACACCATCAGTGATGATTTCTGGAATTGAGAACTCTGTTGCTTCTTTTTATGTACAAACTGGAAGCATTTCTGTATCTGCTACTGCTTTTTCATTAACTGATACTACTGGGTTATTGCGGAGCTTCTTCATGAATTGCTGGAGCATCTTCATTGAAAATGTCCCCCTACTTGGATTTAGAGAGTTCAGAACCCAGCCCCCCAGAAGAAAGGATAGTGGAGAAGGCAGCAAGTTGTGAAGAAAGAATATTGATGAAAGCAGCAAGTGGGGCAATGGCCTCATCTATGAGTTTCTTGAGTGTAGGGGTAATAAACTCAAGAATGTTGGTTGATATAGAAGAGAAATCAACAAACATATAATCATTTGGATTAGTAGATGTTTAAGGTTGGTTGGTAGTAAAATAGGATGGCATGGAGCAGGATGGAAAAATGGTGAATCCATGTGGAATGGAGGGTGTTGGAATGTCAGTTGGAATGTTGGAGGTGGAGACATCGGGGAGGACAATATCTTCCTGAATATGTGAATGAGGTGGAGATGTATGAATTTTAGGTGAAAGAGGTGGAGAGTGTTGTCGAGATGGGGATGAAAGTAGATCAAAATTTAGTGATGACACTACTAGATTTGTGTCATCAATATGTGTTCATAGATGTAATTGAGGAGGTGAAGATGCTGTATCCTCAGGAATATGAATTGGTGAGTGTCGAGATGATGGTCTGGATGGTGAGACGGGAGGGATGGAAGTAGAAGGTATGTCTGTAAATATAATGGATGGTTGTTGAATGGTAGAAACATCAACAAATGGAGTTGATGAAGGAAATATAGAATGATGTGGAGATGGAGGAGGAGCAGGAGCTTCTTTAGGGGTTGAGAGAGTTGTTGTTTCAGTCCTTGTGTCCTCTGAAGCTATCCTGAAAGAGGAAGCCCTGGAGGGCTTTGGTATAACCCTCTCCCATCTGCCATAGAGGGCAAAGGTAAGACTCTTAGAGGAATTTATGTAAATTGTCTGGGAGACCAAAAGTTTTGGAACCTTTGCCTATAAGAAGATTCCCAGAACTCTACCAAAACTAACATCCTTCTTACTATTCTTCTTCTTAATCAAATCAAACACAATTTCACCCCAGTTCACTGATTTTTGACTAACCAGGGCACTCATCAGAAGGAATTGGTGCATGTTTATATAGCCATGGGTAGAGTGCTTGCATAAGATTACCTTACCAACAACATCTGCCAAGAACTTGTATTCAAGTGACAAGTTCTTTTTCAGCCATTTATTAGGGTTTCCTTATGAGTGACACATTATAACTAGCATATCATCAAACTCAGTTCTAGATAGTTCAATATCATCTTCCCCATTCATAAATCCAAAACTTTTAGAAACCTGGTGTCCATAAATCGATCCAGAAATGGAGGTTTTATCTGGATAGGCTGCTGTGAATACCCATTCCTTAGTTTCTTGCACTAGAAGTTTGATCCTTAAGGTCATGAACTTTCTCAATGATGGAGCCTCAAACAACTGAAGGATGTTACTAAAGATTTGATATGAATGCCTAAATGAATCGATGTCAATGCCAAACCCTGCATAAAATTTCATGCCATGCCAGCAAAAATAAGAGATCAAGTGCAAAAGAACTAGAAAGCACGAAACAGAGTTTGATGAAAACCCAATTATAAATTTTTAGAAGATGAAAAGACGAACTCTGTCCGCCGAAAAATTAAAATCTTCGAACTCAGTTTGACGAAAAATCTCATAAAGAAATAAAAGCATTGATCTAAGTCTGAAGAGGGGGTAAACAGTTCGTCGTTCTCCATTCGAAGAAACTTTTTTCTGAAACAAATTTGTCGATCTCCGTTCCATGAAAAATTTCACAAACGAAGGTTCGTCGATCTCCGTTCAATGAACACACCACGAAGAGTTTGTAGTTCGTCGATCTCCGTTCGACGAATCATGAACAATTCATCGATCACAGACAGAAATCAAATTAACGCTTCTCCATTAATCATACCTATCTAATTTTGGAAGAACATATGCTTCATTTCATCTAATGGTTTGGTGAAAATGTCTGCTCTTTGTAAATCAGTAGAGATAAAGACAAGTTTATTTTTATTTTTGTTCACACAATCTCTAATGAAATGATGTCTAATCTCTATATATTTTATCCTACTATTATGCACGGGATTTTGTGCAATAGAAATTGCACTGGTATTATCACAATAGATAGTTGAATTATTTAAGTTGAAACAATAATATAGGAGCTGATTTTGAATCCACAAAATTTGTGAACATCAACTACCTGTTATATATTAAGCTTCAGTAGTTGATGTTGATACAGAAGTTTGCTTTTTTCAAAACCATGACAAACGCCTATCACCAAGAAACTGATAAGTTCCAGATGTACTATTCCTATCCACTCTACATCCAGTAAAGTCAGCATCTTAGAATCCAGATAATTCAAATTATGACTCAGTAGGATACCAGAGTCCTAGATTAGGATAACCCTTTATATATATTAAAATCTTTTTTAATAAAATAAGGTGTGATTCTTTAGGATTGACTTGAAATCTAGAACAAATGCAAGCAGCAAACATATTATCAAGCCTACTAGCTATAAGATACAATAAGGAGCAAACAATAGCCCTATATGTTTTCTGATCAACTAGTTTGCCCTGTTCATCAGAATCAATTACAGCATTGGATGGCATCAGTGTTTTCTTGGCTGAGGCATATGTCATCCCAAATCTTTTAAGTAGCTCTTTAGAATATTTTGACTAGGATATAAAGATACCATCAGGGGTTTGCTTCACTTGGAGACCAAAGAAGTAGGAGAGTTCACCCATACTACTCATTTCAAACTTTGAATGCATCAGGTTAGAAAACCTTCTGCAAAGTTTGGAATTAGTAGAGCCAAATAATATATCAACTACATAGATTTGGACTACCAAAATTTTTGACTAATGATGTCTAAAAAATAAAGTCCTATCTACAATGTCTCTAACGAACTTATGCTCTAAAAGGAAGCTAGCTAAGTTCTCATACCAAGCTCTTGGAGCTTGCTTTAAAAGCTTTATGAAGCTTAAAAACATAGGATGGATGAGTTGAGGAGATAAAACCTGTTGGTTGATCAACATAAACTTCCTCTTCTAGTTCTCCTTTTAGGAATGCACTTTTGACATCCATCTGACAGATCTTGAACTTCTTGAATGCTGCATATGAAATAAAAACTCTGATGGATTCAAGTCTTGCAACAGGAGTAAAGGTTTTATCATAATCAATGACTTCTTCCTATGAATAACATTTGGATACCTGTCACAACCCGCATTTTCCCCACGGTAAAAACGTATCAGAGTAGGAGAAAACATGCGCCGTGATGCCACGTCGTGCAGGGGATAACTGCACACGCTCAGGCAAAACTCCAGACGATAGATTTAAAGGAAAAGTTGTTAATTAAGTATGAAAGAGAATCAGTTTTGTTGAGTGGCCGTATCCCTCGGCTCGGTGGATCAACTAGTCCACAGTTAAAACTATATTTATACGCAGCAGAAAATACTTTGGTTCAATTAAATTGACACCCTAAGCGAGCATAAGCGTCCCTGGGGGACGACTTATACGCGCATTACTCTAAGGTGAATATAATAGGTATGAAAAATAGTGTTTTACGTTGAGGAAAAATAGTGTCTTTGATTTGGAAACATGTTATGCATGGGGGTACATATAATAATACTTTTAGATTTTAAAATATCTAACATGCAACCTAGCATAAATCCTTCCCAGAAGCAAGTAACCAACCTCAAATAGGCAAAAAACAGCAGTTTAAATTCATATTCAGCATCACAAAAGCCACAGGTGGGCGCCAACAACCTGACACGAACCCACTGGCGAGTATGTATGTCTATACAGAAGAGTAAAGAACTACCTCACAACAAACGGGGATCAACAATCTCAGCTACCCTAGAGGCCACCAACAAGCCCCTCCAAAGAACTAGCCGCTGAACTGGCTACAACCTAGACCTGAGGCATTCAAGAAAAGAACACCTCAGCAAGGAAACAATCAAAAGTAAATAGAGCAATAGATTAGTGAGTAAATAAGATGAAGGGGTTTACCAACCCGGCAACAAGCTGCTATAAGGAAAAGAAAAAGGAAAGGGTAGTAAGAAAAGAGTACTGTCTAAAACACCGCAGAGCACACCAAGGGCGAGCATTAAAACCAACATGCCCTACCAAATAAAGCCTGCAACAGCACCAGGACATATACATATGCCAAAAGAAAGGAAAGCATAAACAGGGAAGGGACTAACAGTCCTAACACGTGGGTAAGTGGCAGTGGTCGAACATGAGTCTGATTGCATAACTAGAATCAGACCCAAAGAGGGCTTAGGGGTCAAACAGTGGCAGCTTTAGGGTCCCACACACACCAACCCAAACCGGGGCAAAAGGCGGTGGCCACAGCTCTCCACATAAAACCACCCCTCTAGAGGCCACCAAAACTCCACCACCTGCCACGACCCAAGAGTCGGCATGCAGAAAATAGCCGAACACCCAAAGCGCCCCCCCTAGGGAAAAAGTCAATCTAACAATCCTAAGAAACACACGAACCCAAGACAAAACGTCGGGTCCAACCGACGCGGCCTTGCACGCTTAACCCGAACAACCACGAGTCTACCTGACCCCAAAACAAGCACAGCACCAGTGTCGACACGATGTGTCGACACCTCAACAAGCCGGCGTCGACACAAGGTGTCGACACAACCACGGCTGGTGTCGACACCAAGTGTCGACACTACAGAGGCCAGTGTCGACACAAGGTGTCGACACTACCGCGGCTGGTGTCGACACCAAGTGTCGACACCACTGCAGCCGGTGTCGACACATGGTGTCGACACTGCCGCTGCTGGTGTCGACACCAAGTGTCGACACCACTGCAGCCGGTGTCGACACATGGTGTCGACACTGCCGCTGCTAGTGTCGACACCAAGTGTCGACACCACTGCAGCCGGTGTCGACACATGGTGTCGAAACTGCTGCTGCTGGTGTTGACAGCAAGTTTCGACACCACTGCAGCCGGTGTCGACACATGGTGTCGACACTGCCGCTGCTGGTGTCGACACCAAGTGTCGACACCACGACTGGCCGGTGTCGACACCAAGTGTCGACACCAAGACTGGCCGGTGTCGACACAACAGTGTCGACACCCCAACTGGCTACAGGAGCCAGATCCAGCAAACGACCAAAAACGGGAACGGGGAAATTCTCTTCTCTCTCGAGTACGACCTCCATCGGCAATGGTAACTACTCGACCTAGACCGAACCAAAACTGTCCCTAATAGACGAAATCCCTCAGGAAAACTGAGATTAACTGGTCCTTCCTATACTAACCACGGCATGATCGGGAACAAGCCCTAGCTTACACCTCAGATCTAAACAAAAGAGATAAAAGATTAAATCAAAAGAAGGCAAAGATCAACTAGGCAAGGATGAGGGTACATCACTTGCCTCAATACCAGGAACTCGGTCGGCGGCCTCCCCCGCTTGCGGACCTGGCCGCAGGGCAGCAAGCTGAGGAGCAGAAAGAAGGCAGATCCCGGCGGGGGAAGTCCAGATCCACCCTCGAAACCGAAATCCGACCGCTAAATCTCCAGGAAAACGGCGTCCGAAGGCTAGGGTAGGCCGGCGACGCTCCTCCTCTCGCACAGGCGACGGGCGACGGCTTCATCCAAACAGAGAAACAAGAAAAGCACCAAAAAGGAACCCAGCCCTAATCTGACCCAAGACTATATATCAGCAGTAATAATAAAAACAACAATACATAATAATCACTATTTACACCCAATATCAAAACAACCCGAAACCCGAAACTTCTCGGAAAAAGACGAAATTTAACCCGCAGCTAAAAACCCACGCTACGAACGCAACTACGAAGTCGAAATTAACATTCGACGAACAAAACCCGGGATAATACCTCCCGAAGCCAAAACACAAGCATTCCCTAAGAGGCCCAACCGAGTCATCAAAAGACTCCGGCTAGCTGGGGAATCTTGCCAACATGATACAAACAGGCTACACAGGGAACCCTAAGAGCTAAGACCACGCTCTACAATGGCAAAAAGCCGGAAATACGCCATCGTAACGCCAACCAAAGATCAACAAAACGCAGAAAAACCGGGGGCGTTACAGCCACTCCCCCTAAAAGAAAGTTTCGCCTCGAAACATTACTCACAACACTCCTATAAAGAAGGAGAGAAAAAAAAACCGGGAAAGGGCTAAATAAACGATAAAATAGAACATACCAAACACAAGATCAGGGAAACAGATGAGGGTGAGCCTCCCTGATAGCCGACTCCAACTCCCAAGTCGCGCTTTCCACATCTTGATTCCTCCATAAAACCTTAACCATCGGAATAGTCTTCTTCCACAACGCCCGAACTTGAGAATCCAAAATGCGAACAGGCACCTCCACATAAGAAAGATTCGGCTCCAACTGAGGCACAGAATCCAAAACCTGCCTGCCATTCAACACACATTTTCGCAGCTGACTGACGTGAAAGACATCATGCACGCCAGGGAAATTTGCGGGCAAAGCCAGCCGGTAGGCTGATACTCCAATCCGCTCAACAATCGGAAACGGCCCCACATACCTCGGGTCCAACTTCCTATTCTTGCCAAACCGTTTGACTCCAATCAACGGGGAGACCTTTAAGAACACCAAGTCCCCCACAGCAAATTCCATGTCCGATCTACGCCGATTGGCGTTCTTCTCATACCTCTCCTGGGCTATCCGAAGCTTTTCCCGAATAAGCTTCGCAGCAGTTTCCATCTCCTCAAGCGCTTCTGGACCCAACAATGGTCCCTCGCCAAGGTCAGCCCAAAACAAGGGAGTCCTGCAGCGCCTCCCATACAAAGCTTCAAAAGGAGCCATTTGCAAGCTTTCTTGATAACTGTTGTTATAAGCGAATTCCATAAGCCGCAAGCGCTCGTCCCACGCTCCTCCGTGGTCCAGAATGTAGCATCAGATCATATCTTCCACAATCTGATTTACTCGCTCTGTCTGACCATTGGTCTGCGGATGATAAGCTGTGGAATATCTCAAATCTGTACCCAATCCTTCTTGAAGACTCTTCCAAAAACGAGACGTGAACCTGGAGTCTCGATCTGATATGATACTTACGGGTACACCATACAATCTGACAACCTCTTCCAGATACAGCTCGGCTATCTTCCTCATCGGATAATCGATCTTAAACGGTACGAAATGAGCGCTCTTCGTCAATCTGTCTACGATTACCCAAACTGAATCATGCCCCTTAGGAGATCTCGGTAAGCCGGTAATGAAATCCATCGAGATACTCTCCCACTTCCACATCGGAATCTCCAAGGGAGTCAGCTTGCCACCAGGCCTCCCATGGTCGGCTTTCGCATGCCTGCAAGTGAAACACTCTGAAACAAATCTGGCTATATCCTTCTTCATCCCGTACCACCAGGCAATCTGTTTTAAATCATGATACATCTTGGTAGACCCTGGATGGTAGGCAACACTAGATCCGTGGGCGTCTCTGCACACCATATCTCGTATATCTCCAACTACGGGGATGCAAAACCTGCCACGGTACTTCAAGGTACCCGCATCATCTAAAGAGAAATCTGGTAATTCACCCTTCTCAGCTCGAAGATACAAATGCAGAAGATCGGGTTCGTCCTTATGATGTAGTCTTGTAAGCGTAATCCACGAAGGTTCTGCTACAGCTATGCTACTCTGCGAATCACAGCTTCCCACAGAAATGTCCATTAATAGAAACTCTTCCACTAGACGCTCGGCGGAAAGATTAAAGATCTTACCTGACTTCCGACTCAGGGCATCAGCCACCACATTTGCTTTGCCTGGATGATACTGAATTTCAACATCATAGTCAGCCACGTACTCCAACCACCTCCGCTGGTGCAGATTCAATTCTTTCTGAGTGAAGACATACTTCAAACTCTTATGATCCGTGAAAATCTTTGACTGCGCGCCATATAGCAAATGCCTCCACAATTTCAGCGCATAGATCACAGCTGCAAACTCCAGGTCGTGTGTAGGGTAATTCCTCTCGTGAGTCTTTAGCTGCCTTGACCCGTACGCAATCACCTTTCCGTCCTACATCAAAACGCAGCCCAGACCGACATGCGACACATCCACATAAATATCATACTCACTGCCCTCCGTGGGCAAAGACAAAATCGGAGCCGAACATAGCCTTCTTTTTAGTTCCTCAAAAGCCTTCTCACACTTGTTATCCCATATAAAGGCTACATTCTTCTGCGTCAACTTGGTCAACGGCGCGGACAAGGTAGAGAAGCCTTCTACAAATCTTCTATAATAACCCGCCAAACCCAAGAAGCTTCTGATCTCTTTGGGGGTAACAGGTCTCGCCCATTCCATAACCGCAGCGATCTTTTTTGGGTCCACCGATATTCCCTCCTTATTGATCACGTGGCCTAGAAAAGAAGCTTGAGGCAACCAAAATTCACATTTGCTCAGCTTGGCGTATAGCTTATGGTCTCTCAGAGTTGCCAAGACCAGCCGCAAATGTCGATCATGCTCTTCTGCATCCTTAGAATACACCAAAACATCGTCTATAAAGACAATCACGAACTTATCTAAAAAATCCTTGAAAACTCCGTTCATCAAATCCATAAATGCTGAGGGCGCATTAGTCAAGCCGAATGACATAACCAAAAACTCAAAATGCCCATGACGAGAGCAGAACGCCGTCCGCGGAACATCTGACTCTCGAATCCTCAACTGGTGATAGCCTGAACGAAGATCTATCTTGGAAAACACGTCACTACCACGCAGTTGGTCAAACAAATCGTCGATTCGCGGCAAAGGGTACCTGTTCTTAATAGTAACCTTGTTCAGCTCTCTATAGTCGAAGCATAACCTCATCGACCCATCCTTCTTTTTAACGAACAGCACTGGTGCACCCCAAGGCGAAGAACTTGTCCTTATAAAGCCTTTTGCCAATAACTCATCCAGCTGACTTCGCAACTCTTCCAGCTCTCGCGGGGCCATCCGGTACGGCGCCTTAACGATAGGATGCGTACCTGGCTCCAAATCTATTGCAAACTCGACATCTCGGTCGGGTGGAAGACCGGGAAGGTCGTCTGGAAACACATCAGAAAAGTCACGCACCACAGGAATTTCTTCCAAACGGGGCTTACTAACAATCGACCCTACCAGAGAAACCACACCGGCAAAACAGCCAGAAACAAGCAACTTTCAAGCACGCACCGCAGAAATGATTGGAGACTCATGGAGAGAATACCCATAAACGCTCCCTGGCTGACCGTTGTCTTTGACAAAGTCCAAGCGCTTACCCTTGCACTGGATCACAGCATCGTACCTTGACAACCAGTCCATGCCCAAAATAACGTCGAAGTCCTCCAGGTCAATCATCTTCAAATCTGCCTTGGCTAGAAAATCTCCCAACAAAATTGGACAATCTAGGACACCCAGGTCCGTAACCACAGAGTCACCGGAGGGGAACTTAACGCAGAAGGCACCACCAACACGATCTAGGCCCAAACTGAACCGCTCCACGAAGGCTCTAGCCACAAACGAGTGGGTAGCGCCGGAATCGAAGAGAACTCGCGCCCAGCGGTTCTTTACCTTAAATCGCCCTACAAATTGCACACGCATCTAAGGCAACAAGTGCCAAAACGAAAACTACAACCAAAAAGGGAATGTAACGAAACGACTGGAGAGGAGTCGAACCTGAGATAACCTGGGTCGAGGTCTGCGCTTCCTCTGTCGAGAGCACACTCAGCTTTCCTTTTCCTTTATCCACTTGCTGAGGCGGTGACAGAGCCTGGAGGGGAACTAGCTGCAGAATATACTGGGTCTGAGGGCACCTTGTCTTGAGATGACCCTTCTGGCCGCACTGAAAATAGACCTTATCTTTTAGCCAACAACGGGCAGCCTCGTGCCCCTTCCTTCCACACAAGGCACACACAAAGTCTCCCCTGGAAGTACCCTGAATTGCGTGCACATGTTCCTTCTTCTGCGCTCCCAACCTTTTGAAACAGTTCTCAAAGGGGTGGCCTGGCCGGCCACAAAAGCTACAAATCTCTTTGACTTTCTTTCTTGCGACAGCATCAGTTTCCTGAGGGCTCTTCCCTCCACCGGACTTCCGCTTATCATTCCTTAACTGCTGGCCTCTATTCTTGGCATTCTCAATGGCCTCAACTCTCAAAGCAGCTTCAACCGCACTGGCGTAACTGACTGCCCCATAGGCATTCGCTAACTGCTGAATGTCGCTTCTTAGTCCACCCAGAAATCGCTTAACTCGGTCTGCCTCAACACTCACTAGACCCAGAGCAAACCGACTCAACTTACTAAACTCAATCTCATACTCACTAACCGTGAGTTTCCTCTGCTTTAAGTGAAGAAAGTCGTTCATTAGCCGGTCCCGTTCGACTGAAGGCAGAAACTTACTTAACAACAGCACCTTAAATGACTCCCAAGTGCAACCTGCCACTAAGCTCTCTTTCTCCCTCAGCCACCAATTCTTTGCTAAGCCCTTGAGCTGGTAGGCAGCGAGCATCACTCTCTGATCGTCCGTAATCCCTGAGTACGAGAACATTTCCTCAATGGTAATCAGCCAGTCATCCAAAATCATGAAATCTGCCTGCCCATCATAGGTAGGGGGTCTCAGCCGCTGAAACTGGGATATGAACGCCATCTCCGGAGGCACCACAACCAAAGGCACGGGAGGAGCAGGAGGGGCAGGGACAGCTACCCCCTCTGCAGGGTTATGAGCTCTCGGGGTCTGTCCCGCCACCACTGCTACAAGATACTGAATCTGAGCCTGCATAGCCACTACATGCCTCGATAACTCCTCATTACTCTGCCGCAAGCTTTCTACCAACGCATCGCTCTGCGCTCCTGACGTCTCACCCTCGGATTGAGGGGTCGATCTCGTCGCAGGACGTCTCGCCATCCTAAAATCGCACAAACTTTAGACAAATCCTAGCTCATCAACTAGAACAAAACTACCCGGTACGGACAAACACACTTGAATATGGACTTCAACTGCAAAACTTGCTCTGGGAGTCGTTTTCACCATGATGATGTTATGCTTATCCTAAGATGGTTCACCACCATCATACTAACTCAGGTGCCTAAACCATGAATGCATGTATTTGTATTCTTTGTGACTCAAAACCATGTGTGTACATATGTCATCTTGTAAATCTTTAGCTTGGCACGTTGTGCTTATGAAATGATATGCTATGCATGATGTGCTATGCATTCTAAAAAGGCCTTAGTGTATGCCATGGACGGCGTACATATGAAAATGTTATGCATCCCATACTACATAACATTCCCATGTAACGAGAAAAGAAAACGTGCTAGATGCATTCATGTGGTGAGGTTATGCATCCCATACTACATAACCCTCACATGTTGCCTCCTATAGTGGATCCATATACAAACACATATTATGCATCCCATACTACATAATATGCCATGTATACTTCTTCATGCTCATGAGTGTAGTGTTCGTGCTTCGGCCAAGACGTGCTGATGACATATCGGTGTGTGGATGGTATGATGCTAAACACTAATGCAGACAAGGGAAAGGTTGCCCAACCATTTGTCAAGCAACCTCCCTCTGATACCAACTGTCACAACCCGCATTTTCCCCACGGTAAAAACGTATCAGAGTAGGAGAAAACACGCATCGTGATGCCACGTCGTGCAGGGGATAACTGCACACGCTCACGCAAAACTCTAGACGATAGATTTAAAGGAAAAGTTGTTAATTAAGTATGAAAGAGAATCAGTTTTGTTGAGTGGCCGTATCCCTCGGCTCGGTGGATCAACTAGTCCACAGATAAAACTATATTTATACGCAGCAGAAAATACTTTGGTTCAATTAAATTGACACCCTAAGCGAGCATAAGCGTCCCCGGGGGACGACTTATACGCGCATGACTCTAAGGTGAATATAATAGGTATGAAAAATAGTGTTTTACGTTGAGGAAAAGTAGTGTCTTTGATTTGGAAACATGTTATGCATGGGGGTACATATAATAATACTTTTAGGTTTTAAAATATCTAACATGCAACCTAGCATAAATCCTTCCCAGAAGCAAGTAACCAACCTTAAATAGGCAAAAAACAGCAGTTTAAATTCATATTCAACATCACAAAAGCCACCAGTGGGCGCCAACAACCTGACACGAACCCACTGGCGAGTATGTATGTCTATACAGAAGAGTAAAGAACTACCTCACAACAAACAGGGATCAGCAATCTCAGCTACCCTAGAGCCCACCAACAAGCCCCTCCAAAGAACTAGCCGCTGAACTGGCTACAACCTGGACCTGAGGCATTCAAGAAAAGAACACTTCAGCAAGGAAACAATCAAAAGTAAATAGAGCAATAGATTAGTGAGTAAATAAGATGAAGGGGTTTACCAACCCGGCAACAAGCTGCTATAAGGAAAAGAAAAAGGAAAGGGCAGTAAGAAAAGAGTACTGTCTAAAATACCGCAGAGCACACCAAGGGCGAGCATTAAAACCAACATGCCCTACCAAATAAAGCCTGCAACAGCACCAGGACATATACATATGCCAAAAGAAAGGAAAGCATAAACAGGGAAGGGACTAACAGTCCTAACACGTGGGTAAGTGGCAGTGGTCAAACATGGGTCTGATTGCATAACTAGAATCAGACCCAAAGAGGGCTAAGGGGTCAAACAGTGGCAGCTTTAGGGTCCCACACACACCAACCCAAACCGGGGCAAAAGGCGGTGGCCATAGCTCTCCACATAAAACCACCCCTCTAGAGGCCACCAAAACTCCACCACCTGCCACGACCCAAGAGTCGGCATGCAGAAAATAGCCGAACACCCAAAGCGCCCCCCTAGGGAAAAAGTCAATCTAACAATCCTAAGAAACACACGAACCCAAGACAAAACGCCGGGTCCAACCGACGCGGCCTTGCACGCCTAACCCGAACCAACCCCGAGTCTACCTGACCCCAAAACAAGCACAGCACCAGTGTCGACACGATGTGTCGACACCTCGACAAGCCGGCGTCGACACAAGGTGTCGACACAACCACGGCTGGTGTCGACACCAACTGTCGACACTACAGAGGCCAGTGTCGACACAGGGGGTCGACACTGCCGCGGCTAGTGTCGACACCAAGTGTCGACACCACTGCAGCCGTTGTCGACACATGGTGTCGACACTGCCGCTGCTGGTGTCGACACCAAGTGTCGACACCACTGCAACCGGTGTCGACACATGGTGTCGACACTGCCGCTGCTGGTGTCGACACCAAATGTCGACACCACTGCAGACGGTGTCGACACATGGTGTAGACACTGCTGCTGCTGGTGTCGACACCAAGTGTCGACACCACTGCAGCCGGTGTCGACACTGCCGCTGCTGGTGTCGACACCAAGTGTCGACACCACGACTGGCCGGTGTCGACACCAAGTGTCGACACCAAGACTGGCCAGTGTCGACACAACAGTGTCGACACCCCAACTAGCTACAGGAGCCAGATCCAGCAAACGACCAAAAACAGGAATGGGGAAATTCTCTTCTCTCTCGAGTACGACCTCCATCGGCAATGGTAACTACTCGACCTAGACCGAACCAAAACTGTCCCTAATAGACGAAATCCCTCAGGAAAACTGAGATTAATTGGTCCTTCCTATACTAACCACGGCATGATCGGGAACAAGCCCTAGCTTACACCTCAGATCTAAACAAAAGAGATAAAAGATTAAATCAAAAGAAGGCAAAGATCAACTAGGCAAGGATGAGGGTACATCACTTGCCTCAATACCAGGAACTCGGTCGGCGGCCTCCCCCGCTTGCGGACCTGGCCGCAGGGCAGCAAGCTGAGGAGCAGAAATAAGGCAGATCCCGGCGGGGGAAGTCCAGATCCACCCTCGAAACCGAAATCCGACCGGTAAATCTCCAGGAAAACGGCGTCCGAAGGCTAGGGTAGGCCGGCGACGCTCCTCATCTCGCACAGGCGACGAGCGACGGCTTCTTCCAAACAGAGAAACAAGAAAAGCACCAAAAAGGAACCGAGCCGTAATCTGACCCAAGACTATATATCAGCAGTAATAATAAAAACAACAATACATAATAATCACTATTTACACCCGATATCAAAACAACCCGAAACCCGAAACTTCTCGGAAAAAGTCAAAATTTACTCTGCAGCTAAAAACCCATGCTACGAACGCAACTACGAAGTCGAAATTAACATTCGACGAACAAAACCCGGGATAATACCTCCCGAAGCCAAAACACAAGCATTCCCTAAGAGGCCCAACCGAGTCATCAAAAAACTCCGGCTAGCTGGGGAATCTTGCCAACAGGCTATAAACAGGCTACACAGGGAACCCTAAGAGCTAAGACCATGCTCTACAACAGCAAAAAGCCGGAAATACGCCATCGTAACGCCAGCCAAAGATCAACAAAACGTAGAAAAACCGGGGGCATTACAATACCTGCCTAGCTTTATTTCTCACAATTAATCCTTGAGCATCCAATTTGTTCCTGAAGACATATTTAGTTCTAATGACTGGGTAGTATTTGGGTCTTGGAACTAAATCCCAAAATCTATACCTCTCAAATTGATTGAGCTCCTTTTGTATTGCAATAATCCAGAGGGGATCTTGCTCCGTATCTTTTATGGATTGAGGCTCAAATTGAGAAATGAAGCTAACATGAATCAAATATTGGTTGAGTTGATGCCTTGTTTGCACACCGGCTGCTATGTCTCCAATCACTTGAGATATGGGATGATCTCTAAGTGTGACAAGATTAGCAGGAGGAGTTGGTTCATCAATAGCTTGTGGAATTAATTTTTCTTGTGGAATTATATTTGCTATTGTGGGTTCAACTGCTTCAACAACTTCTTCCTCACTTCCTTCATCAATCTGTGGAGAAGAATGCAATATAACCTTTTGGGTAAGGTTTAATTCATCCAACTTGTCACACAGATTGGGTACCTGCAAAGTGTCTATGGTATAAGAATCCTTGTCCTTGTAAAACATGTTAGCTTCTTCAAAAGATATATTTATAGATTCTTCTATTTTTAATGTTCATTTGTTAAATACCCTATAAGCTTGCTGACTTGGGAATATCCAATGAAAATTCCCTCTGCAGCCTTGGCTTCAAATTTTCTTAGGTGTTTCTTTTTATTATTATGAATATAACATTTGCATCCAAATACTTTAAAGTAATCTACTTTATGTTGCTTCCCTTTAAGTAATTCATAGTGAGTCTTACACTTAAGTTCATGTATTAAACTTCTGTACAGAATATAATTTGTTATGCATACAGCCTCTGCCCAAAAGAATAGGGGAAAATAAGAATCTGCAAGTAATGTCCTAGCAGATTTAAAAAGGGTTCTATTTTTCCTTTCAGCTAGCCTATTTTGTTGAGGAGTTCTAGGAGCAGAAAAACAATGTCTGATACCTTCCTTCTCACAGAATTTTTGCATGAGAAGAGATTGAAACTCATTGTCATGATCACTTCTGATCAATGCAACCTGAGTAGAGTATTTAATTTATATGATCTTAAGAAACTCTGTAAGAAATTTAAAGTTATAGGACTTATTTCTCAGAAATAACATCCAAGTGAATCTAGAAAAGTCATTAACAATAACTAAAGTGTATGACTTTCCTCCCAAACTTTATACAGCAATGGGCCAAAAAAGGTCCATATGTAGCAAGTACAAAATCCTGGGTGAATCACTTTTGTTGATGGATTTGAAACAATTTTTAGTATGTTTGCTTAATTGATAAGCCCTACAGAGTCCTTCCTTCATATAATAACCAGAAGACAGTCCTCTAACAAGGTTGTCCTTAGATAATTTAGCAATGTTCCAAAAGTTTACATGACCTAGTCTCTTATACCATAAATCATTAGTTGAATTAATGTGATTAAATAAGCAAATTTCTGTATTAGCAGATTTGAAATTAGCTATATATATGTTTCCTTATCTAATTCCAGTTAAAACAGTTTTGTCTTTATCTGAAGTAATGATGCAAGATGACTGATTAAATGATACTTAATAACCTTCATCACATAGTTGGCTTAAGTATATTAGGTTATGCTTGAGACCACTTACATATATTATCTTACTGAAGGTAATGGCTCCAACCTTGACATTTCCATATCCTTCTGTCTGTCCACAGTTGGAGTCTCCAAATATCACCTTTACTCCATGCTTCACTTTGAAATTAGTCAGGTTGTCTTTACTTCCTGTCATGTGTTTTGAACATCCACTATCCAGATACCACTGTTGCTCTGTGGTAGGATAGTTCTTTACCTGTAGAAAACAAAATTAATTATTCTTGTCCCAGGTAACCTTGGGTCCTTTATTTCTTTCAAATTTATAACTAGAATTGTAAGAAGCTTATAGTTGATCCTTATAACCTAGTGGATGATATCTCTTAGGGGGAATAATCCACTGAGTAAAAGGATTATCAAAGGTTTAGTTTGATAAAATTTTGAAAAGAATTTAAGTTTCTGTTATAAGAAACTGGGTTCGACGAATTGTAATATGTTTGTCGATCTGCGTTCGATGAATAAGGATGAGTTCGTCGAGCACGGTTCACAGAATGAAAGTGTTCATTCTCTAAGACCCACGTTCGTCGAACGCTGTTCGATGAACCATATTGAGTTCATCGAACGCAATTAAATGAATTGTTATGCCTAAAATTTACATTCATAGTCTGTTGATCTGAGTTTGATGAGCCACATTAATTTCATCGAGCTTGGTTCGACAAAATATGTTGAACATAATTTTTGTTAAAATTTTTCTTTTTCTTATGTTGAGTTTTATGTAAAATTTATGTCTCTTCATTACTGACTTCTACCTTTCCTTTACCTTTTTCAGAAACAAATTTTATGGAAGTAGACAAGATATTTTTCTGAAAAGAGGAGGCTGATTAGATGAAGCTCCCATGCCCAGCTTGCCATTAAGACTGTCATTCACTGTGCTTGTGATATCCATCAATTTAATACTTCTTCCATTAAGGGATTCTTCATATTGCTTAGACTTATTTAGTTTATCTTCTAAACATAATATACGTTCATTAGCAGATTTTAAGTCTTCATTAAGTTTTATGTTTTTTGAGGACAACCTGTCAAATGCAATTATTTTTTATTTGAGAATTTTGATTTCCTTCTCAGATTTACTCAAATCAGTGCATAATAATTTGAAATCAGTTTTAAATTGATTAGAAGTAAAATCAAAAGAGGAGATTACCTGATCTTCTTCTGACATAGATTCATCTTCTTAGTGGTCAGATTCTGGATCAGCAACATCATAGTTGCTGCTAGAAGCATTGATTGCCATCAAGCAGATTTCTTTGGGCTTAGCCTCTTCTTCTTCCTCATTGGAGTTGGATGAAGATTCTGACTCAGATCCACTCCAAGTCTCAGCAACAAATCCTTTCTCCTTCTTTTTGTGCTTGCTGGAGGAGGGCTTGCTAGAATGCTTCCTGGAGTCTTTCTCTTTTCTCTTATCTTTCTTCTATGTTTTTCGACATTCTGGTAGTATGTGTCCAAGTATCCTGCATCCATAACAAACTATTTCTTTAGTAGGGTTTTATCATACCTTTGCTTGTCATCTTTTCTAGAAGATCTTCTCCTGAAATCCTTCCTTGCCATATTGTAGAATTCTAAACCAAGAGACTCAACAGATCTTCATTGTCTAGAGTGGCTTCTACTTCTTCACTTTCTTTGAAAGCAATGCTCTGCTGTTTCCTTCCTGATGATGAATTAGTCCTTTGCTCAACTTCTCTGGTCTTGATGAGATGCTTATAATACTTGAGCTTGACGAACAAGGTTTCAGCAGAGATCTCATTTAAGCTTCTGGCTTCCTTGATTGGCCAGATCCTTGACTCCCATGTGCTACAGAAGCACATAAGGATTTTGTCATTTATCTTTGTTAAAGAGATGCCCATGTCCAGAGTTTTCAGCTCATTTATTATGAGGCTGAGTCTATTGTACATATCTACAACTAACTCTGACCCTTCCTTCTTGAAGTTTTAATACTGAGAGATCAAGTGTGATCTCCTATCTTTCCTTTCATCAGCAGATCCTGCTACCATAGCATTTGGTGAGTCTCAAATGGCCTTTATTGAAGTACATTTAGCAACCTTCTAGAATATGTCATCAGACATGCTTTGGGCCAGAATATTCATTGTTTTAGCATCAGCAATCTAGACCTTCTTTTGTGTTTAAGTCCACTCATGTGGTGGAACAACACTTGTGCTTGTAGTTGCAACTGGTAGTGGGGGACCTGTCAAAATAAAATTATATATGTTTTCATCAATTGACTTCATATAAAACCTAATCTTTGCCTTCCAAAGTGCAAATTTATTAAAATTGCACATCGGAGGTCTGCTGCTGGAATACTGCTTATTTTGTGCCATGATATGAAAGACAAACTAGAGTATATAAGATCAATCAAAGATCTTTTGGTTCAGGTATTAGCCTGTACAACCAAGCAACCAACCTGTCTCTAATACTATATAAAAGTGGATTGATCTAACTAACTCTAGAGGAGGGTGAATAGAGTATTTTAAAATTATAAGTTTGTTTTTACAGCGGATTAAAATAGTTGTTATATATATATATATATATAAATAAATAAAAAGAAGTATCACATCACAAAAAATAAAAAGGTAAATCACATCCAGATAACACAAGGAGTTTATAGTTGTTCAACAATAAACCTGGGTACATCCACTCTTCTACGACCCTTGTAGTAATCCACTACAAGTTTTTGATCAGGTGCCCTGCCACCACAGGTTTTTGATCAGGTGACCTGTCAACACAAGATCTATTTTCTAAGGGAGATCTAGCAACCCTTTGAGCTTTTGACCAGGTCCCAAAAAACTGAAACAAGTCTTTTGATCAGGTGACTTGCGAACCAAAGAGTTTAACTTTGAAGGTAGTTGTAACCCTGTACATGGTGAAAGAAAATAAAAGATGTGTTCTTCTTTATCTCAAATCTCTGAGAAAACTAGTGGATTTTGCTGTTGTCAAAGCTCCCCCTGAGTCATCAAAATCTGATCAGGAGTGGAATCTTTGCTTTAGGGTGTAGGCCTTCAAAGATGAAAACTTCTTCTTCCAGTAAATGATTCTGAGAGATTGAGCTTTTGGTCTCAGATTTAATATGTGTTGCCGGAAGAAGGGCTTGAATAAGAAGATGATGAAGAAGATGTTTCTTTGTCTCTGCCTCTTGTTCTCTGATTGCGGATTTTTCTTTTTCTTCTTCTTGTTCTTCTTAAAATTTTTCTTTGTATCTGTAGAATTCTTATGAAAAATTCTTTATATATTGATTGCTGATTCAAACCCATTTGAATTTCAAATTCCTTGAAATCTTTTGCCTAATTTTTGGGAGTTGGAACGGCTGATTTTTTTAGTGTATTTCCCCAACTATCCCAGTAAAAATGGTAGAGTAATAACTCTGTGAAATCCATAATTAATGTTACAAGAAAACGACTATATTTATGAGAATATTGAGCATTAATTATCAGAGTATTACTGTCTTAAAATTTGAAATCAAACTTCTTTAGTCGATCTGTGAAACTGCAGAGAAGTTTACTCGAATAGAACCTGGAAGCAGTTAGTCGATCTCACCAAATATTTCGTCGACCTGAACTCCAAGTTCATCGAACTGATAATTCACCTTCGTCGAGCTGAGCTCTAAGATCGTCAAACAGGAAATATACTTTCCAATCTGAGCTCCAAGTTCATCGAACTGAGAAGGCACATCTTCAAGCTGAGATTCTGAGGAAGGATCAGAGTTCGTCGACCTCAACTAGACTTTCGATGAGCTCAAATCAGAGAAGGAACTCAGAGTTCGTCGATCTAAGATCGACGATCATCGAACTGAGTTCAGCTATCATAGAACACAATAGCACTAGACATTGATGTTTGGGGCATTATAGAAACATTCTACACTACTCCTATAACTGTAGTAGGAAGTGTCTCAATGGAAAAACCCAAGGATAAATGGGATGAAGCTGATAAGCTTCGCTGTAAAAATAATGCTAAGGCAATGAATGCCTTATTTTGTGCGTTATATAGGACTGAATTTAATCGTGTTTGTGCATGTGATACTCCATATGATATATGGAATCTTCTTGAAGTTACTAATGAAGGTACATCACATGTAAATGACTAGAAGCTTTTCCAGTTAGGATCTGAGTTTGAGCAGTTCAAAATGGAGGTTGATGAGGATATAGACTCTATGTACACAAGATTCAGCAAGATAGTGAACAACTCAAGGATTCTAGAGAAGAATTTCTCAAATGGAGATTTGGTGAGAAAAATACTTAGATCACTTCCCCCGAAGTTTAATCCAAAAGTGACTGCCATCTCGGAGTCACACAATCTAAAGTCTCTCCAAATTGAGAATCTAATAGGAAACTTAAAAACACATGAAGTAGAGTTGAGGATTCAACAACAAGAGTATATCCTGGAGCCAAGAAAGAAAGCTTTGGCGTTGAAGTCCAAGAAGGAAGAGGAAAGCGAGTCTGATGAAAGTGACGAAGGAGATGAAGAAAGCTTATTTGTGAAGAAATTCAGGAAATTCTTGAGAAATCCTGAAAGAAGAAATTCTTTCAGGAAATTTTTCAAGAAGCAAGAATCTGGGAATAGGAAAGGAAAAGCCTAAGCTGATGGATATGCTGACGAAGATAGACCACCACTTGAGTGATATCATTGCAGGAGAATTGTCCACATAAAGAGCAAGTGTCGAAAGTATCTGAAAGAGCTGAAGGAGAAGCGGCACAGAAAGAAAGATAAGAAGAAAGTTCTGAAGGCATAAATATGGGATGAAGCCACTTCTGAAGAATCAAGCAGTTCAGCGTCAGAAACTGAAGAGGAGGCCAACATGTGCTTGATGGGAAAGAGCGTTTCATCACATGATGACGAAAACAGTGTCCAGAGCGACACTGAGGTAACTCCAAAAACTTATGATGATTTATATTCTGAATTTTTAAGAACCTGCAAATATTTAGATAAGAAACTGGATGAAATTCAATTGATTAAATCTGAAAATAAATTGTTAGTAAAATAAAATAAAAAATTAAAAAGTGAATTAAAAGTACTTCGAAAGGAGAAAGCAACATGTCAAGAGGATTGTCCATCTTTAACAAAGATACTAGAGCTTGATAAAGATCTCTCTAAGACTCAGACTCGGGTTGAAATGTTTATAAGAGAGAAAGAGGCCTTAGAGAGATATCTAAAGTTTTCTCAATCTCAAGTGGAAGGCAGCAGAAAGTCCTTCGCAAACCGATGCGGCACCATTATTGTCGAAAATAATGTATTAAGTGGACAAGTCCGTGATTTAGAAATAGCCACTAACAAATTTGGAGTGGGCCAAAAATCAATAAATATGATTTTGGCGAACCAGTACTATGGTTCTGAAAAATTCGGACTTGGATACTCACCTGAACATTATTGCCCGGCGACATCCACTGTCGCCGGTGATAAGAAAAATTACAGAAAATCTTTTTTCCAAATTAAAAATAATAAAACTTCTGTCCCTGTAGTTTCCAGCAAAAGGTCAAAATTTATTTTAAAAAACCCGTCGAATTCTTTCATCAAGTGTGCCAAATGTAATAAGTTTGGTCACATAACACACACTTGTAAGAAGACGGGACACTGTTCTGTTAAACAAATCTGGGTATCTAAGACTTTCACCTATTCTATGTGAGGAACCACTTGAGTAATCAGATCTTTACTCTCATCCTCTTTCTAGGTGTGTTGGCAGGCTATGGACAAAGAAGACGTGTGGTACTTGGACTCAGGGTGTTCCAAGCACATGACGGGCAATAAATCAAAGTTCCTTAGCCTAGAGATGAAGAAAGGAGGAGTTGTTAATTTTGGTGACAATGGAAAAGGAAAACTCATCAGCATTGGAGTAGTAGGTAACAAATTATTTACTATCTCAAATGTTTTGTATGTTAAAGGTTTGAAGCATAATTTAATCTCTATAAGTCAGTTATGTGATGTTGGCTTAAATGTCTTATTTGACTCGTCTTCAAACTTATGCAAAATTATTAACTCCAAATCAAACGATATTGTTATTACTGCTACTTTGTTTCAAAATATGTACATGATTAGATTTAATGATTTGTCACATTCTTCATTAAAGTGTTTTATATCTAAAAATGATGAGTTAAATTTGTGGCATAGACGTCTTGGACATTCTAGTTCCAAGCTAAATATAAAATTGTCTCAAAACAAACTTGTTAAAGGTTTACCTTTTTGCATTGAAATTTATCGTCTTTATGTTCACCATGTCAAAAAGGAAAATTTTCAAATTCTTCATTTATAAGCAAAAATGTCGTTTCCACCACTAGGCCTTTAGAATTGATACATATAGATTTGTTTGGTCCTGTTAATACACTAAGTCTAGGTGCTAGAAAATACACCTTTGTGTTGATTGATGATTATTCTCGCTTAAGTTGGACAGTTTTCTTAACGTCTAAATCTGATGCGTTTTTTGAATTTTCCAAACTATGTATATGTGTTCAAAATGAACTAGAGTTAAAAATAAAATGCATTCGTTCAGATCATTGAGGTGAATTTGATAATGAAAAATTTGTTTCTTTTTTCAATGAGTTAGGAATTAAACATGAATTTTCCGCTCCACGCACACTCAATAGAATGGTGTGGTACTGAGGAAAAATGGAACTTTGCAAGAACTAGCTCGCACTATGTTATCTGAATACAAATTACCTAGATCATTTTTGGCCGAAGTTGTTTGTACTGCTTGTTATGTTATTAATCATGTTATGATTCGACCTCTCTTAAAATTAACACCTTACGAGTCATATTTTCATAAGAAACCAAATGTGTCTTATTATAAAGTTTTTTGTTGTAAATGCTTTATTTTGAACACTAAGGATAATGTGGGCAAATTTGATGAAAAGTGTGATGAAGGCATTTTTATTGGCTATTCTTCAACGAGTAAAGCTTATAGAGTTTAGAACAAAAGGACTAAAATGGTTGAAGAATCTGTACATGTTAAATTTAATCACGGCATTGAACCGGTCGCACAAGTAATATAAAATGGGGGCTTTCCCAAGTATCGATCTCTTAAGGAACATAGTAAGGTGGAGTTAATTTCGAGGAGGCCTTGAGATTGAAGTCCTTAGGGTCGGCAGTAACGATGAGGGTTTTGATATTGTGGACAAAGAAAATAAAACACTATCAACTACTCCTATGCAACGCCGCTATGCGATGCTTCGCCAGGCGGGATGGAAGACTAGTCGGGCCGCTATGCACCGAATCGCTAGGCAGATGGAAGAGTAGGCTTGCGGATGAGGTGTTTAGAATGGCGGAATGAGGGTCGTGAGCACCTCTTCGCTAAGCATGCTTCTAGCAATTGCTAAAATGGCAAGGTGGATGGTGGTGGATGGAATATGGGCGCACCTCAAGTAAATATAACGAAAATATACAATCACATAAACATGATTACACATAAACGTATATTACACTAAGCATATCATCATTAAATACAAAGAATTCAACTACAAATTCAACAACCAAACAAGAAAAGTGTGAGAAATCGACCGGATCTGAAGCCTTGCTGAGGATTCACGGTTGGAATCGTCAGGTTGTCAATCCGCGTCCAAGCTCGGTCCGCAACTGCGTCCGGGGTAGAGAAGGGATGTCACCACCTTCCAATGGCCCGTCTTCTTCGTGTCACAATCCGGTGGAGGATGGCACAACTTCTCCTAGCTTAATGAAGAAATCTAGGTCAAGCTCTTCTTGTAGCTCAAGGATGAAGGAGGAGGCCGAGAGGAAGCTCCGGCTTGGATTTGGCGGTGAAAGCTTGCCCGGAGCACCTCCCTAGGGTGGAGATTGAAGGGGAACGACGGAGAAGGTGGAAAACGGTGGAGAAATGTTGAGCTCCGGATCCTCTCTCTAATTAGGGCGAGACATGCACTATTTATACAAAGCAGAACTGAACAATGCGCATGATAACAGGTGCACGACCAGTGGTCGTGCGTACTATGTCCGGTGATCGTGTGCACTGGCATGGAAGATCAGGAAGAACTGGGATAACGCGCACGAGTAGTGGCGCATGACCAGTGGTCGTGCGCACTAAGTCCAATGATCGTGCGATTACCACAGATAGGACTCCAGAAAAGAGGAATCAATGCACACGATCAGTGGCGCACGACCGGTGGTCGTGCGCAGTATGTCCAGTGGTCGTGCGCTTACCCCAGGCTGATTCTGGAAAATGAAGAGTAGTGCGCACGATCAGGGGCGCACGACCAGTGGTCGTGCGTATTAGATCCCATGATCGTGCACAGTATTCCTGTTTCACAACCATCGCGGAACACGCACATGACCCCTGTACTGAAAGGAAAAACCAATCACTGATATGTGCAGACATTCCAGGCAATCACAAAAAGGAGTACAAACAATAAAAGTAACAAAATACACAACCACGGGCATAAATGTGCACTTCCTATGGTAATAAAGACAAGATGAAATATGAACGATATAGAACTAAAAGTGAAGTGCAAACGGGTGAAAACTAGCCCAGATGAGTCCGAAAATAGGTATATAAAGTGGACTCATCACACCCCAAGACTTAACTATTTGCGCGTCCCGAGGAAACAAAATCTAAGCAGATAGGGAAAAATACTAGTTAACAAAGAAATTGCGATACGAAGTACCATGCGAAGTCGCATGCTCGCGCGCGTAAAAATATAATAGAAGAAATTTCTAAGTATACAAAATAGTTTATACTTTTCACAATGCGTATCAAAATTTTATTATTACTCAAAAATGGAATCACGGTGAATCATTCGGTCACGCGTAGGGAGATAGTAGACTAATCGCTAGGCGAGCATTGCCAAAGATCGGGGCTCCGGATAACCTTCAAAGGAATCCACCAATGTCGTTGACCATATGCTTGCCCTTTCGCATTCTCTCCAAGGCACTGGTTTGGGTTCACACACGAATCAGTAGGACTTTAGGTGAAGAGATGGGGCTTGGGTTTCGGTGAGGTAAACAAGGATAAACAAGAAGACTATGCACCTTACCCAAATGAGATAGTATAAAAGGAATCCCTCTACTAAGCAAAATACACGCGGGTACACCACTCCCCCAGACATAACTTTTAACATATGGGTGTGTGCACCGCCTACACAAAAAATAATCACATTTCCAAAAAGATTTTCAATTTAAACTTTTTCTTTTCATTCATTTTTTTTTCTTTACAAATATATATATTTTTCTTCTTCTTCTTCATTTTATTTTCACAATTCAGCAGATATAAACTTGTGGGCACTTCCACATTTTCACAAATAATAACACCACATCACATCCCAACATTAAAATGTAAAACTCTGAAGCTCAACTTGGGTGTGCGACTAGGATTGGATATGAGGCTTTGGTGAAATCATAGTGCAGCTGAATCAAAAGGTGGGGTAGGCACAACGGGTCTAGCGAGGATAAAATGTTAGGAATGGTACAAAGCTCAACCGGGCCAAAATGATGGCCTACATCACGCTCATGCGAGTGAACTAACCTATACCCATGCTTAAGGAATAGCTTGGGGCAAGTTCTTAGCCAATGAGAAAGACTATCCATCCTCCCTACTCGAGCAATACGAACCTAACGGCCGTCTACACACATCCCTAAGCTACCGTCGGATTCACACCGGATTCACCAACTTTTGAGTAGAATAAAAAGTATTTACGTAATTAGAAGAATAAAAAACTAAAAACATACAGAAAAATTAAATCGACTCAAATTTCTACACAAGACGAGAGAAGTTGACTAGGAGCACAACAAGGTCAACGTTTTACTTCGTCTCACAATCCTATGTCAGCACCATAATTTTCCCAAATCATACAAAAGAAACGAGTTTAACTCGCAGCACACAAAAAGCTAAGCACGCGCTCATGTGGGTGTAGTGGTGTGTGATGCAATGAACTAAGCAAAACAAAACAATAAAGGCTTCTAGAATGCACAAGAAATGTGTAAGTGCAAAAGGTAACAAATCTCTCCCCCAGTCTTAAACTAAGCAACACAGCATATGATAGAGAAATTAAAATCATAAAGATCTAAGTGAAGAGGTTACCCAATGCTCAGCTAGTGAGCATACCAGAAGATGCGTGGAAACCTGAAGCAGGCCCGCCATATGAAGAATCACAACCCTGCCAATACAAATTTGCCATGAATACCTGCAGGGGTGAGCTCCGCAAAAACAAAAAACAAAAAAAATACAAAAAGAAATTCTAAAACTAAATAGACATAAAAAAAATAAAATGCAGAAAAGGAAAGATAAGTATTGGGGTTATTGTCATCCCAGCACGACTTATTCGACTACAAAAAGGTTCTAGCTAATGGGCCTATGAAAAGAAAAATGCACAGGTAATTGTTCCAATATCCGTTTTGATAACGGGTACCGATACGGTGATAGAGCAGTTACCCCTCTGCCTAAATAATCATACCTGCTCCTCGCAGGCAGAGGAAATAGGAAGTAGGATGAGGAGGAGGCCTGGTCCTCACTCATCTCACCACAAAACAAATCCTTGCCTAGCAAGGTATCGTCTATCATAGGCCCGCAGGAGGCGATGGCAACGGCATGAGCACAAAGCTCATCGTCATCCCAACGTACCTGTGGAGACTCATCCTGCACAATCTCAGATAAGGAAGGAGGATCAAGTAATAAAAGAGAAGAAGAACTAAAAGAATCAGAAAATGGGAGAGAGATCCCGGTGTCACTCTCAGCAGGATCCAAGCATAGATCATCGTCGGTATCATACGAGTCGTACCGAGGGGAATCCGAGAACTCAAGGTCCGCAGTGGTAAGAGAAACAGCCTCATCTAATAAAGAGGTGCAAACCTCCACATCAGAAAGAGGGTATTCCTCATCCCACCTGGGTGCGTAAAAGTGTTCCGAAGATCCACCTTCTCCGTCAGAGATAGAGGAATCATCATCCCACTTCGGTGCAACCTCGGGCACCGAATCATCCCCAAATAAGGCATCATCAACCGATTCACACAAAATGGAGTAACACAATCCGGCAAAAATTGCGCAGGGGCAAGGCTGCTCTCAAAATCAAGCACTGAATGAGCAGGCCCCATCGCAAAATCATTCGCTGACGCCACCCCGTCGACGACCGGAACAATCTCATCGTCCCATACAGGAGCGTCCAAGAGTTCATGCTCCTCTTTTTGTTGGCTAACACTAGAGTGATCATCATCACTCAAGGAAAGCTCGTAAAAAGGGATCGAGGGACCCATGAAAGAGCTATATGCGGCCAGAGATTCTTCAGTAATCTCAACGGGTAAAGAATGAGCAAAGTGTGTTATGTTAGTGTATGGGTCAGGCAACACCCTGGTAGGCCTGTCCACAACAGTCTTCCGCGAATGGGAGGTTGTTGGGAACACGCCCTCAGAGGGAGAAGGCTTGCACAAACGAGGGCAATCCTTCAATATGTGGCCCACACCTTGACATAACAAACACCGAATGCAATGCTCGGCATTCATAACAGCAATGGCATCGATGGATCGGCGCAAAGTGTCAATGATACGACACTCATCATCAGGATCCATCACGAACAAAAATAATTGCTGAAAAAGTGCCACACAGCTAAAATAAAAATAGCACGGATCTGCTATCTAAATCAAAAATCAGAAAAGGGAAAAAAAGAATTAAGCAAAATAAAAATTCTAATAACCAAAGCAAATAAATAAATAAAAATGATATGCACAAATGGAAAAGGGCTTCAATCTATTATCTCCCTCTCCAAAAACTCACACGACTGTGTTCCCCGGCAACGGCGCCAAAAACTTGATGTTATAGATCACGGCAGTGAACGGGTCGCACAAGTAATATAAAATGGGGGCTTTCCCAAGTATCGATCTCTCAAGGAACACAGTAAGGTGGAGTTAATTTCGAGGAGGACTTGAGATTGAAGTCCTTAGGGTCGGCGGTAACGATGGAGGTTTTGATATTGCGGACAAAGAAAATAAAACACTATCAACTACTCCTATGCAACGCCGCTATGCGATGCTTCGCCAGGCGGGATGGAAGACTAGTCGGGACGCTATGCACCGAATCACTAGGCGGATGGACGAGTAGGCTTGCGGATGAGGTGGTTAGAATGGCGGAATGAGGGTCGTGAGCACCTCTTCGGTACGCACGCTTCTAGCAATTGCTAGAACGGCAAGGTGGATGGTGGTGGATGGAATATGGGCGCACCTCAAGTAAATATAACGAAAATATACAATCACATAGACATGATTACACATAAACGTATATTACACTAAGCATAGCTTCATCAAATACAAAGAGTTCAACTACACATTCAACAACCAAATAAGAAAAGTGTGTGAAATCGACCGGATCCGAAGCCTTGCTGAGGATTCACGGTTGGAATCGTCGGGTTATCAATCCGCGTCCAAGCTCGGTCCGCAACTGCGTCTGGGGTAGAGAAGGGCTGTCACCACCTTCCAATGGCCCGTCTTCTTAGTGTCACAATCCGGTGGAGGATGTCACAACTTCTCCTAGCTTGATGAAGAAACCTAGGTCATGTTCTTCTTGTAGCTCAAGGATGAAGGAGGAGGCCGAGAGGAAGCTCCGGCTTGGATTTGGCGGTGAAAGCTTGCCCGGAGCACCTCCCTAGGGTGGAGATTGAAGGGGAATGGCGGAGAAGGCGAAAAACGGCGGAGAAATGTCGAGCTCCGGATCCTCTCTCTAATTAGGGCAAGACCTGCACTATTTATACAAAGCAGAACTGAACAATGCGCACGATCACAGGCGCACGACCAGTGGTCGTGCGCACTATGTCTGGTGATCGTGCGCACTGGCATGGAAGATCAGGAAGAAGAACTGGGATAACGCGCACGAGTAGTGGCGCATGACCAGTGGTCATGCGCACTAAGTCCAATGATCGTGCGATTACCCCAGACAGGACTCTAGAAAAGAGGAATCAATGCACACGATCAGTGGCGCACGACCGGTGGTCGTGCGCAGTATGTACAGTGGTCGTGCGCTTACCCCAGGCTGATTCTGAAAAACGAAGAGTAGTGCGCACGATCAGGGACGCACGACCAGTGGTCGTGCGCATTAGATCCCATGATTGTGCGCAGTATTCCTGTTTCAAAACCATCCCGGAACATGCACACGACCCCTGTACCGAAAGGAAAAACCAATCACTGATATGTGCAAACATTCCAGGCAATCACAAAAAGGAGTACAAACAATAAAAGTAACAAAATACACAACCATAGGCATAAATGTGCACTTCCTATGGCAATAAAGACAAGATGAAACATGAACGATATAGAACTAAAAGATGAAGTGCAAATGCATGAAAACTAGCCCAGATGAGTCTGAAAATAGGTATATAAAGTGGACTCATCAAGTTCTCCCCTCTACAAAGGTTGGATGATGATGAAATCCTTGGAGACAAAGATAAATAAAAAGGAGTCGAACAAGAAGTAGAAGAAGAAGAAGAGAAAGAATATGTGCCTCCAAGCGAACTAAGATTCTCAAAAGATCATCCCCAAGATTTGGTTATTGGAGAACCGTCAAGAGGGGTAAGTACTCGTTCATCCGTATGTGAGTTATTCTTTAATATGTGCTTTATTTCTGATATATAAGCTAAAAGTGTTGAAGCTGCTTTAAATGATAATTATTTGTTTTTAGCTATGAATGATGAGCTTAATCAATTTGAACGCAATAAGGTTTGGAAGTTAGTAGAAAGACCGTCAAATCATCCTGTTGCAGGGGTTAAGTGTATTTTTAAAAATAAACTAGATAGTGAATCTAGGGTCACTAATAATAAAGCTAGACTCGTAGCAAAAGGTTATTCAAAAATAGAAGGAATAGATTTTGATGAAACCTTTGCACCCGTAGCACGTTTAGAAGCAGTTAGAATATTTCTTGCATTTGTTGGTTTTAAAAGGTTTAAACTATTTCAAATGGATGTTAAAACTGCTTTTCTTAACGAGTATATTAAAGAGGAGGTTTATGTAGAACAACATGCATGCTTTGTTGATGTTAAAATACCTGATCATGTTTTTACATTAGAAAAATCCCTTTATGGTTTGAAACAAGCACCCGGAGCATGGTATGATAGATTGACTATTTATTTATTAAAGAATGATTAAAAATGGGTAGTTCTGATTGTACTCTATTTGTTAAACATATTAATGATGATCTTATAGTTTTACAAATATATGTTGATGATATCATTTTTGGATCCACAAATGAAACATTATGTGAAATTGTTATAGAAATTATGAAGAATGAATTTGAAATGAGCATGGTAGGCAAACTCACTTATTTTCTTTGTTTTCAAATTACTCAAAAGCAAGATGGAATTTTTATTTTTCAATCTAAATATATTCATGATGTTTTAAAAAGATTTCGGTTTGAAAATCTAAAACAAGTAAATACCCCCATGAGTGTCTCATTAAAGTTAGGAAAGGATGAAAGTGGAATATCCATAGATCAAACACTATATAGAGGAATGATAGGATCACTGTTGTATTTGACTGCTTCTAGACTTGACATTATGTTCGCTGTATGTTTATGTGCTAGATTTCAAGCTAATCCCAAAGAGTCTCATTTAAAAGCAGTTAAATGTATTTTTAGATATCTTATTTTCACATCTAAGTTAGGTTTGAGGTATCATCACAACGATACCTTTATATTATATGGCTTTTCTGATTCTGATTATGCTGGCTGTTCATTAGATCGTATATGCACTAGTGGCACCTGTCACATGGCCCTTCACAAATTTCATGGTCGAGTAGGAAACAGAATTCAGTTGCCTTATCCACCACTGAGGTCGAGTACATGGCATTAGGCAGTTGTTGTGCACAAGCTCTGTGGATGAAGCAAACTTTAGAAGACTTTGGAATTGTTCATGACACAATTGAATTAAAGTGTGAAAATAAAAGTGCAATTGACTTAACATATAATCCAGATAATCAAAGTTAATTTTATAAGCACTGATTCACTGCTTGCAGATATTTTCACGAAACCTCTTCTAGATTCCCGTTTTTCAATGTTAAGATTAGAACTAGGAATCCTAGACATTTCAAACTAATGAATCGTCATAGTAAGCAAAACATGAAAAACACTTAATTTGCTAAGAACATGAAAATTAAACCAAAATAAAAATACATAAACCATAAATGTGAACATCACATACTACGTCTCATATTATTATTGCAGCACAACAACACAAACTAAGTCCCACATAATATTACCATACAATTTTTTTGAAAAATTAAGAAACTTCACTGTTGCCGGCGACAATGACTGTCGCAAGGCGATTGCGTTAACCTGTCCAGTCATCCCGAAAACCTTCAGAAATTTCTACTCTCACCTGCACTTGTCTCCCCTTGATCATCAGCTAAACTGTGCTCACTGCTCCTCGTCAGGCGTGGTCAGCGGGTAGATGTATGGGGAGGCTCCATGATCGGATTCTCCCATTCTGCTATCTCTGATGGAGTGGGCTTGAACTTGAGGCTTCTAGTCAGAAATTTAAAAAAAATTCTGAACTCCCAAAAATTTCTTCTTTACTTCCCTCCTGTATTCTTCGAACGACTGTCCAAGTCATCCAGCCCTTCTCGAAACGATCCACCTCTTAGAATTGGTGAGCTACGGATAGTGGACACGGGTTCACTACTACTTGACAACCCTCCTCGTTTTGATCAACCGATGGAAGGAGTTGCACTCGTTGAAAATATGGATGGAATACAATCGTTGAAGTACAAATCCGGGTCGATCCAAGTGTATTTCTTATATAAAATACGTTGGATGATGTCTCCAAGTGGTAGTGTATTTAGTTTCTTCCAAATAGGACTCTTTAACCTAAATACATAGCGTATTATCGAATGGATAAAGTCCTCCATGTCAAATGGCTCCGGCTCCAAAATTATGTATGTAACATAACTCGGTTGAGCTGTTATCTTCCGTATATCATCGGATTTGAGTAAGACAGTGTGCCTCAATATGTCTTGAACTAGTCGTGCATCCTCAGTGAGCGTGGCCGTAGATTGTATAAGTGTTTTGGTGGAATTTCCATGCAAAATCAAATTCAATAGTGTCCAATCTCTGTCCTTCAGATAGTTCTCTACTACATCTAAGGTATTTTCATGCTCTATTAACCCAAACAATTCTCTAAGGTCGTAGTGGGTTATCTTTACTGTCTGTCCTTGTATCTTAGATCTTACTCCACTATTCAGTTCCATGAACCGCAGATCTTTGAGATAATTATAGAACTCTCTAATTAGTACGAAGGAAAATGTATTTGGAATAATAATAGAAATTATTCCCGCCATTGCAAATAGGTCGTGGATGTGTGCATGGCGGGCAGGGTCGAATTCGATCACCCATCTGACCCCTACGTTAGCATTTTCAATTCCTGAAAATGTTTGGTAGGAAGAATATGAATCACTGCATGTTCTTCTACGGGCTTTGAAACTGGAAGCCATTGCTATAAATAAAAATATATTTTTTAACAATCTAACAAAATCATTTTTTTTGTATCGCCATCCGGCGACACCCACTGTCATCGGGCGATATCAAAAATTGGTCTTCCTCCTTTTCTGACTCTAGATTTGGGTTTTAACTCATCCAAACTACCAAATCTGAAAGTTTTTTTTTAACAAAACACGTTACAAACACTTAGATCAAAAAATATATTGTAACGACTCCATCCGTTCATATAGTACATAATAAAAGGTCCGGCATGGGCCCCAAACCATATACCACAAAACAGGCGGCGAAGTCATGGAGTTATAGTAGAGTTGCGCAACATAACTCATTGCATTCTAGCGGAAGACTATAACACGAAACGGAACTCTAAACATGAATGTCCACCATATAAAGCTCCACATTTATATATAAACATGAATGTTCATCAAATAAAAAGTCAGTTGGCCTTATGGCCTTACAAGTCCTTTTTCAACAGTGGATCCCAAACATTGGCGCGCAGGCCGGCCATATATAACAAAACACCGCATTTTATGCTTAGCCTTCAAGGGCTAGCAGCAGCAGCTGCAGCAATAACAGGGACTTCAACCTTTATGTGTCCCGCTTGTTTCTCCAGCACCTGCACAGGGACAGTCCACCCAATGGTGTAAAATAAGGCAACGGTCAGCATTCAGCTGACCAATTTTATAACGACCCTACCCCTTTCCCGGGAAAGTGGTATTCCTTCCCTGCAGGCATAACAATTCACATGCATATATATATATATATATATATATATATATATATATATATATATATATATATATATATATATATATATATATATATATATATATATATATATATATATATATATATATATATTCATCACATATTGTGCACTCACGCACAAACATTCCATCACAAGCGTCAGGCACGCGGCCCAACGATCCGTGCAATCAGGGCACATTCTTGGTGTACCGACGAATCAGGGTCCCACCACCGTATCAGGGCCGAAACGCAACGACAAAAGTTGAGCATTTAATCCATGGCGTGCAATCGGAGATTTTTGTCTTAATGACCCGGGATTGGCCGGTAGCCCCCCATTGTGTCGTGGCGTGCAAGCCTAAGACTCTCGCTATGTGCTCCAATAGACCACACTTTCACGTATCACATCGGACGGACATAACGTAGGTCAGATATCCACCCCCCATTGCTCAAGTCACCTTACCATCACCAAGTACAGCGTACTCGCGACTTAAAAGGCGCGAGTCAGTTTCACCCTACCTGTTTGGCATAAAGCATGGGTGTTTTCCTGGGTACACCAGTACTTACTGTTACTACCCTTCACAGACACCACCCATTCTGTATCATAAGCATCAGAGGACCTTTCCTGGACTTCTGTACCAGTACTTACTTCTACTACCCTTCACAGGCACAACCTAATAAACAGCACAAGTATCACAGGTATTTTGCTGGATCTCAAATCCAGTACTTCCTGCTACTACCCTTTATAGGTATAACCCAGTCAACATCACAAGCATCACAAGGGTATTTTCCTGTACTACCACTCCAGTACTTCCTACTACTATCCTTTACAGGTCAACCCGTCGACTCCTAAAACTACACGTTTAATCACGGAGTCTTCTCCGATGCATATAAGCAACATCACCAATCCAGACCAACCTGTGCAGATGAGCTTCACACATCATGCCTATTCCGTACGCCACTTTCGGATCTATATGCCAAATCATTGGGGATTCCATGAATCAACCCAAACGAATTCCTTCACAAGCCACCCTCTAGTGGGGGAATCCCAAGCATATGACAAAACGGAAGCCTTCACATGGGTAGAAAGAAAGATTATTACCCTTGAAGATCGCTTCGGAGCCATGGACTTTTAGCCGGCTGGAAAGGACTGCAGTGGCTTTGCCTCCACAACGTTAGCCACGGATCCCGAAAAGGAACTCCGCAGCTCCACTATTGGCCGGCTCTCCTCCTCCTCCTCCTTCTTTCTCTCTCTAGATTTATAGATAGAGGATGGCCCAAATCAAATGAGAATTCCCATCTCATTTTTCGGCCTTAAGGAAGCAGGGAGAGACCTGAACCATTAGATCCCAGCAGAGAAAATGGACGTCAATGATTTTGCCACAAAAGGCTAAATTTTGCCTGACACGGCCTGTGACACGCCCGTATCACAGGCCGTGTACCTTAAGCGGCACACAACCGACTCATCCAAACCAGTACACGGCTAGATACACTGATGGCCCGCGAACAGACTCTTATGTTGGTGGGTGGTTCGATGAGTCGAACGTCGCGGGCTTGCTAAGGGAGGCAAGTGCACCTATCGCAAGTAATACAGAATATTCGGGGGAATATCCAGATCGTAAATTTCCCGGGAATGGGTTGATTATCCCTACTGCTCCTAAAGCACTATTATTTTACCGAAATAGTAAGTTGTTGATTTTAACTAAAATAGGACGAAAATTGATTAAGATTAAATTCGATGAAGGGATAACACTCGGTATCGAATTACGTTAGGATTAAAAATAGATTTGAATAACTAGAGATCTAAAGTTTCAATTTAATTAAAGGGGAAACTTGGCCGTGGAGGTTCCAAAATAATGAGCTCACCCATATCTAGGAATATCGCTCACCTAGACATTAAGACTATTCGACCGGGCTCTCGTCCGATAAAGGATTCCTCTTAATGCACCCAGTACGCTAAGAACCCCGCTATTGGGTGGGAAACCCAATCCGGTAGAGTTAGCACGCCTCCTCTCTTAAGGGTTAGTGCGGAAATCTCTTTACCCATGGGTGATCAGTCCATATGCATGGCCTCTCGGCTAGCTAGCGTATGGATAACGGAAATAGAGCCCACACATCGATATGTGGTTCTACGCGTCGTTAACCCGCGTTAAACCTTAATTTTTTAATTAAATAGAAAAATAAGACCTTTAGTTATTTAAAACCTTTTTTATATCCCAATGCTCTTCGATACTGAGGGCTAAAAGCGATTAGCCACTCATCGGAATGGGGATAGCTTAGAGTTTGGTTAGGTGAGCGTTCTAAACTATTCGCTAAAGGGTTATAAAGAGAATAAGAAGAAAAGGAAGATAACCTAATATTAGAAAATTTACTACAAATATTAACACCCGCACTCATCCAAACACATAATAAAGAGATAGAAATAAAACTAAGTTACCAGGAAGAGAAAATTGCATAAATGAAATTGCAAGTCCCACTCAAACGAGTGGGAGGGAAATAAAAGCTGAAAATTTGCAAACCCTAATCAAACGAGTAGGACTGAAATGAAAGCGAGTCCTACACAATCGAGTATTACAAAATAAATGCACACACACACGCATACATGCATAATTGAAATACACACACTGACTTACATAATTAAAATACACACACACACAAATCCTACTCAAATAAGCAGGCGAAAAATAAAGGTACGTCATTTAACTCTTAACGGGTAGGCTAAAATAAATGCGAGTGCAGGTCCTACTCAAATGAGTAGGCGAGAAATAAAGTCCGGCCATTTAACTCCTAGCGAGTATGCGGAAGATAAAAACCTGTCATTTAACTCAAATGAGTAGGCGGTAAATAAAAGCTGAAAATTACACGTCCTACTCAAACGAGTAGGCAAGAAATGAAGTCCGGCCATTTAACTCCTAGCGAGTAGGCGGGATATAGAAACCTGCCATTTAACTTAAATGAGTAGGTGGTAAATAAAAACACACACACTTGCATTAATAAAAACACACACACACACACACAACAGAAAATGAAATACTCACACTGCAGAAAGTAAATACTCACACTTGCAAATCCAACTCAAATGAGTAGGGAAAAAATTAAAGACACGCCATTTAACTCTTAACGAGTAGGTGGAAAGAAATGCGCACACGCACACACTCTATATAATTGGAGAAAGCAATAAAACTTATCTCATACACGCACGCATGCAGGCAGAAAATATTAAGAAAAACATATTTATCGAAAAATTAAAACAACTGCATTTCTACCGCTAGAATGTCGTAGACATGCATAAAAAGACAAAATAAAAATTGTTTGAGCAAAGAGTTTTCAAATTAAAGTGAGAAAAGCAAGTGCCTGAAAAATTAAAACGTTTACTTTTTTACCGTTAGTTTTTGATAGAAATGCTTAAAAAGTTGAAATTAAAATTGTTTGAGCAAAAATCTTTTTAAGTAATTGCGAAAAACAAAGTTGTTGAAAAATTTAAATAACGCATTATACATTCTTATAGCTTTGTAAAACGGTTTAAAAAGTGGAAGAAAGCTAAAAAGAAGCGACAGTTTTATAATCAAAACAAAGAAAAATCTAAGTTAAGAGAAATGAAAACCACCTTTTTTATAGTTTTACAAGTTCATAAGAACGAATTTGGAAGCATAAAAATCCTAAGTCTAACCAATTCTAAAGAGTCTGATAAGGAAAACAGCTATAATAACGGGTAGAAATTTGGACATAAATGAAAGTAAAACAAAAAGTTTTTCATTTTGAAACATAAATTTCGCGCTTTTAACTCATACACGCACACACGCAATATGAAAATGAAAACATAAATACATAAGATTGATTGAAAGGAGGCTTTCAGAGACATTTCAGAGCATGTAAGGATGAAATAGTAACGATTTTTATTACAAAAGAAGTCGGTTACAAGAGCTTAAACAAACAAACTTAAAAAGGAGGGGGGGGGGGGGTTCCTTACATAGCACTAAAGCAAGCTCCAAACAGCAGCACTTAACATCAAAATGGTTGAAAATTTCGAAACACTGAACTCATACAACAGTTGGCCTTTTATAGGCAAAATTTTCCAAGTACACGCCCTCTGACACCGGCATGTCAGGGGGCGTGTCATTACTATTCAAATGACGACCGATGATTCGACTGGAGATTTGACTTTGCAGCTGAAAACGATGCAGTCACGCCCAAGGTCACGGGCGTGACAGTGGGCATGTCGACACTATTCATCATCTGATTTCGACGATTTGATGGCATTGTTGACTTCGGGAGGTCCACGTGGAAGTTACGCTCTGGTCACGGGCGTGACTGTGGGCGTGTCAGGGAGGTTGAAGTGGGCGTCTTTTGCGTCGAAAAGTCGCCAGAGGCGGTTTGTCGGGCCACGTGGAGGAGTACACGCCCGTGTGGCATTTTGACACGGGCATGTCGGGTCGGGTCGACGAACGTTGAACGCAGTTTCGTCGAGCTGGAAGCCTTGATCGTCGATCGGGAATGACACGGGCGTGTCGGATCATGGGACACAGACGTGTCCTTATCGGGTTAACGAACGTCGAGCGGAAAATCATCGAGCGCTGTGGCACGGGTTAGGTCATGGCCGTGTCACATTTGACACGGCTGTGTGACAGGGCGTGTCACACTGTTTCTTCAGAAAATTACTGATTTCACGGGTCTGACGTGTCACGCCCTATTCACGGGCGTGACCCAAAGTACATGGGCGTGACATTACTGTTTTTGGCAGAATTTTGGATTTTTTCTGAAAAATAAAATAAAAGAAGTTAGCCAAATATTTACAATAAAATGAGCATTTTATTAAAGAAATTTAACCTAAAACAACAAAAGAAAACGAAAACTACTTAAATAATGTACATTAAAATAGTTATATTTACAACTTATCAAATACCCCCATACTTAAGCTTCTGCTATTCTAGAGCAAAAGTTTGAGGTGAACTTATAAGGAATAGAAAAAACTCTAAGTTTAGCTACTACTTAATTAATTATAAGAGAGATCTAAATAAATATACGGGATGTAAGAGTTAAGTCCTAAAATTATGTAGATGATTTAAATAGCGCAAAAGTTTTGGCCAAAAGACTTTCTGATGTAATCAAATAGAAAGCAATAATTTTAATGGTTAGATTAACAAAAATAGTTTGGAATTATATGAACTTTAACTTATAGGAGTTTTACTGGAAATAATGGAATTTACAAATTATGCTCTCAAAAAGATTTTTGAATTAATTCTAGAATCGTGAGATTGGCTAAGGGGGTTGATGTTGGTTTATGAAAAGGGTTTGGATTTTGAGGTGAGGTAATTTTTTCTCGAATCTCCATTTTTTTCTTTTTGGATTATTAGTAAAATAAAATCTTATTTTTCTAATATCAATTTTTTTGCAACTTCATAATGATAAAATTAACCCAATGTATATGTGTAGGAGTAATGAATTTTATCGTCTTACTCCGTAACATATAATCTTTTTTAAAATTATTGGGTGCCAATGTTTACAAAATGAAATCTTATTCCCATTGACGTAGGATCTTTTAAGGATAATAAATTTTATCATGCCAAGTAAATCATGATAAGTAAGGGGAGAAAAGAAAACTAGATTTTTAATTAATTTTTTTTTTTAGAGCAACATTAATAAATTATACATTCCAATTTTTCAAAAAGATAAAAGTAAACATAATTGAATTCTATAGTCGTTATTTTCTAACATAATACATGTGCTCCTATCAATGAAAAATTAGAAGTAGTGCTTAAAACGAGTAAGCTATTTTTAACAAAGCATAATGAATTTTTTAAAACTTAACCCCGGATATTTAAATTTCTCAATCAATAATTAACAAACGAATAGCAAACAGAGAATTAATAAAATTCATATATAAATAAAATCAAAGCAAGATTTTTGGATAGCAAGAAAATTAAGAATGGAATATTTGATTTATTTGTTTCAAAACATTTTTTTGGATTTTATAGTTTTTATCATTTTTTTGTGTTTTTAATTTATTATCTCGTTTTTTTTTGAATTTTTGTTTTGTTTTACTGTTTTTTTTGAAGTTTTGACTTAGTATCTTTTTTTTATTTTTTTATTTTATGTATTTTATATATACGTATACAAACTAAAAATTAGAAAAAGATGTATAAAAATTTTTAGATTTTTAAGTTTTGAGAAAAAAAATTTTGTATTTTTTTTTTTAAGTTTTGCGAAGAGAAAATTTTTTTTTTTGTATTTTTTTTTCAGAACATTTTCATTCTATTTACAAAGATTTGGAGAAAAAGAGAAGTTATTTATAAGAATGAGATTTGAAAAGGAAGTGGGAGAGAGAGAAGATTATTTACAAAGAATTTTACAAAATGAAACTAAATATTTTTGGAATTTGTGTTTTATAATTTTTTAGGAATTTGTGTTTTATAATTTTTTGTATTTGTTTGAAATTTTTGTAATAAAAAGAAAGGAAAAGAAAATTTTTTTTGGAATTTTCATTTTCAAAATTTTTTTGTTTTTTGTTGTTGTTATATATATATTTTTTGTATTTATTTTTTTATTTTTGGAGTGCATAAAGTAAAAGTACAGTGCAGAAAATAAAAGTGCGAAAAATAAAGCGAGAAAACACCCTCATACTTAAGTCCAACATTGTCCCCAATGTTGTAACGTAAGTATGCGGAACAAGCAGGAAAGGCAATATGTACAAAGAAAAGAATGGGGGTAGAAGCTTCCCTGAAAGGAGGTGGGAAACGCCCTACTTCAGGAACCGTGCGGATTGATCCGTTTTGGATTGATCTCGTCCTTTCCGCTACGGAGGGTTATAGCGTTGATATTTTCCCACGGATTGGGCTCCGTGTTTCCCGGCAGTGCCCCGAGAGCGCGCTCGGACATCTTTCGCGCTAGCTGTCCAACCTGGAGTTCGAAGTTCTTTAGCGATCTGGTGATGTTCCGGATATTTGACTCGTTGGAAGCTATATATTTAAAAAACTTCTCCTCCATCGGGGAGGGTTTTGGAAGTGGGAGAGGCGGCAGAAATCCGGGCACGAAAGAATTGGGCGGGCGCTGCGCATTATTCGCATTGCTCCATGAGAAGTTTGGGTGGTTCCTCCAACCCGGATTATAATTATTACTATAAGGGTTGTTGTTGGGGTTGAAGGTAGGTCGCCCAGCATTTCCCAAGTAGTCTACGAATTCATTGACTATGTCGGCATTAGGGGGAATCGCCCAAGGCGTAGTGGTGGAGGTAGCAAACATCTCCGCCGCCTACTTCGTCAACATTTCAACTTGAAGGGCGAAGTGGGCAGTGGCATCCACTTCGAAGAGGCCGGCCGCCTGCTTGGGACGTCCCCGCGGGACGTTCCATTGGTAGGCGTTCATAGCCATCTCTTTAATAAGAGCTTGGGCAGCCTCGGGGGTTTTATTATTCAAGGTACCCCCGGCAGCCTCGTCAATCATTTGACACTTCTGATAGTTAAGCCCATTGTAGAAGATTTGGACCTGCAACCACGCAGGCAGCGCGTGGTGCGGACACTTGCGGAGGAATTCTTTAAAGCGCTCCTAAGTCTCAAATAGAGACTCGGAATCATTCTGCACGAACGAAGAATTGTCCGCCGACAACTTTGTAGTTTTGGCGGGCGAAAAATACTTCGTAAAGAACCGTTCCGCAAGCTCGGCCCAGGTGGTGATACATCCTCGTGGGAGGGTATTCAACTACGCCTTAGCTTTGCATCTGAGGTAGAATGGAAAAAGGAGCAAACGAGTGGCGTCGTCAGTGACGCCATTGATCGTAAAGGTATCGCATATTTCCAAAAAACTAGACAAAGGAACGTTCGGGTCCTCATCCGGCAGTCCATCGAACTGCACGGCGTTTTGGATCATTTGGATAACGCTCGATTTGATCTCAAAATTATTGTTTGCCACCGTCGGGGGAACAATACTGAACCCAGTATCGTCCAAATTTGGTCGGGCGTAATATGACATTGTATGCTCAACAGCCGCGTTCGGATTGGGGTCGACCATAGCAACGGCATAGAGTTCTCCGACGGATTCTTCGGGATCCAAAGAGGGATTTAGGCGTGAAGACCGAATACGCGCAAGGGAGCGTTCAATCTCAGGATCGAAATCCAAATCTTTGAACTTCGAAGGATGTCCATGGGTCATATACCCTAAAATATAAACTAGAAAATGAAATTTTTTTGGATTTTAAGTAAAGTTTTGTTGTTTTTTTTTTGTTTTAGTTTTTAGAAATAAAGGTAAAAGTAATATACTTCGGATTTGAAATAACAACTCAAAGTTTCTCCGGTAACGACGCAAAAAACTTGGTGGCACGCGAATAGACTCTTATGTGGGTGGTTGGTTTGATGAGTCGAACGTCGCGGTCTTGCTAAGGGAGGCAAGTGCACCTATCACAAATAATACAGAATATTCGGGGGAATATCTAGATCGTAAATTTCCCAGGAACGGGTTGATTATCCCTGCTGTTCCGAAAGCACTATTACTTTACAAAAATAGTAAGTTGTTGATTTTAACTTAAATAGGACGAAAATAGATTAGTATTAAAGTCGATGAAGGGATAACACTCGGTATCGAATTATGTTAGGATTAAAAATAGATTTGAATAACTAGAGATCTAAAGTTTCAATTTAATTAAAGCGAAAACTTGGCCGTGGAGGTTCCAAAATAATGAGCTCACCTATCTCTAGGAATATCGCTCACCTGGACATTAAGACTATTCGACCGGGCCCTCGTCCAACGAAGTATTCCTCTTAATACCCGCAGTACGATAAGAACCCCGCTGTTGGGTGGGAAACCCAATCCGGTAGAGTTAGAGCGCCTCCTCTCTCGAGGGTTAGTGCGAAACTCTCTTTACCCAGGCGTGATCAGTCCATACGCACGGCCTCTCAGCTAGCTAGCGTATGGATAACAGAAATAGAGCCCACACATCGATATGTGGTTCTACGCGTCGTTAACCCGGGGTAAACCTTAAGTTTTTAATTAAATATAAAAATAAGAACATTAGTTATTTAAAACATTTTTTATATCCCAATGCTCTTCGATACCGCGGGCTAAAAGCAATTAGCCACTCATCAGAATGGAGATAGATTATGAGTTTGGTTAGTTGAGCGTTCTAAACTATTCGCTGAAGTGTTATAAAGAGAATAAGAAGAAAAGCAAGATAACCTAATATTAGAAAAGTTACTACAAATATTAACACCCGCACACATCCAAACACAAATAAAGAGACAGAAATAAAACTAAGTTACAAGGAAGAAAAAATTGCATAAATGAAATTGCAAGTCCCACTCAAACGAGTGGGCGAGAAATAAAAGCTTAAAATTTGCAAGTCCTACTCAAACGAGTAGGACTGAAATGAAAGAGAGTCCTACTCAATCGAGTAGGACAAAATAAATGCACACACGCATGCAGACTTGTATAATTGAAATACACACACTCACTTACATAATTGAAATACACACACACACACACACAAATACTACTCAAATGAGTAGGCGGAAAATAAAGGTACGCCATTTAACTCTTAACGAGTAGGCGAAAATAAATGCGAGTACATGCCCTACTCAAATGAGTAGGAGGGAAATAAAGTCCGACCATTTAACTCCTAGAGAGTAGGCGGAAGATAAAAACCTACCATTTAACTCAAATGAGTAGGCGGTAAATAAAAGCTGAAAATTACAAGTCCTACTCAAATGAGTAGGCCTGAAATGAAGTCCGGCCATTTAACTCCTAGTGAGTAGGCGGAAGATAAAAACCTGCCATTAACTCAAATGAGTGGGTGGTAAATAACAACACACACACACATGCTGAAATTAAAACACACACTTGCATTAATAAAAAAACACACACACACACGACAGAAAATGGAATACTCACACTGCAGAAAGTAAATACTCACACTTGCAAATCCTACTCAAATGAGTAGGTAAAAAATTAAAGACACACCATTAAACTCTTAACGAGTCGGCGGAAATAAATGCGCACACGCACACACTCTACTTAATTTGAGAAAGAACTAAAACTTATCTCATACACGCACGCACGGAGGCTAAAAATATTAAGAAAAATAAAGTTATCGAAAAATTAAAACAACTGCATTTCTACCGCTAGAATGCCATAAAAATGCATAAAAAGACAAAATAAAAATTGTTTGAGTAAAGAGTTTTTAAATTAAAGCGAGAAAAGCAAGTGCCTGAAAAATTAAAACGTTTACTTTTTTTACCGTTAGTTTTTGATAGAAATGCATAAAAAGTTGAAATAAAAATTGTTTGAGCAAAAATCTTTTTAAGTAATTGCGAAAATCAAAGTTGTTGAAAAATTTAAATAACACATTATACATTCTTATAGCTTTGTAAAACGGTTTAAAAAGTGGAAGAAAGTAAAAAAAGAAGGAACAGTTTTATAATCAAAACAAAGAAAAATCTAAGTTAAGAGGAATGAAAACCACCTTTTTAATTGTTTTACAAGTTCATAATAACGAATTTGGAAGCATAAAAATCCTAAGTCTAACCAATTCTATAGAGTATGATAAGAAAAACGGTTATAATAACGGCTAGAAATTTGGACATAAATGATAGTAAAATAAAAAGGTTTTCATTGTGAAACATTAATTTCGCACTTTTAACTCATACAAGCACACACGCAATATGAAAATGAAAACATAAATATATAAGATTGATGAAATGGAGGCTTTCAGAGACATTTCAGAGCATGTAAGGATGAAATAGTAAATATTTTTATTACAAAAGAAGTCGGTTACAAGAGCTTAAACAAACAAACTTAAAAAGGAGGGGGGGTGGTTCCTTGCATAGCACTAAAGCAAGCTCCAAATAGCAGCACATAACATCAAAATAGTTCAAAATTTCGGAACCCTGAACTCATACAGTAGCTGGCCTTTTATATGCAAAATTTTCCAAGTACACGCCCTCTGACACGGGCATGTCAGGGGGCGTGTCATTACTATTCAAATGGCGGCCGGTGATCCGACTGGAGATTTGACTTTGCGGTTGAAAACGCTGCAGTCACGCCCAAGGTCACGGGCGTGACAGTAGGCGTGTCGACACTATTCATCATCTGATTTTGGCGATTTGATGACGTTGTTGACTTCGAGAGGTCCACATGGAAGTCACGCCCCTGGTCACGGGCATGACTGTAGGCGTTTCAGGGAGGTTGAAGTGGGCGTCTTTTGCGTCGAAAAGTGGCCAGCGGCGGTTTGTCGGGCCAGGTGGAGGATTACATGCCCGTGTGGCATTTTGATACGGGCGTGTCGGGTCAGGTCGACGAACATTAAACGCAGTTTCGTCGAGCTGGAAACCTTGATCGTTGATCGGGAATGACATGGGCGTGTCGGATCATGGGACACAGGCGTGTCCTTATCGGGTCGATGAACGTCGAGCGGAAAATCGTCGAGCGCTGTGACACGGGTTAGGTCACGGCCGTGTCACATTTGATACGACCGTGTGACAGGGCGTGTCACACTGTTTCCTAAGAAAATTGCTGATTTCATGGGTCTGACGTGTCACGGCCCTGGTCACGGGCGTGACCCAAAGTACACGAGCGTGACATTATTGTTTTTGGCAGAATTTTAGATTTTTTCTGAAAAATCAAATAAAAGAAGTTAGCCAAATATTTACAATAAAAGGAGCATTTTATTAAAGAAATTTAACCAAAAACAACAAAAAAAACGAAAACTACTTAAATAATGTACATAAAAATATGTATATTTACAACTTATTAGACACGCCTGTGTCACAGGTCATGTACCCCAAGATATGACTGGGTCATGCCCGTGTTCACTAGGACTCAAATGCCCTGGACACGTGCAGCAAAGGACATGTCCTATGACACGCTCGTGTCACAGGCCGTGTGCCCATACACGGTAGCAGACACGCCTCCAGCTTAACGTCTTCGAACGAAGTTCGTCGTGCGGAGGAGGACACGACCTCTGATACTCCCGGGTCAGAGGGCGTGTTCCTTCATTTTCATAGAAACTTATTTTCGTTGAACACTCGCCGGCTGCTCACCCGAGCAGGACACGCCCTGGGACATGCCCGTGTCCTAGGCCGTGTCACCCAACTTTTCCCAATCCTTGGATTTGGGGTGTTACAACCCTCCCCTCCTTATAAAAATTTTGTCCCCAAAATTTGCACACATGAAGGAAATTAACAACAAGATATTCTATTCCATAAGCGTTCATACAACTTGACACGCACTGCATAACAGTTATACAAAGAGCTCGGGGAATTCAGCTCGCATGGTCTGCTCTCGCTCCCATGTTAGCTCTTTACGGCCACAATTGTCCCACCGGACTTTGACCATCCCGATTGTCTTGTTTTACAACTGTTTATCGGCATGATCCTCGATCCGAATGGGTCTAACTTTCTTCGTGAGCACATACTCCACCGGCACACGATTAGTCTCGATCACTTGAGCTGGATCTTTGATGGCTTTCCGAAGTACCGAGATGTGAAACACATCATGTAATCCACCCAAGTCTGCCAGAAGAGCTGTCTGATATGCAGCTTCCCCAATGCGCTCCACCACTTCAAACGGCCCAAGATATCTCGGACTTAACTTCTTCAGTCGCCGAATCCTGGACACGCCTTTAAAGGGTTTGATCTTAGAATAGTCCCAGTCGCCCACCGCGAACTCCACGTTCCGGTGCTTGGTGTTGTAGTATTTTGCTTGTCGATCCGGGGCTATCAGTAGCCTCTCTCGGATAGTGTGTATCGTCGAGTTCGCTTCATCGACTTCATTACGCCTATAAACTATGGATTCGCCCGCTTCTACGCAAGCTAACAGCGTACGGAACTTCTGATCATACACAGCTTCAAACGGTGTCATACCGATGCTCGCTTCGAAGTTGTTGTTGTAGGAAAACTCCACCAGGTAGAGATGATCTTCCCATCTCTTTCCAAAGTCCAGGGCGCACATTCGGAGCATATCTTCCATAGTCCTGTTAGTCCTCTCAGTCTGGCCATCTGTTTGGGGGTGAAAGGCCGTACTGAACGTCAATCTCGTGCCCAACAGTTGATGTATTAGCCTCCAATCATTCGATGTAACGAGCCCATCCCGATCACTCACAATGCTATGAGGAACACCATGTAGCCATATGATCTGCTCCATATAGAGCTTTGCCAAACTCTCCACTGAATTTTCCCGTTTGTTCGGAAGGAAGTGCGCCACTTTTGTCAACCGGTCCACAATCACCCAGATTTAATCAGTCCCACGCTGAGATCTCGGCAACCCATGCGCGAAATCCATTGAAATATCATCGAACTACCATTCCGGAATCGGCAACGACTTCAAGAAACCGCCAGTCTTCTGGCACTCCGCCTATACCAAAGCACTAGTCTGGCATTGGGCTACGTACTGAGCCATATCATTCTTCAGTCCTGGCCACCAGAACAACTTCTTCATATCTCTGAACATCTTTGTGCTCCCACGGTGAATTGAGTACTTCGTAAAGTGTGCTTCGTACATCAACTCTTCTCATAGTTTACCCATACTCGGGACGCACAACCGACCCTCTTTTCGCAAAAGGCCATCTTCCCAGGAGAATTTGCCCTCTGGTCGGTCCTTTGCATAGCATTGGAGACTTTTATCTAGCTTTGTTGCTCATCGAATCCTATTCGTAAGGTCATATTGCACCTCCATCCAGTTCAGACATACATTGGCTGTAGAATTCTTGTCAACGCAAGAAATCACTAATGCTTCCAACTCCTGGATTAGACGTTCATCATGCTTCTGCAACCAATTAGTCATTTGTCGGAGCCCTCCGACTCGAGGCATCAGCGACCACATTTACCTTCCCGGGATTATTATGAATTACAAAGGTGTTGTCCCCAAGGAACTCCATCCACCTTCGTTGTCGCATATTCAGGTCCTTCTGCTACAACAGATATTTTGGGCTCTTGTGGTCCATATAGATATACACTTTCACAGCATATAGATAATGCCGCCATAACTTGAGTGCAAAAATCACCGTCGCTAACTCTAAGTCTTGGACGAGATAATTTCACTCATGCACATTCAACTGGCGTGAGCCATAAGCAATCACTTTCCCATTTTGCAGAAGAACGCAGCCTAAGCCGCTTCCTGAAGCATCACTATAGATCTCAAATCCGTTGGCACCACATGACGATGTCAACACCGGTGTCATAGTCAACCGACTCTTCAGCTCTTCAAAAGCTCGCGTGCACTCTGGCATCCAAACGAACTTTTGATCCTTTCTCGTCAGTGTGGTCAGAGGCAAAGCAATTCGCGAGAAGTTTTCAACCAACCGTCTATAGTATCCTGCCAGTCCAAGGAAGCTCCGGACCTCGGCCACCGAAGACAACACCGGCCACACCTGTATGGCCCTTATCTTTGACGGATCCATTGCGATGCCATCTCCACTTACCACATGGCCTGGGAAAGCCACCGACGATATCCAAAACCCGCAGTTCGAGAACTTGGCATAGAGCTTATTACTTCGCAAAGTATGCAACAACAACCGCAAGTGGTTTGCCTGATCAGCTTCAGATTTCGAGTACACCAAGATATCGTTATGAACACAATCATGAACAAGTCCTGGTACTCTCGGAACGTTCGGTGCATCAGATCCAGGAATTCCAATGGCACATTGCAGAACCCAAACGACATTACCGTGAACTCATAATGACCATAACGTGTTCCAAATGCGGTCTTGGGAATGTCTTGTAACATCCCCGCGCCCCAGCGTGTACTCTAATTTCCACCTGGTCCGGTTCCGGTTACCGGGCTGCAGCCCAAGAACCCCAACCCCTCTCCCTCCAAAGGCGGGTTGTTGGTGGCCACAGCCTCCCTTTGATGAGCGAACTCGACAGTTAAGCTGGGCCGTACGGGGACTTCCCATGAGGTCACCCATCCCAGTACTACTCTCGCCCAAGCACGCTTAACTATGGAGTTCCTTCACTTCTCATCACCAATTGAGCTACAGCTGGGTTGGAAATTAGAGTACACGTGGGGTGCGGGGACGTTACAATAAAAAGGGCACTTTTATTTTAACGTCCCCTGGGCCGTCCGTGCAGCTCAATTGGTGATGAGAAGTGAAGGAACTCTATAGTTAAGCGTGCTTGGGCGAGAGTAGTACTGGGATGGGTGACCTCCTGGGAAGTCCCCGTACGACCCAGCTTAACTATCAAGTTCGCTCATCAAAGGGAGGTTGTGGCCACAAACAACCCGCTGTGGAGGGAGAGGGGTTGGGGTGCTTGGGCCGCAGCCCGGTACCGTCTCCTAGAGCGGAGCCGTGACGTTGTCACGTTGGATCAGCTAGGGGCGTTACATGTCTCCTTCCCGTATCCTCAACTGGTAATAACCAAACTTCAAATCCAATTTGGAGTAGACGGTTGATCCCACCAGCTGATCAAACAACTCATAATTCTGTGGAATCAGATACTTGTTCTTCTCGGTCAGCTTATTCAGTTCGTGGTAGTCAATACATAACCACAAGTCAGGCTCTTTTTCTTCACAAACAGAACAGGTGTGTTGCAAGGTGATATACTTGGGCGTATATATCCCTGCTCCAGCAACTCTTGAAATTGGATTTTCATCTCAGCCAGTTCTTTTGGTATGACGGTATATGGCGCGCGGGCCACAGGTTTTGCACCTGGCACGAACTCGATCGTGAAGTCGATCTCTCGCTGGGGTGGTAGCCCAGGAAGATCCTTAGGGAATACATCTGCAAACTCCGAGACAACCGGAACATCGCTCACACTGGCCTTTGTCTCAACAGCCTGAATCAGCGTGAAGTATACCTTCGCGCCCTTCCGAACAGCCTTGATGTCTTGGAGTACAGACATCAACGTCCCGCCCACTCCTCGCATCCCTGGAACTTAGTATCCTGCTCGGTATTCTGGACCAATGTGATCTCTTTGGCATTACAATCAATATAGGCATGCTGCTCCGTGAGCCAGTCCACACCAAAGATCACGTAGAATTATGATATCGGCAGTATAGATGCAGTTAAACAAAACTCCCGACTACCAATTTGAACCGCTACATCGCAAGCCCGATCCATGAGCATTAAACAACCATTCAGTAACACCACCCTGATGCTCTCTGTCTTTGTATGACTAGGTACTCCAATTCGAGCTATAAAGTCTTGAGACAGGAATGACTGCAAAGCACCTGTATCAAACAGTGCTCGCACCAGCGTGTTCTAAATCATTTCAATGCCTGTAGCAATTGTATCACACACAAGCCACATACAAAGCATACAATAAAAAAGCATGCAAAAAGCAAAACAATGCAATAACTTAACTCGTACCTGTGACGACGTCACCCTGCATAATGGCCTCCTGCAGGCCAAGGTTGTAGACTCGGGACTGCGCCTGGGATTCAGAGGACTCCTCCACTGCCTTTCCCTTCTCAGCATACGACGTGTCTGCCTTCTTTTCTCCCTTCGGCGAAACAACCTGGCAGTCATGGGCTATATGCCCCACACGTCCACACGTAAAGCATGTACGAGTTTCGGGCCTTGACGTGCCCCCGACGTTGCACCCGATGCAACTGAAGAAGGGGCTTTCCCTGACGAATTGGACATCTTGCCCCATTTCTTCTTATAATATGATTTCCCAAGTCGGGGCGCCTTGAACTCTGGCTTTGTCACAGCCAAGGCCCACTTCCCTTGCACCCTTTTCTTGTCCTTTTCTAGCGCGCACGCAGTGTCAACCAATGTCTGGAAGCCTTGGTTCGCTGAACTTGATTGCATGAATCGCAACTCGTCCCGCAAGCCTTCATAAAACCGATTGGTTTTCCGCTGCTCATCGGCGAAGATCGAACCCGCGTACCGTCCCAACCTCGTGAACTCATGCAGTTAAGTTTCAACACTGCCTTCTCCTTGCGTCTGCCTTTGGAACACGTTTTCCATGGCAATGCTCTGTGCCGCTAGTAGGTGCTTTGCCAGGAATAGGCGAGAAAATTCCTTTATCGACACTTGTGTTAACGGTATGCCCGCTAAGTGGTGAAATTCCGTCTCGTCCCACCATAGACGAGCCTCTCCTTCCATTAAGAAGGTGTCTAAGGTGACCTTCTGATCTTCCTCTGTCCCGATCGCCGTCATTATCCGCTTGACGCGCGACAACCAGTCCTCTACCTACGTAAGGGTTCCCATGCCTATAAACGTAGGTGGATTGAAACTCATAAACTGCTTTAACTATCTCTCAGCTGCTCGAGGAGCCACAACCGCCATAAGTTCTGGCCTCGACGCAACCTGTTCCGTCCTCAATGCCGGTTGTGGCTGCCCTTGCGCCTGCCATGTAGGCTGTGCTTGAATCATCACAAAAAGGGCCTCAGCTACTAATCGAACAGTTTCTGCAGAAGGGGGAGGTGTAGGCACCTCAACTGGTGCCATACTCTCATCAGAATGCTGGGGCTCCGACTGCCCAGCACCACTTCGAGTCACCTATAGGTGAACAAGACACGCACATTAGCGACCTCACACAAGAAATAACCATAAAATAGGAATGCGGTTCGCACATACACGTGCTCGCCACCCCACAAAAGAATTTGACCACAAATTCGAAAGAGAAAGACCGAGATGGCTGATACCAAAAATGTAACGACTCCATCAGTTCATATAGTACATAATAGAAGGTCCGACCGGGGCCCCACACCATATACCACAAAACAGGAGGCGAAGTCACTGAGTGATACAAGAGATGCGCAACGTAACTCATTGCATTCTAGTGGAAGCCTATAATACGAAACAGAACTCTAAACATGAATGTCCACCATATAAAGCTCCACATTTATATATGAACAGGAATGTTCATCAAATACAAAGTCAGTTGGTCTTATTGCCTTACAAGTCATTTTTCAACAGTTGCTCACAAACATTGTCGCGCAGGCCGACCACATATAACAAAACACCGCATTTTACGTTTAGCCTTCAAGGGCTAGCAGCAACAGCAGCAACAACAAAAGGGACTTCAACCTTTATGTGTCCCGCTTGGTTCTCCATTACCTGTACAGGGACAGTCTACCTAATGGTGGCAAATAAGGCAACGGTCAGCATTCAGCTGACCAATTTTATAACAACCCTACCTCTTTCTCGGGGCAGTGGTATTTCTTCACTGCAGGAATAACAATTCACATGCATATATATATTCATCATATATTGTGCACTCACGCACAAACATTCCATCACAACCGTCACACACGCGGCCCAACGATCCATGCACTCAGGCCACATTCTTGGTGTACCGGCGAACCAGGGTCCCACCACCGTATCAGGGCCGAAACCCAAGAACAAAAGTTAAGCATTTACTCCTTGGCGTGCAGCCGGAGATTTTAGTCTTAAGGACCCGGGATTGGCCCGTAGCCCCCATGGTGTCGTGGCGCGTAGGCTTAAGAATCTCGTTGTGCGCTCCAACAGACCGCACTTTCAGGTCTCACATCGGACGGACATAACGCAGGTCGGATCATCCACCCCCCATTGCTCAAGTCGTCTTACCATCACCGAGTACAGCGTACTCGTGGCTTAAAAGGTGCGGGTCGGTTTCACCTTACCTGTTTAACATAAAGTCTGGGTGTTTTCATAGGCACACCAGCACTTGCTGTTACTACCCTTCACAGACACCACCCATTCCGTATCACAAGCATCCGAGGATCTTTCCTAGAATTCCGTACCAGTACTTCCTGCTACTACCCATCACAGGCATAACCCAGTAAATATCACAAGTATCACGAGTATTTTCCTGGATCTCAAATCTAGTACTTCCTGCTACTACCCTTCACAAGTACAACCCAGTCAACATCACAAGCATCACAAGGGTATTTTCCTGGACTACCACTCCAGTACTTCCTGCTATTGCCCTTCACATGTCAACCCGTTGACTCCTAAAACTACACGTTTAGTCACGGAGTCTTCTCCGATGCATATATGCAACATCACCAATCCAGACCAACCTGTCCAAACGGGTTTCACACAACATGCCTATTCCGTACTCCATTTCCGGATCTATATGCCAAATCATTGGGGATTCCATGAATCAACCCAAAGGAATTCCTTCACAAGCCACCCTCTGGTGGGGAAATCCCATGCATATGCTAAAACAGAAGCCTTCACATGGCTAAAAGAAAGATTGTTACCCTTGAAGATCGCTTCGGAGCCATGGACATTCAGCCGGCTGGAAAGGACCGCAGCGGCTTTGCCTCCACAATGCTAGCCTTGGATCTCGAAACGGAACTCTGCAGCTCCACCGGTGGTCGGCTCTCCTCCTCCTCCTTCTTCCTCTCTCTATACTTGTAGAAAGAGGATGGCCCAAATCAAATGAGAATTCCCATCTCATTTTTCGGCCTTAAGGAAGCAGGGCGAGACCTGGGCCATTAGATCCCAGCTGAGAAAATGGACGACCAAGATTTTGCCACAAAAGGCTAAATTTTGCCTGATACGGCCTGGACAAGCCCGTGTCATAGGCCATGTACCTTAAGCGGCACACAACCGAATCATCTAGACCAGTACATGGCCAGTGACATGCCCATGTCACAGGCCGTGTACTCCAAGACACGATAGTGTCCTGCCCGTTTTCACCAGGCCTCAAATGACCTGGGCCTGTCCAGCAAAGGTCACGGCCTGTGACACGCCCGTGTCACAGGCCGTGTGCCCATACACGGCAGCAGACATGCTTCCAGCTTAACATCGCCGAACGAAGTTCATCGAGCAGTGGAGGACAGGGCCTCTGACACACCTGTGTTAGAGGGCGTGTTCCCTCATTTTCATAGAAATGGATTTTTGTTGAACACTCGCCGACTTCTCACCCGAGCAGGACACGCCCTGGGACACGCCCGTGTCCCAGGCCGTGACACCCAAATTTTCCCAATCATGGGATTTGGGGTGTTATATATATGCACATTTTTCACCAACACAAAGAAAATTTCTCATGGTCCATCTTACTTCAAAACTTGGAAATTTCTGATCTAGGTTTCCATGCTCCACTATACAAACACTTAAATCCACAAAACTCTAAAGCATGAAGTCAAAAAATCAAAGTTCCTTAGCTTGTTCTTAGGTTTTCACCGTCATCCGATTCGAGTTCCGCGACCAGCCTTCAGGTAAAACTGATAGATTTGATGCCTTTTACCTAATGCCACCGTTTTTATATTTTCGCACTTTCGCCAATTGGCGATACCCGGTATCACCAGGAGACAGTGACAATTCACTATTCCTCCATTTTTTCTTCATTACTCAGATTTAGGCATGGTGTAATGTATGTTTTTTTGAGTTCCCAATAGCTTGGTTCCATAGTTCAACATTCTTATATCCGTTCTACATACTTAAGTGCTAGTGTTCTTAAACTTGTGAAATTGTTTTCGCATGCCTCTAAGTATGAGAAATCTTTTAGTTATGATAATGTTCTTTCACTCACGATTGTGAAAATCTTCATATGCATTCACCTTACTACATGTGTGAATTGTGAATGTTCTAACATAACCTCTAGTGTTGCATGTTCTTGCTAATGCTTTATCCGAGTTTGTACAGTGCACCACAAATATTAAATTATCCTGTATGCTCTCACAAGTGAATTCAAACTCCTTTGTCCAGCCAAACAAAAACATAATGATAAAAATTGTATGGTCCCAAAAGTGCACACATTTTGTGATACGTTTTACTCAAAATAAAGAAAAAACAAACAATAAATGGCTGACAAGGAACCTCCACCAAGCACTACTTGCCCTCCTGATAAGTCTTAATAAGCATTGTGAGGTTGATCACCTTGGAAAGAATTGTAAAGTGTCTTGTGCAAATCTTTAACTAGATAATTTTTGTTTTATTGTGTGCTCTCACTCTTGGGTACAAGTATAACTCAGCATATCTAACTCTATGTTATGTTGTTTTTTTAACATTCCTCGTGTTCATGTATTTGTAAGAGTCTACATAAGTGTTTCAGACATCAAATCACGTGCACACAACATTTTCCTCTCTAAAAGTTCTTCTTATGAGAATTGGACTGAAACTTTTTCCAAAAATATTACTCACTATTGTATGTATTTGTGATATAGCTGGATGAACATTGCCAATGTTAGTGTTTACTCATTTCTTTCTTTACTATACATCGCTCACCTGTCCTATCTACAGTTTCTCCTTTGTGTTTTTCCTTCTTTAACTTCCGCCCCACTCTAATCTATCTTTTGACAATACCAAAGGTGGAGAATTTTCAAAGGAAATCATTCATATACACAATTTTCATATACACTCATAATCCTTATATTAACCACGGAAAAGTTCACTATGCTTCAATTTAGGGGGAGTACATATGTAGGGGGAGTGTTTCATCTAAGAGCAATTTGTACACATACACATGCTTCCTCTTGATACTAAAATCGGGTGGACCCTATTATATTCATGATTTCTTTCTTAGTGGAATTGTTATTATCAAAAGGGCGAGATTGTTGGAGCATACGTTCCACGCTTCCTGGTTTGCTAATAACAACTATTGTTTGTATTTTATTTTTCGGTGTTTTTGGTGTGCAGATATCACAGGTTTATCTCTCATTTCTTTTGGGTGATGAATCGGATTAGAACTCAACGCAGGAGATATTGCCAGTTGATATTAAGTAGCGCCAACAGGAGATAGCACCCCTCGACGCATTTTCATTCGACACTCGACAAAGCTCGTGTGCGACATGGCATCTATTACATCGCTATCGCCAGACGGTGATATCCAGTATCACCAGGCGATAGTGCACGTTCGATGATCGGCGGATTTGCGATGCGAAAATGAGGTGTTCGTGGGACACGTGGCAGCAGTTACCAATATTGCCAGGTGGCGGTACCCAGTGTCGCCCAACGATATCGCCATAGTATAAAAGCCATTCAATTTCTTTTGGAAAAGAAGAATTTTATTACCTGGAGTGTACTCTCCTGTAAAGACGATTAAGAGAGCTCAAGATCTCAGATATACTCCATACTCTCAAGAGGGCCAAAGCAAGGAAGATTGACGGCACGTTCGCAGCATTCGAATAACTCTAGCAAGGATTCGTCGGCATCTTCAGCACATTGTTTGAATGGAGCGTATAGCCTAAAGTGTTCAAATTGTTTTTTTCTTGTTTCTATTATTTTCTCATTGCAATCGAGAGCGGAAATCACCGCCTTGTGCGTGGCGTCTAGGTCCTTGTGTGGCTTAGGAGAAAATCAACTCCTTGTGAGTGGCGTCCAAGTCCTTGTGCGGCTTAGGGAGAAATCGTTGTCTTGTGTGCAACGTTTAGTTCGTGATTAGATCTAGGGGGATGTTAGTGGCAAGATCTAGGAATAGATATGAATTAGCCTGCCCGTTCTTGGTAGAAGTACCGGCAAAAACACAAGTAAATTATTTGTTTCATGAGCCTTTGTCTCTAGCTTTATAGAGATACCTTATATTCAATTTATCACATTTGAAATATATCATTGTTTTTTTTGCTAGTATACATTATCATTCTTTAATTATACTATTTTTATTCATCAAGCAAATTTGTCTGAATTTAAGAAAAATTTAAAGAAACCTTATTCCCCCCCCCCTCTAAGTGCGTCGCAAAATCCATTACAAAAGTCACAGCCTTAAGACCTTATAGTTAAGCTTCAAAAGTGTGGTTTACTGACATCGGCGCGCAGGTAGGCCATACATAAAAACAATAAAGTTCTTTGCTTGTCCATCAAGGTCTGACATAGCATCAAGGGTTTCAGCCCGATATTTCCCGCTCGGCTTTCCAGCACCAACATAGGGACAATCCACCAAAAGGGTGGCAAACAAAGCAATGGTTAGCTTCCAATTGTCCAATTTATAACGACCCTACCACATTCTCGGGGCAGAGGTACTCCATCCCTCTTGGCATACCATTAACACATAAATATATCACAGTAAGGAAGCCTCAAGAACCATTCAAAATATATCACAAACTAGTTCCTCAACAGCCAAACGTTCTCTACACTCAGGGCATATTTTTGGTGTACCGGATTGCCAGGGTCCTACCACCATTCAGAGTTCCGAGACATGACGGTCAACTTTGAGCATTCTAGACTTTCTTGCATGGGTCCTAAAACTCTCATTACTTCACCGACGAAAGCCAATTATTTTAGTTAATCTGGTACGAACGAGATAACACGGGCGCCGTTCAGCTATTGCCCATTGCTCAATTCATCAGTTCAGACTAGATTAATGCGGGTTGGCTTCGCCTTGCCCGTTTGTCTAAATAGAATTTAAGAGCTCACACTAGCCATATGGTCTCCGAGAGACTGGCTTTGTCAATAAACTGCTACCTGGAAGTTTTCACAGCGATAGTCACTATCGCCAGGCGTTAGCGATTGAACTCTCTTCTACCTCCAGACTTTGTCACAACTGGAACATCTTTCAAGCCAAAACCCTACAGTATCCTGCTGTGCCAGAAAACTGGTCTTGCGCTGCAATCATAGCTCATCAAGGCTATCGCCAGCGATGCTTGCTGTTGCATGACGATATCCAACAGTTATTCAAACTATAGAATTTTCTGGGCATTCTCCTAGAGCACACTTCTAGTACTTCTTGCTACTCTCATGTCACAGGCACAACCCACATACCCTATAAACTTCTCATTTAAACTCGTAGTATTCTCTAGGATGCAAAATAAAACATCACCAATCCAGACCAACATGTCCGGATGGGCTTCACACGGCATGCTTATTCTGTACTGCGATTTCCGGATTCTATATGCAAAACAACCTAGGGATATCACGTATAAATCCATCGGAATTCTCTCGATTCTCCACCTTTTGGTGGGGAATTTCATGCATATGCCCAAAAGGAGGACTGCACTTACCCAAGAACAAAGATCATTACCCTCGAAATTCATTTTGGAGCAGTTAGCAAGCTTTCTATCCAGCTGGAAAGGAGCGCCTCACTTTCCTCTTCATGAATCTTGCCTTAGGTCTCGATTTTGCCCACAAGATTTCTTCCTTTCTTACAAGAACTTGATGAGAATGATGAGAGAGATTGAGAGAAGTGAAATGAATCTTCTCTCCACCTCTTCTCTGGTTAAGCATACTCGGGAATAAACCCAGCTACACAATCCTCTCATCAAAAGAAAGCAAATGCCACAATTTCAGGTTATAAGTCAAACTTAATGCTATCGCCGGGAGATATCTGTTATTGCCTAGGCAATATCGTCGACAGCCACTTTGACCCCAGTCAACCACTGCTCTTAGGCCACCGTCCAACCATCCAACACGTGTTCAGCCATACATGGCTGTATCGCCCAACAATACTCACCATCTCCACTTGGATAGTTCACTCAATGCTTCGTCGAGTGCATTGAGAGCATCAAGAGCGTCGAGAGCGTCGAGTGAGTTGAGTGGTATCACTGCAAGATACTCACTATCACCACTCTGATAGCTCACTCAATGCATCGTAGAGTGCGTTGAGAGCATCGAGTGCATTGAGTCTACTGAATACTTTGTTGAAACCGTAGAGTGCTATCGCTATCGCCAGCGATACTCACTGTCAGCCCGCGATAGCCACTTTTAAGTTCTGATTTTTCCAGTTTTTGGGGTGTTACATCCTTTCTCTCCACAGCATTGTCATGCATTCAGACTGAAATTCAATACCTTGGTCACTTCTAATTTTGACCACAGAACTGTCCTGTTCATTCTGAACTAGCCTAACAAATGTCATAAAGATGTCAAGGGATTCAGACTTTTTCTTTAGAAAGGAAACCTAGGAAAATTTGTAATAGGCATTAATTATCACAAGAGTGTAGAAATTCCTACCTAGACTATGAACTGACATAGGACCAAAAAAGTTCATATGCAAGAAGCACAAACACATCTCAGAATCCTTTTCCCAAATGCTCTTAAAGGATGCCTTTATATGCTTGCCAGTTTTGCATGCAGAACAAATGCCCACTATGGTGCATCTCAGATTGGGTCCATTTCTAACTAGCCCTTAACTGAAGAGCTTACTGATTGTCTTGTAATTCAAGTGAGCAAGCCCCATATGCCATTGCACATAATAAGAGACTTTCTCATTTGCAACCAGACACACTAGAGAGTCTATACTTAAACATAAGAAATTTTAAATAATAAATATTTCCACTCCTAGCGTTTGTCAAAATGACCTCTTTTTAATTGACCTTTTGATCAGACACTCATCCTTGTGGAAAACAACGTCATAGCCTAAATCATATATTTGGCTTATGCTAATAAGAAAAACCACTGTCCAAGTACCATATTGGTATTTGAGGGGTACATGGACTACCCTTCAATCATAGATTAATTCACCATAAGAACCCAAAATGTTTTAGGTCCTTGGTTCATGTTAGCTTGAGAATGACTATGTCTACCAGCAGCAGCCCTGATAGGAAGACTCACCTTTACTCTTGTCATACTTGGGTTGTGCCAACAGCTTATGGAAAGTGACTGTAGCACCAAACACAAATCGTCCATTATGGGCCATTTGGATTTCCTCATGGGGAGCCTTCAATGTACTCAATCTCATGACCTTTCTCCTTTCATTATAAGATACACTTGTATTCTCACAAGAAGAGTTTTCATTCTTCTATGACCATACATACTATCATGTCCATACCTGTTAGAAGGGAGGATTACCTTCTGAAAGATTGTCTGAGGCACAACAAGAGCCTTTTATTTTCGTTTGGAAAGGGCAACTCTAGTATTCCACTTGAACACCAAACCACTCTTATCATTTTGTGACGTGAAGGAGTTAATTAGTGTCAAATCTATTTTGGGCTTAGAAACTTTATCCAAAAGCTTCCTCTCCTTGAGGAGCTTATCTTCAAGATCCTTGAAGATCTTGTTCGTCTAGATAATTGTGCCAATTTGGATAAAAGAGATTTTCTTCAGCTGACTGTCTTCCCACCTCATTTGGGCTAGCAAAGGTGTTGACTCAAACAACAGGGAAGCAGCTTATTGATGAAATGCAATCTCCTCAACTTGTATCTTGACAAGTATTTTGCTTTACTTCATAGCCTCCAGAATAGCATCATACTTGTCAATCAATTGATTGACATCATTATCAGATTCTGATCCATCATGACCACTAGAGGAAGTGGATGCTTCAGAGTCTGAGCAAGTCTCATTAATAGTGGGAGTGTTTGGGAGAGAGTGTACCTCATCAGGAACAGAATTGTCCTGATTGTCTTCAGTTAGGGCCATGATGATGAACTCATCATCCACTTCAAAGTCACTATCAATAGAGGACAGTGGAGCTCTTATGCCAATTGAGGCAGCTGGATGATCAGCCTCTACATAAATATTAATAAGACCAATGTATGCCTCTTCTTCCTCTGATTCTAAAGACTCAGAATCATTATCTAACATACCGATTTTCTTCTTTGCCAAGAAGCACAATTCAGCCTTCTTGTCCTTATAATGCTTCTTGTCTTCAGACTTCTTGTGTCCCTTCATCTTGATTGGATAGTCAGCAACGACATGTCCACTCCTATTGTAACTATAACAAACAACATTAGTATAAATATGCTTGTTCTTCTTGGAGTGATAACTTTCCCCAAAGGGGTCTTTTCTGGACCTCACCAAGCTGGAATAAGGTTTTCTTGAAGTGGAGCTTGAAGAGTCCTTGTTCTTCCACTGTCTTCTCCTACTCAACATTTTCTTGAACTGTTTGGAGAATAGTATTAGTTCTCCATCAGACAATTCAATACCAGATGAGCTGGGATCAAAACTCTTAGACTATACAACACTCCTTGATGGAGAAGGACACTTTTCTCTGATTCTCATTAATTCTTTGGCTATGAAGGCTACAACTTTCTCTTTGTTGAGATTTCTTGCAGCGTCTTCTTCTACCCTTCTGGAGTTCAGCTATATCACTTGAGACAATAACTTCCCAAAAAGGTGTTGAGGCATTGTGTTGGCTAAGTTACCAACCTCTATAATGTCACAGATCTTGATATCTCATTCCTTGCTTAGAGATTTCAAGAACTTATTATTTAGATCATAGTTTGTGAACTGTCTGCCATAGGTGATCAGACAATTCTCTATCATGAAGAACTTTTCATAGCAGTCAGCTATTCAATCTTTGTTTCCTTGCTTGAAGGCCTCATACTGCTGATTTAAATGAGATTTCCTGTCATCCCTCACCTCCTTCGTCTCTTCCATATATATTATAAGAGAATCCCACATCTCTTTTGCAGTTCTGTAATGGACCAAGTTCTGGAATGTGTAGTTATCAATGACACTAACAATAATATTATGAGCCCTTTTGTCTATAGTTGCCAAAATGACTTCATCCTTGGTCATTTCAGTATATTTCATGGGTGTCTGTATATTTCTGTGTATAACAGAAACCTTCACGGGAATGAAGTGTCCCTCTTGAACTATTATGAACATCCTATGGTCTGAGGCCTCCATGAATATCCTTACCCTCTACCTCTAAATCCCAAAATTCTCTTTACTACATATTAGAAGTTTTATAGAGCTCAACTCCTTATGGTTCTCACCTAAATACTTTGAGATAATCTTCAGATACTCTCAGAGTCTATTCAGACTATTAAGTCATTTTTGAAAAACCTCCCTGTGATACCACTTAAAAGCCTTTATTCAAGAGTAGCTACACACCTAAAGTGGAGGGAGGGGGGGGGGGGTGAATCTGTTTTCAAGTCTTTTTGGACATCTTTTAACTTAGGTTGAGTTGTGTGTTAGATTTTATTGTTAGCTTTCAACATACACAACAAAACACCAGAATTTATAGTGGTTCCCCTATCTAGGGTATATCCATCTTCCCCCTTCACTTATCTAACAATAAGCTAGATTTTGCTAACTCATTCTTTATCTCGGTTCCTTGAGCTTACACCTCAGATCCCACAGGATCCTACACCTCAATGTGAAACTCACTCCTACAACTCAGAGTATTGCAACTCCTACCTCAACCTAGAAAGCCCTACTCTAAGAGCTATCAGATCTCCTACCTCAGATCTACACAGAGATCTTACTTTAGGCACAAGGACTACCTCAGATCTTAAATAAGATACTACAACTCAGAGACTCAACTCCTGCACTCAGCATTTATTACACAGGCTTACAACTCAGATCAATAGATGATCTTATAGATTGAGTAAAAGGTTTGGTGATGATTGACTCCAGAGAAATAGTTTTCTAAGTCACCTTTCTGAATTAAGAAGACAAGTCCAAACTCTTCACAATAACAAGTCTTTTGATCTTCAGAGTAGTTCTGTTAATACTGAGAAGAACTGATGCAGAGCTCTGTATCTTTACGATTTTGATGTAATTGTGTTGTAAGCAGTGGATTTGAAGATGAACATTAACTTTTGAATACTCTACTTCTTCTATTCTTACAAAAAACAAATATGATTTATAAACTTGTTGAAGAAGAATTTGATATTTTCAATTCTTGATCCCTTCAATATGTTAGCCTTTTTTGTATTCAGAAGAACTTCTTTAAATTCAAGGGAGACGGATTTCCTAACTTGATGGAGAAGATGACTGTGCAAAAATCTCTCTATTTAATTTCTCTATAAAAAGTTTTTTTTATGTCCCATTGTCCAACGGCTCTTTGATCTGTATGGGCAAGCCGAACTAGGTATCTTTAAAGTTACTTTAGCTTTAATTGCTGCATAGAAGGCATTCGATGCCATTTGTCTTCCAGTGCACAAGTCTCGCACTACTTGAATTATGGATGACGTCAACATGATTCAACGCTTGTGGACTTGCCAGTTTTCAGTCAATCTGCACAGGCATTGAGTGAAGCCTTGTGACTCGACGCAAAAATACTAGGCAGAAATTTGCACTCTAAGGTGTTGAGTGAACCTTCATCACTCAACGCATCTGACTTAAAAAACTAAACTGATAAAACATTGAGTGAGCTTTCATCACTCTACACTTTTGTACTTGGCAGAATTCTTCTTGTTGAAGTCGTTGAGTTAAACTACATTACTCAATGCTTCTTGACTCTGCTGAATTATTAATGAGGCGAGCCTTCTTCACTCAACGCTTCTGTACTTAGACAGATTTCCATTTGAGTAGGTGTTGACGGAACTGCCTTCACTCAACACTTATGTACTTGGCTAGATTTGAGTCCAGCAATACTGAGGCTTTGACAACTTGATGTTCTGTCAAGGCTTTTAGCCTTCTGGCGTTGAGTGACCTGAACTCAATCAGCGCATCTTGACTTTGCCTGATTTCTGCTTTTCTAACATCCTTTTTAGATTCCAAAGTTAAAGACATTTTCCAAGATTCACTTAAGTGACTCACTCCAAGTCGATCGACATAGGGTTTAGTACAGTTTAGCCGCATCTCGTTGCTCAAATCGCTGGGCGAAAAAAATCACGATGTGGGTCAGCCTCCACTTGCCCATTCATAAATACATAACAGAGTTATGTTTCAAGGCGGACACTCACGGCCACCGTAGTTGGGCAATTTAAGATCACAGCTCAATAATTCAATGCTAGCACTCACGGACACCAAAGCTGGGAACTTTAAGCTCACAACTTAATATTTTGGCCCTTTACTGTCCAAGAGACATGCCTCACAAATATAGCTCTATGGAAGCTACCTCCAATGATAGCTCTATCACCATGTAGTAGGTGACAGAACACAATTTTGTACCGAAAATTTCGGTGTCTTCTTGTATACCACACCAGTACTCTAGCAGCAGCAACCTGAACACACCATGGCTTTGTAAACTACATGTTTAACCATGGAGTATTCTCCACCACACAAATAAAAGATAACCATAACCAATCCAGACCAACCAGTCTAGTGGGCTTTCGCATCTTGCCTATTCCGTACTTTGATTCCAGAATCTATATGCAATTTCTAACAAGGATACTTTTTATCAACCCGTCAGAAATCCCTTTGTTCTCAACCAATTATTGGGGGACTTCATGCAACTATGCAAAATTAAGTACTTCACATCTTCAAGAAGGAAGATCATTACCCTTATCGATGAATTAGTAGACATGAAATCACAGCTGCTACGGATGGAAATGGTCACAACACCTTCCTCTCCGCAGATTTGGCTTCGTCTTGCAAATCAAACCATAAGAACGCCTTCACAGCTTCCATTCAGGGCTGGATGATTCTTTCCCTTGTTCTCCTATCCTTCTCCTTCTTCTACCTTAGGATCCAAGAGAGAGAGAGAGAGAGAGAGAGAGAGAGAGAGAAAGTGGGAAATGAGAAAGAATTCTCATCTCAAGCTTTTATCATAAAGATACCGCCGCACGGTATCTTTCTACCACCGCGCGGTAGATTTGGCAGTGGCTGCTTGGCCAAATCATCGTTGTTCTGCCACTCAAAGATTGCCTCAACCTTATCCGACACATAGCCCACGACTACCAACATTACCTCTACCATCTGGTGGTACCGTCTAGAGACAACTGTCGAAATAATTTATTGGCTAACGCTGAGTGGTAACTCACTACTACCAAGCGGTACATTCCGGAGATGCTGGCCTTTTAAATCAGCTGGATACCCCCAACACAAGATCTAAGGCCTGGCGGTAACCTCCAGTGATGAACTTCCTGTTGATTTTCAGGAAATTTGGGGAATTATAATTCTCCCCTCCTTTAATAGATTTCATCCCAAAATTTATACTTAACAGGAAACAACACAGAAGTACAAAACATAAAAATGTACCTCAACAGAACAGTTTAGGGAACTCTTCTTGCATGGTCTGTTAGCGCACCAATGACAGCTACTCACGACCACAGTTGTGCCAGCTGTCTTTGACTATTCTGATTACTTTGTTCCACAATCATTTGTTATCCGTGTCCTCGATCCAAAAGGGCTTGACTTTCATCATCAACCCACTATCGACCGGCACTTGATCCACAGAAACCACTTGTGCAGGCTCTCGTACAGCCTTTCGCCGCAATGATAAGTGAAACACATCGTGCAAACCACTGAGTTCAGCTAACAGATTGTTAAGCCTCCATTCTTCATATTCAATATAATAGGGCGTCCGGCTGGGGCCCCACGCCATATTTCACAAACAAACAATGGAGTTACGTATGAATATCATAATCACTTTCTACTCGCATCTTAACTCAGAGCATTCTAGCAGAAGCGTTTTAAGTTGAAGAACACAACATAATGAATGTCCCCTAAATATATAAGCCACGCATTTATATATATCACCAGGAATATATATATAATTACACAAACTCACATGGCCTTAAGGCCTTACATGTTTCTCTTTACAAATATGGATTCATACTTCGGCACGCAGGCCGGCCACATATGAAATATAAGACTTCGCACGGCCTTCAATGGCCTTCAAGCAGCAAGGGCTTCAACCCGCTCAATCCAATTCAGCCTGTCAGCACCTGCAGTTGGACATCCACCCCAAGGGTGGTAAATAAATCAACGGTCAGCATTAGCTGACCAATTATAACGACCCTACCACTTACCCGGGGTAGTGGTTCCTTCCCTGTATGCATCGCAATCATAACATATAACTATATCACAACAAGTGCTCTCAAGCACAACATCATCACAACAGCCCACCTCCGCCAGACGCTCCGTGAACTCAGGTAACATTTACGTTATACCGAATCATCCTTGGCACCACCACCGATCAGAGGTTTTTAACTTGTTGGCTATGTGTATAGGTCTACCCCAACACACATTGTGGAGTCGTCATACACCCATCCCACTCAGAGGTGTTAACCTCATGGCAAACTTGAGCATTTCAGATTGACCCACCACCGTGGTGCAGCTACCCGGGTCTGGCCCGCAGCCCCCCATTTGCATTGCCACCAATTGATCTCTCACAACACAGGTATAGGTCAGCCATTTCCTGTTGCTTAATTTGTCAACAGCGCAGATCTTGACGTGCGTCGGCTTCCCCTTCCCTGATCTGCCCATAGGTCTGGCAGAGTCACTTTCCAGTTCAACACACACAATACAAGGGCTCATACAGATCTTTCGAAAGTATTCACAATCCACATACATCCATACAATACTCGGAGTCTTCTCCGGTTCACAACATAAACATCACCAATCCAGACTAACCGTCTGGATGCGCTTCACACAGCATGCCTATGTCGTACTACACATTTTCGGCTCTAGATACAGACTCAACCGGGGATATCAACGATCAATCCACTGGAAAGACTTACGCTTTCCACTACTTGGTCGAGGATTCTGTGCTTATGCCTAAAGGAGGACTTCACTAGTCCAAGAAGGAGATCGTTACCCTTGACGATCGCTTTGGAGCCATGAAAATCTTGTCGTATGGAAATCACTGCCACGGCCTTGCCTCCATGATTCTGTCCTCGGCCCTCGATTCAGCACGCGGAAGCACCTCTGGCAGCCGGATTCCTTCATTCTCCTCCTTCCTTCCTTGCTCTCCTCTCTCCCTATCTCTTTAGAAAGAGAAAATCCAAATATGAATGAAAGTTTATCCTTCCATTATCGGCTTTATAACTGCAGGGAAAGGCCTAGACAACTAGATCCAAGTTGAAGGAAATGAACGGCCAAGATTTGCCTAGAAAAGCATTTTCTTGGCTGACACGACGTGTGACACGCCCGTGTCACAGGCCGTGTTCCTTAAGTCAACAAAGGAACTGACTAACCTGACTAGGACACGACTATATGACACGCCCGTTTCACAGGCTGTGTTCCCTCACACAGCTTTGGACACGCCCGTCTCTAGCCCGTGTTCACAGCCCTGGCCACAAATAGAGAAGGACACGACCTCTAACACGCCCGTGTCATAGGCCGTGTACCCAATTCGACTTGCATCTCGAGAATCGTCAAGTGGATTTTGTCGAGTGGAGTTTGTCGACCCAGAGGAGGATACGATCTAGGAGACGCCCGTGTCCCAGACCGTGTGCCTCACTCGAGACCCACTCGAGACCCACTCAAGACCCACTCGAGACCCACTCAGACCCACTGGAGTGCATAAAGTAGGACACAGCTTGGGACACGCCCGTGTTCCTGGCCATGTTGCCCAGCATACACTCAATCGGGAGATTTGGAGTGTTACAACCCTCCCCTCCTTACAATAAATTTCGTCCCGAAATTTAGCTCAACTATAGACACCAACATAACCACGCCTTTGTTGCACCTTGATAAAACGATCCAGGTTAGATCTCAAAGCTGCAGCTTGTCTCGCCCCACGGCATCGCACAAACACGAGTCGTTAACAAATATCATACATACATACACCATATATTTACATCACGAAAGGAACAAAGTTCACTTATTTCCGCTCATCCGCATCTCTCATAATCCATTTGATGGACTCCTGTACTTCCAGACTAAACACTCGAGGCTACTGTACTTCGCCAATTGAGATTTGCGGCTCCTGTAATTCGAGATTGTACATTCGAGGTTGCGTCCGGGATGTAGATGACTCTGTCATTGCTTTACCCTTTTCCTCATAAGACACACTTATCTTTTTCTCACCCCTTGGAGGGCCACTGCAACAATCACGGGCTATATGTCCCTGCTTCCCACATTTAAAACATGTACGTGTCTCAACACGTTCATGCCCATATGTTGCTCCTGAAGCAATAGTCGAAGGAGTTTGTTCAGTAGGCCTAAACCTCTTCTTGTCTCATTTCCTAAAGTCTGATTGTTCCGAGTGCGGAACTTTGAATTCCGGCTTTTCCATTGCCAAGTTCTTCTTATCCTGCACCCATTTCAAATCTTTCTCTAGCGTACGGGTTGTATCTAATAATGCTTGGAAGCCTTGGTTCACCGAAATCGGGAGTGCCAACCTCAGCACATCACAAAGTCCCTCATAGAACTTATTCATCTTTCGCGCCTCCTCGGCGAAAGTAGACCCCGCATAGTGCCCAACCTAGTAAACTCATGGAGGTAAGTATCAACACTACTCGTACCCTGCACCAGACATTGTAACTCATTTTCTATGGCAATTCGTTGTGACACTGGTAAATACTTGGCCAGAAATAATCTTGAGAATTCCTCGATCGAGATCTCCTCTAATCCTTGACCTACCAAGTAGTGCAATTCCACTTCATCCCACAAAAGCCTTGCATCTCCTTCCAGCAGAAAAGTGGCTATGGTAACTTTCTGCCCGTCCTCAGTCCTGATTGCTGTCAGGATCCTCTTCACTCTTGCGAGCGAATCATCAGCCTACATTGGGGAACCCGCCCCTCCAAACGTTGGTGGATGAAACTCCATAAACCGTTTCAATTGCTCGTTAGCTTCTTGCTCGTCAATCAGAGCCTCAACACGCTCTTGCCATGCACCAAGCCGTACTTGCACCACTGCAGCCATTGCCTGCCCAATAGGCTGTGCATGTAATACTGCAAGCACCATCTCAGTAACCAAACATATGGTGTCCGCCGAGGGAGGAGGTGTAGGCACCTCAGCTAGTGCCGCACTCTCATCAAAATGCTGGGGCTCAGACTAACCAGCACCACTCCTCATCACCTATCAATGTACAAAACACCATTAACGGCCATTCCATAACGGCAAATATTCATTGTCGACAAGCTCACGCTCCTCATGTGCATGTATTACATTCCTAGTGGACATTCGTGAGTTCAAATATGTTCTTTATGCCACAAACCTGCCTCTGATACCACTTTGTAACACCTCCATTCGTCATATGGAATATAACGGTGGGTCCAGCCGGGGCCCCATGCCATTTTTCACAAATAAACGGCGGAGTCACGTATGAATATCAAAATCATGTTCTACTCGCATATTAACTCAGAGCATTTCAGCTAAAGCGTTTTAAGTTACAAGAACTCAACATAATGAATGTCCACTAAATCTATAAACCACACATTTATATATATCACCAAGAATGTATTCAAATATACAAACGCTCATGGCCTTAAGGCCTTACATGTTTCTTTTTACAAATATAACTTCATACTTCGGCACGCAGGTCGGCCACACATGAAATATAAGACTTTGCACGAACTTCAAGGGCCTTCAAGCAACAAGGGCTTCAACCCGCTCAATCCAATTCAGTCTGTCAGCACCTGCAGTTGGACATCCACCCCAAGGGTGGTAAACAAAGCAACGGTCAACATTGGCTGTCCAATTATAACGATCATACCCCTTACCCGGGGCAGTGGTTCCTTCCCTATATGCATCGCAATCACAACATATAACTATATCACAATAAGTGCTCTCAAGCACAACAGCATCACAAGCGCCCACCTCTGTCAGACACTCCATGCACTCAGCTCACATTAACAGCGTACAGAATCGTCCTTGGCACCACCACCGATCAGAGGTTTTTAACTTATTTGCTATGGGTATAAGTCTACCCCAACACGCATGCTGGAGACCTCATGCACCCATCCAACTCAGAGGTGTTAAACTCACGGCAAACTTGAGAATTTTAGATCGACCCACCACCGTGGTGCAGCAACCCGAGTCTGGCCAGCTGCCCCATTTGCATTGCAACCAATCGATCTATCACAAAATAGGTACATGTCAGCCTTTTCCCCTTGCTCAATTCGTCAATAGCGCAGATCTTGATGCGGGTCATCTTTCCCTTCCCTGCTCAGCACACAGCTCTCGCAGAGCTGCTTTCAAGTTTAGCACACACAATACAAGGGATCCTACAGAGCTTTTGAAAGTATCCACAATTCACAGGTATCAATACAATACTCAGAGTTTTCTCTGGTTCACAACATAAATATCACCAATCCAGACTAACCGTCCGGATGGGATTCACACAGCATGCTTATGCCGTATTATACATTTTCGGCTCTAGAAGCAGACTCAACCGAGGATATCAACTATCAACCCACTGGAATCACTTACGCTTTCCACCGCTTGGTGGAGGATTCCATGCTCATGCATAATGGATGACTTCACTTGTCCAGGAAGGAGATCATTACTCTTGACGATCGCTTTGGAGCCATGAAAATCTAGCTAGATGGAAATCACCGCCACAGCCTTGCCTCCATGAATCTGACCTCGGCTCTCGATTCGGCATGCTGAAGCTCCTCCGACAGCCGGATTCCTTCTCCTCCTTCCTTCCTTGCTGTCCTCTCTCCCTATCTCTTTAGAAAGAGAAAAGCCAAAGATGAATTAAAGTTTATCCTTCCATTCTCGACTTTATAACAGCAGGGAAAGGCCTGGACCACTAGATCCAAGTTGAAGAAAATGAACGGTCACGATTTGCCCAGAAAAGCATTTTCTTGGGCCGACACAGACTGTGACACACGTATGTCACAGGTCATGTGCCCTGACACGGCATGTGACATGCATGCGTCACAGGTCGTGTGCCCTGACACGGCTTTGGACACGCCCGTGCCTAGCCCGTGTTCACAGCCCGCTCCACAAATAGAGAAGGACACGACCTCTAACACGGATGTTTCATAGGCCGTGTACCCAACTCGACTTGCCTCTCGAGAATCGTCGAGTGTATTTCATCGAGTGGAGTTCGTCGACCTAGAGGAGGACACGGCCTCGGACACGCTCGTGTCCCAGGCCGTCTGTCTCACTCGAGACACACTCAAGACCCACTCGAGACCCACTCAGACCCACTCGAGTGCACAGAGCAGGGCACAGCTTGGGACACGCCTGTGTCATAGGACGTGTTGCCCAGCATGCACTTAATCGTGAGATTTGGGATGTTACACAGATTCAATCGATATGCAGCTTCACTAATCTTCTCAATGATTTCAAATGGCCAGAGGTATCTCGTACTCAGCTTTTTCAAGCGTCAAATCCTAGATATTCCATTGAATGGATTTATCTTGAGATACACCTAATCACCCACTACAAACTCCATGATGCATTTCTTGAGCAATCAGCAACCGCACTTGAATCAAACATATAATCGAAGTCGCATTTTCGATGTTTTTTAGGTTTATACAACTTTGATTCATCTGTATCTACTCAAGCTAAAGGAGTATACACTTTCTACCGTATAAGGCCTCAAAAGGCGTCATTTGAATACATACTTGGGAGTTATTGTTTTAGACAAATTCTATCGTATAGAGATTGTCCTCCCACCTCTTCCCGAAATCCAAGGCACACATACGATGCATATCTTCCATCATTATATTTACCCTCTCTGTCTGACTATCCGAATTAGGATGAATGGTTGTGCTGAACTTTAGCTTGGTACCCAACAGTTGATGAATAAGCCTCCAGTCATTTGACGTGAAACACCCATCTCGGTCACTAATGATGCTACGGGGAATATTGTGCAATTGTATGATCTGCTTAACATAAAGTATGGTCAACGTTTCCACTGAATCGTCCCTCTAATTTGGAATGAAGTATCACACTTTTGTCAACTGGTCCACGATCTCCTAATTTACATCATTTTAGTATTGCAATCTTGGCAAACCATGCACGAAATCCATAGATATGTTGTCAAACATCCACTACGATATCGGTAATGACTTCAGGAAACTACTAGGTTTTGACATTCAACATGTACTAGGGTGCAAGTATGACACTTCGCCACATAATAAGTTATGTCCTTCAACGCTGGCCACCAAACAATTTCTTCATATCCTTGAATATCTTTTTGTTGTCATGGTAGATTGAGGACTTTGTAAATTGTGACTCGTACATCAATTCCTCCTACAATTTTCCAACCTTTGGGACACACAACCGACTGTCCATCCATAAGAGTCCATCATCAACAGGAAACTGAATATTTGAGCCATCCATAGTTTCTTTCAAATATTGTTTCATGTTGTGATCTAGCTCAAATGCTTTCAGAATTCTATCTGGGAGGTCCTATTACACCTCCATCCATTTTAGACTTGTAATTGCACTAGTGCTATGATAAACACAATTGATATCCAAAGCTTTCAAATCTCGAATAAGGTGCTCATCATGCATCTGTACTCAGTTGGCCTGCAACAGAGCCTTGCGATTTAAAACATATGCGACCATATTTCCCTTCCCGGGAATATAATGTATCTCGAACCTATAGTCCTAGAGGAACTCCATCCATCTCCTTTGATGCATATTCAAATCCTTTTGATTTAACAGGTATTTCAAGCTCTTATGATTCATAAAGATTTCAACCTTCACGCCATATAAATAATGTCGCTAGAGCTTCAGGGCAAATATCACAGCCGCCAACTGCAAGTCATGGACAGGATAATTTCTCTCGTGCACCTCTAGCTGTTGAGAGCCATAAGCTATAACATTCCTAAACTACAGAAGAATGTAGCCTAAGCTGCTCCCTGAGTCATCAATGTAGATATCATAGCCTTCTGCACTACATGGAGAACTCAAAACAGGCATCGTGGTCTGACGACTCTTCAACTCCTCAAAAGCTCGCTCACACTCAGGCATCCAACCAAACTTCTGATTTTTCCTTGTCAAAGTAGTGAAAGATAAAGCAATCTTCAAAAAGTTCCATACAAAGGGCCAATGATAACCCGCAAGTCTAAGGAAACTCGTGACTTCCACTACAGAAACAAGTATAGTCCACTCTTGTATCATAGCTATCTTTGTCGGATCCACAACAATACCCTATCCACTACTATATGACCAAGAAAGGACACTGGAGATAGCCAAAACTCACACTTAGAGAATTAGCATATAGTCAATTCATCCTCATGGTATACAAAACCAATCTCAAATGATTCACATGATCCTCTTCAGACTGAGGATATACTAGTATGTCATCAATAAAGATGATCACAAACATGTCCAAATACTCTCTAAAGGTCATGTGCAACAATTCCATAAACATCAATGGTTCATTATTCATCCCAAATGGCATCACAGTAAATTCAAAATGCCCATATCGTATACCAAACGCTGTCTTGGGAATATCGCTTTCCCGAATCATCATCTGCCAGTAGCCGAACTTCAAATCCAACTTCAAATAGACAATCAATCCAACAAGTAGATCAAACAAATCATTGATTCGTAGAATCAGATACTTGTTATTTTCTATCAGTTTGTTCAGTTCACGATAATCAATGCATAGATACAAGCTGTCATTCTTCTTCTTCACAAAAAGGACTGGTTCGTTACAATGTGACATACTTTGACCTATAAAGCCTTTCTCTAGCAAGTACTGTACTTGAACCTTCAACTCAGCCATCTACTATGGCGCAACTCAGTACGTTGAGCGTGACACAGGATTCGCACCTAGTACCAACACATTAGTGAAGTCGATCTCTCGCATAGGTGGAATCCAAGGGAGATATTAAGGAAGCACATCTGCAAACTCTGAAACAATAGGAACGTCACTCAAACGGACCTTCGACAAATTTAATTGCTGCAAAAAGGAACATAATACAAAGGTATGCCCCTTATTTATAGAAAATGGGGGAGATGAGAAAATACAACAAGCGATGTGGAACTAAATACATGCTGCACGGGATTTGCAGTTTTACTTTGTCAAACCACAAAACTATACAATAGAAAATATATATCATGGGAAGCCGCTAATCTCCTATTGAGGAAATTCCCGAGACTGCAACTGGGAGTTGGCCCCAAACACGAATTGCGGATAACCACTAGATCACTGTTGCAGATAACATCCAAACCGCTGCTATAGATAATCTCCAGACTGCTGTTGCGGCTTACTTGCAGACCTCTATTATGGGAAGAACCAGACCATAGCCATGGGTAGCCACAAGACCGCAGCTGCATGATTCCAATAGGTCGTGTCTATGGGTTGCTCTTCGAACCGAAATACAAGAAGGAAGAATGACCAGGGTAGCTTGGGAGGACACTGGATGATAATAGTGGTTTGTCAAACCTCTAAACTAAATTGCAGATCTGTCAAACTGCCACCACTGTTTGCTAAGACAAACTGCCAGAACATAGAAACTAGTAGACCCCTGTGACTAGATAACAGACCACCTGGTCTCCTCAAGTTTCAACAATCCAATCGCTAAGCTAAACCACTAGAGAACAGAGACTAGTAAACTGCTATGACTAGAGAATAGACTGCTTGATTTCTTCAAGATTCAACACATTCCCTCAAGCTGGATCATATATGTCAACCATGCCCAGCTTGTTACAAACTTCCGCAAAAGGAGTAACTAGTTTGCTGAAGAAATCAGCTAGCTCTCTCTCACAGGTAACAAATAGTGTGCAGATTTGATTCTTTAATATCTCCTCTCTGATAAAGTGGCAATCCACTTAAATATGCTTCATGCTCTCAAGAAATATAGGATTCCTCGAAATATATATGCTGCCTTATTATCACAGAACATTGGATAAAGTCATCATCACAAGTAGTTAAAGCCATGCTTTTATAGTCGGTTTTCGCACTTGACCTGGAAACTACACCTTATTTCTTGCTCTTCAGCAGACCAGATTCCCTCCAACAAAGATACAAAAACCTGATGTAGACTTCTTATCTTCCTTATCATCTATATAGCTAGCATCAGTGTAGGCCTCAATTTTCAAATTTCCCATTTTCAGAAACAAAAGTCTGTTTCCTTGGGCACCTTTCACGTACACTACCATCTTTATAGATAACTATAGAAGACACTATTTAGGATATTGCAAAAATTGTCTCACTCTTCCTGCTGCATAACAAATATCTGGTATTATGACTATCAGATAAATAAGTTTCCCCACAAACATTTTGTATCCGGTGACATCTTCAAGAAGAGGCGAGTTCTTACTCCAACACTTGTCATCTCAAACAACCATTGGAGATCGAGCTGGTTTAGCCCCAAGAAAACCTGTCTCTTTTAAGTGATCCAATGCATACTTCCGTTGTTAAAGAACTATGGAATCGGGCATCTGGGATATCTTAATCCCCAAAAAATATTTGGGAGACACCATATCTTTGTTAACAAAATACTGAAGAAGATAATTCTTTGTCATATCAAAACACTTTCTATCATCCCTATAAGAAGAATGACATTCACATATACCGCATGAACAATAAGACCAGTATAGGTTTTGCGAATGAACAAAGAGTGACCTATAGCACTCATAGAAAACCCAATTACATAAATAACTTCATTGAACTTTTCAAAATAGGCCTTCAGACTTTGCTTAAGGCTATAGATAGCCTTCTACAGTTTACATACCTGAGACTCCCCCGGAGCAATATACCCAGGAGGTTGTACCATATAGACTATTTACTATAAATCATCATAAAAAGGCATTCTTCACATCCAACTATGACATTTCTCAATCTCTATTCACAGCCATAGAAAAGAAAACATTGATTGTAGTAATACGAGCAATAGGAGAGAAGGTATCAAAGAAATCCACAACATATGTCTGTGCAAAACCCTTGGCAACAAGTCGAGCCTTGTAACGGTCAACAATACCATCAGGAAGATACTTGATCACAAACAACCAGTGACAGCCTACCACATCAGCCCATGGATGGGTAGGAACAAGAGTCAAGTACCTCGTTCATTGAGAGTTTTCATCACCTCATTCATAGTATAATGTGGAATAACAAGAGATTCTTGATAGGTGACCAAAATAACATTTATAGATAGAGTGAGAGCAAAGCTATTACAAGAATGAGACAGCCACACATAAGAACCCACATCCCGAATTGGATGTTGAGTGCATGTTCGAACACGTTTCTGAAGAGCAATCAAAAGATCAAGATCAGTCTTGTCTACTATATTAGATTTATCCAAAGGAAAGACCGCTAGCCCAAGAGCTGTTTGAGTGGGTCATCCGTAGAATCAAAGATAGGTGGAGAAGAAGGACGGGCAGGCCAGGATGAGGTGCGAAACAATAGGAAAAGAAGAAGAATATTCAGATGGTGAAAGAGTAGATGTAGTATAAAATAATGGATCATCTTCAAAGAAGGTGGCGTCCGCGGAAAGATACTATTTCATGAGAACAGGATCATAACACCTGTAACCTTTCTGCGTCGGAAATAGCCCAGAAAAATGCACTTTATAGCACGAGGAGAGAGTTTTTCATGACCAGAAGAAGGAGAGTGGACAAACACGGTGCATCTAAAGACACGAGCAGGTAACAGAAATAGAGTCGCATCAATATAGATAATTGAGAATGGGATTTTGCCATCGAGAACCGAAGACAGAACTCGATTGATGAAAAAACGGGAAAGTAGAACAACATGTTTACCAATTTGAGTGGGGAACATGCATATGAGAAAGAAGGATACGGGCCACATCCAGGAGATATCAGTTCTTGCGTTCAGTAATGCCATTCTGTTGAGAGGTTTAAGGGCAACTAGTTTGATGTACAATGCCATGATACAATAAAAATAATATAAAATGATGACTTAGATACTCTTCGGCATATTCAGTGCGAAGTATCTTAATAAGGACATCAAATTTTGTACGGATTTCATAATAGAATGCAGTAAAAACTAAAAAAAGTTCAGAACATTTTTGTAACAAATACAACCACGTACATCTAGAAAAGGCATCAATAAAAGTAACAAAATAGAAACTACCCCTACCCACTGTCCTGATAGGAGCAAGACACCAAACATCTGAATGAACAAGTTCAAAATGGCGAGAAGAACTACGTCTGTGCTTGGCTGGAAAAGTAGAGTGATGTTGTTTTCCAAATTGACGATCCTGAAAATTAAGAGAAAGGTCCTCCTAAGGTAGATCAGGCAGAAGCTTATAAAGAATCCGAGGTGGAGGATGCCCATGGAGAAGATGTCACTGAAGAGGAGAAGAAGAGACATAAAATTCCGAAACATTATCAAGGTAGAACAAGCCGCTCCTTTCTGTCCCAGTAGCAATCGTCTCCTTGGAGTGAGTATTCTGAAAAGAACAAGTAGATATAGTAAAAATAGCCATAGAATTCAACTGTTTGCAAACAGAAGTAATAAAAAGAAGGTTGCAGGAAAAATTTGGGACTAAAAGAGTGTCCTCAAGCAGAAGAGAAAGAGTGACGTGCACGCTGCCAGCCCCATAAATAGGAGACGGTGAACCATTCGTAATAAGAACTGGAGCGAACATGTTTGGTTTGTCTACTCGAGAAAAAACACGAGAATTCCCCTTCATACGAATAGTTTCACCAGAATCAAAAAGCCACCGACCCATAGTATCCAACTGAGAAGCACCCGAAGAGGTAGAAAGAGAAGAAGCAGACTACTTGGAGGAGGAATCTGTCGAAGCATGGCGAAGATGAGGATTTTGTTCCAGCAGTAATCAACTAGGTGACCAACCTTGCCACAATGAAAGTAAAGATAACTAAAGTAACCACAGCCACCAGTACAACGCCCTCGACCACCAGAGATATCATGATGAGCAGGATGGGCAAAATTATCAGGAGAGGGATGTAAAAGATGTTGGAGAAGAGTAGTGATATCAGAGATATGAGCGGCACCAGCATCCAGAGTTGGAGTGTTAGCCTCGCCAATAATCTATTGTCGAATCATATCATAAGAGCCCGGCAGACAAAGCAAGTAGCAAACAACCAGAACTTCTTGAAAATGTTTATGTTGCCCAGCGAGACCTGCAGAAAATGGTCTATGCTGGAGAAGTTCAACACTATTAGTTTGAACTTCCTGATAGGCCGTAGTCGGAGTCATGACAGGTCGGGCAAAAGATCTGCATATAAAGTATAGATACGTGATGTCTGCGCTCCCTTATAGTACAAGGTAGCAAGATAATTCCCGGCAGCCTTGACTATCATATCATATCGAATGATAGGAAGACACTCATTAGATAAACTATTCGCTAACCATGTTCTCACAAGGGCATCACTAGCATCCCATTCATCAAAAGCAGTAGAGTCATAAGCAGGGGTATCATCAGTTAAATGGTGGCGCTTATGCTGAGAGTGTAATAGGAAAACAAAAGACATACTTCAGTCAGGGTAGTTGGCGCTAGTAAGCTTTGAAGCAGTACCCAAATTACCAGAAGCAGAAGAGGTAGAAGGGGAAGGAGTAGATAGAGTAGAAGAAGAAAAGATAGTCAGAATGTCTAAAGAAACCAACAAGAAATCACATAGGAAGAGAAAAACAACCTGCGCAAACTCAACAGTGAAAAGCGGCCGCGCAGACAACAAAGGCCGTTTAAACTCAAGAGGGAAAAAAAGTCGTGCAAACCGAATAAGTTGCAAAGAGGGGCGACTAGTAATTGAGGGCATGCAGGAAAGAGACCAAAAGCAGTTAAAAAACGAAATCACGTGTAAAGAGGAGCAAAAGATCGGTTAACTCTGATACCATGTAAAAAGAGCAAAATAAAAGGCAAATTTTATTGCTCCAAAAGGAAATTAATAACAAAGGTATGCCCCTTATTTATAGAAAATGGGGGAGATGAGAGAATACAACAAGCGATGTTGGACAAAATACAAGTTGCGGGGGCTATGCGGTTTGAGTTTGTCAAATTGCAAGACTATACAATGGAGAGTACATATCTTGGGATGCCGCTGATCTCTAACTTAGTAAAGTCCCGAGACTGCAACAGCAGGTTGGCCCAAAATTCTAGTAACGGATAACCACTAGACCGCTGCTACAGATAACCTACAGACCACTGTTGTGGATAACCTCCAGACCGCTGTTGTGGCTAACCTCTAGAACACTAATATTGTAACATCCCGAATCGCTCTAGGCCCCTCGTGTGTGTTTTTGAGTCAGGATGGTTGACTCGAGTCCTGGGAAGTGTATGGAATTGGACTGCACTTGTGGGGGAGTGGATAAATCAGTGCAGAGAAGGACACGGGTAGTGACACGGGCGTGTCACTACCCGTGTGAATGTGACACGGGTAGATACACGGGTGTATCTCTACCCGTATGGAAATGTGTCGAGTTGAACTCGACGAGATGTGTCGAGACCAACAAAATGTGTGTCGACATCGACGAATTACATGACACGGGTAGAGACACGCCCGTGACTCTACCCGTGTGGCAATGTGTCGTGTTGAACTCGACGAGATGTGTCGAGATCAACGAAATGTGTGTCGACATCGACGAATTACATGACACGGGTAGAGACATGCCCGTATATCTACCCGTGTGGCATTGTGTCGAGTTGAACTCGACGGGATGTGTCAAGACCGACGAATTATATGATACAGGTAGAGACACGGGCGTGTCCCTACCAGTGTGCTCCAGTCGATGATTTTGATCCAGATCGATGAAGTGTTGAGATCATCGAAATGTATCCAGAGAAGGACACGGCCATGGAACATGGCCATGTCATGTGGACACGGTTCGGGACACGGGTCGGGACACGGGTCGGGACACGGCCGTGTCCCTACCCTTGTCAAGTATTGAACCGACACGGAAACTGTCGTTGCCATTTCGCCCAAGAAGAACACGGGTACGGACACAGCCGTGTCCCTACCCGTGTCAGTTTTTATATATAAGGGGGAAGAGAAAACCCTAGCCATTTTCACGCTCACTTAATCCCTGAGAGAACTTCTGTAGAAGGAGAACTGCTGGAGGAAGATCTAGGGAAGGAGTTCTGCCATCGCCGTAAAGGAGAGGATGCCGCCGCGAAGAATCACAAGGTCTATGGCCGGAAATAGAACCGCTGGAAATGAGGTGAGTTTCCTACCCTCTCCCTTGGTGCTAGATCTGTAGATATTTAGGCGAGACGTCGACTCAAAAGAGTCTTGACATGTGAGGAGATGTTTTCTCTAGGGTGAGGCCAATCCGGGGCTTATGCTCTTGGTTAGTGGTGTCTTCAACCTCTCCGATCTTCTATGTGGAGATGGGGGATGGTTTCGTGAAGGGTATTGGCCTCTTGAGGTTGAATAAGGGAGGAGGTTTTCTGGAATGATTTGGGAAGATCGCCGTGAGGAGGAAGATGAACCGATGCCGTTCATTCCGCCTTAAGTTGCGTGCAGAATCTGTATTCTGCGCGCAGCGAACTTCGTGGCCATTTTTAAGCATGATATGACTAGATCTGGGCTTTCAGCTAAACATGAAAGTTGAAGCCCTTGAAAATACCTTTCCAATGAGTGTCTGCATGACTTCAAGCGACATCTGTAGCCACAGTAAAGTCTGAACGAAAATGGTGTTCGATAAATCCTGCATGCAGAAATTGTGTTCTGTATGCAGCGGACTTCAAGTCTGATTTCAATTAGGATAATTTCAAATCTGAGCTGCATTCTGAATACGATAGTTGTAGCCCATGGAAAGACCTTTCCATTTAGGTGTTAGACGTCTTCACCGGACTCCTGTAGCTTCGGGAATCTCCGGTTAAATATGCAATCCAGATTTACTCTGCATCTAAATTCTGGGCTTTATATAATATAGATTTGGATTCGGTGGAATTAATATTGCTAGCAACTTGGCTTGGATGAACTCTTGATGGCTAAACATTTTAGTTGCATGATTGATGAAGCTTATTAATCAGATTACATATAATAAAATTGGGAAGCAAGCTTATTTAAATAAATTGACTTGATAGAAATTGATAGAGTGTTACTTATGCGTATCATGTTTATAATATGTCGTTACAATTTGGAAAAGGGATAGATCTTTATATGCGCATCATATTATATTATGTTGTTATCATTTGGAAGGTCATGTAGAGGCATAAATTATGGCCATGAGTATGTTTGATAAATGGAATGGGTATAGTAGTCCAATACTTAGAGTGTCCTCTCCCTACGGGTAGTGTTGTAAAAGGATGTAAGTGCGGTGTTGACCTCACTTGTTTGGATTGTGGTGGGATAAAGTATGGATGGATGGTTGGGATGTGTCCTCGTGCCTTCTTCTGAGGCCCCTCCCATTCCACAGTTGTGTGAAATTGCATGAGGTGTGAGTCGACACGCGGTGTCGTAATCCTGGGTTAAGGGTAGTGTGGCAGGTCTACGACCTCATCGATCGTCACACCTACGGGAGTTGACAGTTAGACTTTGGGCAGTTGGGCTTGGTCCTCGGTGTTCATGTCCCGGGGCTCCTTCCGTGGCAAGTGAACGATTGGGCTGTGTCCTCGTGCTTACTTCTGAGGCCCCTTTCGGGTCACACAAGGCCAGTTCGGGCTGTGTTTTTGGTGCACATCTACCCAAGACTCCGCTGGGCCATAGTACGCATGGGCTCCGTTGTTGTGTTCTTAGCATTGAGGCGTATGGAGGCCTAAGTGAAGTAGTGTGGATACCCTCCTAGTAGTAGAAGTGCACGTTCTACTATCACCGCCCGGCCATGGCGGCTAATGCCTGAGAGGTTAGCTACCTGCTCGAAAAGTGGGAACTATAGTCTGTATCGACATAGCAATTGCATGTGTGTGATCATGGGTGGGTCATTGCATATCATACATAGCATTTCATAACATTGCACAACAAGATCCTCATCGTATAAGTTTGTATGGACACTCTTATATGATGAGTTACTTTTATGTAACCCGATCCTTAACTTGTAAGTTTGTATGGGCATTCTTATAAGTTAAGTTACTTTCATGTTGTTTCTTATACCTGCTAGTTTGCTATTTCTCTCAAATATTTGCTAGATTATGATACTGTTACTCTTACCTTATTGTCACCTGCTTGTTCCCTTTTATGCTTATTATATATTGTACTCTTGTTCCTTTTCCCCGCCCGGTGACGAGGAGTCGCCGGGGGAGCGGATGTGAAACCACTTAGTTGTTTTGACTAACGGTTGATACGTCTTCCTTTTTAGGAGGTCATGCCACAGGTAGAGCAGCCGCAGACTATACAGCAGGACAGCCAGGCCAGGACGACAGGGCCTGAAGTGACGGTGCCATCGATACTCTCAGTTATGGATGTTAGTATTTTGATACTCTGATATAGCCCGTTTGGGCAATGTTTAGATGTACTCTGATATATTGTAGAAGCATGTTTTAGCTTCTCCTTTATTGATGTATTTGGACTTTATTACTTTATGTGGATTTGACTTCTCTTGCTTATTATATTTGGTTGGGTTGGCATGTTCTATTGATATTGTTGTAGCCGGTGGAATAGGCGTCTTGTGGTACAGGTTAGCCCGTGTGCTAATGATACTGCAAGGCGGCTGTTCCGGGCATAAGATCCCCCCTTCGTGCTGTGTTTTGAGACCCCGGAGGGGGGGGGGGGGGGGGTCTTACGCCCGGAACAGCCACCTTGCGGTAGCATTACCACACGGGCTAAACACGAAATTTGAATCGCTCTAGGCCCCTCCTGACTCAAAAACACACACGAGTTTTCGATCCTCAAAAATGTGGGATATGGGCCCACCACTCTTTCGCTGCGCCTCGCGTGATATGACCAGATCTGGGCTTTCAGCTAAACACGAAAGTTGAAGCCCTTGAAAATACGTTTCCAACGAGTGGCTGCATTACTTCAAGCGACGTCTGTAGCCACGGGAAAGTCTGAATGAAAAAGGTGTTCGATAAATCCTGCATGCAGAAATTGTGTTCTGTACGCAGCGTACTTCTAGTCTGATTTAAATTAGGATAATTTCAAATCTGGGCTGAGGTCTGACTATGATAGTTGTAGCACATGGAAAGGCCTTTCCATTGAGGGGTTACACGTCTTCACCGGATTCTGAAGCTTCGGGAATCTCTGGTTAAAGTTGCAATCCAGATTTACTCTGCATATAAATTCTGGATTTTATATAATATGGATTTGGATTCGGTGGAATTAATATTGCTAGCTACTTGGCTTGGATGAACTCTTTATGGCAAAACATTTTAGTTGCATGATTGTTGAAGCTTATTAATCAGATTTCATATAATCAAATTGGGAAGCAAGCTTATTTAAATAAATTGACTTGATAGAAATTGATAGAGTGTTACTTATGCATATCATGTTTATAATATGTCGTTACCATTTGGAAAGAGTGATAGATCTTTATATGTGCATCATGTTATATTATGTTGTTATCATTTGGAAGGTCATGTAGAGGCATAAATTATGGCCATGAGTATGTTTGACTAATGGAATGGGTATCGTAGTTCAATATTTAGAGTGTCGTCTCCCTACGGGTAGTGTTGTAAAAGGATGTAAGTGCGGTGTTGACCGTCACTTGTTTGGATTATGTTGGGATAGAGTATGGATGGATGGTTGGGCTGTGTCCTCGTGCCTTCTTCTGAGGCCCCTCCCATGCCACGGTTCTGTGAAATTCAATGAGGTGTGAGTCAACACGCGGTGTCGTAATCCTAGGTTAAGGGTAGTGTGGCAGGTCTACGGGCTCGCCAATCGTCACACCGACGGGAGTTGACAGTTAGACTTTGGGCGGTTGGGCTTGGTCCTCGGTGTTCATGTCCCGGGGCTCCTTCCATAACAAGTGAACGGTTGGGCTGTGTCCTCGTGCTTACTTCTGAGGCCCCTTCCGGGTCACACAAGGCCAGTTCGGGCTGTGTTCTTGGTGCACATCTACCCAAGACCCTGCTGGGCCATAGTACACATGGGCTCCGCTGTTGTGTTCTTAGCGTTGAGGCATACGAAGGCCAAGGTGAAGTAGTGTGGATACCCGCCTAGTAGTAGAAGTGCCCGTTTTACTGTCACCGCCTGGCCACGGCGGCTGATGCCTGAGAGGTTAGCTACCTGCTCGAAAAGTGGGAACTATAGTCTGTGTCGACATAACAATTGCATGTGTGTGATCATGGGTGGGTCATTGCATAGCATACATAGCATTTCATAACATTGCACAATAAGATCCTCATCGTATATGTTTGTATGGGCACTCTTATACGATGAGTTACTTTTATGTAACCCGATCCTTAACTTATAAGGTTGTATGGACATTCTTATAAGTTAAGTTACTTTCATGCTGTTTCTTATACCTGCTAGTTTGCTATTGCTCCCAAATATTTGCTAGATTATGATACTGTTACACTTACCTTATTGTCACCTGCTTGTTCCCTTTTATGCTTATTATATATTGTACTCTTGTTCCTTTTCCCCGCCCGAGCCGAGGAGTCGCCGGGGGAGCGGATGTGAAACCACTTAGTCGTTTCGACTAACGGTTGCTACGTCTTCCTTTTTTGGAGGTCACGCTGCAGGTAGAGCAGTCGCAGACTACGCAGCAGGACAACTAGGCTAGGACGACAGGGCCTGAAGTGACGGTGCCCTCGATACCGTCGGTTACGGATGTTAGTATTTTTATACTCTAATGTAGCCCGGTTGGGCAATGTTTAGATGTACTCTGATATATTGTAGAAGCATGTTTTAGCTTCTCCTTTATTGATGTATTTGGACTTTATTACTTTGTGTGGATTTGACTTGTCTTGCTTATTATATTTGGTTGAGTTGGCATGTTCTATTGATATTGTTGTAGCTGGCGGAGTAGGTGTCTTGTGGTACAGGTTAGCCCGTGTGCTAATGCTACCGCAAGGTGGCTATTCCGGGCATAAGATCCCCCCTTCGTGCCGTGTTTTGAGACCCAGGGGGGGTGTCTTACAAATGGTATCAGTTTGCCACGATCCTCAACTAAGGAAGTCATTCAACAATGGTGCCACCCCCGTTTGATTAGTCAGTTTGGGGACAGACTGACTTAGTGGAAACAGTGGTGTGCCCATATGTAATTCATGCTAAGTATGTCCAACTTTGACCTTAAGATTAGCCAACCTGACCATGTGTTTGCGTTTTATGTGTAGATTCCAGCGCTCGTTGAGCAGGTGGGAGGCACTCCTGCGCCCTCTTTACCCACTCCCACTCATTTCCAACAATCTGAGTCGGGGCTGACGCTCACTGCCATCCTCGATGCTTTTAGGGCGCAGCAGCCCCCGGAGCAACAACAGGACCCGAGCTCCAACTGGCTGAGCACCTTCCGGGCTCTCTCCCCTCCCGCCTACCTTGGGACGGAGTCAGCCGTACGTACAGAGGAATGGCTAGACACGGTACATGAGTTGTTGGTTGGTATCCGTTTCCCGGCCAATATGGTAGTGACATTGGCGGTGTCCGTCTTGGACTTACATGCTAAGAGATGGTGGAAGTCCCTTATGGGCTCTACCTTCCATGGCCGAGTCTATAGGGAGGTAAGTTGGGGTGAATTCTCGGGTGCTTTCTTGGAGCACTTTATCCCTACATCGGCCCGAGATGAGCTCGAGCAGAGGTTTCTTCTTCTAAAGCAGGGATCAAAGTCGGTTACGGAATACCAGCGGGAATTCCAGCATCTCGCAAGGTTTACGGATTCTTACGAGTTGGATGGCATAGGTTATGTCAAGCGCTTCTACAAAGGGCTGCGAGATCCCCTAAGGCAGTCCCTTTTGTTTATAGCGGATGGTAGCTTGGCGGAGATCATTGATATGGCGAAAAGATTGGAGGCGGACCAGTTGGGATGTAGTAAGAGGCCTGCGGAGGATGTGATGGAAGTCGGCCCATGGAATAGAAGGAGGCGAGACTTCAGAGGAGGAAGAGGATATCAAAGAGGTGGAGGGAGTGTCCACCGAAACTATAGAGTGGAGCATCCGGTTCCGCAGCCGCCTGCATTTCCTCCACCACCACAGCCTAAGCAATTTCAACAACCTGAAGGGTGTCATGGTCTGGTGTGCTTCGAATGCAACCAGCCGGGCCACATCCGACGTTCCTGCCTGCTGCTATTTGGGAACATCCCTCCCGCTCTCCATCCGGCAGCTCCTCGAGGTTGGGGTCACGTGCGTTGTCGAGGATGAGGACTGCGAGGAGGTAACCCTGGCCCTGCTAGGGATTAGGTGTACGCGCTTGACATGGCGCAGTAACGGAACCCCCAAGATGTGATTGCAGGTTTGGTTTAATTAATTAACATATTTTCATGGTCTAACTTGAATTGATTAAGACTTACTAGACACCTAGCAATAAGTTTTGGTTGTTGGTACTTAGGCACTGTGATTATTGGCGGGAAGACGGCCTATGCGCTGTTCGATACCGGTGCCTCACACTCCTTTGTGTCCGAGGATTTCATAAAAGACGTGGAGGGTGTACAGTACTTCACTAGCATAGCCCAACGTGTACGCCTTTCGGGCGGCTCGGAGATGATCACAACCGCCAAGTGCGATTTGGTGTTATTTATTGATGGGAAGGCCTTTGATACGCCGGCCACGGTTCTGAGAATGCCGGAGTTTGACATCATTTTGGGCATGGCATGGCTGGACTGGAACTTCCCGAGGATTCACTACGCGAAGAAGCGGATCTATTTGAGACATGGAGACTCTGACGTTATCTTTCAAGGTATTGGCTTCGCGCCTCGCATGGTGTTATCTTCCGTCCAGGTTGTAAAAGCTCATATGAAGGGGGACAAGGTCTTCATGATCTGGTTCGAGTTGAAGGAAGAAGCATTGGAATTAAAGGATGTACGGGTAGTGCGAGATTTTCCCGAGGTATTTCCTGAGATGCTACCAGGATTACCTCCGCATAGAGAGGTTGACTTCCAGATTAATCTATTACAAGGTGCCAAGCCTGTATCCAAGGCTCCGTACATAATGGCCCCGAAAGAACTCGCGGAGTTTAGAGTTCAATTGCAAGAACTGGTGGAGTAAGGGTTCGTTCACCCCAATTCATCACCCTGGGGACCCCCTGTGATGTTCGTGAAGAAGAAGGATGGAACCCTGCGTTTGTGCATAGATTATCGGGAACTCAATCAATTGACGTTGCGGAACACTTATCCGCTATCTCGGATCGACGAGTTGTTCGATCAACTAGTGGGAGCACATTGGTTTTCTAAACTGGATTTGCGCTCTGGATACTATCAGTTGAGGATACAAGAAGGAGACATCCAGAAAATGGCCTTCAGTTCAAGATATGGTTTGTATGAGTTCACTGTAATGTCATTTTCGCTCACAAATGCCCCTTCGTCCTTCATGAGCCTGATGAACAAGGTGTTCGAACCGTATTTGGAGATATTCGTCATTGTTTTTATTGACGATATCTTTGTCTACTCAAAGACGTAGGAGGAGCATGTCCAGCATCTAACCTTGGTGTTGAAGAAATTGAAGGAGCACTCCTTGTACGCCAAGTTTAGCAAGTGTGAATTCTCGCTTAAGGAGGTTGCTTTCTTGGGGCATGTGATCAGTGGGGCAGTATTAGCAGTGGATCCAACAAAGGTGCGAGCCGTGAAAGAGTGGTCGCCCTTGAAGTCGGCGGCCGATATATTAAGCTTTCTTGGACTTGCTGTGTACTACCGCAAGTTCGTGAAAGGATTTTCCAAGATTGCCCTTCCTCTTACCTCCTTGACGAAGAAGGGTGTGCCATTTGAGTGGACACCATAGTGTGAAGCGGCATTTCAAGAGCTGAAGGATAGACTTACCTCTGCCCCCATCCTTGAACTTCCGTCGGGAAAGGACGGATTTCAGGTTTACACGGACGCATCATATCAAGGGATGGGAGTGGTATTGATGCAGCACGGGCACATAATCGCTTATGCTTCAAGGCAGTTAAAGAAACATGAAATCAATTACCCAGTTCATGATTTGGAGTTGGGAGCAGTGGTGTTCGCTTTGAAGGTCTGGAGGCATTATCTATATGGCGTCCACTGCGAGATCTTTTCCGATCACAAAAACTTGAAGTATGTCCACACTGAGAAGGAGTTGAACCTGAGACAATGGCGGTGGTTGGAATTTCTATGCGACTATGAGTTCACCATGAACTACCACACCGGGAAAGCGAACGCGGAAGCCGATGCATTGAGTAGAAAACTGCCAGGCTCTAGCCTAGAGTCTCGGTTGATGAGTATGGAGTTAGATCGGATGATTGAGGAGATGGAAATTACTCTTATATTCAAGGCTCCTTCGGTAGAGTATGCGGAGTATTTGTCCAGCATGTGCTGGACAGAGGAGAACCGTGGGAAAGACTCATACCACTGGTGAAATTCTCCTACAATAATAGCCATCAGACGAGCATCGGTATGGCGCCCCATAAAGCCCTTTACGGAAGAAGGTGCAGGACTCCCGTGTCTTGGGTGCAGGACGAAGATCCGGAGGAATTGGGAAATGAATATATAGATGAGACTGATCCGGAGGTCAGATTGGTACGGGATCGCATGTTGGAGGCTCAAAGTCGGCAGGCGAAGTATTATAATGCAAAGCACCGAATGGTGGAGTTCCAAGTGGGTGATAAAGTGTTCCTCAAGATAAGGCCGATGTATGGAGTGTCGCGGGTGCGTGGGGTGAAAAAGATCAGCCCAAGGTATGTTGGGCCTTATACTACACTGGAAAGGATTGTCCCGTTGGCCTATCGGTTGGAGTTACCACCAGAACTAGAGAATCTCCACGACGTGTTCCATGTGTCATCGCTTCGAAAAGCACTGTTGCAGCCTGACCAATATATTCCCACTACTGATGCTGTAGTGGCGTCAGATAGGTCTATGCGACTAGAGCTGGTGCGGATTGTTGATAGCGAGACAAGAACATTACGCCGCAAAAGTGTTCCATTGGTGAAGGTACTATGGTCCAACCATGGGAAGGAGGAGTACACATGGGAGCCAATGGATTTGATGCAGCAACGCTACTCGGAGTTGTTTGCTCAAGGTAATTTTATTTAAAAGCATATGTTAAATTTCCTGTTATGCTTTTCTCCCCACAGCCTAAGTCTTATTTCGTGGACGAAAACTTTTATTTTGTTTATATGATTTGTAACGTCCCGAATCGCTCTAGGCCCCTCGTGTATGTTTTTGAGTCAGGAGGGTTGACTCAAGTCCTGGGAAGTGCAGGGAATTGGACTGCACTTGTGGGGCAGTGGAGAAATCAGTGCAGAGAAGGAAACGGGGAATGACACGGGCGTGTCACTACCCGTGTGAATGTGACACGGGTAGAGACACGGGCGTGTCTCTACCCGTGTGGCAATGTGTCGAGTTTAACTCGATGAGATGTGTCGAGATCAACGAAATGCATGTCGACATCGACGAATTACATGACAGGGGTAGAGACACGCACGTGTCTCTACCCGTGTGGCAATGTGTCGAGTTGAACTCGATGAGATGTGTCGAGATCAACGAAATGCGTGTCGACATCGACGAATTACATGACACGGGTATAGACACGCCCGTGTCTCTACCCATGTGGCATTGTGTCGAGTTGAACTCGACGATATGTGTCGAGACCAACGAATTATATGACACGGGTAGAGACACGGGGGTGTCCCTACCGGTGTGCTCCAGACGACGATTTTGATCCAGATCGACGAAGTGTTGAGATCGTCGAAATGTATCCAGAGAAGGACACGGCCAGGGAACACGGCCGTGTCATGTGGACACGGTTTGGGACACGGGTCGGGACACAGGCGTGTCCCTACCCGTGTCAAATTTTGAACCGACACGGAAACTGTCGTTGCCATTTCGCCCAAGAAGAACATGGGTAAGGATACGGCCGTGTCCCTACCCGTGTCAGTTTTCATATATAAGGGGCAGAGAAAACCCTAGCCATTTTCACGCTCACTTAATCCCTGAGAGAACTTCTGTAGAAGGAGAACTGCTGGAGGACGATCTAGGGAAGGAGTTCCGCCATCACCGTAAAGGAGAGGATGCCGCCACGAAGAATCACAAGTTCTATGGCCAGAAATAAAACCGCTGGAAATGAGGTGAGTTTCCTACCCTCTCCCTTGGTGCTAGATCTGTAGATATTTAGGCGAGACGTCGACTCAAATGAGTCTTCACATGTGAGGAGATGTTTTCTCTAGGGTGAGGCCAATCTGGGGCTTGTGCTCTTGGTTAGTGGTGTCTTCAACCTCTCCGATCTTCTATGTGGAGATGGGGGATGGTTACGTGAAGGGTATTGGCCTCTTGAGTTTTAATAAGGGAGGAGGTTTTCTGGAATGATTTGGGAAGATCGCCTTGAGGAGGAAGATGAACCGATGCCGTTCATTCCGCCTTAAGTTGCGTGCAGAATCTGTATTCTGCGCGCAGCGAGCGTCGTGGCCATTTTTAAGCATGATATGGACATATCTGGGCTTTCGGCTAAACAAGAAAGTTGAAGCCCTTTAAAATACCTTTCCAACAAGTGGCAGCATGACTTCAAGCAATGTTTCTAGCCACAAGAAAGTCTGAACGAAAATGGTGTTCGATAAATCCTGCATGCAGAAATTATGTTCTGTACGCAGCGGACTTCAAGTCTGATTTCAATCAGGATATGTCAAATCTGGGCTGAGGTCTGAATACGATAGTTGTAGCCCATGGAAAGACCTTTCCATTGAGGGGTTACACGTCTTCACCAGATTCCTATAGCTTCAGAAATCTCAGGTTAAATTTGCAATCCAGATTTACTATGCATCTAAATTCTGGGCTTTATATAATATGGATTTGGATTCGGTGGAATTAATATTGCTAGCAACTTGGCTTGGATGAACTCTTTATGGCTAAACATTTTAGTTGCATGATTGATGAAGCTTATTAATCAGATTTCATATAATAAAATTGGGAAGCAAGCTTATTTAAATAAATTGACTTGATAGAAATTGATAGAGTGTTACTTATGTGCATCATGTTTATAATATGTCGTTACCATTTGGAAAGAGTGATAGATTTTTATATGCGCATCATGTTATATTATGTTGTTATCATTTGGAAGGTCATGTAGAGGCATAAATTATGGTCATGAGTATGTTTGACTAATGGAATGGGTATAGTAGTCCAATACTTAGAGTTTCGTCTCCATACGGGTAGTGTTGTAAAAGGATGTAAGTGCGGTGCTGACTGTCACTTGTTTGGTTTGTGTTGGGATAGAGTATGGATGGATGGTTGGGCTGTGTCCTCGTGCCTTCTTCCGAGGCCCCTCCCATGCCACGGTGGTGTGAAATTGCATGAGGTGTGAGTTGATACGCGGTGTCGTAATCCTGGGTTAAGGGTAGTGTGGCAGGTCTACGGGCTCGCTGATCGTCACACCGACGGGAGTTGACAGTCAGACTTTGGGCTGTTGGGCTTGGTCCTCGGTGTTCATGTCCCGGGGCTTCTTCCGTGCCAAGTGAACAGTTGGGTTGTGTCCTCATGCTTACTTCTGAGGCCCCTTCCGGGTCACACAAGGCCAGTTCGGGCTGTGTTCTTGGTGCACATCTACCGAAGACCCCGCTGGGCCATAGTACGCATGGGCTCCGCTGTTGTGTTCTTAGCGTTGAGGCGTACGGAGGCCTAGGTGAAGTAGTGTGGATACCCGCCTAGTAGTAGAAGTGCTTGTTCTACTATCACCGCCTCGCCACGGCGGCTGATGCCTGAGAGGTTAGCTACCTGCTCGAAAAGTGGGAACTATAGTCTGTGTCGACATAGAAATTGCATGTGTGTGATCATGGGTGGGTCATTGCATAGCATACATGGCATTTCATAACATTGCACAACAAGATCTTCATCGTATAAGTTTGTATGGGTACTCTTATACGATGAGTTACTTTTATGTAACCCGATCCTTAACTTATAAGTTTGTATGGGCATTCGTATAAGTTAAGTTACTTTCATGCTGTTTCTTATACCTGCTAGTTTGCTATTGCTCTCAAATATTTGCTATATTATGATACTGTTACTCTTACCCTATTCTCACCTACTTGTTCCCTTTTATGCTTATTATATATTGTACTCTTATTCCTTTTGCCCGCCCGGTGCCGAGGAGTCGCCGGGGGAGCGGATGTGAAACCACTTAGACGTTTCGACTAACGGTTGCTACGTCTTCCTTTTTAGGAGGTCACGCCGCAGGTATAGCAGCCTCAGACTACGCAGCAGGACAGCCAGGCCAGGACTACAGGGCCTGAAGTGACGGTGCCATCGATACCGTCGATTACGGATGTTACTATTTTGATACTCTGATGTAGCCCGTTTGGGCAATGTTTAGATGTACTCTGATATATTGCAGAAGCATGTTTTAGCTTCTCATTTATTGATGTATTTTGACTTTATTACTTTGTGTGGATTTGACTTCTCTTGCTTATTATATTTGGTTGGGTTGGCATGTTCTATTGATATTGTTGTAGCCGGCGGAATAGGCGTCCTGTGGTACAGGTTAGCCCGTGTACTAATGCTACCGCAAGGCGGCTGTTCCGGGCATAAGATCCCCCCTTCGTGCCGTGTTTTGAGACCCCGGAGGGGGGGGGGGGGGGGTCTTACAAGTATAGGAAGAACCTGACCATAGACGTGGGTATCCACAAGACCGCAGTTGCATGATGCCAACAGGTCGCAGGTATGGGTTTCTCTCCAGACTGTAATACAAGAAGGCAGAACCTCCAGGCCAGCTCGGCATGATACAAGACGATAAAAGCGGTTTGTCAAACCGCTAAACTAAATTACAGATCTGTTAAACAGCAACCACTGTTTGCTAAGCCAAACCGCCAGAATATAGAAACCAGTACACCGTTGTGACTAAATAACAGACCGTACGGTCTCCACAAGTTTTAACACTCTATTTGCTAAGACAAACAACCAGAGCACAAAGACTAGTAAACTATTGTGACTAGAGAAAAGAACTCCCGATTTCTTCAAGTTTCAACACAACCCAAAGTCATGACTTCCTATCTGCACTTTAACACAAAACTCTCTACCCACGTTCACCCATTACCAATAAGGCAGTGTTATCCTAATCTCATATTTAGTACGAATATATAAACTATGATAAATAATATAAATCCAGGAACAGAAAGTGATACGATGCACCCAATCAAGAAGAGTACTTATCCTCCTGGTGAACAACAGGTTTGAACCTAGTTCGTTAAAATAAAACATGCATTCATACACAAAGTATAAAGAATAGTAGTCTATTACAACTACTCCCTTATTCATACTTGAAATATTATTTTATTTTGCCATCACTAGAGGGCCACTGAGATAGTCTCGAGCACATTGTCACCCTTTGCCAAATGTGTAGAAAGTGGACCTCTTCCTGTAGCTTCTCGAGACCTATCCTTCTCCATCCTTCGAATAACACTGCGATATTATCTGGAAATTTGACCTATATTGACACAAGCATAGTAAAATATGCGGATCTTGACTAGTTGCACTAGACCTTTGCATCCAACTTTTGTGGTATTCAAACTTCGCAGACCTTGTAAAGCTCGATACTCTAAACTCCGGTATTTGGTGGACTTTTGACAAAGCTCTCTCCAACGATCTAGCCAACTCCACCAATACTCAAAATCCAAATAACTTTGGACCACCAATAGAACTCGTAGATCATCGCGCAGACCATTATAAAATCTATTGATCTTAGTCTCCTCATCATCCAACACAAATCCTGCATTGCGCCTTTGCATAACAAATGCATATAAGTACTCATCGACCGTGTGTGCTCCTTGCACCAAAACACATGTTCAACTGTTGATCAGAGGCTCTTCTTAGTGTAATCTTCTCTTGTACACCAACCAAAATCGAATCCACCACAGGAACAGGGGGTTGCACACACTTTTCAGGTTAGGCATTGATTATTGCAAAGACCACATCAGCTATCATCCAAACCATTTCCGTAGACGGATGAGGTGTAGGTACCTCAGTTATTGTACTACTCTTTGTCGAGCGGTAAGGCTAAGACTACCCCGCACAAGTTCTAGTCACCTATAATCGTGAAACATACAATTAAGCAACTAGAAAAAAATGAAAAATTCAACTATAGGAACACGCAGGTTCCGCAAACATGTATATTTTCATTCCTAAGTGGACATTCAAGGGGTCTTTTATGTTATAACGGTAACGGAGACACGTGCTCACCACCCCTTAAAAGAATTCGACCACAAATTTGACTAAGTAAGACCAACACCTAAAGATGATACCAAATTGTAACACCCCCACCTGTCCCAAAGAATATAACAGAAGGTCTGGTCGGGGCCCCAAGCCATATTTCACAGACAGTTAGTGGAGTTGCGTATTAATACTAAGATATATGTGTTTCCTGACTCAGGGTTACATTCAAGTAGAAGCTTTAACAATAACTTAGAACCCAAACACAAGAATGTCCACTAATATATAATAGGAATGATATTAAAAATAAACAAAGTGTTTTGTCCTTGAGGCCTTACAACTGTACTTTTCACAATAGTATATTATATACATCTGCACACAGACAGGCCACACATAAAAATAGTAAAACACACTTTGCTTGGTGATGTAGTTGCCCCGAGCCAACCCCTCTCGGTTGGCCTAGCCAGAGGACCACGTTCTGGCGACCACTGACAGGCTGCAGCCCAAGCACCCCACCCATAACCGCGCCTATTCTCAGCGCGGCGGGATGTTTTGGCGAGTTCTCGAACCCAGCCCCCTTGATAAAGAGCATTCCTAACAGCTCTCATCACCAACTGAGCTGCAACTCAGTTGGTGATGAGAGCTGTTAGGAAAGCTCTTTATCAAAAGGGTTGGGTTCGAGACCTCGCCCCAACATCCCGCCGCGCTCAGAATAGCCGCGGTCATGGGTGGGGTGCTTGGGCTGCAGCTCGGCAGTGGTCACCAGAACGTGGTCCTCTGGCTAGGCCAACCGAGAGGGGTCGGCTCGGGGCTACTGCATCACTTGGCCATCAAGGTCCAGCATAGCTCAAAGGGGGCTTTAAGCCACTAATTCCTGCATGGCTCCTTAGTACCTGCATATGGACAATCCACCAAGTGGTGTTAAAATAAGGCAACGGTCAGCATTAGCTGACAAATTTATAACGACACCACCCCTCACTTGGTGCAGCGGTTCTCCTTCCCTGTAGGTACACAACATGTATATATATAATGGGATCATAGCTTGCAATTTAAGCACAATTCACCACAGGGGTTGGCACGGATGGGCACATGCCCCATGCATTCAGGGCATATTTTCGTTGTTCTTGACTTTCGCAGGCCCACCACCATACTCAGTGATGGTTCAACATATAATAACTCCCCTATAATGACCGTATAATATCGGTCCAGTCGTGGCCCCACAAGATACAGACGCCACAGCTTATGCATTATAAGATGATATAATCTACCAAACTCAAAACTCAGACAAAACACAGCGGAAACAAAAGAGCAATACCATAAGTTATCCACTAACCTATGAGTATCAACATGGCCTTATGGCCTTACAATATTTTATAGTCAAAAACTAAACCATAACATTAAGTGTCAATGTGCAAAAGAACTCCTAGGCTACCTCGGCGTGCAAGCCGAAAAATATAGAATATAAAGCATTACATTCCACAAACAGAGCTATAACGCATCTTGTAACACTTCATGAGGCTTAGGCCTTTTTGGCCGACGAGCTTGCTCCTGCTTGCGATCCTTGCCCTATAAAAATTTTGTTGTAACATGTGTCAGCAAAGGCTGACCTCAACTATGTAACCAACGCATCTCCTCCTGGCCATCCCTAGCGGACCCCGGGGCACTCCATCACCCTGCAAGATAGCACTTCGTATGCAAAATACAAGTACATTTGAAGTAGTAAAACAGGTTTGGTTGTCTCATACAACAAACACGTTTCTATATTGAGCATATAATAAAAGGGGGCCTACAAGGCAGCATGTATGCAAACTTAGGCTTCACCTAAGGCACCCTAAAGCATATGCACCTAGCACATCATCAATCTGGTACATCCAATTTTCTCATCGGCGTTCAAGCCACAAGTACAAGGGTACTTCCAATTTCCACATCGACGTTCAAGCCATAATCACAAGCGGAATCTGATTTCCTCAAACGACATACAAGCCGCCACACTGAATTCTCCCCTAGGCCCCACCCGCTAATGGGTCTCAAACCCCGGGCTTGCATGTAAGATCTGACTTCTCACGCAAATATTCCTCCACACAAAAAAACTGATTCTATGAACCCTTACTAGACCCCACCCGTTCGTGACGACCCAGGACCGGCTCTAATATTAGGACCAAGTCCATCGAAGGAGACCCAGCGGCATGCAGCTGGAATCGTCCGGGTTTGTCCAAATCTTGGCGTTTTCGTCAGTTCCACAGAAGGGGACTTGTCTCGCCGGGACACTCTACACATGTGACTTTGCATCATCACGGGATAGCCAGCTGACCACAGAGACAAACAAAGCCTTGGCACATCACAATCCCTTGCCTTTCCCACCATATTCAAATACTTGTATTGTACTGTCCTCGTGCCCATGCGTGCACTCTAATTTCCACCCGGTCCTGTTCCGGCCACACGTACTCACACGAGAAAGGGGAAAAAGATCATCACAGACATCATCTTGCCGCTAACAGATTTCTACAAAATCCTTAAGACTCGTAATGCAACATCACCGAGTTAGACTAACGGTCGCGACTATGGCATCACACACAATGCCTAATCCACTAACGAAGCAGATCTCTAATACAATATCATGCCGGGGAGGGACACAATCGACCTGGTGGCTCCTCTTAAACTACGACAACCCGAATCCCTCTCACTTGAGAGATCTGGTGCCTAGAATGCTTGAAAGAAAACAAGAAATGCGTAGATATCATGAACGCATCCTAAAATGGAGAGGAGAAGTGTCGTTACTCTTTGACTCCTCTTCCTGTACATGAAAACTTGCTTTGCACGGATGAAAACGAGCACCTCCAAGTCCTCTCCACAAATCTGGCCTCGGAACGACGATCGGAGGTCTGAAACTCCGTCAATGGCGGAAGAAATCTCTCTTCTTCCTCCTCCACTCCGCTATCGCCGTGCGTTATCGCTAACGCCGGGCGATAGCTTCCCGAGCCGAAGATAGAAATATAATATCGTGATAACGCCGACGATAAGGCTAAAGTCGTGGTGTAGCATTTTTCTCGAGAACTCGACGTTTTCTCGAAAGCTCAGCATTCGACAAACTGGGCCCTTCGTTCGACGTTCAACAAAACAGGGCTATCGCCGGGCGATAGTTACTATCACCAGGTGGTAATCCTCCAGCACTCGCCAAATGAATCTCTCGTTCAGTGCTCAATGAAATAGGGTTATCACCGAGTGGTACATAGCTAATGTCGCAGACTAGCATTCAACCCTCCCAATGCCTGGTCACTCAACGCTCTCAGCGCCCAGCCACTCAACGCTAAGCTGTAGCGGGGCGATCACTTCAGTCGTCGGGCGATAGCTTCCAGAGACTCAAGATCTGAAAATTGGGGTGTTACAACTCCTCCTCCCTTAAAAGAATTTCTTCCTCGAAATTAAGCATGCACTTAAACAAATGCATACATGAAATAAAGAGTACCGGGAAGTCCTCCTGCATTGCCTGCTCATGATCCCAAGAGAAATCGTCACGCCCGCAGTTGTCCCATCGCACCTTCATGAGATTAACCTCTTTGTTCCGCAACTGCCTAATCTCTGAATCCGTTAGGCCAACAGGGTGTACTTTCCTCCCCAAGTCCTCTTCAAACGGCACCATCGCCGGTTAGATCACAACACTAGCCTCCACCAAGGCTTTCCGCAAGATGGAGACTTGGAAGACAACGTACAATACGCTCAGCCCCACAGATAAAGCTAATCGATAAGCTGCTTCTCCAACACGTTCCATAATTTCGAACGGTCCCAAAAACCTCAGACTCAAATTCATGAGTCGTTGAATATGTGAAATGTAACATCTCGTTTCGTGCTAGACCCCTCACATGTGTTTTTGAGTCAAGGGAGTTGACTCGGGGGCGGTGTGCGCCAGACTCGACAAGTAAAATTCATAGGATATCATCACGGATATACTTTGAATTCGTCGAGTATGGTTTATGAAGTTGAGACCAATACTGTTCATCGAAAATCGAAAAAAATTGTCGAGTATATGGACATAGAAATTATTCCAGAAAGTTGGCATTGAGTTGACTCAATGCCACTCGACGAATTAGGACTTAGAAATTATTCTGGAGAGTTGGCGTTGAGTGTAATCAATGCCACTCAATGCGGCGTTGAGTGCGTTGAGTGCACTCAACACTACTTGACTCAGAAGATATCTCGAATTACTGGTGTCAAGTGCATTGTGTACACTCGACGCCATTAAGTTGAAAGCCGTCGAGTGCGTCGAGTTCACTCGACATTTAACACCCCAAAAATTGTAATCGAACCGGTCGCGTCCTAAGGAAGTTTTGGTGCCTTAATAGGGGTACACGACCTGGGACACGGGCGTGTCCAAGGCCGTGTCTTCCTCTGTGTTAGCCGGCTGTGTCCAGAAAAGGACACGAGCATATTAAGCATGACACGGGCTTCTGCATACCCATATCACCACCCGTGTTCCCAAGGGATGTGATGGTTGGAGTGGCGGTTATCTGTGACACGCCTCTATGTCACGGGCGTGTTAGGGATCGACACAGGCATGTTAGATTGAGACACAGGCATGTCTCGACCCGTGTCCTTTTCTATGCTCGACGGTCGTGCCTGGATCGGGGCACATGGCCTGGGACACGATCGTGTGCAAGGCCATGTTCGGCCCAGGATTGAGCAAGTTTGGGCGGATCTGACCCATTCATTTTCTTTAAATAAGATCTAATAGCCCAGGTGTACTCCTGCTTTGTTAAGATCGGGAATTGAGGATTAATTCCTCGTTTTCTCTTAAGCACTCTCTTTCTAAGGAGTTAGAGAGAGCAGAGAGCAAGGAGGAAGGAAGAGGAGGATTCTGGCCGCCGGCGGAGTATCGGAGCACCGAATCGAGAACCAAGACCGGATTCGCGAAGGAAATTCCCTTGCTAAGATTTCCATCCGGAAAGATTCCTATGGTACAAAAGCGAACTACTAGTGTAACGATTCTATACTTGAGCATGTGAAGCTCTCTTTGATCTGCATAAGGAAACCCGCTCCCGCGAGTGTGCGGTGAGTGTGCGGTGTTCATTGGGGTTGACGTGAATAGTCCCCCTTATGTTGCATATACAATCCGGAATCGAAGTACGGACATAGGCATTGTGTGTGAAGCCTACCCGAACATGTTGGTCTGGATCGGTGATGTTGCATATTGTATGGTTTGCAGGAGAAGACTCCATGTTTTGTGTTTCGGGTATCTTCACGGTAGATTGTAGCAGGGATCCTTGGGGATTAACTCCAAGGCACACCCGGAAAACTGAGCGGAAACGTAGTTCTGCTAAATTGGCGGCCGGGGAGCCAGCCTTGAACATAACTGGGTTATGTGATGTTTGGAATGTTTTGCCATCCGAGAGAAGCTTGGCCCATGCATACATCTTAAGGTGACTATGCGAAGTGAGCAACGGGCAATTGGAATCGGACCTGGGCTATGTGGTTCGGTGCGAGAGAACCAAAGAGGGATTGGTCGTTGGAATAGCCGGGAGTCTTAGACAGTGGTCAGGAAGACTAAAAAATGCTCACGATGTTGCCATCCCGGGGATGGTGGTGAAGCCACGGAATTGACCAGATTCACCGTTAATGTGCCCTGATTGCACAGGGTGTTTGGTAGTATGAGCCTATACCTATGGCAAAGTATGTTTGGGCTTTATTGTTTAGCTGGGCTAATGAAATGTAGGGAAGGATCACCACCATCCGATTAAGGGGCGGGGTCGTTATAATTTGGTCGGCTTTGGCTGACTGTTACATTGTTTGCCACCGTGCGGTGGAATGTTGCTTGCAGGTGCTGCAGAGCCAAGTACCAAATAGCGGGTTGAAGGCCATGTTGCTGAGCTGGCCCTCGAAGGCCAAAGCGAATTGTTGTTTTTATTTTTGTCATGTGTGGCTGGCCTGCGAGCCGATGTATGTAAATCATTATTTTGATAAGTAAACTCTTGTAAGGCAATATGCCAAGTACTTTCAGTGTATTAGTTATTTCATTCCTATGGTAGTATGTGGACATTCATGATTGTTTTTATTCAATTATGGGTTCTTTCCAACTGTTTAAAAGCTTCCGCTAGAATGCTCTGTGTTAGGGCGAGTAGTTATAGTTGGATTTTTGATATTCTTATATAACCCTTCTGAATGTCCGTGGTATATGACATCGGGTTCCAGCTGGACCTTCTGTTGTATGCCATTCGACAGATGGGGGGTGTTACAATTTGGTATCAGAGCGAGGTTTGTGCCGGTCTTCCTTATTTGAATTCGTGGGCGAATTCTTTTATGGGGTGGTGAGCACATATATGTGCGTCATCATTATAACATAAAAGAACCCATGAATGTCCACTTAGGAATGAAAAATACACTTGTTTTGAGGAACCTGAGTGTTCCAATGATTGCTTTTAGCAATCTATTTGTCATCTAATCGAGGGTTTATGCTATTATAGGAAGCTAGGAGCGGTGCTGGGCAATTGGAACGTCCGCGATCGGTGGAAAGTAGTGCACTGAATGACGTGCCTACAACACCTCCTTCAGCAAAAACCATCAGATTGGTGGCTTAAGAAGTCTTTGCTATGATAAATGCCCGACCTGCAGGGCAAATGCACCACGTACCACCTATTAATGAGCAAGAACCAATTTGGGTGGCAGAGCCTGGAGTGGTAGGACGCGTGGCAGTTGATCAAGTAGCACCAAGGAGAGCTACGGAGAAGCAGCTCAAGCATGTAATGAGCTTTAATCCTCTGAGGTTCGACGGGATTGGAACGCCAACCCAAGCTGAGGATTGGCTCTCTACGATAAAGAGAGTCTTGATGGCCACGTTAAATGAGGAGTGGCAGAAGAACAGCATAGCGACCTTCCTATTGGGTGGTGAGGCGAGGCTGTGGTGGGACGGGTTGGAGGTTCACCTCTTATTGGGAAGGCAACTTGCAGATGTGTCTATGGAGGAATTCTCAATGTTGTTCTGGTGGCCAAGGTTAAAGAAGGAGGTAGCACTTTATGTGGACAATTGACAAACATGTGCCTTGGTGAAGGCGGAGTGCCAGAAACCCGGAGCTTTCTTGAAGTCCTTACCTATCCCGGAGTGAAAGTTCAACGACATTTCTATGGATTTTGTGCATGGTTTGCCAAAGTTGCACAGTGGAAACGACGCCATCTGGGTGGTCGTTGATAGATTTACAAAAGTGTCGCACTTCATCCCGAACAGGAAGGAAGATCCGGTGGAAAAGTTATTCAAACTCAATGTTGATAGTATTGTTCGATTGCATGGAGTGCCCCGCAGTATTGTTAGTGATCGAGATGGACGCTTCACGTCGATTGACTGGAGTCTGGTGCATAGTCTATTGCGAACTATGTTGAGTTTCAGCAAAGCCTTTCATCCACAGAAGGATGGTCAGACCGAGAGGATCAATAGGATGATGGAGGACATGCTTCGCATGTGTGTCCTGGATTTCAGAAAGAAGTGGGAAGATCACCTGTACATGGTGGAGTTTCCATATAACAACAACTATCAAGCGAGCATTGGAATGGCGCCTTTTAAAGCTTTGTAAGGGAGAAACTGTCACATGTCGTTGTCTTGTTTGGAGACAGGCGAGTCGAAGTTATTCAAACGTCAAGCGGTGGAAGACGCACTTCAATGATACGTACAATTCAGGAACGGTGGAAGATCGCTCAGGACAGGCAAGCAAAATACTATAATTCCAATCATAAGAACGTGGAGTTCGGTGTTTGTTGGGAACCATGTTCACAGTAACCCAGACTTGATGAAATCACCCTGGAACTAAGATGAATTAGGTTGTATTTGATGCTTTGTTTGAGTTGTGTTTGCAGGACTCCAATGGAATGTGTAGACCAATGTCAGTCTACAATGGGTCACCAAACACAGGACCACACAGTGTAATCCCTCATTGTGTGTTCCAAAGTGTTGACTCATGTGTAGTCTCTCTATTGGGATACACTTCATATTCAAGCTATAGGACTGTGTAAAGACTTCGTGCTGATTCCCTTCTAGTAGAAGAAGAAAATTACTGACAGAAACTTTTCTAAGTATTCCTCTCGAGTAGGTCCCTAACTACTCGAGTAGATTGCTTGAGATATACTTGAGTGAAACTTCTGCATACTCGAGTAAGAAAATTTTTCCTCTCGTGAAGTTAAGTAAAACACTCGAGTAGTTTATTGACATACTCGAGTAGCTTACTTAACTACTCGAGTAGATCATTCTTCCTACTCGAGTTGCCCAGAATTCAGGTTCCAAACTTATCTAAGTAAAACACTCGAGTAGTTCAAGTCATATACTCGAGTAGCTCATTCTCTATCGAGTAGTTCATACTCGAGTAGTATATTATTCCTGCTCCAGATTCATTTTTCCCAGAATTTTTCTAAGTCATTTACTCGAGTAGGTACTTTATATACTCGAGTAAGTCTCGACTCTGTGTCGAGTAGTTAAGATATACTCGAGTAAGTCTTCCATATACCCGAGATAACTTTCTTTTATCTCGAGTAATTAAACCTAACTACTCGAGTAGCTGTTTTCCCATGTGCAGAATATTTCTAAGTGTTTGTCTTGAGTAGTTCCTCTAACCACTCGAGTAGTTCAATTCTTCCTACTCGAGTAGTATAACTTGTACTCGAGTAGCTCAACTCCTTCCCGAGAAAATTTTCTGTGTACTCGAGTAGATCTTATAGGTACTCGAGTAGTTACGTATATGCACTCGAGTGGTTGTCTTCAATCTACTCGAGTAGTCTTGATTTGTATACCCGAGTAAGTTTTCTCTGCTTACTCGAGTAGTCATTGACCTACTCGAGTAGTTTTATACCTACTCGTGTATATGACTTCATTTTCTCTGAAATTTCTTATAAGTCCAGATTTGACAAATTTTCAAATACCGTGATATGATTGGTCCACGTGTACGTCATTAAAACCGATTATGACCGTTATTAGTACTCCTATAAAAGGTCTTGTCTAATCGACAAACCCTAATGAGAAAACAGAACTTTCAAGAAGAAAATTCTTCTGAGTTTTGCAGCCGTCGCTTTCCAAAATAATCGTTATTTCCTCTCTCTCTCCATGGAACGAAAGTCGTCGCCGCCGTTGTTCTTCTCCGGCAAGGGTTTCGATCTTCAGTGGAAATAGACTGAAAAAGCTCTCCAGATCGAGATCGTTTTTCACATACTCATCATCTATCCGATCGTGGAAGCAAGAAGTTCAGATCTACTATTGCCGAGAATCATTCTTCAACTTTTCTGATAAAGCCGAACGCCAAGAAGAAGATTTTAGTCCCTGTTTCATTTTCAGATCTGAATCAGACAATTTTATTGTTTGTATTTTTCAATACTTGAATTTCTTTTCTGTAGGAGAATTTTTCTCCGAGTGTAGGAGTTTTCCACTCCGAGTTTGTAGGAAGGTGTTTCTTCCGAGTTGTAGATCTAGTTGGATTGGATTGAGATTGTAGGAACTTTGTTCCGAGGGTAGGATTGATTTTCAATCCGAGATAGTGGAGTAGCCGAGTCTAGTTTATTGCTAGATCGGTGAGGGAAAGTGGATGTACCCAAGATCGGGGAACCACTATAAATCTTGTCTCATCTGTGATATTTTAATAGATAGATCTGTGTTGTGTTCTAAGATTTTTTATTACGCAAAAGACGCACAACTCACCTATTCACCCACCTCTAGGTGATTTAGGTTAACAACTATTATCTTTCAATTGGTATCAAAGCAAGGTTGATCGTTAAAATGTTAACACCTTGATCAGTTCCTGCATATAGTTGTTAATTGAGATCTATCTATCTTGGACAAGGCAAAGGATTTTGCCAAGCTTCCCCTGTGCAACAAGAACAACTTTCCCATGTGGAAAGAAAGGATCAAATTTTTTATGGAAGCCGTGGATCCAAGGATCTTCTTGATAGTTGAAGAATTTCCTTATGTCCCTATGACTGTCTCCACTATAGACCCTACCAAGAATGTTCCAAAGAAGCTGATGGATTTAGACAAGGACGAGAATGCACTTGTCTCACTGGACAAGAAAGCTAAAAACATTATAGCAAGTGCAGTTGATGACTCAATGCTGCAAAACTTAATCCACTGCCAATCTGCAAAGGAGATGTGGCAGTCCTTGGTTACCTTGATGGAAGGTACAGAAGAAGTGAGGGATGATCTGAGATCCCTCCTCAATCAGAAGTATGAAGCCTTCCGACAGGGAAGCAAAGAGACCATTGCTGATACATTTGAGAACTTTTTCAAGATAGTGAATGGCCTAAGGGTCTATGGCAGAGTATTCACTAATGGAGAACTGAATGACAAATTCCTGAGATCCCTGACCAAAGAATGGGACAACAAGGTATGTGCCATCAGGGAGTTTGGTAAGCTGGCTGAGATAGACCCACAAAATCTCTTCGGGAAGCTTATGTCATATGAGCTTCAACTCAACACCAGGAAAGCTGAAGAAGAGAAAAGCAGGTCTTCTCTCAAAGAAAAGTCTGTTGCTTTAAAAGCAGACACCTCCAGAAAGACAAAGGTTGCCTCCCCTGCTCCAGCTCCAGAGATTAGTGAAGAAGAAGAAACTTTTGAGCCTAGTACCTCAGGCTCTGAGCTATCAGAAGGCGATTTCTCACTGCTCTCACGTCAGTTCAAGAAATTCTTGAACAAGAAAAAGCAATGGAAAGGCAAGGATGCCTCCTATAGAAGATCATGACACGATGGTGATCGGCAAAGAAAAGGCTCAAGTAGCCATGACAAGTATTCCTCCAAACAGAACAAATATGTTTCGACTGGCATCATTTGCTATTGTTGTAATAAGCCAGGTCACATCATCGCCGACTGCCCTTATAAGAAGAAGGAGGGTGGTAGAAGAGAAGAAAAGAAATCCTCACACAATAAGAAGAGAAAAGAGAAGAGCCTCATAGCCAAAAAGAGCAAGACTCTTAGTGACTCCGACTCATCTGAGTCAAGTGAAGAAGAAGAAGCTTATTTTGGACTAATGGCTCAAACAGATGATGACCAAGAGCCCCAGTTCACTGGGAAGGTAAACTCTCATACCCCTCTTTCAGATTATGAAGTCTCTGAACATGATTGTGAGGAAAGCTCCTCTTACGATGAGTCAAAGCTAATGGCCCAGTACAAGGAGTTAAACATGGCTTACGACAAATGTCGTCGAGTCGTGAAGACTCAAGCTAAAGAGATCAAATCTCTAAAACCCGAAGAGAGCATCTTGAGAGAGAAAGTCGCAATGACTGACTCCCTCGAAGAAAACTTCAATAATGCAATTGAAGAATATAACAAGGCTCTTGAGCACCTTGACCTGAAAGAGAAAATCATCAAGGAATTTGAAGCCCAAATTATAGCTGAAAAGAAACTGGTTGAAAGTTTCTCGAAGCCCAAGACAGTTCTTCCATTCATTGTTGAATTCTCAGCAAAGGCCAAGGGAGCTGGACTAGGCCATGAAGAAGCTCCTAGTAAATCCTCTAGGAGAAACAAGAATCAACGGAAGAATAAGGCCGCCAAAAAGGCCTTAGCCAAAGAGAAATGGAAAGCCCCTCAAGATCAAACTACATTCAAGAAAGTCATCTTTCCATCAAATGAGTTTGATTTGGACTCATCCTACGGGCACTTTGCTAGGCCTACCTATGTAGAGCCAAAGTCCTGCTATCAAGGATGGACTCGACCCAGAGACTTTGGCGAAAGTGTCTTTAAGGCACCTTATGAAGAAGTGAAAGTCCACCTAGTGTCAGCTATGTGCACCTATGGGGGGGGGGGGAATAGGTGACGAGTAGCGCTTTTGCGGAATTTACGAATGTACCTTCACAATAAAAATAAAAAGCACAGCACACAGAATACACAGGCAATTTATAGTGGTTCCCCGACTTGGGTACATCCACTTTCCCCCTTCGACCTATCTCCCAACAAGGGACGACTCGGTCTCTTCTCCAACAGGATTGAAATCCAATCCCTGCACTATCGGAAGGAACCCTTCCACACGTGAGAGTCAACACTCCCACAAAACGGGTTGCACCCAACCCTTACAACACGGAACAATCGTTCCTTTACAACAAAAGTAAATATAGAATGTACACGAGATACAAACTTCGTTTGGAGACTACGGTGTTCCTCTTCGTTCGACGACGTGTTCGTGAAATCGAAGAGTCTACAACCTTGGTCTCTCTTGGAGAGGATCTCCCCGGAACCGGCGGCGGCAACACGAGCGGCGGCTAGCTTCGGGATCGGCGGCTATGATGATGAGCAGCTGCTGAACTTGGAGATCCAAACTTCGTAGCGAAGCTAGCTTGGTCTTCCAACGGTCACACGAGGATCGGTCGTCTCGATCGATTCGGACGGGGAAGTTTTTCCCGATCAACAAATCGAGAGACAAGAGATCTCTGGATAGACACGTAAGACTCAAAGCTTTGCTAAGCTTCTGTCGCTGGAGATCGGGAAGAAAAGCGATCAGCAGCGGCGATGGACTAGCGCGAGCGGCGACGGATGCGGCGGAGCTATTTCGCGATTTTAGGGTTTGCTCTGCTCGGCTTCTTTCTGTCTGGGTATTCCGTTCAAAATATCCGTATATAAATACTGTTGATGCTTTCCAAAATGACCGTTGTGGGACCCACAAGCTGAATCCCTAAGTCCCGGTCCAGAATCTTAATAGCGGCAGAATCCGGTTCAGGAAGTTCCAGAAAAACGCCCAAGTCAAAATCGGTGAGAATCGAAAGTGATTCTCGCCGAGTCGCCGAGAATCAAAAGTGATTCTCGACGATTCGGCGAGAATCAAAGATGATTCTCGTCGAATTTGCCTTGGTTGCACGCACTGCTTTAGGCCAGGTCGAGACGACGAGAATCAACCAGTGATTCTCGACGATTCGACGAGAATCACTAGTGATTCTCGCCGAATCGGCGAGAATCACTTGGTGATTCTCGTCGATTCTTACTTAGAAGCAGAGGTGCTTGCTTAGAAGTGCCTGGGTCGAGTTCGGTGAGAATCAACTTCTGATTCTCGACGAATCGGCGAGAATCACAAGTGATTCTCGCCGAATCAGCGAGAATCACTTGGTGATTCTCGTCGATTTAAACTTAGACGAATTTTCGTCTTTCCACCTATGAGGTGCTCCTTGACCCATCCTTGCTCCTTGTCTGCTCCTGCATATTTACAGCCCTGTGCTTGAAAATAAGTGCACTCCAATAGAGAGAATACACGTAGGCCAACACACTGATCTGCTCAACGAGGGATTACGTCGTGCAGACCCGTGTATATTGACCTACTGCACCCTGACATTGGTGTGCACTTAGCGTGGAAAAACTGCAAGCACAACTAGAAAGATTTTATCAAATACATAGTCTATTGACCTTAGCTTGTCCAGGGGCTTCTTCAAATCAGGTACATTGTGGATACAATACCCAACAATCTCCCCCTATTTGAAGAAGCCTAAACACTACAAGCTAAGGTGAATAGAGCAAATGGGAATGAAAACCATAAACTTAAAATTGAGTTGAGTCAGTTATCCCTTACCAATACCAATTTCTTGGGAGCAAGCTTGGAGCCACCTTAGCCTTAGCCGAGAGGGTATTCTCCCCCTTTTCGGCTTCTGCAAATCGGGGTCTGTAGCGTTTGGCCCTTTGCTCCCCCTCAGTTCTTGCATCTGTACTCACGCTGGAGTTCCTTGCTCCCCCTCAGATCATGCACGAGCCTGGGGCTTCTGTAGTCTTCATTCCTCATAATTGAGCATCCCCAATTCAGTCTTGAAAAGATTGAACTTGGCCTCGTCTAAGGGCTTTGTGAATATATCAGCAATCTGCTTGTCCGTGGGGACAGAGAGAGATGTCCTTGTTTTCCACGTGCTCCCGAATGAAGTGGTAGCGCACTTCAATATGCTTCGTTCTACTGTGCGATACAGGATTGTTGGCAATGGCAATTGCACTGGAGGAGTCGCAGTACATGGGTACTTCCTTGAACTGAAGGTCGTAGTCGGCTAACTGGTTTCTGATCCATAGAAGTTGTGCGCAACAGCTTCCTGCCGAGATGTATTCGGACTCTGCTGTGGAGGTTGCAACACAATTCTGTTTCTTGCTGTTCCATGAGATAAGCCTCCTGCCGAGGAATTGACACGTCCCGGAGGAGCTTTTCCTGTCATCCCTACTCCCTGCAAAATCAGCATCTGAAAAGCCTATTAGCTCGACATCATTGTTTCTCGGGTACCACAAGCCAAGATTAGGAGTACCTTTAAGGTATCTTAGAATTCACTTTGCAGAGACATAGTGAGATTCCTTAGTGTTCACCTGATATCGGGCACAGACACATGTGGAGAACATAATATCCGGTCTACTGGCAGTAAGGTAGAGTAGGGATCCAATGATGCTTCTGTATTTGGTTTCATCGAAAGGTTTACCTTTCTCATCCTTATTCAGAGACATGGTGGATCCCATTGGAGTCCTCATAGAGGTTGCACTCTCCATACCGAATTTCTTAAGGAGTTCATTTGTGAACTTCGTCTGAGAGATGAAGATTCCATCCTCAGACTGTTTCACTTGAAGTCCTAAGAAATACTTGAGCTCTCCCATACTGCTCATTTCAAACTTTCCTTGCATGAGTTTAGAAAACTTTTTGCAAAGATTGTTGTCCGTTTAGCCGAAGATTATGTCATCGACATAGATTTGCACCAGCAAAATCTTGCCTTTGACTTCCCTGAGAAACAATGTTTTATCTATTTTACCTCTGGAGAACTTGTTCTCAAGAAGATAACTAGATAAAGTCTCATACCAAGCTCGTGGAGCTTGTTTCAACCCATATAAAGCCTTATTAAGAAAATAAACATGATTGGGATAAGTAGGATCGACAAAACCTGGGGGTTGAGCGACGTTTACTTCCTCTTTCAGGTCTCCGTTCAGGAATGCCGATTTCACATCCATTTGATAGACTGTGAATCCTTTGTGTGAAGCATATGCCAGGAACAACCTGATTGCCTCGAGCCTTGCTACTGGTGCGAAGGTCTGGTCGAAGTCAATCCCTTCCTCCTGTCTGTAACCTTGAGCCACCAGCCTGTCCTTGTTCTTTACGATGACACCATGTTCATCCAGCTTGTTTCTGAAGATCCACTTCGTGCCAATCACATTCTGCTTATATGGTCTGGGAACCAGCGTCCAAACATTGCAACGTTCGAATTGATGTAGTTCCTCTTGCATGGCCAGAATCCATGCCGCATCCTTGTTCGCCTCGTCGAACTTCTTTGGCTCAACCTGTGACAAGAAGCTAAGATGCAATACTTCGTTAACAGTACCTCTTCGAGTTCTGACACCGACACGAGGATCTCCGATGATCTGATCTCTAGGATGATTCCTCACGTGCCGGAGCTCAAGAAGTCTGGCGTCTGGAGCTTCGACTACTTCTTGGGCTTCTCCTTCTTCTAAGATATTTGTTTCATTTTGATCTTCAACATTTTCAGATGACGTGGAGGTGGAAACTTTGACGTACTTGGGAGCGTCATCTTTAGCGGTCTCATCCAGACTCAGCTGTTCAAGTCTAGCACCTGCATCTTCAAGAATACTACTGGAAGAATTGCTGTTAAGCAAACTTCCTTCATCAAATACAACATTTATTGATTCTTCTACCACTAGGGTTTTCTTATTGAAGACCCTATATGCCCGACTATGGGAACTATAGCCCATGAATATGCCTTCGAAGTATTTTTCACCGAATTTAGTACGCGGGTACTTCCCATTATTCAGTACATAGCATCTGCAACCAAAAATCCTCAAGTAGGACATGGTTGGTTTCCTGCCTTTCAGTAGCTCGTAGGGCGTCTTACGATGATGCTTGTTGATCAATGCTCGGTTTTGTACATGACAAGCTGTATTGACACCCTCTGCCCAGAAGTATTCCGGGAGAGAAGCGTCTTTCAACATTGTCGTGCAGGCTTCAATGAGAGTTCTATTTCTCCTCTCCGCAACTCCATTTTGCTGAGGAGTGCGCGGGGAGGAAAACTCATGAAAGATACCTTGTTCTTCACAAAATTCTGTCATTGCACCAGATTCGAATTCTGTTCCATGGTCACTTCTGATTTTGACCACGGAGCAGTTAAATTCGTTCTGAACCTGCTTGACAAAATTAGTGAAGATGTCAAACGTATCTGACTTTCGTTTCAAAAAGAACACCAATGTAAACCGAGAATGATCATCAACTATCACTAGCGTATATGACTTGCCTCCCAAGCTATGAACTTGCATTGGACCAAACAAGTTCATATGTAGAAGGTAAAGACATCGGGAAGAGTCTTTGTCTGCGATGCTCTTAAAGGTAGCCCGAGTCTGTTTGCCCATCTGGCATGCAGGACAGGGGCTATCTTTGATGCACTTGATACTGGGAGCATCCCTTACCAAGTCCTTAGAAAACAGCATACTAATTGTCTTGAAATTAATATGTGCCAATCTCTTGTGCCATTGTTCACAAAGAGATGCACTGCCTGTTGCCACAAGGCATACGGGGGTAGATGAATCTAAACTGAGAAAATCTAAACAGAAGATATTTCTGCTCCTAATGCCTGATAATACCGTTTCAGAAGAGGTACGTGAAATTATCAGACATTTATCCTTGCAGAACTTAACGTCATAACCTTTATCACATAACTGACTTACACTGATCAGGTTATGGTTTAACCCTTCAACATAAGCCACGTCGGTGATAGAGATTATACCGTTGGAAATCATACCATAACCTCTGGTGACTCCTCGATCTGACCCTCCAAAGATGACTTTGGGTCCATTCTCGACTGGAGTGTAATCACGCAGCAGGCTTCTTGTCCCGGTCATATGCCGGGAGCATCCACTGTCCAAATACCAGATCAGCGTTTTGGTGGCCTTTGGACATTCCTGCAAAACAAAATTAATTTGCCTTAGGAACCCAATCGAACTTGGGTCCTAGATTCCTGGTTAGCACACTCCCCCTCGGTTGGTTAACCCTACGAGTGGTCGGTCTCGCATTGCTAACATGGGGAGTCTCGTAATTCCTTGGATTAAACCAACAATCCACGGCAAAGTGACCGACTTTGCCACAGCACCAACAGTCAAATCTGTTGTACCTCTTCCTAGGCTCCTGCCTTACCCTGGGAACGGTGGGTACTGCTGGGGCCTTGGATCTGGAGGTGGAGGCCTCATGGTGACAACAGTCGCATGACTTTGTCACCTTCTGTATAACAGACTTGGCTTTTGATGCCTGCTTTCCATTATGGCCGCTAGAGAACAGACCATAATTTCCTATGTGGATTTCCTCATAAGGTGCCTTGAAGGCACTCTCACCGAAGTTCCGGGGAAAGTTCCAACCATCATACCGGCTCTTTGGCTCTGCAATCGAGGGCCGGAAATGAAGCCCAAATGTTGACTCAAAGTCATGTTGGTTGCAAGGAAAGCCAGGCTTTCTGAACGCAACAGGACTAAGAGGAGCCTTACCCTTTTCATCAGCAGAGGCCTTCTTGGCGGCCTTATTCTTCCTCTGGTTCTTGTTTCTCCTAGATGAAGAACCAGATACCCCTTTATGCCCCAAGTCAGCTCCTTTGGCCTGAGCAGAGAAGGTATCAACGACTGGAAGAACTGTTTTTGGCATGGAGAAGCTCTTGACGATCTTCCTTTCTGCCGCAAGTAGTTCTTCCAACTTGTCGACTTCCTCCTGCTTAAGATCAAGGAGCTTAAGAGACTCTGAGTGCTTTGAAGTCAGGTCGAGGTGTTCCTGTCGGAGAGAGATCAAGCTGGTGACCTCTTCCCTTAGGGAAACACACTCGCCCTTAAGGAATTTTACTTCCTTTTTCTCAGCCTTCAATCTCTTTCGGCACTCCTCGAAGGTGTTGAGCAGAAGCTCATACTTCTCGAGGAGCTCAGCTTCGCGGGCCGAAAGGCTATCCTCAGGTTCATCATCCTGAGACTCAGGATCAGAGTCAGAGTCGGAGAGAGGTGTGTGAGCTTTTACCTTCCCAGTAAATTGGGGACATTCTCCTTCTGAGTCGGAGCGACCCACCAGCCCGAAGTAGGCTTCCTCATCATCACTGGAGTCTGAGGAATCAGACTCACTTAGTGTCTTTGGCCTTCTGGCGATGTAGCTCCGCTCCTTCTTCTTATCTCTGGAGGATTTGAGCTCCTCTCCTTTCCCTTTTTCTCTTTTGCTTTGATAGCAGTCGGCCACGACGTGTCCTGGCTTATTGCATCCAAAGCAAATAATATCAGAAGAACGATGTTTGTTAGGTTTAGATGCATACCTGTCAGAAGAATAATTTTTCTTCTGATGCCTGGAGGAGTAGCTGTCTTTCTTTCTTTGATTCCTCATCTTGAGGAACTTCTTGAACTCTCGGGTGATGAGGGAGAAATCCTCCTCCGACAACTCTGAGCCGGAGGAGCATGGTTCAGAGTCCTCCTCCTCTTCCTTATTCCTCGCACGGTATGACATCGCACCCTTGCCCTTTCTGGAGTAACTGGCTTTTAGGGCCACAGTCTTTTCTTTTGCAGCAGCCTTCTCTGCTTCTTCCTCTGCTTTCCTGGTGTTCAGCTAAAACTCATAGGACATCAGCTTCCCAAACAGGATTTGTGGATCCGTTTCTGCTAGTCTGCCAAATTCTCTGATGGCGCAGATCTTTGTGTCCCATTCCTTAGTAAGGGACCTAAGGAATTTGTCATTGAGTTCACCATTGGTGAACACTCTTCCGTAGCCCTTGAGGGCGTTGACAATCTTTAGGAAGTTCTCGTATGTGACTCTGATCTCTTCCTTAGGCCCTTGCCTGAAGGCCTCATATTTTTGGTTCAGGAGGGATCTCCGATCATCCCTCACTTCATCCGTGCCCTCCATTAGGATGATCAGGCACTGCCAGATCTCCTGAGCTGTCCTGCAGTTGCTGAAATTTTGCATCATAGAATCATCAACTGCGCTCACCAAAATGTTTCGTGCCTTCTTGTCCAGTCCCACTAGCACCATCTCATCTTTGTCCATTTCAGAAAGTGTCTTCGGCACTTTCTTGGTGGGATCGATGGTGGAGGCCTTAGTGGGGACATAAGGTCCCTCCTCCACGATCATGAAGAGTCGAGGATCGACTGCTTCCATGTAAAACCTGATTTTTTCCTTCCAGATCAGAAAGTTGAGCCTGGTGCACACTGGGATCTTGCTGGAGAACTTGAGCCCGTCCATAGTAGATATTTGTCTTCTTCTTGACACTAGGGGCAGGATTCAACTCAAGGTGTTGACCTTTTTGATGAGCAACCTCGCTCTGATACCACTTGAAAGTCCACCTAGTGTCAGCTATGTGCACCTATGGGGGGGGGGAATAGGTGACGAGTAGCGCTTTTGCGGAATTTACGAATGTACATGCACAATAAAAATAAAAAGCACAACACACAGAATACACAGGCAATTTATAGTGGTTCCCCGACTTGGGTACATCCACTTTCCCCCTTCGACCTATCTCCCAACAAGGGACGACTCGGTCTCTTCTCCAACAGGATTGAAATCCAATCCCTGCACTATCGGAAGGAACCCTTCCACACGTGAGAGTCAACACTCCCACAAAACGGGTTGCACCCAACCCTTACAACACGGAACAATCGTTCCTTTACAACAAAAGTAAATATAGAATGTACACAAGATACAAACTTCGTTTGGAGACTACGGTGTTCCTCTTCGTTCGACGACGTGTTCGTGAAATTGAAGAGTCTACAACCTTGGTCTCTCTTGGAGAGGATCTCCCCGGAACCGGTGGCGGTAACACGAGCGGCGGCTAGCTTCGGGATCGGCGGCTATGATGATGAGCGGCTGCTGAACTTGGAGATCCAAACTTCGTAGCGAAGCTAGCTTGGTCTTCCAACGGTCACACGAGGATCGGTCGTCTCGATCGATTCGGACGGGGAAGTTTTTCCCGATCAACAAATCGAGAGACAAGAGATCTCTGGATAGACACGTGAGACTCAAAGCTTTGCTAAGCTTCTGTCGCCGGAGATCGGGAAGAAAAGCGATCAGCAGCGGCGACGGACTAGCGCGAGCGGCGACGGATGCGGCGGAGCTATTTCGCGATTTTAGGGTTTGCTCTGCTCGGCTTCTTTCTGTCTGGGTATTCCGTTCAAAATACCCGTATATAAATACTGTAGATGCTTTCCAAAATGACCGTTGTGGGACCCACAAGCTGAATCCCTAAGTCCCGGTCCAGAATCTTAACAGCGGCAGAATCCGGTTCAGGAAGTTCCAGAAAAACGCCCAAGTCAAAATCGGTGAGAATCGAAAGTGATTCTCGCCGAGTCGCCGAGAATCAAAAGTGATTCTCGACGATTCGGCGAGAATCAAAGATGATTCTCGTCGAATTTGCCTTGGTTGCACGCACTGCTTTAGGCCAGGTCGAGACGGCGAGAATCAACCAGTGATTCTCGACGATTCGACGAGAATCACGAGTGATTCTCGCCGAATCGGCGAGAATCACTTGGTGATTCTCGTCGATTCTTACTTAGAAGCAGAGGTGCTTGCTTAGAAGTGGCTGGGTCGAGTTCAGCGAGAATCAACTTCTGATTCTCGACGAATCGGCGAGAATCACAAGTGATTCTCGCCGAATCGGCGAGAATCACTTGGTGATTCTCGTCGATTTAAACTTAGACGAATTTTCGTCTTTCCACCTATGAGGTGCTCCTTGACCCATCCTTGCTCCTTGTCTGCTCCTGCATATTTACAGCCCTGTGCTTGAAAATAAGTGCACTCCAATAGAGAGAATACACGTAGGCCAACACACTGATCTGCTCAACGAGGGATTACGTCGTGCAGACCCGTGTATATTGACCTACTGCACCCTGACATTGGTGTGCACTTAGCGTGGAAAAACTGCAAGCACAACTAGAAAGATTTTATCAAATACATAGTCTATTGACCTTAGCTTGTCCAGGGGCTTCTTCAAATCAGGTACATTGTGGATACAATACCCAACAAGAAGTTATTCTTCAGAGCTATGGCCCTTTCAATCATGGGCATAACTTCAAGAAGGCACCAAAGATGAAGCATGTTGTAGAAAAGCCTGTAAAGGATAAGAAGACATGTGATTGCCATCATCATGAGGCATCTTCCTCCAGGAATGCTTCCCCTGCTCGACCACAATTCCAAAAGGTCAAGCAGGAGATCATGAGGCAAAGGTACAATAGATTTGACTGTTGGTGTTGTGGCAAGGTTGGTCACTTCACCATAGATTGCTGGTTCAATTCCAGAAATGCTGCAACCCCTCATGTCAGCAATATGAGAAAGACCGCTCATAATGCTAACACTCGTAGGGGAAGCACTCTAACCCGAGACCAAGGACCCAAACGTGTTTGTGTTCCTAAGGCAAACTGATTATGATTGTAGGTATGTCCAAAGGCCAACAAAATTCCTATCTGGTACTTGGACAGCGGATGCTCTCGGCATATGACCGGGACTAGAAGCCTCATTAAGAACTTTACTCCAGTCATGAACGGACCAAAGGTCATCTTTGGAGGTTCAGACCGTGGAATCACTAGAGGCTATGGTATGATTACTACCGGCAATGTATCCTTCTCGGATGTGGCTTATGTCGAAGGATTGGAGCACAATCTCATTAGTATAAGCCAACTCTGTGATAAAGGATACACAGTTGAATTCCATGCTGATAAGTGCCTGATAAAATCCGTTGACAATATGGAAATGATTCTATCCGGCACTCGAAGCAGGAATATTTTCTGTTTAAATTTCATCTGTATAGATTCCTCTACACCAGTGTGTCTTTTAGCAAAATATAGTGCGTCTCTTGGTGACCAATGGCACAAGAGACTAGCACATATTAATTTCAAAACTATTAATAAATTATTTTCAATGAACTTAGTGCGTGATGCCCCAAATGTCAATTGAGTCAAAGATAGACCTTGTCATGCATGCGTAAAATGCAAGCAAACAAGGGCTACCTTTAAAAGCGTTATTGGCAAAGACTCTAACAGATGTCTCCATCTATTGCACATGGACTTATTTGGTCCACTGCAAATTAGAAGTTTGGGAGGTAAAGATTATACGTTGGTAATTGTTGATGATTACTCGCGCTTTACGTGGGTGTTCTTTCTGAAACACAAGTTAGATACCTTCGACATCTTTACTAATTTTGTCAGGCAAGTCCAGAATGAATACAACTGCTCCATAGTCAAAATCAGGAGTGACAATAGAACAGAGTTCAAATCTGGGGTCATGACAGAATTATGTGAAAGCTTAGGTATCTTTCATGAGTTTTCCTCTCCTCGTACTCCACAACAGAAAGGAGTGGCTGAGAGAAGGAACAGAACACTCATAGAGGCCTGCAGGACCATGTTGAGTGATGCTTCACTACCAGAGTACTTCTGGGCTGAAGCCGTCAACACTGCATTCCACGTGCAAAATCGAGCACTCATAAACAAAGACCACGATAAGACACCTTACAAACTTCTGAAAGGCAGGAAACCAACAGTCTCATACTTTAGAATCTTTGACTGTAAATGCTTCGTACTCAACAATGGTATGTTTCATACCACCAAGTTCAGCGAAAAGAGTTTTGAATGTATTTTTGTAAGTTATAGTAGCCATAATAAGGCATATAGAATATTTAATAGAAAAACCCTGGTGGTAGAAGAATCGATACATGTTGTATTTGATGAGACGAGCTTGCTGCAAAGCAATCCATCTAGTGTGCTCATTGAAGATGCAGGTGAAAAGCTGAAAGAAACCAGCTTGGATGAACCGTCCGAAGACAAAGGCGAAAAGTTCATTAAGATCACCACTCCAACTCCTATTGGAGAGGCTGATGATCAAAATGAAGAAGTCATCCAAGATGAAGAAATTACTCCTGTGATTGAAGATTATCCAGATGCAAGAAATTTAGAGCTCAGACATCTGAAGGATCACCACATGGACCAAATCATAGGAGATCCCCGGGACGGTGTCAGAACTCTAAGAGGTACAACTAATGAGAATCTTTATTTAAGTTTTCTCTCACAGGTTGAACCAAAGAAGTTTAAGGAATCAAACTCAGACGCATCGTGGATAATGGCAATGGAAGAAGAGCTAAATCAGTTCAAGCACTGCAATGTATGGAAGCTTGTTCCAAGACCCAAAGAAAAGAACATCATTAGAACAAAATGGGTCTACAGGAACAAGATGCACGAAGACGGGACGATCATAAAGAACAAGGCCAGACTCATCGCTAAAGGCTATCGTCAAGAAGAAGGAATCGACTTCGACAAGACATATGCTCCAGTGGCGAGGCTGGAGGCAATAAGGTTGTTCCTAGCATATGCTGTACTCAAAGGCTTTATCGTCTATCAGATGGACTTGAAGTCTGCCTTCCTAAATGGTAACATAAAGGAGGAAGTGTATGTGGAACAACCTCCAGGTTTCGTTGATCCTAACTTTCCTGATTATGTCTATTTCCTGCACAAGGCTCTATATGGTCTGAAATAAGCTCCTCGAGCTTGTTATGAGACGCTGTCTAGCTTTCTACTTGAGAACAAGTTCACAAGGGGAAAGATAGACAAGACATTAATTCTTAGGGAAATTAAAGGCAAGATTTTGCTTGTGCAAATCTATGTCGATGACATTATTTTTGGCTCTACAGATGACAAGCTCTGCAAAAAGTTCCCAAACATATGCAAGGGAAGTTCGAAATGAGCAGTATGGGCGAGCTGAAGTATTTCTTAGGGCTTCAGGTGAAACAATCTGAAGATGGAATTTTCATCTCGCAAACCAAGTTCACCAAAGAGCTAATTAAGAAATTCAGAATGGAGAACGCAACCTCTATGAGGACTCCAATGGGCCAACTATGTCTTTGGACAAGGATGAAAAAGGGAAACCTTTTGATGAAACCAAGTACAGAAGAATAATTGGATCCTTGCTCTACCTTACTGCCAGTAGACCTGACATAATGTTCTCAACATGTGTCTGTGCTAGATTTCAGGTGAACTCTAAGGAATTTCACTACGCTGCTGCAAAGCGGATTTTGAGATAACTTAAAGATACACCAAATCTTGGCTAATGGTACCCAAGAAGTAATGATAGCGAACTAATTGGTTTTTCAGATGCAGATTTTGCAGATAGCAAAGACGACAGGAAAAGCACTTCAGGGACTTGCCAATTCTTTGGAAGAAGGCTAATCTCCTGGAGTAGTAAGAAGCAGAACTGTGTTGCAATCTCAACGGCCGAGTCAGAATACATCTCTGCAGGCAGCTGCTGCGCACAGTTACTTTGGATAAGGAATCAGTTCGAAGATTACAACATGAAGTTCAATAATATCCCTCTGTTTTGCGACTCTTCCAGCACAATTGCAATAGCCAACAATCCAGTCTCTCACAGCCGGACAAAGCATATCGAGCTAAGGTATCATTTCATCCGGGAGTATGTAGAGCATGGGGACATAGATCTCCTATATGTATCCACAGACATGCAAGTTGTAGACATTTTCACGAAGCCGCTGGACGAGACCAAGTTCTCATTATTCAAAACGGAACTTGGGATGCTCAACAAGGAAGATTATAGCAGTTTGGGTATCAAGGAAGCAAAGGAAATTAAAAGGTTAGTCAAAATCTGGCTTTTCGAAGGTTTCTTCCTTCTCTGACTCAAGTAAAACCTGACCTACTCGAGTACTCAAAGTTGCTACTCAAGTACTCAACAGAACTACTTGAGTAGTCCTTTAACTTACTCGAGTAAGGCAATTAAGTACTCATGTAGTATACTTCACCTACTCGAGTGAGTCTATTCTTCTACTCGCGTCATTTCAGATTCTCCAGACCTACTCGAGTAACTCTCTATATACTCGAGTACCTTCTCCAGACCTACTCGAGTAACTCTCTATATACTCGAGTACCTTCTTTAGACCTACTCGAGTAACCCCCTATGTACTCGAGTACCTCTTTTACCTCTCGTGTATCTGCCTCTTGGCATTCAAATTTTTCCCGTGCCGCCTTTACTTTAAAATATTTTCCTCTAGATGATTAGACTTAAACCTAGGGTTTTATAAATTCGAAATTCCATATTACTTCTACACGAAATCATTTCCAAGCACTCGAGTATCCGACCGCCGCTTCATCTTCGTTCGAGAAATTGTAGAGCTGCGACTATTCCTCTTCCCCGACAGAATTTTTTCCAATTTTCTGGATCATGGCCGCCGTATCCAAGATTGGCGTAGGATCGGAACTTGTTACCTCCGGGATTGCCGAGCTCTCAGACGACTTTCACAACTTGCTCATTCTTCTACATACCGCAGAGCTCTCCTTCATCCTGCAAGAACCCTGCCAGATTCTCTTCCCAGAAGTAGCCAAATTCTTCTCAAATCTGAAGGTCAAAAGGAATGGCAAAGTCCTGAAATCCAAAGTGAAAGGTTTGAAAATTAAACTCAACAAGACCTCTGTCTCTCAACTTCTCCGACTGCCAATAGTAGACGAAGAAGATCACTTAGATGCTGAAGACTCTGACAGAACATCCCTATTCTGTGGCATTTCAGCTGATGCTCAGTACTTCAAAAGGTCAGACATGAACGCATAAGGCAAATTTCTGGTTGATATTATTGGGAAAATTTTACTGTGCAAGACGAACTCCATAAGAGACATTCCATCGTATTTCTTCAACATAATGCAAGCCATTGTCTGCCGCAAGAAATTCCAATTTGGTATGCTGATTCTGGATAAAATCAAGGGCAGTTTAAAATCCCGCAACTACGCCAAAATAATCTCTCTGCACCTCCATGAAATAAATTCTGAGGTATTCAACTTCTCCAAAGGGACCCCTCTTCAACACATGAAGAAGGTCACCATTTCTTCCATTCAGAGATGGGAGCTCAAGCTAAAGAATCCTGCCCAAGCTGCAAAGATTTCAGAAGTTCCAGCAGATCCAGCATTAGAAGACAGGACTCCATCTCCCTCTCCTCATCATGTGGCCAGCTCCTCTGGTGCACCAATTGAGGGGGAGCCTGCTCCTTCTACCTCAGTTAGGAAGCCCTCTCCTCATCCAGCAATTCCTTCCCTACCTCATACTCCACAAAGTCCAGCAACTCCCTCAGATGAGATACCTCAAGAATCTATTCTCTCAACATCTGCTGCCATAGATGCTATGATTACAGAGCTCTCTGAATATGTGATGCCCATTCCTCCTATATCTCCTCCAGCTCCATCCTCTGAATGTCACAAGGACTCCACTCCAGCACAGTCTCCTGTACATTATCCAGCCAGAACTCCAGCCAAATCTCCAGATGCCCTCAAAGACCAGCAAGACACCATTCTTATTTCTGATGAGCCCTCTCTAGAGATAGCAGAAGCTCCTCTCAGAAGTGTAGATTTCTCTCTCCCTCAGGTTACAAAAGAAGGGGTTGCTCTCACTCCTACCACCAGAGCTCACAGCTCTGTGATCATTGAAGATATAGACCCTTGGGTAACTCCTCCCCTTCCTTCTGCTGCTCTTTCATCTGCTGCTTCTGCTGCCTCTCCCTCTCCAGATTTGCTGTCCCAAATCTCTTTCCTGCTGCAAGAACAAAGAAATTATTTTGATACTTCTATAAAAACTGTAACTGACAAGGTAACTGCTCTCGAGACTGAGATGAACAGAGGCTTTGCTGAAATTCAGCATAATACTGACAAGCTCAAATACTTATTTCAACTTGGTGGCAAAGCCCTAGACCACACTATCACTAGTGTTGGAGAGGTTATGGAACAAGGTGTCACCCTTGCAAACAATCAGATAGAGCTAGACAAAAGGAATGAAACCAACAAAGTGAAAATCTATGAAGAAGTTGGTCTTTTCAAAGAAGATACTATAGAGAGGTTATCTGTTGAAATCAGAAAGGGGGAGGGATTGATCAAGGAACTCAAAGAACAGGTAGAAAAGTCAGCTGCTCAGAAGTCAGATGTATGGGAAGCACATGTGAAGACAATTCATGATGACGTGCTAGCCCAGATACAGAGTGTCAAATTTCATACCTATGACACTGCTGTCTGGATGCACAATTAGATTCTGCCAGACCTTTCTGTTGACCCCAACATCATTCCCCATCATTTAAACCCTCTAGCTATAGATGTATCTGCTCCATTTGCTCCAGCTGTTCCTCTGCAACCTACTTTCTCTCCTAGGCCTGGAGACACAGTTGCCACTCCAGACACCTATGCTCAAGACTGGGAAGAAGATCCTGTGGATATATTCCTCAAAGCTCCTCCAGAGATCAAAACCTACAAGAAGAAAAGGAAGTATGGTGAAGGCCCCTCTGCTAGCAGGACTGCTCCTGCTAAAGCCATTGAACATGCTGAAGTTTGGTCTCCAACCTCCAAGTCCCTGATTTTAGAAACTCTCAGATTAGTTATGGAATACCATGAGAGCAGGAACATTCATTACAGCTCCTCTGAATGGGAACTTTATGAGAAGTTCGTGACAAAAAGAAGAATCTATGACAGAGAATATGGGAGGAACAACCCTGCAGCCCCTCCTAGGCCTCCCATGTACTATCCAAAACCCTACTTCTACCAGAGAAGACAACAAGAGAAACTGGACAGACATAATCAAGGCTGATCTTTAAGGATCTTTGAGAGGGTGGAATGATTGACTGTAGAAATGAAAATTTTGGATATTCTTATTTATATAATTCTAAGTTTTTGTTCTCATTATCCGTTATCATTGTATATTGCTTGCGTGCACATTTTCTACTTAGCTTCTTTTTATGTCTATAATTCACCTTAGTGTAAAGAGTTCTGACTTCAACAAATAGGGGGAGATTGTTGGGAACTATGTCCACAGTAACCCATATTTGATGAAATCACCCTGGAACTAAGATTAATTAGGTTGTAATTGATGCTTTGTTTGAGTTATGTGTTTGCAGGACTCCAATGGGAAGTGTAGACCAATGTCAGTCTATAATGGGTCATCAAAGACAATACCACACAGTGTAATCCCTCATTGTGTGTTCCAAAGTGTTGACTCATGTGTAGTCTCTCTATTGGGATACACTTCATATTCAAGCTATAGGACTTTGTAAAGACTTGGTGTTGATTCCCTTCTAGTAGAAGAAGAAAATTGCTGACAGAAACTTTTCTAAGTATTTCTCTCGAGTAGGTCCCTAACTACTCGAGTAGATTGCTTGAGATATACTCGAGTGAAACTTCTGCATACTCGAGTAAGAAAATTTTTCCTCTCATGAAGTTAAGTAAAACACTCGAGTAGTTCGTTGACATACTCGAGTAGCTTACTTAACTACTCGAGTAGATCATTCTTCCTACTCGAGTTGCTCAGAATTCAGGTTCCAAACTTTTCTAGGTAAAACACTCGAGTAGTCCAAGTCATATACTCGAGTAGCTCATTCTCTCTCGAGTAGTTCATACTCGAGTAGTATATTCTTCCTGCTCCAGATTCATTTTTCCCAGAATTTTTCTAAGTCATTTACTGGAGTCGGTACTTTATATACTCGAGTAAGTCTCGACTCTGTGTCGAGTAGTTAAGATATACTCGAGTAAGTCTTCCATATACTCGAGAAAACTTTCTTTTATCTCGAGTAATTAAACCAAACTACTCGAGTAGCTGTTTTCCCGTGTGCAGAATATTTCTAAGTGTTTGTCTCGAGTAGTTCCTCTAGCCACTCGAGTAGTTCAATTCTGCCTACTCGAGTAGTATAACTTGTACTCGAGTAGCTCAACTCCTTCCCGAGAAAATTTTCTGTGTACTCGAGTAGATCTTCTAGGTACTCGAGTAGTTGCTTATATGCACTCGAGTAGTTGTCTTTAACCTACTCGAGTAGTCTTGATTTATATACCTGAGTAATTTCTCTCTTCTTACTCGAGTAGTCCTTGACCTACTCGAGTAGTTTTATACCTACTCGTGTATATGACTTCATTTTCTCTGAAATTTCTTCTAAGTCCAGATTTGACAGATTTTAAAATACCGTGATATGATTGGTCCACGTGTACGTCATTAAAGCCGATTATGACCATTATTAGTACTCCTATAAAAGGTCTTGTCTAATCGACAAACCCTAATCAAAAAACAGAACTTTTAAGAAGAAAATTCTTCTGAGTTTTGCAGCCGTCGCTTTCCAAAATAATCGCTATTTCCTCTCTCTCTCTCCACAGAACGAAAGCCTCCGCCGCCGCTGTTCTTCTCCGGCAAGGGTTTCGATCTTCAGAGGAAATAGACTGAAAAAGCTCTCCAGATCGAGATCGTTTTTCACATACTCATCATCTGTCCGATCGTGGAAGCAAGAAGTTCAGATCTACTGTTGACGAGAATCATTCTTCAACTTTTCTGATAAAGCCGAATGCCAAGAAGAAGATTCTAGTCCCTGTTTCATTTTCAGATCTGAATCAGACGATTTCACTATTTGTATTTTTCAATACTTGAATTTCCTTTCTGTAGGAGAATTTTTCTCCGAGTGTAGGAGTTTTCCACTCCGAGTTTGTAGGAAGGTGTTTCTTCCGAGTTGTAGATCCAGTTGGATAGGATTGAGATTGTAGGAACTTTGTTCCAAAGGTAGGATTGATTTTCAATCCGAGATAGTGGAGTGTTGGATCCCTAGTTGATTTGGGCTAGGTTCACTGACTTAGGATGTGACCCATCATGTATAGCCAGGGTCAATTTGTGTCCTAGAGTCTAGGTCAAGTCCTTAGGCTCAACTCCAGATGGACCAGCTTTTAACAATACCATCAGAGACTCCAGTCTAACAAGTTTTCAAGACTAAGTAAAGTGAGTTCGACGTTCGTCGAACTTAGCTCGATGAAAGGAGTTCCGCGCTCGACGATCGTGAGACAATTCTTAGTACTGAGCTAGACGATCTGTGTTCTCTATTCGACGAAGACTCAGTTTCTACATCAAGCCAAAGTCAGGAGAACCTCAAATTTTTCTAAGTCCAGCTTCAAGCTTCGGTCGACGAATTATATTCTGAGCTCGATGAACTTGGACCTCAAGTTCACAGATTCTCAGGTCGACGAAGTCAGCTTCTCAGGTCGACGAATGCTATACTCTACTCGACGATTTCTGGACTCAGAGAATTTGTGTCGACACTTAGGGTTTGTGTCGACACTAAGATTGATTTGTGTCGACACCAGGATATTAGTCGACACCCGCTTATGTCGACACCAGAGGACTTGTGTCGACACCAAGATCAATCTGTCGACACCAACTTATGTCGACACAGCATTTCAGCAGATGCAGAGTATTTTGCCTAAGTCCAGAACTTGTTTAAGCTCGACGAATTTGATCCTCAGCTCGACGAATGAAGAGTGTCTGTTCAACTAATGTAGATTGTCTGGTCGACAAACTCTCTCAAGCTCAGCTCGACGAACTCAAGCTCAGCTCGACGAACACAAGTGCAGCTCGACGAATTGTGTTCTTCGTTCGACGAATCTAGACTAGGTCTTCTTCAAGTTTCCCGTCCCGTTTCTTGGCGATGATTCCTAAACATTTAATGCCAGATCTTCTCGGAATGTCATCGTTAGAACGCGCATTGACTATGGACGATTACATGCCGTTTTTCCATGGTACAGTTAGGTAAATTATTGATTGTCGCTTCTTTCCAAAGCCGACTGCAATTACTGCTCGACATTCAAAAGTTTGAATGCTCCTCAGTCAGAAAGAGACATAGTAAGAGAGAAAAGGATCAAGCAGTGATAGAGGAACAGAATTACAGTACAGCAAGCAATACACAATTAGACAAACACTCTGAGGTTGCAGAGAAGAAGAATCATTCTCAAATCAAAAGTTCTTGACTGCAATCAGCCTTGACCAGAGAACATTTTCAAGAAGAAGAACAATCAAATTCAATCAAGAGTCTTCTTCTCTCTATTCTCAGGATAACTTCAAAGGACAACAATTACTCAATCTGTCAGAGAAGTTCCTGAAGCATTTCTGGTCCAGGCATTCTAGGCCATTGAAGACCTATCACCCTGAAGTAGTGCTCCAGCTCTCCTGACTAATTCAAGATCTCAGGAGGAGCAAGATCTGCTACAATCAATCCACAAGTCTTCTCTCTGATTGTTGACAGAGAAGACACTATCACCTTCTTTCCAATTCTTGTACAGTGTTTTAAATCCCTTCAAAATTATTCTGGTTGCAAGTCTCCTTCCAAAAGACTTGGGGTTTGGTTTTTGAGCACCTGAACAAAAGCTCATTGGTGTCAGGCACCTGATCAAAAGCCTGAGTGGATTCCTACCAGGGTGGTAGAAGAGTGGATGTACCCAGGTTGGGGAACCACTATAAAATTCTTGTGTCGTCTGGTTGCTCTTTTCTTTTGTTTTCTGGCTATGCTCTGTGATTGTTCTGTGTTGATCTGTGTTTAGATAGTTGTTGTGCTTACTCTATTTTATTTGTTTCCCTGTTCACTTAGGAATACAACAAAAGTTGTAAAAAGTTTTTAGTGAGCACCATACTCTATTCACCCCCGCTCTAGAGTATATCAGATCTAACATGCACTTTCAATTGGCATCAGAGGGAGGTTGGTTAATATACCACACCTTAGTGGTTGCACAGGCTAACACCTGAACCCAAATATCCCTCTAGTTAGATCTGTTTGTTTTAAGTTTGTCATTAGATTTATTTCTTCACAGACATGGCCCAAAACAAAGACTACTCAAGCATCAGACCTCCAGTGTGCAACCTTAACAAGTTTGCCATCTGGATGGCAAGAATCAGATTATACATGAATTCTATTGATGAGGATATCTTTTCTGTTATGTTGACAGGAGTACCACCAGCAACTAAAGCTTCTACAAGCACTTCAACAAACATGACTGTAGTTCCTCCTCCAGAGAACAATGAAGCCTACAAGAAAGCCAAGATGGCAGATGCTAAGGCAATGAATATCTAAGAACAGACTATGTCAGATGACATTTTCCAGAAAGTGGCTGAGTGCACCTCAGCCAAGGCCATTTGGGATTCCCTCAACCAAATGGTAGTTGGCTCTGCAGATGAAAGAAAGGACAGAAGATCCAATCTCATATCCATGTATGCGAACTTTAAAAAGGATGAGAATGAATCAGTGGTAGACATGTACAACAGGCTGAGCACAATCATCAATGAGCTCAAAACCCTTGATAAGGACATCACCTTGACAGAGGTGAATGACAAGATATTGATGTGCTTCCCTGGCTCTTGGGATTCCAGAATCTGGCCAATCAAAGAAGCCAGAAGCCTCAATGAGATCTCAACTGAGTCTCTACTAGGCAAATTGAAGTCCTATGAGCAGCTGATAAAATACAGAGAAGCAGCAAAATAGAAGGCAACAACTCCAGTTAGAAAGGAGCACAGCATAGCCTTCAAAGCATCTGAAGAAAGTGAGACATCAACTTCAAATGAAGATCTCATGAGCCTCTTTGCCAAAAGGTTCTACAAGATGGCAAGGAAGGACTTCAGAAGGAAATTATCCAAACAGGATGATAAGCCCAAGTATGACAAGACACCAACCAAGGAGGTGGTGTGCTTTGGGTGCAGAAAACCTGGACACTACATTTCATAATGTCTAGAAAACCAGAAGAAGGACAAGAGCAGAGAAAAAGACTCCAGGAGAAGACATAGCAGCAGACCCACTTCCAGCAAATATAAAAAGAAGGACAAGGGATTTATTGCTGAGACTTGAAGTGACAAAGAAGAAGAAACATCTTCCTCCAGTTCAAGTGAAGAAGAGGAAGAAGCTAGATCCAAGGAGGTGTGCCTAATGTCTATTGATGCGTCCAGGAGTTATTCTAGATCAGAAGAAGATTCTGAAGATGAAGCTGCCTCAGACTCAGAGGTAGATCAGGTTATTTCTAGCTTTGACTTTAGTTCTGATTTATTTAAAACTGAATTCAAAACAATGTGCTTAGACTTAATTAACTCAGAAAAAGAAATAAAAACTCTTAGAGAGAGATTAGGAAGTCTAGAATCAGTTAATTCAGAAAACCTTAAACTAACAGACCAATTAAGCCTAGCAAATGAACAAATAATTAAATTAAAATCTAAATTATGTGAGGCCAAGCAACTTGAGCAATCTCTCAATGGGAGAAGCCTCAAGCTGATGGACATCATAAGCACAGTGAATGCTAGATTAAAAGGTAAGCTGGGCTTGGGTGCTTCATCAAGCTTACCCCCCATAGTTAAGAAAAATATTCTTTCAACCCCTTCAAGTTTATATCTGCAAAGGGAAAAAGAAAAGTTAATAGACAAACCAATGTCAGAAAACAATCCTAGACCCATAGACAAGACAAACTGAAATCTAAAAACAGCAAATAAAAACAATGTTCAGCAGCATTCGTCGAACTCAGATCGACGAAATGTAGCCAGTTCGTCGAACCCAGATTGACGAACGTTGAACGCAAACTTCAGATATAACAATTTGTCTAACTGCGATCGACAAACTGTGTATGGTTCGTCGAGCAAAAGTCGACGTTGGGGCTCAGAAAATGACTACTGTCATTCTCTAAGCAGAGATCGACGATCTCATCCCTATTCGTCGAACTCTGGTCGATGAACTTACAACAATTCGTCGAACCCAGAAAGACCAAACCTAAACCATTTCTCTTACAGATACTCTAAGCCAATTAATAAGACATTTAATCTAGTAGCTGATTGGGTAATTCCACCTAGGAGATATCACCCTTTAGGTTATTAATCTCAACCTGCTTTATCAGTTATTTCCAGCTTTACTTTTCAACAAAACAAAGGACCCAAGGTAACCTGGGTCAAGAACAATTGAATTTTGTTTTTCCTTGCAGGTATAAGTGAAGACCTATCCAACATCAAACCAGCAATGGTATCTGGATAGTGGGTGCTCAAAGCACATGACAGGAAACAAGGAGAATTTCACATCCTTCAAAGCCAAACTTGGACCCAAAGTAATATTTGGTGATTCAAACTTTGGACTAACAAAAGGATATGGTGCAGTCCAGATTAGCTCAGTCACATTCAAGGAAGTAGCTTATGTGGAAGGACTGAAGCACAACTTAATCAGCATCAGTCAACTGTTTGATGAAGGCTACCAAGTGACTTTCAACAAGTCCTCATGCAAAATAAAATCAGAGGACAACACAACTGTGTTGCCAGGTAAAAAGGAAAGGTAACATTTATCTTGTAGAGTTTCTTTAAACTAAGGTAGATATATGCTTGTTCAATTCCATTTGTAGACCTAATGAACTATGGCATAAAAGATTAGGACATATAAACCTTAGAACCATTGCTAGGCTATCCAAGGACAACCTTGTTAGAGGACTACCTTCTGGCCCCTACAAGAAGGAAGGACTTTGCAGGGCTTGCCAATTAGGCAAGCAAACCAAAAATAGCTTCAAGTCACTTAATAAGAGTGATACACCTAGGATTTTGTATCTGTTACACATGGATCTCTTTGGACCCATTATAGTACAAAGCTTAAGAGGGAAATCTTATACTTTAGTAGTTGTAGATGACTTCTCTAGATTCACATGGGTGTTCTTTCTGATGAAGAAGTCTGATAACTTTAAGTGTTTGACAGAGTTTCTCAAATGCATACAGAGTGAGTTCAATACTGACATTGCCCTGATCAGAAGTGATCATGGGACAGAGTTTGATTCTCTTCTTATGCAAGAGTTCTGTCAGAGTGAAGGGATCAGGCACACTTTCTCACCTCCTAAAACTTCTCAACAAAATGGGGTAGCTGAAAGGAAAAATAGAGCCCTTATTGAATCTGCTACTACATTTTTGTCAGATGCTCACCTTCCTCTATCCTTTTGGGCAGAGGCAGTGAACACCTCCAACTAAGTGTTGAATAGAAGTTTGATACATAAGTTGAAGGGCAAGACTCCCAATGAATTACTCAAAGGGAAGAAACCTAAAGTAGATTATTTTAAAATTTTTGGTTGCATTTGTTACATTCACAATAATGACAAAAAATACATAGCAAAATTTCAAGCTAAAGCTAATGAAGGAGTGTTTCTGGGATACTCCATGATCAGTAAAGCTTATAAGGTGTATAATAAATCTACTCTTAAAATTGAAGATTCTGTTCATGTATCTTTTGAGAAGCTAACATGTCATATAAGGAGAAAGAGATTTCTACCAATAGCTTATTGTAGGTACCTCCACTGTGTGAGTCTATGGATGGACTAAAGCTCACCCAAGAGGTATCAAACCATCCTACTCCACAGGTTGCTGAAGAAAGTGAAGAAGAAATTCAAGAGGAAGTGGCTGAACTTCCCTCAACAGCTAGTACCATTCCCCAAGAGGAATTAATTATAGAAGTTGTTGTCCAACCAACTCCACCAACTGATCTTGTCACACTTAGAGTTTACCCCAGATCTCAAGTGATTGGAGACATTTCAGCAGGTGTACAGACAAGGCATCAACTCAACCAAGACCTGATGCATGCCTGTTTTCTCTCTCAAATTGAACCTCTCACCATCCATGAAGCTGAGCAAGATCCCCACTGGATCATTGCAATGCAAGAGGAACTAAATTAGTTTGAGAGATGTAGAGTTTGGGATTTGGTTCCAAAACCCCATAACTACCCAGTTATTGGAACCAAATGGGTCTACAGGAACAAGTTGGATGCTCAAGGCAACATAGTGAGGAACAAGGCTAGGCTTGTTGCTCAAGGCTACAGGCAAGATGAAGGAATTGATTATGACCAAACCTTTGCCCCTGTTGCAAGGTTAGAGGCCATTAGAATATTCCTTGCCTATACAGCTCACAAGAGATTCAAGGTCTACCAAATGGATGTCAAGAGTGCATTTCTGAATGGAGTACTTCAAGAAGAGGTTTATGTAGAACAACCTCCAGGTTTTTCTCTTCAACTCAACCCTCTTCTGTTTTTAAATTGCATAAAGCTCTCTATGGTTTAAAGCAAGCTCCAACAGCTTGGTATGAGTCCTTAGCAAGCTTTCTTTTAGAGCATAAATTTACAAGAGGAACCATAGATAAAACACTTTTCACTAGACATCATAAGGACCAAATTTTATTAGTACAAATGTATGTGGATGACATCATTTTTGGGTCTACTGATCCCAAATTGTGCAAAAGGTTTGCTGACATTATGCATTCTAAATTTGAGATAAGTAGCATGGGTGAGCTTTCCTACTTCCTTGGTCTCCAAGTGAAGCAGCTCCCAGATGGTATCTTCCTCTCCCAAGCTAAGTATAATAAAGAGCTTATCAAAAAGTTTGGGATGGGTGATGCTTCAGGGATGAAAACCCCTATGCCTACAAATGATGTTGTGGATTCTAATGCAGCAGGGAAACCTGTAGATCAGAAAAATTATAGGGCAATTATTGGATCCCTATTATACCTAACAGCTAGCAGACCTGATATAGTGTTTGCCACATGCCTTTG